>CM051346.1:25170311-26370311 GCA_028015215.1 Gynostemma pentaphyllum
CAAGTATTCCACTTTCACTTACCAAATCCCCCAAATAATTGAGGAACTAACTTCCAAGCATTTAGAAGTACGTGTTTCATAGCACACATAACATTCTTATTTCATTCTCTTTAATACCTTATACTATGCATAAGGTTTACATCAAATATAACAATCTCCAATTTCAAGATCTTCAAAAGGAACAAGAACTAGCTCTTAAACATTTCAAAGTATGGTATTTCACTATACAATTCAATCTCACTCCTTTTCCTATAGCACTAGGCTATACATCATATTTCATTTCTTTTCTCTATAGATATGTAGGCTATGCATAACATTTCATTTCTTTTATCTATAGCAACTTAGGCTATAAAATAAGGTTTACATTCCTCTATCTTTAATAATTAATGCTAAGTTCACTTGGTCTTAACATATTCAAATAAGATAACTTGCGATTAATGTCGATAATGTTAACACACGCAGTCTCAACATTATTCATTAACTTGCTCAATACATGTAAAGTACACTCGGCCTTTATATTAATATAACCATCAAATGCTTATAATGACAGTATTGAAAGCACAAGCAGTCTAACAATACCTCATTATTAAGCTTTCCAAACCAAAGTACACAGTCTTTTTATAAGTATCTTCCCACCTCTAGTGAATAATGTCATGTAATGAAAGCTCACTCAGTCTAACCATTACCTCATTATCTCACCAAACAAATACAAGGTTCAATATATCCTTGTATTCTCTCATATATGTATCATAGTAATTATGGATAATACTAGATAATGTGAACACGTGCAGTTCCTTCATTATCACACTATCCATCCCCCCTCCCCCCCCCCAATTATGCAAAGTTCACGCAGCCTTTAGCATTTCTCATGATACATATATGTAAACATAAAATGAATAATACCAGACAATGCAAGCACACTCAGTCTATGCATTGCCTCATTATTCCTCCCAAATACGATTATGCAAAATGAATATGAATATGGTCTCAAGTGCAAGTAAACATAAATATAACCATTCAAAGTAATCGAAAGAACATAACAATATATGATAAATGAATCACGAATTACCCTTTATACATATAACAAGAAATTAGGAACTTCTGAAAACAATTAATAAGTCAAGCCAAATGGCCTTCAGATAATTTCGAGTTATTAACTTTATAATAAAAGTATCCAACCAATGATTCCATTGTTTTTAGTAAACATACGAAGTTTCATATCCAAATTCCTTATTCACCCTATTATACTTGGAACCTTCAACTTCTGATAAACATTAGTAAATGCCGAAGCGAATCTAAACTTAGAATTTCCAAGAGTTAATCGTTTCCTTCGAAACACCTATGAGTTCTATCAACTCAAATTAGAACTACCTCTCAAGCCTAAGCAAATTAGCACACTAACTATCTTTTTTTATTCAAATTTCAATCTCAAGTTCCATCCTACAAGTCGTTCAACTTGTTTAGTTTCCAAGTTTACATTTAATTTCTATTTATCCTCACCTCGAATGTTCGCGTGAAAACAAAGTTCTCATGAACCATCAAACGAAAAATCGTACTTTCAATTCATCAATTGAACAACAATTTACAACTCATAACTAAGATGAGAAAAAGTGTGATTCTTGGGTGAATACTATTTTTCGGATGAATAGTGTTTTTGAATGAATAGTGTTTTGGGTGATCCAAGCTCGAAATCATCAAATTCCTTTATGGAAATACATGATTTCAACTTAAAAACTCATTTAGAAACAAAAACAAAGAAAACCATATAAAAAGTTATGAAAAATCACTTTTTAGGGCTTCCTTTCGAGAACAAGAAACACCACAAGGCTACTTTGGATAGGTAGCCCTAGTCCCAAGCAATCCAACGCAACTAGAATCGAGATGATCCACCGAGAAACGAAGAAAACCCATGGAAATTTTCATGGGGATGAGGCCCACGACCATGAGAGGAAGATGAGGGAAAGAGATGTTAAATTTGGTCAACTTTGGTCTATTTAAGGAAGAAAATGAATAGTAAATAGATATTTTAAGAATTCGAGAATTATGAATGCGTCCCTCGTTTGCTTTTTGCTTTTAAAAACGAAACTCAAAGCACTTAAACTTAACAAAAGGTGATTAATAATTATTAATTGGCCCGTTAATAATTATTAATACGCCCAAACTAATTTAAACTACTAAAGTAATAAACATCAAATAAAAAAATCTAAATTAATTAACTCTAAAATGAAATTAAGTGCTTTAAATAATATAAATAATAAATAATAAAAAAAATTTCCTTGTATAATTACGGGACGTTACACCTAATGTGATTAGATTTTCCATTAGCCTATAAATAGGAGACTTGGGTCATTCATAAATCACGCAACTCAATTCATAAGAAATAAAAATTCTCTCTTTTCCTCCTCCCCTATAGTTGCCGATTTCTATATAAGAAATAGGACGAAAAATTCTTTTCTTCTTCCTAATTTCTTCTAATGTTCGATCTCACAATCATGTTTTACTTGTTAGATCGGGATATAGCATAGAAGATCTGGTGTTGAAAGGGTTTGATGCTGTAAAGAAATCTCCAACAAATGTTCAATAAATTACTCATTGTAAGTAAAAGGCTTTATATTTTCGAAAAACATGCATGAATTTATATGTTTTTATCACAATTTTATGATGATTAATAGATCTTTAATTAATTATTAATTTCTTTACTAAAAAAAATTCTGCTAATTTAGTAAAGTAGTCCCTTCAAGTCTATCACAGTAAATTTGGCTTTTAGCCAATCCATATCCAATATGAAATCAAAATCATTCATAGGTATAATAGTGCAGACACACACTTTTCTAATATGCATAAGTCATTAGTTTCTAGCTTCCTATTCACAGACACAGTAAATCCTACTATAAGAGAAACAGATAAGACATACTCTAATGGCAAAGTGTCTAAACCAACTTGCTCAACAAACTCAATAGATATGAATGAATGACTCGCTCTAGAATCAAATAAAACAAAGACACTATGACCAAAAAGATATAAGGCACCTGTCACCACATTTCTCGTTACCTGACTTCTTCTTTGGTTGTAGGAAACAGTTTCCCTCACTGCACATTCTGTCTAACCTTGTTCTGCTCAAAAGGGCTATCCTGTTTCTTCTTACACTCAGAGGAAATATACCCCCCCTACTAACATAAGAAACATCTGCGTGGCAAAGTACAGTTACCCTTGTGCCTTTGTCTGCAGTTTTTGCACTCCGGTTTCTGTTTATACTGATTTCCCCCCTAAAACTACATGTTCTGACGATTCTGATTGAACTGTTTGTTCTGATGAAACGGATTTCTGTTAACTCCCTAGTTATTTTGTCTCTTACTTCAGCTTCAGCTTTTCTCTTCTGTCCCACTACTGGCTCAGTAGTCTTCTTCACAACTGCTTTGCCCCTACTTTTAGGATCTAGGGCAATGGTCTTCTTCAGGATTGAAGCATAGTCAATTGGCTCAATAGCATTAAGTTGTCCCTTAAGATCATGATCTAGGGCCATCATGACTCTCTACATTCTCAACTCAGGGGTAACCACCTGATACTCAGCATATCTCGAGAGTCTATCAAACTCTCTCTTAAAATCCAGTACAGGTCTGTCGTTTTGCCTTAAAGCTAGAAACTCTACCTCTTTTCCATTTCTAACCTTTTGAAAATAGTACTTGTCATATAAAAACTCCTTGAACTTCTCCAATGTCACAGTTGGTCCCAAAGTCCTGACAACTGTTCCCACTAGTGAATAAGTGCTATAGTGCACCTTCAGATGATATGGGTAGTTCACAAAATCTAAGGTTTTCTAAACTCTTGACATCCATTTTTTAGCTTCATCAGGATCAACAAACTTTCCATCAAACTCTCCCAGTGCATATTTTCTATACTTTATGAGGAATCAAGCCTCTTCAGTCGTTCCACCAGTTCTATTCAACCGTCTCTGCATTTTCTCATACTTAGCCAGAGGAACAAACACTCCCTGAACAGTTGGGGGTGCAGGTGCAAATGGTGGAATAGGTTGTTCTTTGTTTTGTAAAGGATCCACAACATCCTCATCAAGCATCATCGTAGGTGTAACATAAGAGTTCACCTCATTATTACTCGATTCAGCATCACTTTCAATCTTGGGGTTAGCCCCTGTAACGACCCAATTTCGTTAAATCCTTTAATTTCAAAGTCACGGCGGAAGACTTGGTTTTTAAAAAAAGGGGCATGGGTACGTTTAAGTTTCGGACTAACCAAAGCCTGTTTTACACTGTTCACAACCAGAGAAAGCATACAAATGTGGAATGCACATTTTGATTATAAATAATTTCTAAAGTGTAAATTCATCTCGAATAAATTCAGCATCAATGTCACGTGCGTGAGAAGTGGAAGCATTTGTATAATGTTCATGCAATGTTATGGTTTCATCGTTCAAAGGACGAACAATACTTGCATTCTGAACATTGTCGATTGAACGACATCTTATCTCATCTTCTTGAAAAACAATAGCTCCCTCTTCACCGTCGTCTTTCTCGGATAAGTTTTCTTCTACCTGGCGTGGTTTAACTTTACAAACAACTAACCAATCTGTTAGATCTCGTCTATTAATCGGATAGTTCAGGTAATAAACTTGAATCTCGCATGTGAAGCCAGGACAAACCTATCAGTGGTGCGCATATGCTTAGACTTGCTTACCTCAACGATTTGTAAATGATCAAGCTTACGGACTCCGCCTCGTCTGGTTGTCTCGAACCAAGTGCAGTTGAACAGAACAATGTGTTTTAGCGTCGGACTTGTGTATTGAATCTCAAGAATCTCATCGATTACTCCGAAGTAATCGTCTTTGTTTGTGCCGAACACATGACCTTTTATGCAAACACCACTTTTGTTTGTTGCCCTGTTAACTGAATGCACCTTCGTTTGAAATTTGTAACCGTTACCGACGTATCCAGTATACGACCTTACAATCTGTCCAGGTCCCTTTGCCAAAGAAATAATGCGAGGATCATCTACCGGTAATGTATGGGAGTCAACCTGTCATTGTTCACATACAGTAATGTTAGGAAGATATTAATTTTTTCAACAAATTGCCATGATTTTTTTGACAATTTAAAATAACTCACGTATGCACTGAACCAAGAACGAAACTCTTTGTCGATTATTGACCCCTCCTCGGCGGCTGTAAGACCAACTCGTGTCATTCGAACGTATAAGTTTAGAAATAATCTGTATGTTACGTATATGTAAGGCTCGATCTCTGTGTAGTTGCATAACATGTATGTCTGCATTACGTGATACTCAGAATCGGTCAACGGCCTATGCACTGATCTTCCAACTGTCATGCCAGGTTCCGTAAAAATCGGCAAGTCGTTTATGTCAACACCTTCAAGTAAATTTTCGACAATGTTTCGTTTCGCGGGTCGAAACTGCTCTGCAATGTGTTGGTCAAAGTAGTATGAACAAAATGTGGTAGTCTCTTGTGTCAGGTATGCACTACAGATAGATCCTTCTACTCTTGCTTTATTTCCGACCATCTTTTTCAACCGACGTAAGTACCTGTTGGTAGGTAGAATGTGTAGAAAACATTTACATTCGATATCACTGTACTTTATACGTGTATATTACAAATTAACTGTGCTTACCTTTCAAATGGGTACATCCAGCGGTAATGTACCGGACCCCCCTAAGAATGCCTCGTATGGAAGATGCACTGGAAGATGCTCCATGGAGTCAAAAAAGTCAGGTGGGAACATTCGCTCCAACTTACAGATAATAACAGCGATCTCTAAACTCATTGAAGCAACAGTAGCTTCAGTCAGCTTTGTACATGTCAAGTCCCTGAAAAAAAACACTCAACTGTACAAGCGGCTCCCAATGTCTATTCTCTAGGAACGGTCTGAACGTGACCGGCATCAATTTTTGCATGAATACATGATAGTCGTGGCTTTTCATCCTGAACATGATATGCTTTTGACTGTCTATACATCGACTCAAATTCAAAACGTATCTGTCCGGGAATTTGATGGATTTGATCCACTCAAATAATGTTTTCTTTTCATCCGTCGTTAACATGTACTTTGCTTTTGCGTAATTATCATTGTCGTCAGGCTCCAACTCAGGACGGTGATATATCTCTAGTATATCATAACGAGCCTTCAGATTGTCCTTCGTTTTTCCCGGAACGTTCAAAATCGTATTGAAAATATTGTCGAAGAAATTCTTCTCCATATGCATTACATCCAGATTGTGTCTAATCAGTAGATCTTCCCAATACGGTAGATCCCAAAAAATACTCCGTTTCTTCCAACCCATGTTTTTCCCAGTCGCATTGTTTGCACTCTCTGCACCGTCCATTGTAATCTTCTGCATCCCTATAGCATCTATACCGTGAAGAATCTCCCTTCCACTATACATTGTCGGGGGGGGTATCATTTCTTACTCGTCGACCCTTCTTCTAGTCAATGCCGTTTGAACGGAAAGTATGATTCAACGGTAAAATCGACGGTGACAATCAAACCAACAAGTTTTCCGACCGTTTATGAGATAAAATGCATCTGTGTCTAGCATGCAATGTGGACATGCATATTTCCCTGCCGTACTCCATCCTTTAAGAGGAGGAGATTGAGGTTCACACAATTAACTACATTGACTAAGGAAAGCAATAAAAAAAGCTAAACACATACTCAAAAATGTATATGAAAGCAATTAGAGATCAACATACCTGACAACATTGAATACGCAGGGAAGTCACTGATCGTCCAGATTAACGCGGCGCGCATCAAGAAATTTTGTTTCTTCAAAATGTCGTACGTCATAACACCGTCAGTCCACAACCTTTTCAACTCTGCAATAAGTGCTTGCAAATACACATCCAGTTTCTGTTTTGGACTTTTCGGCCCAGGTACGATCACTGTTAGAAAAATCACAGGGTCTCACATGTACATCGAGAGAGGCAAGTTATACGTACGGGGTTACCATGACTGGCCTGTTACGAATGGTGTCCTAGAACTTGTAATTATTTAATTATAATAATTTATTTCGAATAAATTAAATAAATAAACATAAGTTCTTTATATTATCTAGATTATTTCAATTGCCGATATTAAGAATATATGGAAATATATTAATATCAAACATTCAAATAGTAAACCCTAAGTTACTCTTATGAAATCAAGACTTAGTATGTGAGTCATACGAGAGGATTAAAGTCGAGATGAGTAACTTAAACGTGTCTACAATAAACAGATAACGTTTGGGAACCTTATCCTGGTAACACTGTTGATAGCTTCACATTTTGTTTATAGACAAATGATCTAATCCTAATCATTCATGTGGGAGACATGAAATGGAAATATGCAATGTTGATTGTATAAGACAGGACCACGATGTTCGATCAAATTTCTCATTAGTACCGTTTACGAGAAATGATCGAATATCAAACTAAGTTTATCAACCGTGATAGATCTCAATACTGAGTGAAATGCGGACTCCTATTTGTGGAGTTATGTTTGGTTGAGAGCGATCTGTAAGAAAGCTCAATACACTCCTGTTTTGGGAACATGGCTAGATAAGTAGCTGGGAACTCATTTTCACGAGATGGAATTCATAACTTTCCTATAAATTAATGGTATCAGTGCGATACTTAAACATTTTAGGAACTTTAGGAAACTCCCTTGATGTACTGATTCGAGACATGAACAAGCGGCGCCACGACTTCTATTGATCACAGAAGTACATTATCTCTAGTTCGACTAAAGATAAAGTTCATTGGAGAATCAGCGGGAACACAAGGATAAAGGGGTAATTACAGGGGCAAAATGGTAAATTATCTGCCTGTAATTATGAGGGCTCCACGTGAAGGATATATCACAGATATAAATAAAAGATAAACTAAATAGACATAACTCATCTATAGTGAGGGGAGTTCAGCTATGAATCTATAGTGGAATTATTCATAGTTAAATAATAAGTAATTAACTGATTATGAGTTAATCACTTAATTGACTAATTATTAAGCCCATGATGTATAGGTCCATTGGGTCCCTATGCTAACCCAAATATCGTTGTAGCAAAACTAAGTTATTAATTTAACTTAGGAAGAACAAATAATTTAAAAAATTGAATTTACTTAAAATTGGACAATATTAATTATTTGAATAATGAGATTATTCAATAAAAATTAATATTAATATTATTAATATTGATACAATATTAATTGTTTAAATAAAGAGTTTATTTAAATGGAAATTAATATGACATTATCAATTATTATATTTTAAGGCAAAATTAATTGTTTAAACAAATAAATTATTTAAACGGGAATTAATGTTAATATTATTAATTATTTAAATAATGAGTTTATTTAAATGGAAATTAATAATTAATATTATTAATTAAATAATGAGTTTATTTAATTTAATAATAAATATTAGAGAGAATTAAATACAATTTGTTTAAGAAACAAATTGGTTTTGGCCCAAAATAATTAATTAATTGAATAAGATTCAATGGCAATTAATATAATAGTTTTTGGCCAAATATGTTTAAATTAGAAATCATTATTTGAATTTTTTCTAATTTTAAATATATATAAATACAATTATTATATAAAGAAAAGTAAATAAAAAAAATATATAAATATATATATGTCTTCTTGCGTCAGCATGGATATTTACAAAAATATTATATATTCATAAATGGTGATGGCACGCCACACGCTGAAGAGATTATATTTATATATATTAATTTTTATTTATCTTTTCTATTATTTAATAATAAGAAGATAAGCATATCTAATTAGATTAGATATCATATTTTCCTATAAATATGACCAATGGGATTCATATTTTATACACTTCTCACTTTAATTAGAAAAGTGAAAATTCTCTCTCAAGTTTTTTGACCAATTGCCGATTTTCCTTAGGGAAAAATTTAGAAGAAATTTATTCTTCTTTGTTCTTCCAGTTCGATTCCCACAAGTCGGTTTTGCTTTCGATCGGGATATAGCAAAGAAGATCTGGTGTTGCTGAGGATTTGATGCTGTAAAGAAACCTCCAACCAATTCTCCATATTTTACTCAATGTAAGTTCCGGTTTGATTTTAATTTTCGAAAATATGAGCATGAATCTACATGTTTTATCACAAATTGCATGATGTTAATAGATCAGTTATTAAATGTTAATAAATTTACTAAATAAATTTCCGCTATTTTAGTAAATTATTCCTTCAATTGGTATCAAAGCTAATTTTAATTATCATGCAAAATTGTGAGTTTTCAAAAATTTTGGTGGGTTGTATAAAAATTATTTTATGTATGTTTATATAAATTGTGGAGGTTTCCTTATTGACTGTTTAGGTATTCTTGAGGCACTTAGGTTTTTAAATTTTAGTAGAAAATTTGTAAACCCTAATTTTAGGGTATAGGAAAAATTTGTAATTTTTCCATACCAAAGAGGAGCAAAATCGGCTACACAAAAGGGAAGAAAGAAAAGAAATTTTTTCTCCATCAACAATGATGTCCACGCGTACACCATGGAGGAGAGAGAAAGTTGAAGCCTCAAGTTCTTCAATGGAAGATTTAATTAAGTTGTAATTTTAATTTTCCGTTTTAGAAATAGTGCCAAGAATACCGGTCAATTTAGCTATTTATTATTTAAATTTTTTATATGTATGATATAATTGTTTTAAATAATGTTCATGCATAAAAGTATGTCATGTAGAAAATCCCACCATAGGTTGTATGATTTTATTAATTGTACATACATGCATCATGATATAATATGTGTTATTATATGCTAATGTATGTGAAGCATGCTATAATTTTATTTTATAAATGTTATTATCGAAAATTATATTCTAATTGTTTTAGAATTAAAAGCATGCTTATTTAGTTAAAATTCAAAAGTTAAATCTAGTTTAAAAGTTGAATAGAAACTAAATGAATTATTTGTAATATGGAATTATTGTTTAAACAATTGGACCAAAATCCATATAAGATAAACAAATAGAAACTTTTAATTAAGGGTTAATTAAAAATTAATAATTGAGATTAATTGAATTGAATGGATCTCTGACGAGAAAGCTCGGCCCAAGCGATGAGGTTTCATAAAGTTCCCCTAACACGGAGAGCCTCTAACTGGGAGCGATCTGGGAGAAAAGTTCAAATTAATAAATCGAAATTATTAAGACGGCTCATAATGTGATTAGTTTTAATTCGGAAAACTTGAACAATCACATTTATAAAATTAATCTAACCAATTTAAGAGTTAAAGTTGATTAGGTTAAATAAAACTTGGATTAATGAATTAGCCTGAATTAGTCTAAGTTATAAAACCCTAACTTGAAATATTAAGTGGGAGAAGGAAACATGTCAATGTATCCTATGGTCTCTACTAATGGGCTCGAAACATGAGATTTATACATGGCCTCTGTAACACTGCTGCAGGTGTTCATTCCCATAGGAAGGTTTATTGTATAAATCAATATCAAGTTGGGTCTCCCAAAAGGGATAAAGTATTTTAAATGCGGTTGAATACTGAATCTACACTTCGTAGACACTCTTCAATTTTTATTTAAAAGACTAAATTAGTGGGTCACACTTAAAAGAAATTTGATAAAGTTTGTTATCAAAACTCTTGACCAAACACACGGTAAACAATGACATAGAAATATGAGTTATTCTGGAGTTGTCAATTGTTCAAGTGGCATCTCGTTTTAATGATGGTGTGACGACCCGTCACTTTAATAAATTTAAATTAGAAAAACACAGCGGAAAGTCTTTTATTTTAAGAAAAATTGGCGTGATTATGTTTGAAAATAGGCTAGTCAAAACCTGTTTACATCTTAAATTCAGACATCTAAAAACACAAGGACCTTTAAGTTCCTATCAGGAGTTCAAAATGATTTATAAACATAAAAGTAAAGACAAAAGCTCTTAAGAGCTATTTACAAATATACAACTCCAAAATTATATAAAATTCACGAAACCATGTACATGGATTTTTACAACCACCAGTCTTCATCCCTCGATCATGCAACACCATCACCTCTCCCTCGACCTCTAGCCAGGGCATTACCTGAAATTTTGTAGAATCATGAGCTAACAACTTAAGCCTAGTGAGAATAATAAGAATAAAAAGTAAAGATAGACCTCAAACTTGCATTTCAATTTGTGTCCAATCAATCTGACACAATTCACTCCTAAAGTTCTCCAAACTCTAGGTAATTTCATTCTTAACTTTCCAAAGGATGATATTACTAACACTCGTAGCCAATCCTCATCCATTAACTTATTACGACATAAAATAAGAAAAGTAAATAACTTTGCATAAAATATAACATCTCGATTTATATTTCATCGATGATATGCAATGTAGGGTTCGCATATACCCTTATGCATGAATGAAGGTAATGCAGACATCCCGTAGGCTCCCATTCAAACTTATGCATGAAGAAGTAATGAGTACATCCCGTAGGCTACCCATTCGTCTTCTTTCTTAGTTTTACTTTCTTTTCTTTTCTTTTCTTTTTCTTTTCTTTTTCTGAAGGTGATGCGGACATCCCGTAGGCTCCAACATTCTTCCCTTCTTTTCTTTCTCACTTTCTTTTCTTTTTCTGAAGGTGATGCGGACATCCCGTAGGCTCCAACATTCTTCCCTTCTTTTCTTTCTCACTTTCTTTTATTTTTCTCTTTTCAATGATGCGAGTTGTTATGGTTATGCTTGCACAAGTAAATAAAGTAAAGTGCAAATAATAAAGTTACTGAGACAAACCTAAAGTAAAGGGGCATAAAGTAAAAGACATAAAGTAAATAAATAGGAAACTCCGGATGAACGATATGTCAATCGAACTCCGCTAACAATAATAAAAGTAAAATCATAACTTCAACGATTAACCTATACCTTCAAGGATTCTAAATTTCCAACATAATCTGAGGTTCTATTAATCGTTCTATATAAAAGTTTTGATCTTTTAACTTCCAATGATCCATCCTAAGCTTCGAAACGAATCTAACTTAGAATCTTCTAATATTCAATACTTTCCTCGAGAACTCCTAAGTTCTCACTTAAAGGATTGACTTCTAATCCTAAGGGCACTAACTCACATCCCTCTAATCTTAGATTCGAATTCTAATCTTAGTTTCCAATTCTACAAATCATTATACTTATTCCTTTTCTAAAATTACTTTAAATCCTAACTATTCTCACCTTTGCCAAATAAGATTTTCTCCAAATCTCCAAATTCCCACGAATCAACAACCGAGCAATCGCACCTACAATTCACCAATTGCACAACATATTACAAATCATAACTAAGATGAGAACAAGTGTGCATTTTCGGGTGAATAGTGATTTCAGATGAATAGTAATTTCGGATGAATAGTGTTGTAACTTCCCATTATTTTGAAGTGAAATTATTTATTTATTTTATTATTTATTTAATGTTATTTATTTATTTATTTATTTCAATTTAAGTATTAAGATTAACTATTATTTTTGTAATTTCGATTTTAGTAGTTAATTTCGCCCGAAATTCTTTTTAATCGTTTTAATACTTTAAATTTCGTTTCGGTGACATTAATAATTATTAATAGGCCAATTAATAATTATTAATCACCTTTAGATTTATTTAATAGCTTCGGGTTTCGATTTAGAAGTCAAAAGTCATAAAAGGACGCAACCGTCATTTCTGATTTCTTAAAAATATCAAATTACTATTCCATCATCTTTAAAAACACATCATTGACCAAAAGTTGACCAAAATTCACTTCCTTTCCTCTTCAAAACCGTGGCTCTCATGGTGTGGGGGGAAATTTTCGGGTTTCGTTCGTTTCTCGACGGATCGGCTCGATTTCGATTGCATCGGAAGGCCTTCGGTCCTAGGATTCTTCTCCACCTAGCAATCGTGCTTTCCATCTGTGTTCTAAGGACTTCTCGGTAAGTTAAAGTTCAAATCCTAAACTCCAAATAGTGTTTTAATGGAGTTTTCATTTTGATTCTTCGATTTCTTGCCGTTAAACTCGATGACTTTTATTACGGGAGTTGCTTTTAGTGATTTTGACAACTTTCCCTAAACCCTAAAACCGAGTTTCAGGCGAAACCCTTCCCGTTTGAAATTTACCTTTTTTGGGCTAGATTATGGGTTATAAATTGTTGAATTATTGTTTATTTAAATTCAATTCGGGAAATGGCATAACGTTCAAAAACCCTAATTATCGATACCCATTGAAATCGGGAATATCGAATTTGTTTGAAACCAACTCGAAACACCTCTAAAGTACCTAAAAGCCGGAAAACCAAACCTGATACCCACTTTTTATGGGGGGGCCGAGAGCCTCATAGTGGGGTTTATGGTGTTGTTCGTTGTTTTGAGCTTTTAGATGTTAATTGATCGATGTATGTTTATTTATTAATTGTTAGATGTAATTAATTGTAGGTGTTTCGGATCATTGTTTGATCGTGCTTTTGGAAACTTGGAGCGAAATCTTATTTGGCTAAGGTGAGAATAGTTAGAATTTAAAGTATTTATAGAAAGCGAATAAGTACGATGATTTGTAGAATCGGGAACTAAGATTAGAATCCAACCTAAAGTTAGAGGGAGTGATATAGTGCCTTAGGATTTGAAGTTAATTCTTTAAGCGAGAAACTTAGGATTTCTCGATGAAAGCCTCGAATCTTAGAAGATTCTAAGTTAGATTAGTTTCAGAGTTTAAAACGGATCATTGGAAGTTAAAGGATCTAAGACTTTAAAGAACGATTGATAGAACCTCGGATTATTGGAAGTTTAGAATTCTTGAAGGTTTAGGTTAATCGTTATGTTATGATCTTTACTTTTATTATTGATACCGGAGTTCGATCGACATATCATTCGTCCGAGATTCTTATCTATTTTACCTCATGTCTTTTACTTTATGTTGGTTTCGATTACTTTAATATTCGCACTTTACTTTATCTATTTTGCAAGCATATGCATAACATTTTTGCACTATTATTATATTGTACCATAACATCTCGCATCATTGAAAGAAAGTGAACAAAAGAAAGAAAGTGAGGATGAAAATATAAGGAATGGTGGTTGAATGTGAATACCCACGTTACCTTCATGCATAAGGAATGGTGGATGAATGTGAATACCCACGTTACCTTCATCATGCATAAGGAATGGTGGATGAATGTGAATAACCACGTTACCTTCATGCATAAGGTTGAATGGTGGATGAATGTGAAAATCCACATTACTTTCATTTCATGCATAAATGGAGAATGTGTATCCTATGGGATGTACTCATTACTTGATATATGGAATAGAGAATCGAGATGTTATAATTATACAAAGTTTATTTATTTTTCTCATTTAAGTCATAACATGCTAATGGATGAACAATTAGACTAAGTGTGCTAATTACTACCATCATTTGGAGAATATGGAATAGAATTACCTAGACTTTGGTGAATTCTAGGGAAGATTGTCTCAGTTAATTGGACACAAATCGAAATGCGAGTTTGAGGTCTATTTTTTACTTTTTATTCTTATTATTCTCACTGGGCTTAGTTTGTTAGCTCATGATATTACAAACATTTCAGGTAATCTTTGGGATCGTGGGAGAGGACCTGGTGCGCGCTTGATCGAGAGGGTGATGATTTCGAGATGGACTAAGTAGTTGTAAAATTCCATGTACATGGTTTTGTGAATTTTATATAATTTTGGAGTTGTATATTTGTAAATGGCTCTTAAGAGCTTTTGTCTTTACTTTTATGTTTATAAATTTTTGAACTCTTGATAGGAACTTAATGTTCCTTGTGTTTTTAGATATTTGAATTTAAGATGTAAACAGTTTTTGGCTAGCCTATTTTCAAACATAATCACGCCAATTTTCTTAAAATAAAAGACTTCCGCTGTTTTCTCTGATTTAATTTATTTAAAAGTGACGGGTCATCACAGTTGGTATCAGAGCCTTAGGGTTCTGTAGACTACATGCGATGCATGTTTGTTTTCATGTTTTGTTTTAAGTCCATTCTCAAGTCATCATCTGAGATCAGCGGCACCAGGTATGCCTAGAACCTTATTCTCAAGCTTTAAATTCTTTAATAGTATTAAAGTTATGAGAATGTTGTTTATTTGTAAATGCGATAGTTTACTTCCTTGTGAAACCACTATGTGGTTATGTTTATTTGACTCATTTTGAGATTTGGGTAAGGGTGTCGAGAAGTTGATTGACCCCATGCAGTTTTGGAGGTTATACACCTCGTTAAGAGTATTGACATAATGTCAAAGTAAAGGAGACGAGATACTCCGAGAGATCAATCGTTTGATCCTGAAAGCTGATTAAAGTGTTATTGTCACACAATTGCTAAGTAGTGGTCTTAGTAGATGTGTGTGGACATTTCTGTGTAAAATGGGACATGTTTGTCTTGAGCTCAGTATTAACAGATGAAACACCTGTTTAAGGTGAGAAATTGTGAAAAGAAATCGGTCTGGCTTGAATTAAGTAACCTAGACTTAACTCAATGGACAAGTTCCTGGTTTGAGTTGAGAAAGTTGAATTTGGGTAAGTGGTAAAACCTTATGGTAGTGTTGTGCTAAAAGGAAAGTGTGTTGCCACTCAAAAGAGGAAGTAAGGACTTTACGTGATAAGTCTCAACGAAGACCATTAACGGCAATATTAATTGGTGAATGGTCTAGTTTGGTTGCTATTACACTATGGTGTATCAATCTGAATTGGAAATACTCGAGGTCAAGTAATGAAGATCCATATTCAGTAAATGGTCAAGATTGATTAACACTCAGCTGGTGTGTTGGTATTGATTGAAATATAGAAGGAAGTTGATGGACCGTGATATCGGTAACTTCTATAAGGCGATGTGATGGTTTGGTGAACTTCAATTCACATTGTGTTTGACCATCTGACTGGATGGTGAACTTTGAGAAACTTGTAGGTCATAGTTTGGACCTACTGAATCTTTTCAAGATAGACTCTAAAGTGAATCCTATGTTGGAAGGATAGGACGTTAATGGACTAAGGTGTTTGACAGACACCAGATTTGCTTTGCAAGAAAGCAAATGATCTCTGAGGTCGAGTTCATTCAAGATTGAATAAGGAGGCTTAGGAGTCATCCTTATCTTTTATTTCACTTCTTCTGAAAAGAAGGGAGGATTAACTACTACGGGACAGACTACCTCTCAGAAGAAGAAAGCAAAGGATGACGACGCCAGTCAAGGGACACCGCAAAAGCAACAACAGCAGCAGCAACAACAGCAGCAACAACAGCAGCAACAACAACAACAACAGGTTCGAGGTGGAGCTCAACATGGACAGCCAAAAGTACAAGGATAATATCATCCTTACTACAATAGTTGTGCCAGTTTCCATCAGGGAGATGCACACTTCCATTAAGATGCTATGTTGTGATCAAACTTGGATTCACGCCACTATTATAGGGCGTATAAGACTTAACCATCACAACGTAGTAATAAAGTCAGGATTATCAGGAAAAGCTACCAGTATGGTAGTGATTCATACTTTATTATTTTCAGGTCGTTTGGCTTTTATTCTGTTTAATTCTGGAGCTAGCCACTCTTTTATTTTATCTTGTTATGATGAGTTGGCAGCTTTTGAGTCAAGACTGTTGAGTTTTGAGATATGTGCTTTTACCCCAGTGGGGAAGTTTATTATTGTGATAGTGCGTATGGCACTTATGACATATGTATTATGAGTTGATGCTCACATTTTACTTTGATTGTTATGCATATTTCTGATTCTGAGGTGATATTGGGTATAGATTGGCTATCAACTAATCGTACCATCATTATAGTTTGTATCGAGAAAGTTTGGATTGTATGAGTCCATGTGGGACTAGCTTATGCTTTCATGGGTCTAGTAGACGAGTAACACCCACTTTGATATCTATGTTAGAAGCTAGAATGCTACTAAGTGATATAACTTGAGATTATGTAGCTAGTGTTGTCGATACTTCTGTACCAAAAGCTAGCTGAGTTAAAAGGGCTTAAGAGTGAGTTATAGGAACTCTTAAACTCAGGGTTTATTCACCCTAGTGCGTCCTCGTAAGGAGCACCTCGTTGTTTGTGAAAAGAAAGACAGTTCAGTGAGACTGTGTATTGATTATCGAGGGTTGAATCAAGTTACAATGTAAAATAAGTATCAATTGCATTGGATTGATGATCTATATGATCAATTGGGGAGCCCCGGTGTTGTTTGTGAAAAAGAAAGATGGCTCTATGCATTTGTGTATCGATTATAAAGAGTTGAGTCATGTTAAGGTGAAAAACAAGTATCCTTTGCCAAGGATAGAGGAATTGTTTGATCAATTAAGAGGGGCCACTATCTTTTCGAAGATAGATTTGAGATCCGGTTAAATCCGTCGAAGATTCGGGATTAAGATAATCCTAAAATGTTTTAAGGACGCGTTATGGATATTATGAGTTTGTAGTCATGTGTTTTGACTTAACCAACGCGTCTGCAGCTTGTATGGATTTTATCCATATTGTATTCTAGAGGTACATCAATTCTATTGATGTTGTGATTAATGATAACAGTCTGATTTATTCTAAGACTGAGGAGATGCATGTGAAGAAATGTTGACATTATTAAGAAATCAGATATTGTATGCCAAGTTCTCCAAGTGTGAGTTTTGGCTGAAGGAAGTGGCATTTTTAGGCCATATAGTATCAAGTAGAGGAGTATTTGTTGATCCCTCTAAGATTGAGGTGGATTATGGAACGGGCTGAGATAGCATTTCTGACTGCCGAGGTCACTGTGAGTCTAGCTAGTTTGACAGTGGGACCTACTTTGAGGCAGAGGATGATTGATGCACAGAGAGATGAGATTCATTTGCAGGTCGGTTTTAGAGAGGCTGAGTTAGATATTCCTAGTCATTTTACCTTCTCTACAGACAGTGCTCTGATGTATCGTAAGAGGCTATGTGTGCCTTTAGGATCGACTTTTAGAAGGGAAATGTTGGAGGAGGCTCACAGTTCTATCTTCTCTATCCATCCAGGTAGTACGAAGATGTACAAGGACCTGAGAGAGCATTATTGGTGGCCTGGGATGAAGCTTGAGATTGCATATTAGGTTAGTAGATGCTTGACTTGTTAGCAAGTTAAGGCATTGAGGAAGAGCCCATCGGGTTTTCTTAACCTTCTAAGTGTGCCGGAATGGAAATGGGAGGAGATTTCCATGGACTTTATCAGTGGATTGCCGAGAACGCCAAAGGGTTACGATACCATTTGGGTGATTGTAGACCATTTGATGAAAACCGCACACTGTACTCTTGGAAGGATCATATATCTAGCTAAGACTAGGGTACAGTGGTACCTAAGAAAGATTGTTAGATTGTGTGGTGTGCCGGTGAAGATTGTATCAAGTTGGAGCATTCGCTTTGTCTCGAAGTTTTGGCACTGTTAGGGCAACTTTATGGTAGAAAGTGTCGTTCTCCCACTCATTTGGATAAGGTTGGAGAAAAGAGACTTTTGGAATCAAATTGTAACAAATGACTAGCGAGTCTATCATTTGTTTAAAGAAAGGTTAAAGTTAACCAAAGTTGACAGCAGGATTCATTGTAGTCCGTTCAAGTTGTAGTAGTGGATCTCGTATACTTCAAGTGACACCAATAAAGGGTGTTATGAAAGTTGGAAATAAGGGTCAGTTGAGCCCTAGGTTTATTGGCCTATCGAGATACTCAATCAAGTAGAAGCGGTAGCTTATTGTTTAGCTTCTCCACTTTCGTTATCGGCCGTTTATAATGTTTTCCATGTATTGATGCTTTGGAAATACATGGTGAATCCGTTCCACGTGATTGATTATGAACTGTTAGTTTTGAATGCTATTATGTCTTATGAGAAGACACCCGCTAAGATAAGAGCATTCGAACAAGAGTTGTTGAGAAATAAAAAGGAATTCACTTGGTTAAGGTTCTTTGAAAGAACCAAGTGTCAAAGAAAGCAACGTGGGAACGTGAGGCCCTCGCATTATTCACTTAATGAACGCACTTTTCGAGGACGAAAAGTCTTTTAAGGAGGGTAGATTGTAACGTCCCATTATTTTGAAGTGAAATTATTTATTTATTTATTTATTTAATGTTATTTATTTATTTATTTATTTCAATTTAAGTATTTAGATTAACTATTATTTTTGTAATTTCGATTTTAGTAGTTAATTTCGCCCGAAATTCCTTTTAATCGTTTTAATACTTTAAATTTCATTTCGGTGACATTAATAATTATTAATAGGCCAATTAATAATTATTAATCACCTTTAGATTTATTTAATAGCTTCGGGTTTCGATTTAGAAGTCAAAAGTCATAAAAGGACGCAACCGTCATTTCCGATTTCTTAAAAATATCAAATTACTTTTCCTTCATCTTTAAAAACACATCATTGACCAAAAGTTGACCAAAATTCACTTCCTTTCCTCTTCAAAACCGTGGCTCTCATGGTGTGGGGGGAAATTTTCGGGTTTCTTTCGTTTCTCGACGGATCGCCTCGATTTCAGTTGCATCGGAAAGCCTTCGGTCCTAGGATTCTTCTCCACCTAGCAATCGTGCTTTCCATCCGTGTTCTAAGGACTTCTCGGTAAGTTAAAGTTCAAACCCTAAGCTCCAAATAGTGTTTTAATGGAGTTTTCATTTTAATTTTTTGATTTTTTGCCGTTAAACTCAATGACTTTTATTACGGGAGTTGCTTTTAGTGATTTTGACAACTTTCCCTAAACCCTAAAACCGAGTTTCAGTCGAAACCCTTCCCGTTTGAAATTTACCTTTTTGGGCTTGATTATGGGTTATAAATTGTTGAATTATTGTTTATTTAAATTCAATTCGGGAAATGGCATAACGTTCAAAAACCCTAATTATCGATACCCATTGAAATCGGGAATATCGAATTTGTTTGAAACCAACTCGAAACACCTCTAAAGTACCTAAAAGCCGGAAAACCAAACCCGATACCCACTTTTCATGGGGGGGCCGAGAGCCTCATAGTGGGGTTTATGGTGTTGTTCGTTGTTTTGAGCTTTTAGATGTTGTCGATGTATGTTTATTTATTAATTGTTAGATGTAATTAATTGTAGGTGTTTCGGATCATTGTTTGATCGTGCTTTCGGAAACTTGGAGCGAAATCTTATTTGGCTAAGGTGAGAATAGTTAGAATTTAAAGTATTTATAGAAAGCGAATAAGTACGATGATTTGTAGAATCAGGAACTAAGATTAGAATCCAATCTAAAGTTAGAGGGAGTGAGATAGTGCCTTAGGATTTGAAGTTAATCCTTTAAGCGAGAAACTTATGATTTATCGATGAAAGCCTCGAATCTTAGAAGATTCCAAGTTAGATTAGTTTCGGAGTTTAAGACGGATCATTGGAAGTTAAAGGATCTAAGACTTTAAAGAACGATTGATAGAACCTCGGATTATTGGAAGTTTAGAATCCTTGAAGGTTTAGGTTAATCATTATGTTATGATCTTTACTTTTGTAACGTCCCGTTATTTTGTGATAAAAAAAAAAAACTTTTATTTATTTTATTTTAATTTGAGTAATTAAAATTCATTTATTTATTATTAAATTAGAATTTAGTAATTTATTTCATTTTAATTCCTTTTAATGGCTTTATTTATTTAATTACGTTTTAATGGTGTTAATAATTATTAACGGGCCAATTAATAATTATTAATCACCATTGGGATAGTTTGAGATGTTCGGGAATCGTTTTAAGCCAAAAGTCTTAAAAGGGCAAAGTTGTAATTACCCAATTTTCAAAATATCTAAAATTACTATTTGATCTTCTCTTTAAATGAAACTTTGACCAACCAATTGACCAAAATCTTTGCTCATTCTTCTCCTCCTAGCCGTGGGCTTCAAGAAGCAAAAGAGAGATTTTGGCTTTTGTTCGTTCTTCTTGCCGGATCGACTCAATCTTGGATATTTCGGAAAGCCCCTGGGTCAAGGATCATTTCCCACCTAGCCTTCGTCGGTTTCTCTCGAGATCCGAGGAGTTCTCGGTAAGAATCTCTTGAAACCCTAAGCTCCAAATAGTGTTTTAATGGAGTTTTGCTTGCTTTCTTTCGATTTCTTGCCGTGAAACTCAGGTGTTTGTCAATTCGGGAGTAGTTTTAAGTGTTTTTGGAAACTATTTCATAACCCTAAAACCGAGTTTCATCGAAACCCTTTCCGTTTGAAATTTACCCTTTTGGGTTTGATTTTGGGTTAGAAATTAATGAATGAATGTTTATTTAAATTCAATTCGGAAAGGGACTAATGTTCAAAAACACTATTCATCGATACCCATTGAAATCGGGATTATCGAATTTGATTAAAACCAACTCAAAACGTATTTGAATTGCCAAAAAGCCGAAAAACCAAGCCCGAGACTCGTTTTTGATGATAGGGCCGTGGGCCTCTTTGTGGGTTTTATTGGGTTTTCGTTGCTTTGTATGTTTAGTAGTTGTTTGAATGATAGTTGGTTTCGTTTTTTATTGTTACGATGTAATTCGTTTGTAGGTGTTTTTGAACTTCGTGGTTGATCGCTCCTTCGAACTTAGGAGCTAAATCATCTTATTATTAAGGTGAGAATGATTAGTATGTAAAGTAACTATAGAAAGCAAATGAGTGTAATGGTTTGTAGAGTATGGGATTAAGATTAGAATCCGAACCTAAGATTATAGGGTTGTGAGTTAGTGCCCTTAGGATTAAGAGTTAATCCTTTAAGGAGAATTTAGAAGTTCTCGAGAAAGACTTGAATCTTAGAAGATTCTAAGTTAGGTTCGTGTGAACTAAGTTTGGATTATTAGAAGTTAAAGATCCAACTTATAATTAAAACGGTTAATAGAACCTCGGATTATTTGGAAGTTTAGAATCCGGAGGGTATAGGTTAATCGTTTAAGTTATGTTTCTAATCTTATTATTGATATCGGAGTTCGATCGTCATATCGTTCGTCCGAGATTCTTATCTATATTTATCATTATGTCATTTACTTTATGCTCTTTACTTTATGTTGAATTCGATCTCTTTAATATTCGTACCTTACTTTATTTACTTTTACAAGCATATGCAGGCATATGCATAACATTTTGCACCATTATTTATTGTACCATAACATCTCGCATCAATGAAAAGAGAAAAGAAAAGAATGAAAGGAATGGTGGATGAGTTGAATACCCACGTTACCTTCATGCATAAGGAATGGTGGATGAGTTGAATACCCACGTTACCTTCATACATAAGGAATGGTGGATGAATTGAATACCCACGTTACCTTCATTTCATGCATAAATGGCGAATGCGTATCCTACGAGATGTACTCATTACTTTTATGCATTTGATAGATGAGAAAGAGAATCGAGATGTTATAATTTGCAAAGTTTATTTATATTTCTCATTTATGATATAACGAGTTTATGGATGAACAATAAGACTAAGTGTGCTAATTAGTATCATTTGGAGAACTTTAGGATTAGAATGTGTCGGTTTAAGTGGACACAAATCGAAATGCGAGTTTGAGGTCTATCTTTACTTTTTATGCTATTTATTCTCACTGGGCTTAGTTTGTTAGCTCATGATATTACAACCAATTTCAGGTAATGCCTTGGCTAGAGGTCGAGGAGAAGGAGGTGGTGCTGCGTGATCGAGGGATGCTGACCTCGAGATGGACTAAAGGATTGTAAAGTTTATGTCTTATTTTGATGAATTTTTAAGAAATTGTATCTTGTATTTGGCTCCTAAGAGCCTAATGTTGATGTTTTATGATATTATGTATTTGAACTCCTGATTTGGACTTAAAGTCCATGAGATTTGATTAGATTTGAAAATTAGGTTGTAAACAGGTTTTCGGCATGCCAATTTTCAAACAAAACCACGCCAATTTTTCGTAAATTAAAAGACTTCCGCTGTTTTCTCTGAATTTAATTTAATTTAATTTATTTAAAAGTGACGGGTCGTCACAACTTTTATTATTGATACCGGAGTTCGATAAACATATCGTTCGTCCGAGATTCTTATCTATTTTACCTTATGTCTTTTCCTTTATGTTGGTTTCGATTACTTTAATATTCGCACTTTACTTTATCTATTTTGCAAGCATATGCATAACATTTTTGCACTATTATTATATTGTACCATAACATCTCGCATCATTGAAAGAAAGTGAACAAAAGAAAGAAAGTGAGGATGAAAATATAAGGAATGGTGGTTGAATGTTAATACCCACGTTACCTTCATACATAAGGAATGGTGGATGAATGTGAATACCCACGTTACCTTCATCATGCATAAGGAATGGTGGATGAATGTGAATACCCACGTTACCTTCATGCATAAGGTTGAATGGTGGATGAATTTGAAAATCCACATTACCTTCATTTCAGGCATAAATGGCGAATGCGTATCCTATGGGATGTACTCATTACTTTTATGCATATGATAGATGGAATAGAGAATCGAGATGTTATACTTATACAAAGTTTATTTATTTTTCTCATTTAAGTCATAACATGCTAATGGATGAACAATTAGACTAAGTGTGCTAATTAGTACCATCATTTGTGTGACGACCCGTCACTTTTAAATAAATTAAAATCAGAGAAAACAGCGGAAGTCTTTTATTTTTAAGAAAAATTTGCATGGTTTTGTTTGAAAGTTGGCATGCCGAAAACCTGTTTACATCCTAATTTTTCAATCTAATAAATTCACATGGACTTTAAGTCCCAAATCAGGAGTTCAAATATTTCATATCATAAAAACCACATCAAAAGCTCTTATGAGCTAAATACAACATCAAAGTCTTGAAATTCACAAAAATATTTACATATACTTTACAACAACAAGTCCATCTCGAGGTCAACATCCCTCGATCACGCAGCACCATCTCCCCTTCCACGGCCTCTAGCCAGGGCATTACCTGAAATTTTTGTACTATCATGAGCTAACAAACTAAGCCCAGTGAGAATAATAAGCATAAAAAGTAAAGATAGACCTCAAACTCACATTTCGATTTGTGTCCAAAATTATCTGACACAATCTTCCTAGAATTCTCCAAAATCTAGGTAATTCTATTCTAAACTTTCCAAGGGATGATATTGCTAACACCAGTAGTCAATCATCATCCATTACTTTGTTATGTCATAAGTAATAAAAGTAAATAAACTTTGCATCAATTAAACATCTCGCTTTCCTCTTTCATCGAACATATATATGAATGCATGAGAGCATCCCGAGGATTCGCATATGCCCTTATGCATGAAGAAGGTAACGTGGTCTATCCCGTAGGATCCATCGTTGTCCCTCCTTTTCTTTCTCACTTTCTCTTTTCTTTCTATGAAGGTAACGTGGTCTATCCCGTAGGATCCATCGTTCTCCCTTTCATATATTTTCTCACTTTCTCTTTTCTTTCTATGAAGGTAATGTGGTCTATCCCGTAGGACCCATCATTCTCCCATTCATATCTTTCTCACTTTCTCACTTTTTTTCCATGATGCGAGATGTTATGATGCAATATGATATGTTTTGGTGTAAATAAATAAACTGCGGAATTAAAGTAGCCGATATACAAATAAGTAAAAGGCATAAAGTAAAGGTATAAAGTAAAAGACAAAAAGTAAATGACATAAGGTAAAAGTAGGTAAGCATCTCGGACGAATGATATATCGATCGAACTCCGGTATCACTAATAAAAGTAGAATCATAAATCAAACGATTAACCTATACCTCAAGGATTCTAAACTTCCAATAATCCGAGGTTCTATTAACCGTTCTAAAATACAAGTTGGATCTTTTAACTTCCAATGATCCAATCTTAGTTTCGAATCGAATCTAACTTAGAATCTTCTAAGATTCAATACTTTCCTCGAGAACTCCTAAGTTCTTACTTAAAGGATTAACTTCTAATCCTAAAGGCACTAACTCACACCCCTCTAATCTTAGATTCGAATTCTAATCTTAGTTTCAAACTCTACAAACCTTCACACTTATTCGATTTCTTTAATTACTTTAAATCCTAACTATTCTCACCTTTAGTAAAAGATGACTTTGCTCCTAAGTCTGAAGGAGCGATCAAGCGAGTGGTTCAAAAACACCTACAAATGAATTATATCATACAATCAATAATTAACCAACTATCGATCAAACATCAACCAAACGTATAAAACGACGAAAAACCCAACAAAACCCCACAAGAGGCTCTCGGCCAACACAAGGAAAATAGGCCTCGGGTTTGGTTTTGCGGCTTTTAGGCAATCTAAAAGTTTTTTGAGTTGGTTTTAAGCAAATTCGAGATTCCCGATTTCAATGGGTATCGATAAATAGGGTTTTTGAACATTAATCCTTTTCCCGAATTGAATTTAAATAAACATTTATTCATTAATTTCTAACCCATTTTCAATCCCAAAAGGGTAAATTTCAAACGGGAAGGGTTTCGACTGAAACTTGGTTTTAGGGTTAAGATAAAGTTTCCAAAAACTCTTAAAACTACTCCCGTATTTACAAACACCAAGTTTCACGGCAAGAAAACGAAAGGAAACAAAGAAAACTCCATTAAAACACTATTTGGAGCTTAGGGTTTGAAACTTTACTTACCGAGATCTCCGCAAAACACGAGTGGCAAGTACGAAGGTTAGGTGGAAAAGGATCATAGGACCGATACCTTTCCAATGGACACGGAATCAAGTCGATCGGGCAAGAAACGAACAAAATCACAAATCTCTCTTTTTCTTCTTGGAGCTCACGGGTGGGAGGAGAGAAATGAGGAGTGATTTTTGGTCAATTTGAGTCAATGGTGATTTTAAAGAAGATTAATGAATAGTGTTTAGATATTTAGGAAATTTGGAAATGACGGTTACGTCCTTTTATGACTTTTGGCTTAAAAACGAATCCCGAACTTCTCAAACTATCCCAATGGTGATTAATAATTATTAATTGGCTCATTAATAATTATTAATACCGTTAAAATGAAAATAAACTAAAAAGGTCAATTAAAAGATTAAAACCGAAATAAACTACAAATTCTAATTTACCGATAAATAAATAAACTCTAATTACTTAATGTAACGTCCCGTTATTTTGAAGTGAAATTTTATTTTATTTTATTTATTTATTTAATTCTATTATTTATTTAATGTTATTTATTTATTTATTTATTTCAATTTAAGTATTTAGATTAATTATTATTTTGTAATTTCGATTTTAGTAGTTAATTTCGACCGAAATTCGTTTTAATCGTTTTAATACTTCAATTTTCGTTTCGGTGACATTAATAATTATTAATAGGCCAATTAATAATTATTAATCACCTTTAGATTTATTTAAGAGCATCGGGTTTCGATTTAGAAGTCAAAAGTCATAAAAGGACGTAACGGTCATTTCCAATTTCTTAAAAATATCCAAACACTATTCATAATCTTCTTTAATTGCATTATTTGACCAAAGTTGACCCCAAAACCTCTAATTTTCTTCTCTTGGCCGAAACTTCAAGGTTTGGGGGGGATTTTTTTGGGTTTTGCTCAATTCTTGGCGGATCGACTCGATTTCGGTTGCATCGGAAAGCCCTCGAGTCTAGGATCCTTTTCCACCTAACCATCGTGCTTGCCACCTATGTTATGCGGAGTTCTCGGTAAGTAAAGCTTCAAACCCTAAGCTCCAAATAGTGTTTTAATGGAGTTTTTGTTGGTTTCCTTCGATTTCGTGTTGTGAAACTCGTTGTTTGTTAATACGGGAGTTGTCTTAAGTGTTTTTGGAAACAATCCCTTAACCCTAAAACCGAGTTTCAGTCGAAACCCTTCCCGTTTGAAATTTACCTTTTTGGGTTTGATTATGGGTTATTTATTGTTGAATTATTGTTTATTTAAATTCAATTCGGGAAATGGCATAACGTTCAAAAACCCTAATTATCGATACCCATTGAAATCGGGAATATCGAATTTGTTTAAAACCAACTCGAAACACCTCTAAAGTACCTAAAAGCCGGAAAACCAAACCCGAGACCCACTTTTCATGGGAGGGCCGAGAGCCTCATAGTGGGGTTTATGAAGTTGATCGTTGTTTTGAGTTTTTAGATGTTATTTGATCGATGTATGTTTATTTATTAATTGTTAGATATAATTAATTGTAGGTGTTACGGATCATTGTTTGATCGTGCTTTCGGAAACTTGGAGTGAACTCTTATTTGGCTAAGGTGAGAATAGTTAGGATTTAAAGTAACTATAGAAAGCGAATGAGTATGAAGGTTTGTAGAATTTGAAACTAAGATTAGAATTCGAATCTAAGATTAGAGGGTTGTGAGTTAGTGCCCTTAGGATTAGAAGTTAATCCTTTAAGTGAGAACTTAGGAGTTCTCGAGGAAAGTATTGAATCTTAGAAGATTCTAAGTTAGATTCGATTCGAAACTAAGATTGGATCATTGGAAGTTAAAAGATCCAGCTTGTATTTAGAACGGTTAATAGAACCTCGAATTATGTCGGAAGTTTGAATCCTTGAAGGTGTAGGCTAATCGCTTAATTTATGATTTCACTTTTATTATTGTAGAGGAGTTCGATTGATATATCATTCGTCTGGAGTTTCATATTATTTACTTTATGTTCTTTATTTTGTGCCTTTTACTTTATGTTTGTATCGGCTATATTAATTCCGCACTTTATTTATTTACTTTTACAAGATATGTAAGCATATGCATATCATATTACATCATAACATCTCGCATCATGAAAAAGAAAGTGAGAAAGATATGAAGGGGGAAGAACGTTGGAGCCTACGGGTAGTGTCCGCATCATCTTCATAGAAAAAGAAAGAAAGTGAGAAAGAAATGAAGGGGGAAGAATGTTGGAGCCTACGGGCAGTGTTCGCATCACCTTTAGAAAAAGAAAAGAAAGTGAGAAAGAAAATGAAAGGGGAAGAATGTTGGAGCCTACGGGTAGTGTCCGCATCACCTTCATAGAAAAAGAAAAGAAAGTGAGAAAGAAAATGAAGGGGGAAGAATGTTGGAGCCTACGGGTAGTGTCAGCATCACCTTCAGAAAAAGAAAAGAAAGTGAGAAAGAAAACGAAGGGGGAAGAATGTTGGAGCCTACGGGTAGTGTCCGCATCACCTTCATAGAAAAAGAAAAGAAAGTGAGAAAGAAAAGGTGGGAGAACGATGGATCCCACGGGATAGACCACGTTACCTTCTTCATGCATAAGGGCGTATGCAAATCCTACGGGATGCTCTCATGCATTCATGTTTATGATTAATGAGAAAGAGAATCGAGATGTTATATTCTATGCAAAGTTATTTATTTTTCTTATTTTATGTCATAACAAGTTAATGGATGAGGATTGACTACGAGTGTTAGTAATATCATCCTTTGGAAAGTTTAGAATGAAATTACCTAGAGCTTGGAGGACTTTAGGAGTAAATTGTGTCAGGTAAATTGGACACAAATCGGAACACGAATTTGAGGTCTATCATTACTTTTTATGCTTATTATTCTCACTGGGCTTAAGTTGTTAGCTCATGATATTACAAACATTTCAGGTAATGTTTGGGATCGTGGGAGAGGAGCTGGTGCGCGCTTGATCGAGAGGATGATGATTTCGAGATGGACTAAGTAGTTGTAAAAATCCATGTACATGGTTTTGTGAATTTTATATAATTTTGGAGTTGTATATTTGTAAATGACTCTTAAGAGCTTTTGTCTTTACTTTTATGTTTATAAATCATTTTGAACTCCTGATAGGAACTTAATGTTCCTTGTGTTTTTAGATATTTGAATTTAAGATGCAAACAGGTTTTTGGCTAGCCTATTTTCAAACATAATCACGTCAATTTTCTTAAAATAAAAAACTTCCGCTGTTTTCTCTGATTTAATTTACTTAAAAATGACGGGTCGTCACACTTAAATTGAAATAAAATAAATAAAAGTTTTTTTTTATCACAAAATAACGAGACGTTACAGTCAACCCTCCTAAAAAGGGCTTTTCGTCCCCGAAAAGTAAACTTACTAAGTGAAAAGCTGAGGATACTTTACCCACATATCATCCTCACGCTCCCACGTAGCTTCTTTAGACATTTGGTTCCTCCAAAGGACTTTAACCAAGCGAATAGTCTTGTTTCTCAACACCTTTTGTTCGAATGCTAAAATCTCAACTGGTGTCTCCTCGTAAGACATACTAGCATCCAAAACTATCGGCTCATAGTCGATCACGTGAGAAGGATCTGCCAGGTACTTCTGAAGCATCGATACATGGAATACATTATGAACTGCCGATAAAGAAGGTGGTGCGCGCTTGATCGAGAGGGTAATGTTTCGAACAAAAGGTGATGTTTGGGATAAATGATATTTCAAACATTTCAGGTAATGTTTGGGATCGTGTGAGAGGAGCTGGTGCGCGCTTGATCGAGAGGGTGATGATTTCGAGATGGACTAAGTAGTTGTAAAAATCCATGTACATGGTTTTGTGAATTTTATATAATTTTGGAGTTGTATATTTGTAAATGGCTCTTAAGAGCTTTTGTCTTTACTTTTATGTTTATAAATCATTTTGAACTCCTGATAGGAACTTAATGTTCCTTGTGTTTTTAGATATTCGAATTTAAGATGTAAACAGGTTTTGGCTAGCCTATTTTCAAACATAATCACGCCAATTTTCTTAAAATAAAAGACTTCCGCTGTTTTCTCTGATTTAATTTATTTAAAAATGATGGGTCATCACAAGTGTTTTCAGGTGAATAGTGTTTTTCAAAAATCCGGGTTCAAAATCATCAAATTCCATGATAGAAATTCATGATTTCAACTTCGAAACTCATTTATAATAAAAAACGAACAAATCTATATAAAAAGTTTTGAAAACTTACTTTTTGGGACTTCCCTTAGAGAACAGGAAACTCCGAAAAGGTAGGTTGGATAGGTAGCCCTCGTCCCTACCAATCCAAAGCAACCGAAATCAAGTCGATCCATCGAGAAACGAATGAGAACCGAAGAAAATAAAATCCACATCCATGGAGGATTGAAACCCACGGCCAAGAAGAAATGGAGGAGAAGAAAATGGAGTAAACTTGTCAATTTTGGATTTTTAAAGATAATTGAATAGTGAATTTAGATATTTTAAGAAATTGGAAATGACGGTTGCGTCCTTTTATGACTTTTAACTTATAAAACAAAACCCGATGCTCTTAAATCAATCTAAAGGTGATTAATAATTATTAATTGGCCTATTAATAATTATTAATGTCACCGAAACGAATTTAAAGTATTAAAATGATTAAAAAGGATTTCGGGATAAATTAACTACTAAAATAATAATTAATCTAAATACTTAAATTGAAATAAATAAATAAATAAATAAGATTAAATAAATAATAGAATTAAATAAATAAATAAAATAATAAAAAAAAATCTCACTTCAAAATAACGGGACGTTACAGATGGTAACTGACCTACCATTCGACGGCACTTCACCGGTATCATTAAAATATCGTGACATGGTAACATGTTTTAGGGATTTTCTGTTCATTAATATGTTCACATTCATGCATCATATTTCATTATATGTCGAAACTTTGAGTATTTGAATGTTGAATGCATGTTAGATTATTAATATAAAGTTCATTTAAATTTCAGTAATATAGCATCTGTTTTGGTCACTATACTTGGAAAGAACAAACTTAATGATGAAACTATGTTTCCTAGAAAAATGAAATGAATAAATTAAGTAAAGCAATTTACTTAAATAAATAGACAATATTGATTATTTATATAATGAGTTTATTTAAATGGAAATTAATATCATTGTTATTAATTATTTAAATAATGTGTTTATTTAAATGGTAATTAATAATAAAATATTATTAATAAATAATTATTAATTATTTAGGTAATGTGTTTACCTAAATGGAAATTAATAATTAAACATTTATTATTAATTTTAAATAATAGCGATTATTTAAAAGGATAATAGTAAATAACATATTTATTATTAATTCAAATAATTTTGATTATTTAAATAGGAAATAATAAATATTTATTAATAATAAAATACAAAATCGGAATATGATATTTTATTTGAATAATTCATTTATTTAAATAAATATCAAGAGTTAATAAATAAGATTTATTAATAAGGAAGAATCTATAATTGAATTAATGAATTCAATGGATTTTGGTTCAAATTATTTGAATAATTTATATACCAAAATGGACACATATATGATATTTTAGGAAATAATTGTTGAATCATTTTGTCTAAAATAAATATATAAAAGAATGTCTAACCAAAGACAAATTAAACAAAGAAAAAATTAGTTTTTATTATTGTTGAATTATTGATTTTATGCACATAAAATCGACACGTAAGATAAATAAGAAATAAAATTTGATTTTATTCTTGGAATTTATCTTGTATTTATTTTGATAGTATTTCCAAAATTCAATTGGAAAACTGTTTTGCGTATAAATACAAACGTCTTGGTTATTCATTCAAAAGCTTTTAATTTCAATTTTCGAAATTGAAAACTTTTCTTCTTCCTATTTTCCTTGTAACCTATTTTACAATAGTCTAAAAGGTAAGAAAATATTCTTTTCCTAAAAACCATAGTTTTCTAATTTAGTTTAGTTATCAATTTGTTTTTTATTTTGAAACATGTAATATCTATTGGTTCTCATTTCGTATGAACCAAGTTTGGGAATATTTTAAAGAAAAGTTATTTAGGTAGATATTCCTTTACAATTATATTACAAAGTTCCAAAGTGTGATTGGATGGTTATTCAAAATACTTAGAATAAAACAAATAAATTCCAAATCCAAATTCTAAACTCCGGTATATCTAAATGAGTTATAAGGTTTAAAAATGTTTAAATACTTAAGTCTAAAATTACTTAAATAAGTTAGAGGGATTAATATCTTAAAGATGGTTCTCAATGAGTTTGAGATGATAACCATATTAATCCACGAACTTATGGGATAAGTAAAATTGAATATCTTTGATTTATCAAAAATAACTAGACTTAAACATCACTAAAGTTGGACATTTAGATGTTAGAACTTAAGTGATAAGCAAACATTAAATCAATTTCTTATATTCCAAATATTCAGTTATTTAAAAGGATGTTTTAAAGGAGTACTAACTGATATGGAATAAACAAAACAGAAATTGAAAAGCATTAATTAGTGGATAATTGAATTCACAAATTATTAAAGAAAAGTTCAGTAAATCAGTGATACTGAAAGTTTTAAACCTTACTTAAGATAGACTAAAATTACAATAATTTTATTTCACAATAAAACAAGTAGTTATTTAAAAAGTTTAAATGGTTAAACTACTTGTAGAACTTTATTTGAGTGGGAGCGTCATAGAACGAACCAAAGAAACTTTTAGAAGTCCAAGTGAAACTCATTGACTTCAAAATCAATGAATAAAGTTCAAAATAAGTGAAATAAAACTGACACGAATTTTCAATAGTGGAGTTGAAAGGAGTCACTTGTACTTATACATTATTTTTGAAATAATGATAAGTATAGAATTGTAATCATTAAACGAATGAAAGTAATGGAGAATTACTTTGTAGTGGGAGCTTAAGAATTTCGAGAATCTTAGAACCAATGTGATTAAAATAAAATTTACAAATAGTATGTTAGTGCACATAGATAAAATGAGAGATTTTATGAGTTGCACGGGCTCAAATTCGAACAAGAATTTACTTCCATGTAAGAATTCGACAAAAGACCTTTGTGAATTAAACATCAAATGAGTTAAGTATAAGTAAAATGAGTTTTTACTAACTAAACTCTAGATTCGCGTGATTACTAAGTCGTTAGTAAATGAAAGGTGGTTGTACATGATGGTTTCAAATCAATAGTTAATAGAGTTTATTTTATGGCGATAAAATATGGAATCTATTACACTTAATGAAACTAACATTAGACAAAAGAAATACATACTAAACAGATGAAAACGTTACTGATAAAGTATTAAAATGACTATCATGGCTAAATAGTTGATAGTCATCCAGTTTGATTAGAATTACAAGTGAAATCTCCAAAGATCTAGGACAAGTGGGAGATTGTTAGGAATGGTGTCCTAGAACTTGTAATTATTTAATTATAATAATTTATTTCGAATAAATTAAATATATAAACATAAGTTCTTTATATTATCTAGATTGATTCAATTGGCGATATTAAGAATATATGGAAATATATTAATATCAAACATTCAAATAGTAAACCCTAAGTTACTCTTATGAAATCACGACTTAGTATGTGAGTCATACGAGAGGATTAAAGTCGAGATGAGTAACTTAAACGTGTCTATAGTAAACGGATAACGTTTGGGAACCTTATCCTGGTAACACTGTTGATAGCTTCGCATTTTGTTTATAGACAAATGATCTAATCCTGATCATTCATGTAGGAGACATGAAATGGAAGTATCATATGCAATGTTGATTGTATAAGACAGGACCACGATGTTCGATCAAATTTCTCATTAGTACCGTTTACGAGAAATGATCGAATATCAAACTAAGTTTATCAACCGTGATAGATCTCAATCCTGAGTGAAGTGCGGACTCCTATTTGTGGAGTTATGTTTGGTTGAGAGCGATCTGTAAGAAAGCTCAATACACTCCTGTTTTGGGAACATGGCTAGATAAGTAGCTGGGAACTCATTTTCACGAGATGGAATTCATAGCTTTCCTATAAATTAATGGTATCAGTGCGATACCTAAACATTTTAGGAACTTTAGGAAACTCCCTTGATGTACTGATTCGAGACATGAACAAGTGGCACCACGACTTCTATTGATCACAGAAGTACATTATCTCTAGTTCTACTAAAGATAAAGTTCATTGGAGAATCAGCGAGAACACAATGATAAAGCCGTAATTACAGGGGCAAAACGGTAAAATATCCGCCTGTAATTATGAGGGCTCCACGTGAAGGATATATCACAGATATAAATAAAAGATAAACTAAATGGACATAACTCATCTATAGTGAGGGGAGTTTAGCTATGAATCTATAGTGGAATTATTCATAGTTAAATAATAAGTAATTAATTGATTATGAGTTAATCACTTAATTGACTAATTATTAAGCCCATGATCTATAGGTCCATTGGGTCCCTATGCTAGCCCAAATATCGTTGTAGCAAAACTAAGTTATTAATTTAACTTAGGAAGAACAAATAATTTAAATAATTGAATTTACTTAAAATTGGACAATATTAATTATTTGAATAATGAGATTATTTCAATAAAAATTAATATTAATATTATTAATATTGTTACAATATTAATTGTTTAAATAAAGAGTTTATTTAAATGGAAATTAATATGACATTATCAATTATAATATTTTAAGGCAAAATTAATTATTAAATAAATAAATTATTTAAACGGGAATTAATGTTAATATTATTAAATATTTAAATAATGAATTTATTTAAATGGAAATTAATAATTAATATTATTAATTAAATAATGAGTTTATTTAATTTAATAATAAATATTAGAGAGAATTAAATACAATTGGTTTATGAAACAAATTGGTTTTGGCCCAAATTAATTAATTAATTGAATAAGATTCAATGGTAATTAATATAATAGTTTTTGGCAAAATATGTTTAAATTAGAAATCATTATTTGAAGTTTTTCTAATTTTAAATATATATAAATACAATTATTATATAAAGAAAAGTAAATAAAAAAATATATATAAATATATATATGTCTTCTTACGTGGTGATGGCACGCCACATGCTGAAGAGATTATATTTATATATATTAATTTTTATTTATCTTTTCTATTATTTAACAATAAGGAGATAAGCATATCTAATTAGATTAGATATCATATTTTCCTATAAATATGACCATTGGGATTCATATTTTAAACACTTCTCACTTTAATTAGAAAAGTGAAAATTCTCTCTAAAGTTTTTTGCCCAATTGCCGATTTTCCTCAGGGAAAAATTTAGAAGAAATTTATTCTTCTTTGTTCTTGCGATTCGATTCCCACAAGTCGGTTTTGCTTTCGATTGGGATATAGCATAGAAGATCCGGTGTTACTGAGGATTTGATGTTGTAAAGACACCTCCAACCAATTCTCCATATTTTACTCCATGTAAGTTCCGGTGTGATTTTAATTTTTGAAAATATGAGCATGAATCTTACATGTTTTATCACAAATTGCATGATGTTAATAGATCTGTTATTAAATGTTAATAAATTTACTAAATAAATTTCCGCTATTTTAGTAAATCATCCCTTCATGGCCAAACTGAATATTGTGCTCCGGATGCCCCGAACGGGTTAAAGGCATCCGTGCATAAGCCCAATCTGACGTTTCTCAGATCTTGTGCAAAATCAGGATGACAATTATTTAAATGCTTCCATGCCGCAGCATCTGAGGGATGTCTCATAACACCTTCATCCTGTGAATGCTCGTGATGCAATCTCATGTGCGAGGCTGTCACATCCGATGCATACAACCGTTGCAGACGTGGGGTCAGCGGTAAATAGAACATGCTGGCGTACGGAATGAGGTTGCGTTTCCCTTGTTTATATCTTGGAAGAAAACATAATTTGCAGTGATGCAGGTCCTCATCCACATCTCAGTAAATCATGCATCCGTTCCGACACGAATCTATTTTCTCCACGGGTAAGCCAAGTCCCTCCACTAGCTTTTTCGTGTCGTACAAACTATTAGGCATAATATTTTCTTCTGGAGCGCATCAACGAAACCACGATGCAATCGAATCAAATCCTTTAGCAGGTATGTTGTACTGTGCCTTTATATTTAACAGTTCTGTAGCAGCAGCAAGTTGACTTACCTGACACCCATCGTACAATGGTCGGCTAGCTGTCTTTAGCATCTCGTGCATCTTATGTGCGTCTAGATTCATTTCCTCTTCAACCACCCATTCATTTTTGTCTACGTTTAAACTTTCACGAAAATTTTCAATGCCCCCATACCCTGCACCATCAAGTATCATTTACTGCATCTGACTAAACTGTTGTTCATCATTCCGTTCTTCGGTAACAACCTCTACATTTGAGCTGCTACCTTCATATCATCTCGATTCATGTAATGCAGCGTCGAACATTTCACGGTAATAATTCTGCACAAATCCCTGACTATAAAGATGAACCTTCAAATCTGTAACCGGTATGATTCTCCTATCGTCGCATTTCCTGCACGGGTGTAACGTCCCGTTACTTTTGAGGTGAAATTTTTGTTTTTGTTATTAGTATTATTATTATTGCTTCACTTAGTATAATTATAATGATTAGTAATTGTTTATTTTACTTATAAGTTAATTTAGTATTTTAATTTTAGGCTCGAGTTCGATCGTTAAGTAATTTTCATTAGAGCATTTAAATAGAATCGAGTGTAATAACGTTTATTCACAGGCCAATTACTGATTGTTATATCACTTTAAGTTAGATTATAAGTGGTTAAAGTGAATTGGAATTGGAACTGTTCAATAACGAGAACTCGGGACACTTTTTACTAAAGAATTATAAGTCGGGATATAACGGTCATTTGGAAAAACTTAATATATATTTTAAATAACCTTCAGCAAGCTTAAATGAAAAAAAAAGTAAAAAACTAAACCAAGGACCCTCCCACCCGTAAGCTTAAGGAAAAAAGTGAAATCGGGATTCTGTCGCCGTTTCTCGACCGATTTCGTTGATTCTCATCACGATAGAAAGCTCTCGATGCAAGCTTTCATTTCATGCCATTAATTGAGTCGATTCGTTCCAGATTCGGGAGATACGAGGTAAATAAGAAATGGGTTTTTATGTTTCATTTTTCCCGATTTTACGTTTAAGCTTCGATTCATTTTTCTCAGGTGTCGTTGGTGATTTCTAGTTGGAGAAAATCATTTTGGTTGAGGTTGTTGTCTTGAACCTAAACCCGAGTCGAATGGAAAACCCGAGCCCTCGAGGTATTCCAAATTGAGCTCTTCGTATGTTGAGTTTTTGATATGAACTTACTTCTTGGTTATTGATCGGAAGCGAAAACCGAGACTTTTTCTTGTCTATGCCAAAAATTCCATAGGATTTCTGGGAGCATTTAGACGTTTAATCTAGCTCGTAGTTAATCATTCGAGGCTTGGAACTTAATCCGTTTAGTTATGTACTTTGTTTGTAGGTTTGATCCACGAGCGACATTTTGCACGTCCATCGAGCAGTGGTTCTTCTACGACTTTTTGAGGTGAGTTTAAAATGAGCTTTAGTGTTTTAATGGTTCGAATTAATTGACGATTTAGTTGATTCGAGGTTAAGGGTTGTGGATGTTTAGAAAGAAAAGATTGTGAAAAGTATGTTTTGACTAAGGAAAGTGCATTAAGACGAGATTCTCGTCACTGAATGGTATTAAGACTTGATGGCTAAAGTGTGGTTTGGGTGTAATAGATTTGAAAGTAGAGATAGAAAGTGACGGTTTGGACTTGGGATTTCCGAGGAGGGAAAAATAGCCTAGTATGCTTTAAGTTTTCTCTTAATTATTATCCTACGTACTTAGGTAATATGATAGAAACCGTGGTGACTTATATTCGTGGTGACTTATGGTGACTTATATTCGTGGTGACTATGGTGACTTATATTCGTGGTGACTTATATTTGTAGTGACTATGGTGACTTATATTCATGGTGACTATGGTGACTTATGGTGACATGTAATATTGGTGACAATGGTGACTATGTAATAATGGTGACAATGGTGACTACGGTGACTATGTATGAATTGTGACAATATAATTACGGTAACTATAGCGTTGTTATACGCAATGTGACAAGGGAAGTTTGAAATGTGTTATGGTAGTTGAAACTGACTTTAACCGAGCCAATTATGTTTACTTCTCTGTGCATGTAGTTCTGAATGTAAAGGCATAATTAGCCTTATTAGTGATGTGCTCGGTGTTTAGTGATTGGATGCCTAATCGATAGTAGACACGTAATAGAAATGTTAGACACTATTTCTTATAAGGACTTCGGTTCATGTAAACACTTGATTTCATTTTACTCTCACTAGTTATATGCTAATTTTGCTACACTACAATTTTACAGGTACATCTTGTGGGAGAGGTCGGGGTAGAGGTCGTGGTGCTGCTTGACTAACCGTGCGATGAGCCTGGGATGTGGAAATGTGGCATTTGTGAAATGCTAGTCTTTTGGTTGTGTAAATGTGTAAATTTGGTGTCCTGAGCTCGAAAGAGCGTTGTTTTGTATTTTAAACGTTTTATGTTGTCGTTTATGTTTTCTTTAAAAATAGGAACTGCGCATTTCCCGTTTTTCTCTGATGTGAATATTGTAAACAGGTTTTGGTATGTTCAAAATATAAACGAAACCAAGCAAATTTTCTGTAAAATTGTCGTCTTCCGCTGCGTAATGTAATAAGTGTTTTAAAATGAGTCGGGTCGTCACAGTTGGTATCAGAGCCTACGGGTTCTGTAGACCACATGCATCGCATGTTTTCATGTTTTGGTTTTATAATCCATGTCCCTATCATCGACTGAGGTCAACGGCACCAGGTAACCTTAGACTTTGCACTTTTAGAACTTGCTATTGTTAAGTTTAAAAGTGTGAATTCGTAATTTAGTATGTAGTAATTCATCTCATAATTTATTTTGTTGTTTTCCAGTATGCCTCCAAGAGCACTTAGTGGAGGTAGAGGTGCAGCCCCAATTGCAGTACGAGGACGGGGTCGACCTAGAGTCGTTAATCCACCACCGCCACCCCCTATGGATCATGTTGGTGCTGGAGGTGCGGTTCCGGGCAATGTTGAGTTAGGGAATGAGCCCCCAGTCGATCTGCCGCCTAGGCAAAGGAGAAATGTTACTATCTCGGAAAAAGACTACCTAGACTTACTACGGGGTGGAGGAGGTTGTGCTGGTCCCGCTATTCCTCCGCCTGTTAGAGTGCCTGATCCGGCAGCTGCCTTACCTAGGGTTGATGATGTTGCCAAGGTTTTGAGAGATTATAGCAGGCATGCACCATTTGAGTTCGATGGAACTTCTAGTGATTCGGCACTTGCGGAGACATGGGTCTTGAGAGTGGAGAGAGCACTTGACTCCATTTGATGCCCTGAGCATTTGAAAGTCCATTGCGGGGTTTACTCATTGGTCGATGACGCACGGTTCTGGTGGGAGGGATTATCCCATTCTCTGGATCCTGCATTCACAAGAACTTGGGAAATGTTCAGGGAGAAGTTTTTTGATAACTATTACCCGGAGGACATCAGAGATCAGTTGGAGGTACAATTTCTTACCTTGAAACAGGGAGACAGATCTGTGGTGGAGTACGAAAGAGAGTTTGACCGGTTATCTAGATTTGCCACAGGTCACATCGCTAATCTTGAAAACAAAAAGAAGAGGTTCATCGTGGGATTGCAAGCAGATATTAGGGGACAAGAATGAGCCTTACGACCCACCACCTATGCGGAGGTGTTGAGCCTTGCCTTGGATTTGGATATCGGACCCTCCGAGAAGAAGGTTGAGATGGTAGTTGCACAGTCTTCTTCTCATAAAAGAAAGGCTGAAGACGACCATTCAGGTCGAGGGACTCAGCCATAGAGACAGTTCCAGGGTAAGAGTGGGGTATCAACCGGGTCTCAGGCTTATTCGGGACAGACGAGCCAGCCTGGGGCTCAAGTTTCTCCTATGCCTTATTGTCATGCCTGTTCTGGTTATCATTTTGGAGGGTGCAAGGCAACAAGATGTTTTTTTGTGACCAATTGTGGCACGTCAGACGAAATTGCCCAAAACTTCAGGCCACGCAACAATCCAGAGGCCAGGGTCAGGGTCAGAAACAAGGACAGGGATGAGGTCAGTTTGAGGGCAGAGGTCAGGCTAGGTTTAACCAGCAGCCGAGACCACCACCTCAGACCCGACAGCAGGCTCGAGTATTTGCCACCACACGTGAGGATGCTAAGACTGCAGGCACCGTTGTTACAGGTACTATGACTTTTATAGGCCATTCTGCACTTGTATTGTTTGATTATGGAACTAGTCCTTCCTTTATTTCTACCGAGTTTGTTGAGTCAGCTGCTTTTGATTCTGAGCCTCTAGGGCATGAGTTATGTGTTACTACACCGTTGGGAAAGTCTATTATTGTGGATAGAGTCATTCATTCTGATGAGTTAAGTATTTTGGGTTTTTGTTTGCATGCTACATTGATCATGATACCCATGTTTGATTTTGATATTATTCTGGGCATGGATTGGCTGTCTCGCAACCATGCTAGTATTGGTTGTGGCGAGAGAATCGTAGATTTTGTTAGTCCATGTGGGACTAAACTTCGTTTTTGTGCAACTCGAGGTAGAGCGACCCCAGCTGTTATCTCGGTGTTTCAGGCTAGAGCACTACTGAGTGATGGTGCTTGGGGTTATCTTGCTAATATTGTCGACACGTCTGAGTGTGCCTACTCTAGATACTATATGTGTGGTACAAGACTTTGTAGATGTTTTTCCTAATGAATTACCTGGGTTACCCCCAATTAGAGAATTAGATTTCCAGATAGAGGTGATACCTGGGACGGGTCCTTTGTCCAAGACACTTTATCGTATGGCACCGGCTGAGTTGAAAGAGCTCAAGAGTCAGTTACAAGGGCTCTTAGACTTAGTATTCATTCGTCCGAGTGTGTCACCTTAGGGCGCACCTGTTCTTTTTGTGAAAAAGAAGGATGGCTCGATGAGGTTGTGCATTGACTATCGGGAGTTGAATTGTGTTACGGTGAAGAATAAATATCCATTGCCCAGGATAGAGGATTTATTTGATCAGTTGAGGGGAGCCACTGTCTTTTCGAAGATAGATCTTCGATCGAGATATCATCAGTTGAGGATCAGAGATGAGGATATTCCGAAAACGAATTTCAGGACACGATATGGCCACTATGAGTTCGTTGTTATGTCTTTTGGCCTTACTAACGCCCCAGCCGCTTTTATGGATCTTATGCATACGGTGTTTAGGAGGTTCCTTGACTCCTTTGTCATCGTGTTCATTGACGATATACTGTTATATTCTGAAACTGAGGAGTTGCATGCTATGCACCTGGAGAAAGTCTTGAGGGTGTTACGTAACGAGAAGCTTTATGCAAAGTTCTCAAAATGCGAGTTATGGTTGCAGGAAGTAGCATTCTTGGGACACGTGGTGTCGAGTAGAGGGATTTCTGTTGATCCTTCCAAGATTGAGGCAGTCAGTAGTTGGCCTAGACCAACTAGTGTGGCAGAGATACGGAGTTTCCTTGGACTTGTGGGCTATTATTGACGCTTTGTTCAAGATTTCTCCATGATTGCATCGGCTTTAACTCATCTAACGAAGAAAGAAGTGGATTTTGTGTGGTCTCAGGAGTGTGAAGACAACTTTGAAGAGCTGAAGAGGAGACTCGTGATGGCACCGGTGTTAGTGTCACCTGATGGTTCTTGTGGGTTGACAGTATATACTGATGCGTCGAAGAAGGCATTAGGGTGTGTGTTGATACAACACGGGAAAGTTATAGCTTATGCTTCTCGACAATTGAAAGAACATGAGAAGGCTTACCCGGCACATGACTTGGAGTTGGCAGCTGTGGTTCATGCTCTAAAGTTGTGGAGACATTATTTATATGGAGAGAAAATCTTGATATTCACTGACCATAAGAGTCTCAAGTACTTCTTCACTCAGAAGGAATTAAATATGAGACAACGATGATGGTTAGAACTGGTGAAAGACTATGATTGCGATATTCAGTACCATCCAGGTAAGGCCAATGTAGTGGCGGATGCGCTTAGTCAGAAGTCATCGCACTTATCGACTTTACCGATGAGACTGAGGTGGGATTTGGATAGAGCTGGGTAGCTTTTCTTACGACTGAGATGACAGTGAAATTGGCTAGTTTGATAGTAGGGCCTACTCTGAGACAGAGGATGATCGAGGCACAGAGGGGCGAGACTCACTTACAGGTAGGCTTCGGAGAAGCAGAGTCCGATACGCCTAGTCACTTTACTTTTGTGACTGATGACGCCTTGATGTATCGTATGAGGCTATGTGTACCTTTAGGATCGACATTCAGGAAGGAATTATTGGAGGAGGCTCACAGTTCTATCTTTTCTGTACATCTAGGTAGTACTAAAATATACAAAGACCTGCGACAACATTACTGGTGGCCTGGAATGAAATATGAGATTGCAGAATATGTGAGCAAGTGTTTAGTTTGTCAGCAGGTTAAGGCCTTGAGGAAAAGCTTACCAGGGTATCTAAATCCATTGAGCGCGCCTGAGTGGAAATGGGAGGAAATTTCCATGGATTTCCTCAGTGGACTGCCGAGGACGTTGAAGGGTTTCAATACTATTTGGGTAATCGTAGACCATTTGACGAAGTCTGCCCATTTTATACCTGGAAAGATCACGTATCCTATCGAGACTTGGGCACAGTTTTACTTACGGGAGATTGTGAGACTCCATGGCGTACCTGTGAGGATCGTTTTGGATCGAGATACTCGTTTTGTTTCGAAGTTTTGGCGTAGTTTTCATTCTGCCATGCGTACAGGCCTCGACTTTAGTACAACTTTTCATCCCCAGACCGATGGGCAAATGGAGAGGTTGAATCAGATTCTGGAAGACATGTTGGGAGCATGTATACTTGATTTTGGCAGCAGTTGGGATTCTCATTTATATTTGATTGAGTTTGCTTATAATAATAGCTACCAAGCTACCAACGAGATGGCACCATTCGAGGCGCTCTATGGTAGGAAGTGTAGATCACTGGCTCATTGGGATGAGGTAGGTGAAAGGAAACTTCTGGGTCTAGAGTTGGTACAAATGACGAGTGAGTCGATCACTCTTATCAGGGAAAGGATGAGGGTAGCCCAGAGTAGGCAGAAGAGTTACGCCGATGTGAGGCGAAGTGCACTTGAGTTCGAGGTAGGTGACCAAGTGTTTCTAAAGGTGGCGCCCATGAAAGAAGTAATGCGGTTTGGTAAGAAGGGCAAGTTGAGCCCTAGATTTATAGGACCGTTTGAGATCCTTGATCGAGTTGGTTCGGTAGCGTATTGTTTGGCTTTACCACCTACCCTATCAGCTGTGCACAATGTATTCCATGTATCTATGCTCAGGAAATACATAGGAGAATCTTCATATATCATTGATCACGAGCCAATATCATTGGAAGCTAACCTATCCTACGAGGAGAAATCGGTTGAGATTCTAGCTTCTGAGCAAAAAGTGTTGAGGAACAAAACAATAAACTTGGTTAAATTTCTTTGGAAGAATCAAGTATCGGAGGAGGCTACGTGGGAACGTGAGGACGAGATAAGGGCTAAATATCCTCACCTTTTCATCTAGGGACTTCATTTTTCGGGGACGGAAAGTTCTTTTTAGGAGAGTAGACTGTAACGTCCAGTTACTTTTGAGGTTAAATTTTTGTTTTTGTTATTAGTATTATTATTATTGCTTCACTTAGTATAATTATAGTGATAAGTGATTGTTTATTTTACTTAGAAGTTAATTTAGTATTTTAATTTTAGGCTCGAGTTCGATCGTTAAGTAATTTCCGTTAGAGCATTTAAATAGAATCGGGTGTAATAACATTTATTCATGGGCCAATTACTAATTGTTATATCACTTTAAGTTAGATTATAAGTGGTTAAAGTGAATTGGAATTGGAACTGTGCAATAACGAGAACCCGGGACACTTTTTACTAAAGAATTATAAGTCGGGACATAACAGTCATTTGGAAAAACTTAATATATATTTTAAATAACCTTCAGCAAGCTTAAATGAAAAAAAAAAGTAAAAAACGAAACCAAGGACCCTCCCACCGGTGAGCTTAAGGAAAAAAGTGAAATCGGGATTCCGTTGCTGTTTCTAGACTGATTTCGTTGATTCTCATCACGATAGAAAGCTCTCGACACAAGCTTTCATTTCATACCATCAATTGAGTCAATCCGTTCCAAATTCGGGAGATACAAGGTAAATAAGAAATGGGTTTTTATGTTTCATTTTTCCCGATTTTACGTTTAAGCTTCAATTCATTTTTCTCTGATGTCGTTGGTGATTTCTTGTTGGAGAAAATCATTTTGGTTGAGGTTGTTGTCTTGAACCTAAACCCGAGTCGAATGGAAAACCCGAGCCCTTCGAGGTATTCCAAATTGAGGTCTTCGTATGTTGAGTTTTTGATATGAACTTACTTCTTGGTTATTGATCGGAAACGAAAACCGAGACTTTTTCTTGTCTATGCCAAAAACTCCATAGGATTTCTGGGAACATTTAGACGTTTAATCTAGCTCGTAGTTAATCATTCGAGGCTTGGAACTTAATCCGTTTAGTTATGTACTTTGTTTGTAGGTTTGATCCACGAGCGACATTTCGCACGTCCATCGAGCAGTGGTTCTCCTACGACTTTTCGAGGTGAGTTTAAAATGAGCTTTAGTGTTTTAATTGCTCGGATTAATTGACGATTTAGTTGATTCGAGGTTAAGGGTTGTGGATGTTTAGAAGAAAAGATTGTGAAAAGTATGTTTTGGCTAAGGAAAGTGCATTAAGACGAGATTCTCATCACTGAATGGTATTAAGACTTGAGGGCTAAAGTGTGGTTTGGGTGTAATAGATTTGAAAGTAGAGATAGAAAGTGACGGTTTGGACTCGGGATTTTCGAGGAGGGAAAAATAGCCTAGTATACTTTAGGTTTTCTCTTTATTATTATCCTACATACTTAGGTAATAGGATAGAAACTGTGGTGACTTATGGTGACTTATATTCGTGGTGACTATGGTGACTTATATTCGTGGTGACTATGGTGACTTATATTCATGGTGACTATGGTGACTTATGGTGACATGTAATATTGGTGACAATGGTGACTATGTAATAATGGTGACAATGGTGACTACGGTGACTATGTATGAATGGTGACAATATAATTACGGTGACTATAGCGTTGTTATACGCAAGGTGACAAGGGAAGTTTGAAATGTGTTATGGTAGTTGAAACTGACTTTAACCGAGCCAATTATGTTTACTTCTCTGTGCATGTAGTTCTGAATGTAAAGGCATAATTAGCCTTATTATTGATGTGCTCGGTGTTTAGTGATTGGATGCCTAATCGATAGTAGACATGAATAGAAATGTTAGACACTATTTGTGATAAGGACTTCGGTCCATGTAAACACTTGATTTCATTTTACTCTCACTAGTTATATGCTAATTTTCCTACACTACAATTTTACAGGTACATCTCGTGGGAGAGGTCTTGGTGCTGCTTGACTAACCGTGCAATGAGCATGGGATGTGGAAATATGGCATTTGTGAAATGCTAGTCTTTTGGTTGTGTAATGTGTAAATTTGGTGTACTGAGCTCGAAAGAGCGTTGTTTTGTATTTTAAACTTTTTATGTTGTCGTTTATGTTTTCTTAAACATAGGAAATGCACATTTCCCGTTTTTCTCTGATGTGAATATTGTAAACAGGTTTTGGTATGTTCAAAATATAAACGAAACCACGCAAATTTTCTGTAAAATTGTCGTCTTCTACCGTGTAATGTAATAAGTGTTTTAAAATGAGTTGGGTCGTCACAACAAGCAACGTAGCTTTCCACCATACTTTTCATAATAGACAGTTGTCATGCAAAACTCAACAAACTGTTCAACCCCGGCCACGAACTCATCGTTCAAATACCAGTCTATCAAACGAACATACATCCACTCTCTCATTTTCTTTTTTTTTTCTTAATGCTAACAAACAATGGGAGGAGGGGATTTTATAATGGACTCCTCTGTTCATTTGCGACCAGATGTGTGACGACCCGACAATTTTAAATAATTTAAATTAGAAAACACAGCGGAAGTCTTTATATTTTCTGAAAAATTGGCGTGATTATGTTTGAAAGTTGGCTAGCCAAAACCTGTTTACATCTTAAATTCAAAAATCTAAAACATGAGGAACTTCAAGTTCCTAATCAAGAGTTCAAAAGGACGTTATCATAAAAATAAAGACAATTAGCTCTTATGAGCTAAATACAAATTTTCATAACATAATATACAAATTAACAAAATGAGACCATGGTCTTTTTAAAGAATAACTAGTCCATCACTGTGTCATCATCCTCTGGATCAAGCTCGCACCAGCTCCTCTTCCACGACTCCAAACATTACCTGAAATGTTTGTAATATCTTGAGCTAACAACTTAAGCCCAGTGAGAATAATAAGAATAAAAAGTAAAGATAGACCTCAAACCCGTATTCCAATTTGTGTCCAATTTACCTAACACAATCAATCCTAAAGTTCTCCAACTCTAGGTAATTTCATTCTATACTTTCCAAAGGATGATATTACTAACACTCGTAGTCAAATCCTCACCCATTAACTTGTTACGACATAAATAAGAAAGTAAATAAACTTTGCATAAAATATAACATCTCAATTCTTTATCCATGATATATATTTCCATCGCTCATATGCATGAAAGTAATGAGAACATCCCGTAGGATACGCATTTACCCTTTATGCATGAATGAATGAAGAAGGTGATGCGGACATTCCCCGAAGGGTCCAACATTCTTCCCACCTTTTCTTTCTCTCTTTATTTTCTTTTTCTCTGAAGGCGATGCGGACATTCCCTGTAGGGTCCAACATTCTCTTCTTCTTTTCTTTCTCACTTTCCTTTCTTTTTCTCGGAAGGCGATGCGAACATTCCCCGAAGGGTCCAACATTCTCTCCTTCTTTTCTTTCTCTCTCTGAAGGCGATGTGGACATTCCCCGAAGGGTCCAACATTCTCTCCTTTTCTTTCTCTCTTTAAAGGCGATGCGAACATTCCCCGAAGGGTCCAACATTCTCTCCTTCTTTTCAATGATGCAAGATGTTATGGTGCAATATGTTATGGTTATGCTTGCACATGCTTGCAAAAAGTAAATAAAGTAAAGTGCGAATAATAAAGTAACCGAAACAAACATAAAGTAAAGGGAAATTAAGTAAAAGACATAAAGTAAATAAATAAGAAACTCCGGACGAACGATATGTCAATCGAACTCCGCTAACAATAATAAAAGTAAAATTATAACTTAAACGATTAACCTATACCTTCAAGGATTCTAAACTTCCAATATAATCCGAGGTTCGATTAACCGTTCTATATAAAAGGTTGGATCTTTTAACTTCCAATGATTCAACCTAAACTTTGAAACGAATCTAACTTCGAATCTTCTAAGATTCAATACTTTCCTTGAGAACTCCTAAGTTCTCACTTAAAGGATTAACTCCTAATCCTAAGGGCACTAACTCACATCTATCTAATCTTAGATTTGAATTCTAGTCTTATTTTCCAATTCTACAAACCATCATACTTATTCGCTTTCTAAATTTACTTTAAATCATAACTATTCTCACCTTAGCCAAAAAAAATAGCTTTGCTCCAAGTTTCCGAAAGCACAATCAAACAACGATCCGAAACACCTACAATTAATAAATAAACATACATCGATCAATTAACATCTAAAAGCTCAAAACAACGAACAAGCCCATAAACTTCACTAGGAGGCTCTCGGCCCCCCCCATGAAAAGTGGTTCTCGGGTTTGGTTTTCCAGCTTTTAGGTACTTTAGATGTGTTTCGAGTTGGTTTTAGGCAATTTCGATATTCCCGATTTCAATGAGTATCGATAATTAGGGTTTTTGAACATTATGCCCTTTCCCGAATTGAATTTAAATAAACAATAATTCATTAATTTATAACCCATAATCAAACCCAAAAAGGTAAATTTCAAACGGGAAGGGTTTCGACTGAAACTCGGTTTTAGGGTTATGGGAAAGTTTCCAAAAACTCTTAAAACAACTCCTGTATTGACAAACACCGAGTTTCACGACAAGAAATCGAAGGAATCAAAAGAAAACTCCATTAAAACACTATTTGGAGCTTAGGGTTTGAAAATAAACTTACCGAGAACTCGGTGGATCTCAAGAGAAAAGCACGATCGTTGAGTGGAAAAGAATCCTAGACTTGAGGGCTTTCTAATGCAACCGAAATCGAGCCGATCCATCGAGAAACGAAGAAAAACCAAATCTCCCCTCCCTACAAAAAAACTGTCAAAATGCGACCAGAAATTTGCGACCAAAAAAAAGTGGTAGTTTTATGGTGACCACCTGGTCACTTTCTTTGAAGGTTGACTTTAAGTGACCATCCTGGTCACTTTTTTTCATGACAGTTGCGACCAAAAGTAGAAGTAGTCATAAAAAATGGCGCGAAATTATGGCGCAAAAGAAGCGACCACTTGGTCACCTAAAAAAACGACCATCTGGTCTTATTTTTGTGACTAAAATATACCTTGGTAGCAAAAAATGGCGCGTAATTTTGGAGGGAAAAAAGCTACCAAGTGGTCACAATTAAAAGTGACCACCTGGTCGCAATTTTGTGACCTTTATTGGGCTGTGGTAGCTTAAAATAGGAGGGAAAAAAGCTACCAAGTGGTCACAATTAAAAGTGACCACCTGGTCGCAATTTTTGTGACCTTTATTGGGCATTGGTAGCTTAAAATTTTGGAGGGAAAAAAGCTACCAAGTGGTCACGATTAAAAGTGACCACCTGGTCGCAATTTTTGTGACCTTTATTGGGCATTGGTAGCTTAAAATTTTGGAGGGAAAAAAGCTACCAAGTGGTCACAATTAGAAGTGACCACCTGGTCGCAATTTTTGTGACCTTTATTGGGCATTGGTAGCTTAAAATTTTGGAGGGAAAAAAGCTACCAAGTGGTCACATTAGAAAGTGACCGGATGGTCGCAAATTCTGTGATTTTATATGACCAATAATTTATAAATAACTAGTTTTTTAACACGTGCGATGCACGTGGAATTTTTAGTCTTATTTTACAATTCAATTGTATACTTTAAGAGTTTTATGTGTATTAGTTAAAATGTTTGTTAATCAATTTTTAAATTATATTTATTTTATGAACAAATAAAATATTTAATGATTGTTGATTTTTTCCCACTGTATTTATGGGGTAAAATAGATAAAGTAAAAGGAAAATTACATTATAAGCTTAAGAAAGAAAAAATAAAAATAAGAATAGATGATTGAAAAAATTACCAATAATTCCAAAATTTCAAGATGTGGTTAATTTTATTGATTACATTTCTTAACAATAATAATAATGTCAATTAAATAAAAATTATTCACTTTCAATTAATATAAAACTCTTCAAGATCAAGAAGCTATCTAAACGCCTTTAGATTTTTCTAAAATTTGTGTAGAGTAAATAATAATATTTAAACTCGTCTTGAAAATATCCTGAATTTCATACAAAAGAGAGAACAATAATATTGTACAGAGAAGAATTATATTTTCCTTAAACCTCTAGTTGAATCTAGTCCTTTTGACTATTTTTTGTTCAAGTAAAGCATTTACAATTATGAATAAAGCAATAGACCAAACTTAAAATCAAAAGATGATGAAATACGATGAAAATGAAATTAACTTTTTTTTTTTTTTTATTATAAGAAAGATTCCTCTTGATTTCAACTTTGACATGTTTATATCGAATTCCAAGTGGAATTGCTTCGAATGAATATGTGGATGCAAATTATATATAAATATGTACATCTTCAATAGTCTCTTTGGTTCCCTTCTAGCACTTTCTATCTTGAAAAACAAGAATAAAATTATCTATATCTATTAAAAAAAACTCTTAAATAGAATCAAATAGTTCCAAATCAAGAATTACAAAAATTTATCTCGAAAATCATGAAGAAACATATCAATGAATATAACATGGAAACAAGAGTTCCCGTCATATGTAAATATCAGAAAGTAACCCAATATAAAAAAAAAGTATATAAATGTTAATATTTGCGACCAAGTGGTCACAATTTCACAAAAAAGGTGACCACATGGTAGTAATTTCGAAGGGAAAGGCGACCAAATGGTCGCATTTTAGGGTTTAGGGTTTAGGGTTTTTTAGGGTTTAGGGTTTAGGGTTTGGAGAGAAAGGCGACCAAATGGTCGCATTTTTGGAAAAGTATAATAATATTTTTTTAAAAAATACAAGTGGAATTGCGACCATACGGTCGCAAATATGGGCGGTAAGTTTAAATTTTCATGAAATTTATGGCGGTGAATTTAAAGAATGCGACCATCTGGTCGCAATATTTGGCAGTGAATTTCATTATTGCGACCATCAGGTCGCAATTGTTGATGGGACTCGTGATATGACAGCTGTTCTTGGTAATGGTAACTGGGCGACCAAATGGTCGCTTTTACAATAAATGCTACCATTTGGTCGCAAAGCTCTCTGAAAATGCGACCATATGGTCGCATTTGACCCAGCACGCGCGACCTTTCGTTTCCTATCATAATTACATATTTGCGACCAGTTGGTCGCAAATTGTGATTTAAATTCCCATCCCTTTCCTTTCCCCCGTTTCTTTTTTCTTTTCTCCGTTTTTCTTTCTCTTCTTTTCTGCCTTTCTCTTCTTTGCTGCCTTTCTCTTTTTCTTCCTCTCTTTTTGTTCTTTTCTCTCTTTCCCCTCTCCCCTTCCCCGTTATTTCTTCCCGTTCCCGTTCCCATTCTTACTCTAAACCTAAAACCCTCAACCCCCAATCCCGGTTTCCGATTACGAGGTTAGTTTTCGTATCAAATTGAAGTTTAGTTTAAGAATTTAGTTTACTTAGTTTTAGTTTTTAGTTTTTAATTAAGTAGTTTAGTGTAGTTTTGTTAATTTAATTAGTTTTAGTTTAATGAATCTAAATTTGTGTAATCAATTACTTAGTTTACTTTTGTTTAATTCATAGCATTTTAGTTTACATTAACTAATTAATTAGTTTACTTTAATTTTATTACTTTAAGTAATTTTAGTTTAATTAATCTAATAGTTTAATTAATCTAACTTAGTTTACTTTAATTCAATTTAAGTAGTAATTAATTTAATTACTTAATCTAATTTAGTTTAATTACTTATTTAGTTTATTTAGGATAGTTTACTTTAATTTAATAAAATTAAACTAAATTAATTTATAATTACACTAGTTTAACTTTTAATTTTAGTTTAATTAATGTAATTTAGATTACTTTAATTAAATCAATTAATTGAAAGTAGGGTAATTAATTCAAATAGTTTAACTTCAATTATACTTAAGTAGTTTAAATTAATGAGTTACACTAATTTAATTAATTAATTTTAGTTTAATTATTAAATAAAAATTGTTTAATTACTTAGTTTTAGTTACATTTGATTAAAGTAAAGTACAATTAGATTAATTAATTAGAATAATTTTGTTTAAGTATTCTAATCAATTAATTTGAAATAAAGTAAATTAAAATTAGATTAATTTAACTAAAATTAATTCAATTAAACTTAAGATTAATGAATTAAAACTAAAATAAACAAATCAATTAATTTGAATAAAAGTAAATTAAAATTAGGTTAATTGAACTAAAATTAATTCAATTAAACTTAAGATTAATTAATTAAAACTAAAATAAACAAATCAATTAATTTGAATTAAAGTTAATTAAAATTAGGTTAATTGAACTAAAATTAATTCAATTAAACTTAAGATTAATTAATTAAAACTAAAATAAACTAATCAATTAATTTGAATTAAAGTAAATTAAAATTAGGTTAATTGAACTAAAATTAATTCAATTAAACTTAAGATTAATTAATTAAAACTAAAATAAACTAATCAATTAATTTGAATTAAAGTAAATTAAAATTAGATTAATTGAAACTAAAACTAATTGAATTTTAGTTTAATTCAATTAATTTTAGTTCAATTAATCTAATTTTACTTTACTTTATTTCAAATTAAATGATTAGTTTATTTTAGTTTTAATTAATTAATCTTAAGTTTAATTGAATTACTTTTAGTTCAATTAATCTAATTTTAATTTACTTTTATTCAAATTAATTTGATTAGTTTATTTTAAATTATTTACTTAATTTATGTTAGTTTAATTTACATTATTTCATTAATTAATTAATTAAATAAACTAATCAATATTTTACTTACGTAATTAGTATTAAATTAGTTTATTTTGGTTGTAGGACTATGACGAAGCGACGACGTCCTCCCCAGTCAGACGAGCCTGACGACGCGGGTGACGAGGGGTCTCCGCAGACGCCTACTGGCGTTGCCCCTGATGCGGACCTGACTACGGAGGAGTTGGACATCCTCTTTAGTTACGAGACGGGACTTGCTGCCACGCTCGATGATGGAGTCCCTGAGACCGAGTCTGCGACACCACGACTGCCGCAGGACTCCCTTGCCACGACTCCGGGCTTAGCATCAGGGTCTGCATCAGGGTATGCGTCCGGGTCAGCGTCCGGGTCTGCATCAGGGTCGGATCCAGCTGGCCCCTCGACTTCATGCACGCAGCCGTCTCGGGCCGCAGACTCTACCCTTCGGATTGAAGGGGATACGTAAGTAATTTTGTTTACTATTTTTCAAAGTGTTTTTTATTCCTTTTAACTAATAGCTTCTAATATATAGTGTAACGTCCCGTTATTTTAGAGGTAATTTTTTTTTTTATTATTTATATAAGTGTTTATTTATTTAAAGTTAATTTAGATTTAGTTATTTAGATTTAAATAGTTATTTTCGTTCGGAAACCTTTTTAATTGCTAAATTAGCCTATTTTAGTTTTGGTTGTATTAATAATTATTAATAGGCCAATTAATAATTATTAATCACCATTGGGCTAGTTTAAGTGGTTCGGGGTTCGTTTTTAAGGCAAAAGTAAAAGAGAAACGTAGGCGTTATTACCCGATTCACTAAAAATCACAAAAACACTATTCATCATCCTTTAAATACCCATACTTAGCATTTTTTTCATAAAATTCTGCTCCTTCTTCCTCCTTGCTGCTGTGTGACCAACAAGAACCCCCCCCTCAAATTTTTGATTTTCTTTATTTCTCGACGGATCGTGTCGATTCTAGATCCTGTGGAAAGCTCTTGGCCTGGGGATCATTTCCAACCTACTCTTCGGGATTTCCGCTCGTTTTATCGAGGCCTAAAGGTATGTTAAAGATTCAAAACCTAGAAGTGAATAGTGTTTAATGGAGGTTTTGAATTGTAATTTTCGAATTCGTTCATCGGAGCTTTAAGAAATCATTCGGGAAAGTCGTTTTATTCATGTTTAGGAACTTTCCCTAACCCTAGAATCGGGTTTGAGCCAAAAAGCCATTCATTTCAATTTTCCTCTTATTTGTTGTTGATGAGAGCTTTGATTTTGTTATGTTTTGTGACTTTACTTAATTGTTCGGGATTGAACTTTTGACCTAAACCCTAAAGTATGTTTACCCATTTAGGTTACCAACCTTCAAAGTAACCTGAAACCAACCCTAATGTCTTTAAAGTGCTTAAAATCCGGAAAACAATTTCCTTTCCTTCCTTCCCTTGAGCCGTGGGCCTCTTGGCATTAGTTACGGGCTGTTTTGTCTATTAATTTTGTATCGTGTCGATCGTTGTTCATTTCGAGTAATTAATATACTTTAGGTGTATTGTAATTATAGGTTTTGAGCATCGTTCGTGATTTTGACCAACCGGTGGTTAGGAGTTGACTACTCTTATAAGGTGAGTTTAAAATGGTTATGATTACTTTTATGCTTTCAAATTACTTGACGTTTATGTTAGATCGATGTTAAGAGGGATTATTAGGCTAGATAACTTTCCAAGTTATTATGTTATTTTGGGAGTTAAGGAAAGTGTATAAGGAATTTAGTTAAGTTTGGTTGCTAAGTAAAGTAAGATGTTATTGGTGGTTTAAGTTAGATTCTCGAGGAGTATGAGAATCCGGAACTTGGAGAAGAGTATTATGTACTCCTTTTATCTTGACTAGTGTTAGAATAGTTAAAAGGACTTGGGAGAGATTCTTGTGTAGAATCATGTTAGTACGTTATTTTAGTGGTTGTGGTTGTTGACTTGCATATTATCGTTATGCATAGATATCACGTTGACTTGCATATTATCGTTATGCATAGATATCACGTTGACTTGCATATTATCGTTATGCTTGCATATTATCGTTATGCATAGATATCACGTTGACTTGCATATTATCGTTATGCTTACATATTATCGTTATGCATAGATGTCACGTTGACTTGCATATTATCGTTATGCTTGCATATTATCGTTATGCATAGATATCACGTTGACTTGCATATTATCGTTATGCATAGATGTCACAGTGACTTGCATATTATCGTTATGCATGCATATTATCGTTATGCACGGAGGTCACGGAATGATTGTGATTGGTGACTTGCATATTATCGTTATGCATGCATATTATCGTTATGCACGGAGGTCACGGAATGGTTATGATTGGTGACAAGTGGTCACGGATGTTATTTACTTTGTTATTTACTTTGTTATTTACTTTGTCATTTACTTTGTTAAGCACTAGTATCTACTTTAACTACGGGCTTGAATGTTTACTTTCCGAATTTACGAGATAGTAGAATGGTTTGATCTTATATGTAAAGTACTTGGAATATTGAATGGGTAGTGCAAGAGTACTTAGGTTTATTTGGACACATTCTCCGATATGAAATTTGGTTCATAAAAGTGCTTGCATCCATCTTATTCTCACTAGCATTGTTTGCTAATGGTGCTACACCACTTTATTTTCAGGTAATATTCGTGGTAGAGGACGAGGTCGTGGAGGTGGTGTTGCGTGATCTCGAGTAGATGCTTATGGACATTTGGACTTGTAAATCTAAGTTTGGTGCATTTTGGGAATGCTTTATATACATATAAACTTGAAATAAAGTCTTAAAACTTGTATTTTGTGGCTCATGAGAGCCTAAAGTCGGTTGTATGTATATTTTGAGTTTACTTTCTCCGATTTGAGTATATTCGGGAGTAGGAATATATGTGAATAAACTTTCTTGAGTTGTGTTCTTAAAAACAGGTTTAGGGAGTTCGTATTTTAAACGGATCCACGCCAAATTTTTGTAAAAATAAGTCTTCCGCTGTTTTACTTCTGATTTAAAGATTTTGTGAAAATTCGAGTCTTTACATATAGCACAATAATTTTTTTTGATTTTGCGAGTAACAAGATACCACTGACCGTTTCAAAACGGTTTCGCGAGGTCCTCCAGAGCATGCCTCTACCCATGACCTTGGCTGGACAAAGATTCCGACGACGGAGAAACGCTGGATGTACGACAATTGGAAGGTAAAACCATCATTCATTTTCATAATTAATTAATTTTGAAATTTATAGAAATAAATTTATTACTTTAACAATTTTTTATTTCAATTTTTTCAGGGCAAGTTTCCTGTTATCGATCCCGATATCACCGACGGTAGATTGTTCCCCCTATGGGACAGTCACGTCCAGGATCGATTCAAGGACCTCATGTTCCGGGCGTGCAAAAAGCAAGCAGCAAACCGCCCCGTGTGGATGAGCCCGGAGGACCACGCGCGGCTTCTCGCGAGTTTGAGCACTCCTGAGGGCAAGGCAGTGTCAAGCAGGAATAAGGCCAACCGCGCGAAGAATCCCGCAAAACACACAGCGGGGGCGCGGACCCACGACGAGCACCATCGTCGATTGGTATGTTTTTTTTTTCGTCGTTTTCTTACTTACGTACTTTTTTCGTCGTTTTCTTACTTACGTACTCTTTAATTTTTTAGGAAGCGAAGCACGGGCGCCCCGTCCCGCCCGATGAGCTGCACCGAGTTCTTCACAAGAAGAAGAACGGGACGTTCGTCGACGATAAGGCGAAAGCAGTTCAGGTATTTAATAATTTTTTCAATTATTATTTTTTCTTTAAAATTTTTCCTACACTATATATTAACCATTTTATTTTCTGAATTTTAAATGTTTAGGAACGTTTCACGGAGTCCTTGACTCAGCGGTTGCCCACACCAGACTCGCAACTGACTCAGGAGGACCTTATAGAGGCGTTCTTGGAGGGCACTGGAGAGGGTTCGGCCTGATGGGTCGGGTTCGGGGCTCGGCTCGTACGGGCGACGCCTTTATGCAGATGTGCCCCGGCCTCAGCGGAGCGGAGCGAGCACTAGCTCCGGCCCTTCTCCGTCTGAGCAGCAGCTGCGCGCGGACATGGAGGCTATGCGCGAGGACTTCGTTACTCGAGTCGCTACTATTGAGGCCAGCATGCAGGCACGAGTCGACGCCCAGGTCGCATCCGCCTGGCCGCGTGACTTGGATCTCTAGGCGGCGGCCCTTCGTCATCGACGCCTCCTCCCCCACCCCTCGCCCCTCCGCAGTAGTTCTAGGATTCTTTCGATTGTATAAAACTTTTTTTTAATATTTGATATATATATTTTTTATTTTAATTCCAATTTTTTTTTTATGAAATTTTAATATTAATTAAATAAATAATTAATAAATAATAAATAATTAATAATTAATAATTAATTAACTAATTATTGAAATTTAAATTTAAAAAAAAATTCTTAAATGCGACCAGATGGTCACTTTAAAAGCGACCATCTGGTCACTTTTTTACTTAGTCTAAAAGTGACCATTTGGTCACAAAAAATACGACCATTTGGTCACTTTTTTATGTGACCATTTGGTCACTTATCTTTCACATAAATTACGACCCGGATGGTCGCTTTTTAGCGACCATCCGGTCGTATTTTAACTGAGCCAAGAAGTGACCATTTGGTCACAAAAATTACGACCATTTGGTCACTTTTTATGTGACCAAATGGTCACTTCTATTGAAGATAAAATGCGACCATATGGTCCCATTTAATGCGACCATATGGTCCCATTTAATGCGACCATCTGGGACCACATGGCCTAAGATGCCATTTCTTTTAGCCTAAACTCACACTTTGAGAACTTGGCATACACTTCTGATTTCTTAATACGATCAAAACTGCCTTCAATTACATAACATGCATTTCCTCAGTCTTAAAATAAATCAGACTATCATCATTAATCACAACATCAATAGAATTGATGTACCTCTTAAACACAGTATGGATAAGATCCATAAGAGTCGCAGGCGCATTGGTTAAGTCAAAAGACATGACTACAAGCTCATAATATCCATAACGTGTCCTGAAAACAGTTTTAGGAATAACTCAATCCCTAATCTTCAACGGATTTAACCGGATCTCAATCCTATCTTTGAAAAGATAGCGGTTTCTTTCCAACTAATCATATAGATCATCAAACCAATGCAATTGATACTTGTTTTTTTTTTTCACTGTAGCTTGATTCAACCCTCGATGATCAATGCACAGTCTCACTAAATCTGTCTTTCTTTTCACAAACAACAAAGTGCTCCTTACTACGGGGACGCACTAGGGTGAATAAACCCTGAGTTTAAGAGTTCCTATAACTGACTCTTAAGCTCTTTTAACTCAGCTAGTCTCCGGTACAGAAGTATCGACAACACTAGCTAAATTAACTCAAGCTACATCACTTAGAAGCATTCTAGCTTCTATCATATATATCAAAGTGGGTGCTACTCAGCTACTAAACCCACGAATACATAAACTAGTCCCACATGGACTCATAAAATCAAAATTTTCTCAGTACAAACTATAATGGTATGATTGGATAATAGCCAATCCATAATCAATATCACATCAAAATCAAACATATGCATAACAATCAAAGTAAAATGTGAGCATCAACTCATAATACATATGTCATAAGTGCCATACGCACTATCACAATAATAAACTTCCCCACTGGGGTAAAAGCACAAATCTCGAAACTCAACAGTCTCGACTCAGAAGCTGCTAACTCATCATAACAAGATAAAATAAAAGAGTGGCTAGCTCCAGAATTAAACAGAATAAAATCCAAACGACCTGAAAATAACAAAGTATAAAACACTACAATACTGGCAGCTTTTCCTGATAATCCTGATTTTGCTACTATGTTGTGATGGTTGTATCTTATACGCCCTATAAAAGTGGCGTGAATCCAAATTTGATCACAACATAGCATCTTGATGGAAGTGTGCATCTCCCTGATGGAAACTAGCACAACTATTTTAGTAAGGATGATCCTATCCTTGTTGAGCTCCACCTCGAACCAACTGCTGTTGCTGTTGTTGTTGCTACTACTGTTGCTGTTGCTGATGTTGTTGTTGCTGCTGCTGCTGCTGCGGTATCCCTTGACTGGCATCATCATCCTTTGCTTTCTTCTTCTAAATGGTAGTCTTTGCCGTAGTAGTTAATCTTCTCTTCTTTCCAGAAGATGTAAAATCAAAGATAAGGACGACTCCTAAGTCTCCTTATTCAAATCTTGAATGAACTCGACTTCAAAGATCATTTTCTTTCTTACAAAGCAAAACTGGTGTCTGTCAAACACCTTAGTCCAATAACATTCTAACATTCCAACATAGGATTCACTTTAAAGTCTATCTTGAAAAGACTCAGTAGGTCCAAGCTACGACCTACAAGTTTATCAAATTCTCCGTCCAAATAGATGGTCAAACACAATGTGAATTGAAATTCACCAAACCATCTCATTGCCTTATGGAAGTTACCGATATCATGGTCCATCAACTTCTTCTTTATTTCAATCTAATACCAACACTCCACCTTAGTGTTAGTCAATCTTGAAGATTTTCCAAATATGGATCTCTATAACTCGACCTCGAGTATAATCCAATTCCAGATTGATACACCATAGTGTAATAGCGACCAAACTAGGCCATTCACCAATTAACATTGTCGTTAATGGTTCTCGTTGAGACTTCTCACATAAAGTCCTTACTTGCTCTTTTTAGTGGCAACACATTTTCCTTTTAACATAATGCTACCATAAGGATTTACCACTTACCATAATTCAACTTTCTTTACTCAACTTAGGAACTTGTCCACTGAGTTGAATCTAGATTACAGGACTCGAGCCAGACCAATTAATTATCAACAATTACTCACCTCCAATAGGTGCTTTATCTCTTAATTCTGGGCTCCAGACAATCATGTCTCCTTTTACACACAAATGTCAACACACATTTACTAAAATCACTATTTAGCAATTGTGTGACAATTAAACTTCAATCAATCCTTGAGGATCAAATGATCACTCTCTTGGAGTATCTTGTCTCCTCTATTTTGACATCATGTCGATACTCTTAACGAGGTGTATAACCTCCAAAAATGTACGGGGTCATGAACATTTTCAGTATCTTTACCCAAATCTTAATCTGGGTCAAAATAAACATCACCACATAGTGGTTTTTACAAGGATGTGAACTATTACATTTACAAATAAACAACATTCTCATAACTTTAATACTATTAAAGAATTTAAAGCTTGAGAATAAAAGTTCTAGGCATACCTGGTTCCGCTGATCTCAGGTGATGACTAGAGAGTGGACTAAAAATAAAACATGAAAACAAACATGCATCGCATGTAGTCTACAGAACCCTAAGACTCTGATACCAACTGTGACGACTCGACAATTTTAAATAATTTAAATTAGAAAACACAGTGGAAGTCTTTATATTTTATGAAAAATTGGCGTGATTATGTTAGAAAGTTGGCTAGCCAAAACCTGTTTACATCTTAAATTCAAAAATCTAAAACACAAGGAACTTCAAGTTCCTAATCAGGAGTTCAAAAAGACGTTATCATAAAAATAAAGACAATTAGCTCTTATGAGCTAAATACAAATTTTCATAACATAAGATACAAATTAACAAAATGAGACCATGGTCTTTTAAAAGAATAACTAGTCCATCACCGTGTCATCATCCTCTGGATCAAGCGTGCACCAGCTCCTCTTCCACGACCCCAAACATTACCTGAAATGTTTGTAATATCATGAGCTAACAACTTAAGCCCAGTGAGAATAATAAGAATAAAAAGTAAAGATAGACCTCAAACCCGTATTCTGATTTGTGTCCAATTTACCTGACACAATCAAATCTAAAGTTCTCCAACTCTAGGTAATTTCATTCTATACTCTCCAATGGATGATATTACTAACACTCGTAGTCAAATCCTAATCCATTAACTTGTTACGACATAAATAAGAAAGTAAATAAACTTTGCATAAAATATAACATCTCAATTCTCTATCCATGATATATATTTCCATCGCTCATATGCATGAAGGTAATGAGAACATCCCGTAGGATACGCATTCGCCCTTTATGCATGAATGAATGAAGAGGTGATGCGGACATTCCCCGAAGGGTCCAACATTCTTCCCTCCTTTTCTTTATCTCTTTATTTTCTTTTTCTCTGAAGGCGATGCGGACATTCCCCGTAGGGTCCAACATTCTCTCCTTCTTTTGTTTCTCACTTTCTTTTTTTTTCTCGGAAGCAGATGCGGACATTCCCCGAAGGGTCCAACATTCTCTCCTTAGTTCCTTTCTCTCTCTGAAGGCGATGCGGACATTCCCCGAAGGGTCCAACATTCTCTCCTTGTTTTCAATGATGCGAGATGTTATGGTGCAATACGTTATGGTTATGCTTGCACATGCTTGCAAAAAGTAAATAAAGTAAAGTGCGAATAATAAAGTAACCGAAACAAACATAAAGTAAAGGGAAATTAAGTAAAAGATATTAAGTAAATAAATAAGAAACTCCGGATGAACGATATGTCAATCGAACTCCGCTAAGAATAATAAAAGTAGAATTATAACTTAAACGATTAACCTATACCTTCAAGGATTCTAAACTTCCAATATAATATGAGGTTCTACTAACCATTCTATATAAAAGTTTGGATCTTTTAACTTCCAATGATCCAAGCTAAGCTTCGAAACGAATCTAACTTAGAATCTTCTAAGCTTCAATACTTTCCTTGAGAACTCCTAAGTTCTCACTTAAAGGATTAACTCCTAATCCTAAGGGCACTAACTCACATCCCTCTAATCTTAGATTTGAATTCTAGTCTTATTTTCCAATTCTACAAACCATCATACTTATTTGCTTTCTAAATTTACTTTAAATCCAAACTATTCTCACCTTAGCCAAAAAAAATAGCTTTGCTCCAAGTTTCCGAAAGCACAATCAAACAACGATCCGAAACACCTACAATTAATTACATCTAACAATTAATAAATAAACATACATCGATCAATTAACATCTAAAAGCTCAAAACAACGAACAACCCCATAAACCCCACTAGGAGGCTCTCGGCTCCCCCATGAAAAGTGGGTCTCGGGTTTGGTTTTCCGGCTTTTAGGTACTTTAGATGTGTTTCGAGTTGGTTTCAAGCAATTTCGATATTCCCGATTTCAATGGGTATCGATAATTAGGGTTTTTGAACATTATACCCTTTCCCGAATTGAATTTAAATAAACAATAATTCATTAATTTATAACCCATAATCAAACCCAAAAAGGTAAATTTCAAACGGGAAGGGTTTCGACTGAAACTCAGTTTTAGGGTTATGGGAAAGTTTCCAAAAACTCTTAAAACAACTCCCGTATTGACAAACACCGAGTTTCACGACAAGAAATCGAAGGAATCAAAAGAAAACTCCATTAAAACACTATTTGGAGCTTAGGGTTTGAAAATAAACTTACCGAGAACTCCGTGGATCTCAAGAGAAAAGCACGATCATTGGGTGGAAAAGAATCCTAGACTCGAGGGCTTTCCGATGCAACCGAAATCGAGCTGATCCATTGAGAAACGAAGAAAAACCAAATCTCCCCTAATCCCCCATTGATGCCCACGGCTTGGAGAAGAAAAATGGGAAGAAAATGGTCAAACCTTGGTCAATTGGTATATTTAAAGATAAATGAATAGTGTTTTGGATATTTTTAAGAAATTGGAAATGACGGTTGCGTCCTTTTGTGGCTCTTGACTTCCAAATCGAAACCCGAAGCTCTTAAATAAATCTAAAGGTGATTAATAATTATTAATTGGCCTATTAATAATTATTAATGTCACCGAAACGAATTTAAAGTATTAAAACGATTAAAAAGGATTCCGGGCGAAATTAACTACTAAAATCGAAAAAACAAAAATAATAATTAATCTAAATACTTAAATTGAAATAAATAAATAAATAAATAACATTAAATAAATAAATTTCACTTCAAAATAACGGGACGTTACAAGATGGTAGTATTTTTGCTACCAACTGGTCGCATTTTCCCGCCAAAATTTCCCGCCATTTTCCTCACTGCCCCGGGTCACATAAAGTCACAGCATTTACGACCACATGGTCACTTATTTTTGTGACCACTTGGTAGCTTTTCTCCCACCAAATTGTTTATCTACCACTGGTCACTTAAAATCACAACATTTGCAACCATATGGTCACTTAACAATGTGACCACATGGTAGCTTCTCTTCCTCCAAATGTTTAAGCTACCACTGGTCACTAAAGGTCACCAAAATTGCGACCATATGGTCACTTTGAATTGTGACCACTTGGTAGCGTTTCTCCCGCCAAATTTACGTGCCTTTTTTTGCTATTAAATGATACCTCGTGTCAAAAAATTACGACCATATGGTCGTAATTTTTCAGTGACCCTATGGTCACTTTCTTCCCGCCAAAAATTTGCGCCATTTTTTATGACTAATTCTTTTCTTGGTCGCAATTTGGTCGCAAAAAAGTGACCAGATGGTCGTTTTTAGTCATACTTCATATTTACTACCAGAGTGGTCACAAAAAAACCTACCCAATGCTTTGGTCGCAAATTTCTGGTCGCAATGTAACATTTTTTTTGTAGTGACAATTCTATTTTACAAAACAAGAATGTGGCTAGACTAAATTTCTTTCCTATTGGGCATTAAACTTGCACTTTTATTCATAAAACCAGTAGCCTTTAAGCGTCTTAAATTTATTCAAAACATATCTTAAATATCATATAATGGTTCATGAACAACCCCAAATTAGTTTAATAACAAAAAGAGACAAACTACCTACTAAGCATGCTTTAAATCTAACTTTTCTCCAATTATCATATAAATTCCTGCAACTTTAAAACAGCCCCATAACGTCCATAAACATGCTTAAAATATCTTCTTAATGCCCAAAAATCATTAACAATATACTTTTTATTGAAAAAGACCACAAAATTACTTAACCTTAAACAATTCAACTCACCTTCAACTCACTAAAATTCAAGAACTTGATCTTTCGTTCCAAGAACTTCATAAACCTGAAACTTCACCCAAACTACTTTCAAAAATATACTAGAAACATATAATTAATATAATAAACGATCAATGCGAGGTGACACGACGACAAGACACGCAAAAAATCCCCCCCCCCCCGGGCTATTTAATGGTGTCGGGTACTAGCAGCCTTAGGAGCTACTGCTGCCCCCTTTTGCGACGGCAGTGACGGATCGACGTGGTGGTTTTCGGTGTTCTGTTTAGGTAGGTAGTTTAATTGATTAAAGGGGTTTTCAAGAAGAGGCATGGTTAGGTTTCTAGGGTTTGAGAAATTTCTTGAAGGAAAGAGGAATTTTTCTTACAAGAAGATGAATAAGAATTGGTTTGGGTGGGTTTTATTTCCAAAACAAAGAAATTTCAGAAATTTAATTAGGAAGAGTGCTCACTGAAATATTTCTCTTTCAGCTTTGGAAATTTCATCTTCTTGTCAAAAGCTATTGAGTTCTGCTATATACTAGAGTTGAAATTTGATCATTCTTTCTTAATGAGAAAATCACTTCTTATGATCATATTCTATTCTCTCTCTTCAGTTTAATATTTTGAAGTCTCATATTTTCATATCTTAGTGAATAATTGAGCATAACTCAGAAAGGTTTATGGTAAAATGTTCTCGCCCCTTTCATCATCTTCTCCCCTTATTGGTAATATAATATTTCAAACAAATAATAAGGTTTTGACATTTAAAAAATCCATCTTCTTATTTTATTTTCCATATTCAATAATGATTAAATACTATCTCAAAAATACTATTAAAGACAATTTAATGAGTCGAATTTGGAAGTATCGAAAACAAATAAATATTGAAACTCCTTTATTTGCATATTATATATACTAGTACTCCTTCCTTTTTAAAACTCCTTTAATTTGGTCATGCATGAATAATGAAAAGAATATGTTATAAATGCTCCAAGATTCAGCTGTGTGTATTATAATTATATTTTTCTTCATTTCCTTTTAAATGCTTTTTCACGTGTAAATTAAATTCATCGATTGATACCCAATATAAAATATCACATTCACAACAAATATTTCGTAAGTTTTTCTATTATTCTTTGGCTATTTTACAAGTGTTATTTTTTAGTATAGTGAAAATAGAAAACTGTTTTGATTTAACAGGCAAACTACTTTTTTTCTTTGGTCGAGTGCGGGTGACTGATATAGGTTCAATGGGAAACAAATCATCAAAGCGAAAGCGACAAGCCAATGTTAATACTAATCAAAACCAGGTGAATTTTCTTAATTACCTGAAATTTTTGTTATCATCTTTATTATATATTTTCAGAGAACAAATCATAGATTCAAATAAACGATTATCCTAAATGTTTTCCGACACCAAGTGTTGTTATTATCAACACGTGATTTTGTTACTACATGTACATTTTACACTAATTAATTTCCATCATTTGAAATAATGAATATATGGAAAAATTAATGCAGGCTGAGGCTGGAAATGAGACTAATGAGGTGGGTCAGTTTTATTTTCTTCAATTTTCAGCTAATATTTCTGTCTTTTTTTGTCTTTTTTTTTCCCCGCTTTCTATCATTTAAAAATGAAAATGATATGTTAGGAATCCCAAAGTTCGGAAGTAACTGGAAGGGAAAGCGAAGAAGCAGCAGAATTAATGGTGTCTAAATTACGGAATTTGGATTATAAAATATATAAGATATATGGTGTTGAAGGTTTCATTAAACTTGATCCCGAGTACTATCTCTTTTCTCTCTCTCAAACCTTAAATTTTATTAGACCAACCCTATTTATTGGGTTGGGTTTAATACTCTCGCTTTGATTTTTTTACACTCATACATTTGAAATAATTATAATAGTAAAAAGCATTTGGTAAATTATAATTATTAGTTTCTAAAAATTCTCTCTTCTATATTCATATCCAACTCGTAAATCATCTTAAATAACACATCTTCTGAAATATTAAAAAAAATTAAAGATCACCTAATTAGCAGTTCAATAAATTATCGTTGAACTATTTTTTTTTAATGATTTTTTACCTCTTTTAATTCAATAAATTATTATCAATAATTTTGATATTTTTCATTAATATTTTTTAATGAATTTATTTTTTAATTAGATAAATTATTGAATTAACTAAATATTTTATTGAAACATTATTTAGGTAATTTTTAAAAAATACTAACATTTTACAAATTAGTACCTAAAAATATACTAATTCAATTTTTACTATTATACAAATTGCATGTTGCAAAATAAACTACGATAAAGTATCTGATCAAGTTTCTCATTATAGAATTGAAAATAAATGATGGACCTCTTTATTTATTGAGGGGAAACTAGATAATATTATTAAATTTAAACTCATAGTCTGATAAGATGAAATAAATAAAAAAAATTATAATTAAAACCCTCCTATGAAGCAATCTAATTTTCCATTGAATAAATTTCTACATATATCTTCGTTCTTATTTCACTTCCTATCGAAAATTGTTTTTTTTTTTTTTTCACTTAGGTATATTATTTTTGTAATTTAAGCTAACCCTCACAGGACTTCTTTCGTAGGTGTTCTTTATGCAGAGATGCTTATCGTGACGAAGATATTGTGACTATTTTACATTGTCAACACACAAATCATAAAGATTGCTTAAAAACATGGTTGAAAGATAATAATGTAAGTTCTTCTATCCATAATTAGAAGCATAATTGTACAAAACCCCCTAAATTAGGGGGTTCGGTATTCTGACATGAGATTTAGTTTAGATTTATGGGAAATCCATATATGGGAATAAAACGTTGTGTTTATGTATGTGGGAATAAGATTTTATAATATGATTTATTTATTTTTTAATTTAATTAACATCTAAAATTCAATAAAAAAAATATTAAATATATCAACTACATTTTGTTTTAATGAGATTTAATAAGTGTCGTTATGGAAAATGTAAAAACTATTGTTATTTTTTTTTTAAAATGAATTCAAATATTTGACTCTTTTTATTTTCCCAATTTGTAGACTGGTTGCAACATGTGCGGAGGAGAGATTTTATAGGGCCAATAGCTGTCATCAATGTCTTTGAGGAAGAAATTAAAGTTATCATCATCTAAATAAATATATATGTATTATGTTATTTTCCCCTTATTTTGAGGAGGAAATTAAACTCATAAATTAAAGTTATCATCACCTAAATAAATATATATGTATTTGTTATTTTCCCCTTATTCCAAGTGCACACATGCGTTTTTAGGAGCTTATCTTGAAAACATAACTAATAGTTATTTTGTAATTAGTCCATAGTTGGACTCATGTTTATTGAGTTATGCAAGAAATCCTTACAAAGTTAATTATACAACACTAATTCAGAGCTATTGTTAATGTTTCTTTTATAGTAGTTAATATCACTATTGTGATTCCTGAGAATTAGATTAACGAGAATTTGTTAAAATGCAATTTACTATAAAATAGTCTACAGTTGAGCTCATGAGTTTAATGAGAATCAGACTTTAAAATTACCCTGAGATGTCATCCTACATGGTATCAAAGTAATGGGTGTTGAAAACCGCCATAAATAAATGCATACTCTTAGAATTAAGAAGATTGTAGTAGTGGTGAGTAAGATCAATCTCTCTAAAAGGAATAGATAATTAAATTAAAGTAAATAAAAATGAGGTTTGAGTTTTGAAAATATTAAGAAAAAATTAAAATTGTTCATCGATTCATAAACATGTATTTCTAAATTATTCTCTAAATTGGTTGAAAGTCATCAAACTCAATCAACAAGTATAAGTGTTATTCTTTAATTATTCGAAAGGGTCAAGGGGTATGATAACATCTAAATAATCAAGAGCTAACATAAAAACACGAAGAGTAGCGTAATTTTTCGGATTTTATAATCACGTCTCATATATTTTCCCGTAAAAAAGTCTATGTATGTTTATTGTGACCCTTATTAGTGGTCAAATCTAGGTATATTTTATATTTTGGCTCTAAGCCTCTGTTTGGTTCGGGGTAATCTAAGATTCCCTTATAAGGGGATTCTAATTTCCATTGTTTGTTTGGGGTTTATTTACAGATATATTGGTAATCTAAGATTCCTAGACTCCATATTTTCCCAGATATGAGTGTATTTGATTAATATATATTTGAATTTGGGTGCTTTCTATGATTCCCACGAGAAGGTAATCTTATTTTTTTATGACCACATGGTCACTTATTTTGGTGACCACTTGATACCTTTTCTCCCACCAAATTGTTTATCTACCACTGGTCACTAAAATCACAACATCTGCGACTATCTGGTCACTTAACAATGTGACCACCAAGTAGCTTATTTCCCGCCAAATTTCTAAGCTACCACTGGTCACTAAAGGTCACCAAAATTGCGACCAAATGGTCACTTTGAAATGTGACCACATGGTAGCCTTTCTTCCGACAAATTTACGCGCCTTTTTTTGCCATTAAATGATGCCTCGTGTCACAAAATTGCGACCATATGGTCGTAATTTTGTAGTGACTATATGGTCACTTTCTTCCCGCCAAAAATTCGCGCCATTTTTTATGACTAATTCTTTACTTGGTCGCAATTTGGTCGCAAAAAAGTGACCATATGGTCGTTTTAAGTCAAATTTCATATTTACTACCAGAGTGGTTACCAAAAAAACTACCCAATACTTTTGTCACAAATTTCTGGTCGCAATTTGACAGTTTTTTTTGTAGTGGATAAAGATTTTTGTAGTTTATGACCTTCTGAGAATCAGATTGCAACTATATGAAAAAGAAAAAAAACAGTAGGCTAAATAAGGAAATTCTGGAACTATAATATTTTTTTGTTTTTTTGGAATTTTTTATGAACGAAGAACAAAATAAGAAACCAAATTCAAATAACAAGAAAGCAAGTAAGATAGAAATCTTCGCTTGAGCCTCAGCTCTGATACCAAATGATATGAAACCCTAGAAAATTGAAATAGAAACCCTTTGAAAGACAAAGTACCCCTAGATGCAAATCCTAAAACCCCAATGAACAATAAGGTAAAACCCTTGGAAACCAAGAAGAGAAAGATTATTCCAATGATCTAATATCTTGAAATAGAAGAATTTGTTCTTATTTCAAGATTGAAACAATCCACAAACACAATAGATCAACTTATGCACGAATGATTCTAAAACATACAACCTAGAATAAGGCTACAAAATGCAAGGTAAAATCAACCAAACAATAAGTAAAATAAAGCTGTTTTATATCATATTAATTATAAGTATTTAGGGTTACAAATGAGACTTTAAATAGGCAAAAGAAAACCCTAAAATCACTAGGAAAATCGGATTACAAGGAGGCACAAAATCTTCAAAAATTTTCCTCAAGTGCATTTGGTGCATTTTAGGAAAGTTTTGCCCTAGAAGATATTATATCATTCCTAAACTATTCTAAGCATTAATACTGATAATAAAGGCCCAAAACATATCTAAATACATCATAAATTCGTGGATAACATATAAGGCAAGCTCGGAAACAAATATGGAAAGTAGTCCTGTAACGTCTCGTTATTTTGTGATAAAAAAAATTATTTATTTTATTTTAATTTAAGCATTTAAAGTCTATTTTAGAATCGGTAATTTAGAAATTAGTAGTTTATTTTGGTTTAAATATTTTTAAATTACCTTTTTAGTTTAATTTCGTTTTAATGGTATTAATAATTATTAACGAGCCAATTAATAATTATTAATCACCATTGGGATAATTTAAGAAATTCGGGTTTCGATTAATAAGTCAAAAGTCATAAAAAGGACGCAACCGTCATTTCTAAAATTCCTAAATATCTAAACACTATTCCATTTTCTTCTTTAAAACACCATTGACCAACATTTGACCAATTCATTTCTCCATTCTTTCTCTTCTAGCCGTGGGTTCCAAAGGGAGGAAAGAAAAATTTGGGTTTCGTTCAATACTCAACCGATCGACTTGATTCCGGGTGCGTTGGAAAGATCTCGGGTCTAGGATTCTTTTCCAACCAACAATCGTGCCTTTCTCCCATGATATACGGAGTTCTCGGTAAGTTCATCTTGAAACCCTAAGCTCCAAATAGTGTTTTAATGGAGTTTTCTCTTGATTCCTTCGATTTCTTGTCGTGAAACTCGGTGTTTGTAAATACGGGAGTTGTTTTAAGAGTTTTTGAAAACTTTTCCTTAACCATAAAACCGAGTTTCAGTCGAAACCCTTCCCGTTTGAAATTTACCTTTTGGGGTTTAATTATGGGTTAATTATTATTGAAATAATGATTATTTTAATTCAATTCGGGGTTTGGCATATTGTTTAAAAACCCTAATTATCGATAGCCATTGAAATCGGGAATATCGAAATTGCTTGAAACCAACTCGAAACACGTCTAAATTGCCTAAAAGCCGGAAAACCAAAACCGAAACACATATAAATTGCCTAAAAGCCGGAAAACCAAACCCGAAACCCACTTTTCTTGGGGGGGGGGGAGAGCCTCATGTGGGGTTTGTTGAGTTTTTCGTCGTTTTGTACGTGTAGATGTTGTTTGACCGTTATTTGGTTAATTATTGATTGTTAGATATTTTGACAATCCGTCACTTTTAAATAAATTAAAATCAGAGAAAACAGCGAAAGTCTTTTATTTTATGAAAATTTTGCGTGGTTTTGTTTGAAAGTTGGCATGTCGAAAACCTGTTTACATCCTAATTTTCAAATCTAATAAATCCACAAGGAACATCAAGTCCCATTTCAGGAGTTCAAAGATATATATCATATAAACATCAACATTAAGCTCTTATGAGCTAAATACAAAATACAATTCATTTAAGTTCTTAAAGTTCATCAAAATAAGACATAAACTTTACAAATCCATTAGTCCATCTCGAGGTCAACATCCCTCGATCACGCAGCACCATCTCCCCTTCCACGGCCTCTAGCCAGAGCATTACTTGAAATTGGTTGTAATATCATGAGCTAACAAACTAAGCCCAGTGAGAATAATAAGCATAAAAAGTAAAGATAGACCTCAAACTCGCATTTCGATTTGTGTCCAATTAAACTGACATAAACTTTCTTAGAATCCACCAAAATCTAGGTAATTCTATTCCATATTCCCCAAATGATGATACTAATTAGCACACTTAGTCTAATTGTTCATCCATTAACTTGTTATGACTTAAATGAGAAAAAATAAATAAACTTGTATAATTATAGCATCTCGATTTTCAATTTCATCTTTCATATGCATAAAAGTAATGAGTACATCCCATAGGATACGCATTCGCCAATTATGCATGAAATGAAGGTAATGTGGATTTTCACATTTCATCCACCATTCAACCTTATGTATGAAGGTAACGTGGGTATCCAACTCATCCACCATTCCTTATGCATGAAGGTAACGTGGGTATCCAACTCATCCACCGTTCCTTTCATTCTTTTCTTTTTCTCTTTTCAATGATGCGAGATGTTATGGTATAATAAATAATGGTGCAAAATGTTATGCATATGCTTGCAAAAGTAAATAAAGTAAAGTGCGAATATTAAAGAAATCACAACCAACGTAAAGTAAAGGGGCGTTAAGTAAATGACATAAGATAAAGAAACAGATAAGAATTCTCGGACGAACGATTTATAAATCGAACTCCTGGTATCAATAATAAAGATAAAGATCAAACATAACGATTAACCTAAACCTTCAAGGATCTTAAACTTCCAATGATCCATCTTAAACTCCGAAACTAATCTAACTTAGAATCTTCTAAGATTCGAGGCTTTCATCGAGAAATCCTAAGTTTCTCGCTTAAAGGATTAACTACAAATCCTAAGGCACTAACTCACTCCCTCTAATCTTAGTTTGGATTCTAATCTTAGTTTCTTATTCTACAAACCATTACACTTATTCGATTTCTATAATTACTTTAAATCCTAACTATTCTCACCTTAATTAAAAGATGACTTTGCTCCTAAGTTTGAAGGAGCGATCAAGTGAGCGGTTCAAAAACACCTACAAAGAATTATATCATACAATCAATAAATTATCAATTATCGATCAAACAACAACCAAACATACAAAACGATGAAAAACCCAACAAAACCCCACAAGAGGCTCTCGGCCATCACAAGGAAAAAGGGCCTCGGGTTTGGTTTTCCGGCTTTTTGGCAATCTAAAAGTGTTTCGAGTTGGTTTTAAGCAAATTCGATAATCCCGATTTCAATGGGTATCGATAATTAGGGTTTTTGAACATTAAGCCGTTTCCCGAATTGAATTTAAATAAACATTATTTCATTAAATTCTAACCCAAAATCAAACCCAAAAGGGTAAATTTCAAACGGGAAGGGTTTTGACTGAAACTCGGTTTTAGGGTTATGGGATAGTTTCCAAAAACACGTAAAACTACTCCCGAGTTTACAAACACCGAGTTCTACAACACGAAATCGAAGGAAATCAATGAAAACTCCATTAAAACACTATTTGGAGCTTAGGGTTTCAAGAGAAACTTACCGAGAACTCCGTATAACACGAGTGGCAAGTACGAAGGCTAGGTGGAAAAGGATCGTAGGACCGATACCTTTCCAATGGAACGAGAATCAAGTCGATCCGTCGAGAAATAAGCGAAACCCGAAAATTCCCCTTTTCTTCTTGATGCTCACGGCAAAGGAGGAGGAAAAATGAAAGTATTTTGGTCAATTTGTGGTCAATGGTTCATTTAAAGAAGATTAATGAATAGTGTTTAGATATTTAGGAATTTTGGAAATGACGGTTGCGTCCTTTTATGACTTTTGGCTTAAAAACGAATCCCGAACATCTCAAACTATCCCAATGGTGATTAATAATTATTAATACCATTAAAACGAAAATAAAATAAAAAGGTAATAAAAAGAACTTAAACCGAAATAAACTACTAAATTCTAATTTACCGATAAATAAATACACTTTAATTACTTAAATTGAAATAAAATAAATAGAAGTTTTTTTTTATCACAAAATAACGGGACGTTACAGATATAATTCTATTTGTAGGTGTTTTTGGACCTTTGATTTGATCACCTTACCGGAGGTTTGGAGCGAAACCACTTCTACTAAGTTGAGAATAGTTAGGATTTAAAGTAATTTTAGAAAGCGAATCAGTATAATGATTTGTAGAATTGGAAGCTAAGACCAAGATTTTAATCTAAGAATAGAGGAAAGTGAATTAGTGCCCTTAGGATTAGGAGCTAGTTACTTGAGTGAGAACTTTAGAGTTTCTCGAGGCAAACTTTGAATATTAGAAGTTCTAAATTAGATCGTTTGGAAAATAAGATGGATCATTGGAAATTAGAAAATACATACATTAGATAGAATGGTTAAGGAATATTGAATAGAGAACTTTGGACTTTATCGGAAAGTTTAGAATCTTTGGAACTTAAGAACATACTTCTATTAAAGTACCGTTCGATCGGTTTACTTATTGTTTTTTTTTTCCGAAGTTCATATTCATTTACTTTATGCCCTTTACTTTATGCTCCATTCATATTTACGTTTATTTACTTATGCAAGCATACGCTTAACATCTTGTATCATTGAAATGAAAGAGAAAGGAAGTGAGAAAACAAAAGGTGAATGAGGGTCCGACGGGATATCCTCCTTACCTTCATGCACAAAAGGTGAATGTGGGTCCGACGGGATATCCCCATTACCTTCATACACAAAAGGTGAATGTGGGTCCGACGGGATATCCTCATTACCTTCATGCATAAAAGATGAATGCGAATCCTACGGGAGTTTTCATTACTTTCATGCATATCATTGGTGGAAATGGAAAGTGAAATAAAAGGTGAATGCGAAACCTACGGGTGTTTTCATTACCTTCATGCATAAGGGTGAATGCGAATCCTACGAGATGTCTTCATTACCTTCGTGCATATGATCGATGGAAATATATATCATGGATAGAGAATTGAGATGTTATATTTATGCAAGTTTATTTACTTTCTTATTTATGTTGTAACAAGTTAATGGATGAGGATTTGACTATGAGTGTTAGTAATATCATCCTTTGGAGAGTATAGAATAAAAATTACCTAGAGTTTGGAGAACTTTAGGAGTGATTGTGTCAGATTAATTGGACACAAATCGTAAATACGAGTTTGAGGTCTAACTTTACTTTTTTATTCTTGTTTCTCACTGGGCTTTAATGTTAGCTCATGATATTACAACCAATTTTAGATAATGCTCGTGCTAGAGGTCGTGGGAGAGGAGCTGGTGCTGTATGATTGCAGGATGATGACCTCGGGATGGACTAGGTTGATTTAAGTCCATGGACTTCGTTTTTGTGAACTTTATATAATTTTGGATTTGTATATTTGTAAATAGCTCTTAAGAGCTTTTGTCTTTACTTTTATGATTATAAACATCTTTTGAACTCCTGGTTAGGAACTTAAAGTTCCTTGTGTATTTAAATTGTGAATTTAAAATGTAACAGGTTTTTGGCTAGCCACTTTTCAAACATAACCACGCCAATTTTTCTTAAAATATAAAGACTTCCGCTGTGTTTTATATTTAAATGAATTTAAAAGAGTCGAGTCGTCACAAGTCCAAATAAGGAAAGTTTGCAAAAGTGATGCAACTTTCCTAATTAGCTATTCTCTTCATTTTTGATTGAACAAGTCTTCAATACTCTTCTTTAAAATACATTTGCCATAGATTAAAGTTCATCAAATCCTCTTCCATAGCCTCCATGCTCAGATCTTCAAAGATTGTCTTGACTTTGCTCAAGTAGGCTTGTAATTGACGTTTTATGCTTGTCTTGAACTTTGATCTTGAAATTGATCCTTGAGCTATTTGTGACGTTCCATGATTCATATCAATACAGATCACTTGATTGGGAAAATATGAATGTACTCGGATTCTTTAGATGGAGTACATGAGTGTTATGTGTAAGGGCTATTGCTTTGATTTTGCATTGTTTAATTATGAAAGTTGTCGATAGTTATATTTTACTCTATTGATCTTGGGAATGAAATGTGTGATGATTGTGACTGATTATGAGCCAGTAGTCCTAGATGAGTATTTGACTTATCAAGAGACGTCAGTTGAGATATTAGCATCGGAACACAAAGCGTTGAGGAATAAAATGATCCACTTAGTCAAGGTTCTATGGAGGAACCAAGTATTGGCAGAGGCCACGTGGAAACGTGAGGATGATATGAGAGCTCGATACCCTCATTTGTTTACTTAGGAGCACTTTTCGGGGGGTGAAAAGTCTTTTAAGGAGGGTAGATTGTAACGTCCCATTATTTTGAGGTAGAATTGATTTTTTATTTATTTATTATTTTCCTTTATTAATTTAATTTCATTTTTAATTAGTTTAATTCCGGTAATTTAGAATTTAGAATTTTTAATCTTTATTTAGTAATTTTTGTTTTCAAGTAATTATTTTGAACTAGGTGCATTAATTATTATTAATTGGCCAATTAATAATAATTAATTACCTACTATCTTATAATAATTAATTACCTACTATCTTAGATTAATTTTGTTGATTAATTTTGAAATGAAAGGATGTTTTATCGATTTTCATGTTTTCTATTATTATTTTAAGTCTCCCGCTTGCGTTATTTATTTAATTCTATTTTAAAGAGTTAGGTCTTTACATATATTGATTTATACAAAAGAACCTTCCTAAGGTAATGAACACCTGTAGTAGTGTTACTGAGGCCTTGTATATATCTCACGTTTTGAGCCCATTAGTGGAGACTATAGGATACATTGACATGTTTCCTTCTCCCACTTAATATTTGATGTTATGTTTTCATAACTTAGACTACTTCAAGCTAACTCATTAATCCAAGTTTTAATTATCATAAACAACTTTAACTCTTAAATTGGTTGGATTATTTTTTAATGCGATTGTTGAAGTTTTCCTAATTAAAACTAATCACTATATGAGCCGTCTTAATAATTTTGATCTATTAATTTGAACTTTTCTCCCATATCGCTCCCAGTTAGAGGACTTCCGTGTTGAGGGAATTTTATAAAAGCTCATTGCTTGGGCAGAGCTTTCTTGCAATAGATCCATTCAATTTAATCAATCTCAATTATTAATTTTTTAATTAACCCTTAATTAAAAGTTTCTGTTTGTTTACCTTATACGAATTTTTTGCCCAATTTTTTAAACAATAATTCCATATTACAAATAATTCATTTAGTTTCTATTCAATCTTTAAACTAGATTTAACTTTTGAATTTTAACTAAATAAGCATTCTTTTAATTCTAAAATACTTAGAATAAAAATACATAATTTTCGATAATAACACTTTATAAAATAAAATTATGGAATGCTTCACATACATTAACATATAATAACACATATTATATCATGATGCATATATGTATAATTAATTAAAATCATACAATCTATGGTGAAATTTTCTACATGACCTACTCTTATGCATGAACATTATTTAAAACATTACCTCATACATATAAACAATGTAAATAATAAATAACTAAATTGACCAGGTATTCTTGGCACTGTTTCTAAAATAGAAAAATTAAAATTACAACTTAATTTAAATCTTCCATTGTAGAACTTGAGGCTTCAACTTTCTCTCTCCTCCATGGTGTAGGCGTGGGAATGGATAATTATGGAGGCAATATTATCTCCCAAAATATTTCCATAAAAACTTGTTTTAAAATAATTATCTTTTAATTATATGGAAAAAATAAAGAAAGCATTTTCCATGTAATCTTATATCCATTTCTAAATACATAATTTAAAATATGGAGATAATCTTAAAAAAGATTTTATCATGGGTGAAATTTCAAAGAAGACACTTTTTGCATCAAAAAGTCAAAAGTAGCCACCTTTTTTAAAAATGTTTGGATTAGCCACTTTTCTTATTCAATTTTTTAATATACCACTTTTTCCCTTTTGTATGTCAGGTATAGTCTGACGTATCTGACATGTATAGTACGTGTAGTCAGACATTTCAGACATTTTTTATTTTCCAAAATGTATTTTCTCTTCCACAATTTTTAGTATATTCGGTATAGTTGTAGAAACCCGATCTTTCAAAGTAATAAATATACTTATTTAAAAACAGCAGAATAGACTCAATAAATGTTCTTTATTAAAAACATGCAAATTCACTAAATCATGGTCACTTAAAATCAAAAAAATAACTCTGGAGTTCGAACTTTTTAAACAAAATAATAATCCAAAAAGAACATAATCTCAAATGATAAAATCTCAAAGACTGACAATTGTCTCAATACCAAATAAAACCCAAATAAAATCTGTATTTTATTCATAAATAGTAATGAATAAATAAACTGGCGCCAACTCGACATGAACCCTCATCTCTTCCACTTCATCAACTGCCACCTCTCGGTCCATTGTTACCTGAAAAAAAACAATAGATAGCACTGTGAGGCTAAAGCGGAGTCTCAAGCACTCAACACTCTTCCAAAGATGAAGTCTTAAATAGTCTCTAACAATTCAAATAGAGTCCCCAGCACTCAACACTCTTCCAAAGTCTCTTACGCTCAAAGCGTCACTTAAAAACTCAATCTCAATCCTTTACATGAATAGGCAATTACTTTGATTCCATATTCAGAGCTATTCAATAAATCCTCACTTTACATGGATAGACAAATTTCACTAGTTTCTTACCCAAGACATCCCAATCATACACTCTCACAATCTTTATCAATTTCCCGAACCACTAACATACTTTAACTTAACAAACAATATAATTCACAAAATCCACTAAGAAGGCGGTTCCTCAGAACTACTACCACTTCTTAGTACTTGGTTATAGCCTCAACTATAACTAATATTCTCCTAATGTTTCATTCATACGCGCAATGAACATTAGTACTCGGTTATGGACCTTTCCATAACTAAAATGACTTAGTGTTGAGCTCGTAGCCTCAACACTAGTAAACAAATTCAAGCCGGCCATCAATATCTATACAAACATCATTATACACAAGATAATGATAAATAAAAATTCAATTAGAAGCATGAAAATACAAGAGCCCCAACTCATAACATAAAATTCTCAAAACTGCCGAAAACTGCCAAAATATGAAAAATGCAATTTATGCTCCATAACTCAAAGCTAAAGGAAAATAACACTAAATAACTCCAAATAATTCTAGATTTAACCCATAATCAATCAGAAGCAATTCGAAACTAAAAACGTCAATTTTCGTCAAAAATTGCCTAAACTAGTTCTAACCGAAAATTATTTTCTCCCAATTGATTTTATGTGTTTCCAAAAGTCCATTCTCTTCCTAAAATTCCATAATATCATATTTAAATATATCAAATCAAATAATCTGTAAAGACTCGAATTTTCACAAATCTTTAAATCAGAAGTAAAACAGCGGAAGACTTATTTTTACAAAAATTTGGCGTGGATCCGTTTAAAATACGAACTCCCTAAACCTGTTTACATGGGCTCAATCCAGAGAATTTAAAACAAACGACATTTCACTCCATTTTATACCCAAAATCAGAGAAAATAATACAAAATAATCTACAACAGTTATTAAATTCTCATGAGCCATAAATACAAGTTTAAAAGTAATGACATATGATTTTTATGAAGCATTCGTATAATGCTCCCAAATTGTACATATAAAGTCCATGTCCCGAAAGCCATCCACTTGTGATCAAGCAACACCATCTCCTCCACCTCGTACCCTACTAAGAGTAATACCTGAAAAAGTTTAAGTGTAGCAACATTAGCATAAAAATGCTAGTGAGAATAAAATGGATGCAAACACTTCTATGGACCGAATCCCATATCGGAAAATGTGTCCAAAAATCTAAGTACTCTTGCACAACCCATTCAATATTCCAAAGTACTTTACATAATAAGATCAATCCATTCTACTAACTCGTAAATTCGGAAAGTAAATATTCAAGCTCGTAAAATAAAGTAGGTACTAGTGCTTAACAAAGTAAATGACAAAGTAAATAACAAAGTAAATAACAAAGTAAATGACAAAGTAAATAACAAAGTAAATAACAAAGTAAATGACAAAGTAAATGACAAAGTAAATAACAAAGTAAATAACAAAGTAAATGACAAAGTAAATAACAAAGTAAATGACAAAGTAAATAACAAAGTAAATAACATCCGTGACCACTTATCACCAATCATAACCATTCCGTGACCTCCGTGCATAACGATAATATGCATGCATAACGATAATATGCAAGTCACCAATCACAATCATTCCGTGACCTCCGTGCATAACGATAATATGCATGCATAACGATAATATGCAAGTCACCAATCACAATCATTCCGTGACCTCCGTGCATAACGATAATATGCATGCATAACGATAATATGCAAGTCAACGTGACATCTATGCATAACGATAATATGCAAGCATAACGATAATATGCAAGTCAACGTGACATCTATGCATAACGATAATATGCAAGTCAACGTGACATCTATGCATAACGATAATATGCAAGCATAACGATAATATGCAAGTCAACGTGACATCTATGCATAACGATAATATGCAAGCATAACGATAATATGCAAGTCAACGTGACATCTATGCATAACGATAATATGCAAGCATAACGATAATATGCAAGTCAACGTGACATCTATGCATAACGATAATATGCAAGTCAACGTGACATCTATGCATAACGATACTATGCAAGTCACCGTGACATCCGTGCATAACGATACTATGCAAGTCACCAATCACAAACCATTCCGTGACATCCGAAAGTGAATCTCATCACTAATAATATCGTACTAACTCGATTCTACACAAGAATCTCTCCAAAGTTCTTTTAACCATTCTAAAACTACTCAAGATAAAAGGAGTACATAATACTCTTCTCCAAGTTCCGGAATCTAATTCTCCTCGAGAATAATAACTTAATCCACCAATAACATCTTACTTTAAACAACAACCAATCTTATTTCATTCTCTTTAATACCTTATACTGTACATAAGGTTTACATCAAAAATTACAATCTCCAATTTCAAGATCTTCCAAATAAATGAGAATCTAGTTTTCTCATATAAACAATTCAATCTCATTCTTCTTTCCTATGGCTCTCGGTTATATATCAATTGCATTTCTTTTCTCTATAGAAATGTATGTTAGACATAATGTTTCAATTCTTTTCTCTATAGCAACTTAGGCTATCAAAAGTTTATATAACCTTTACCAAAGCTCCCGAACTCAAGAAACTAACTCCCAAATAACATACATTCTTGGAAAGTTCTCAAGTCTATTAACCCTCTTAACATCGATCTAACATAAACGTCAAGCAATTCGAAAACATAAAAGTAATCACAACCATTTTAAACTCACCTTAGCCAAATTAGTTTTGGTCCAAAACTCCGATTTCCCCCAATTCAACAACCGAGCAATCGCACCTACAATTCATCAATTGCACAACATATTACAACTCATATCTAATATGAGAACAAGTTTGCATTTTCGGATGAATAGTGATTTCGGATGAATAGTGTTTTCGGATGAATAGTGTTTTCACGTGAATAGTGTTTTTCGAAAATCCGGGTTCAAAATCGTCAAATTCCATGATAACCATTCATAATTTCAACATCAAAACTCATTTACAATAAAAAAACGAACAAAACCACCAAAAAAGTTTGAAAACTTACTTTTTTGGGATTTCCTTTAGAGAACGAGAAACGGCACAAGGGTAGGTGGGATAGAAAGCCCTCATCTCGAGCAATCCAATGCAACCGAAATCAAGCCGATCCATCGAGAAACGAATGAGAAACGAAGAAAAGAAAAAACACATCCATGGTGGATGAAAGCTATGACCATGGAGGGAGAAGAAGAAGAGAAAGATGATAGTTTTTGCTTAATGAGGAAGTCTAAGAAGATATTTGTAAAATAAATATCTAGATATTTAGGGTTTTGGGAAATTACGGTTTTGCCCTTTTTGACCTTTTGCTTATAAAACGAAAACCGATGATCTTAAATAAATCTAAAGGTGTCTAATAATTATTAATTGGCCCGTTAATAATTATTAGAGTCACCGAAACGAATTAAAACGATAAAAAGGATTTTCTGACGGAAATAACTAATAAAACTGAAATTACTAATTTTAACTAATTTTAAAAGCTTTAAATAAATAAAAATAATAAATTAATAAAATAAAATAATAAAAAAAAAAATTTTACCTCTAAAAGTAACGGGACGTTACATAATCTATAGTAAGAGCCTTAGGTTTCTCTAAAACCCCACTGTTGACTAAACCGTTAACTCACCTTATCTTTGCTAAAATTCCATCTCTCAAGCTAATTTCCACCACCAATCATACCTGAAATGAAGGTCCTAAAAAATTAATTTACATACAAAAACAGTCCCAAAAAGGTACAAAAATTTTGGGGTTCATCAGCTCGAAGAAAGGGAAAAAGAAAACGACGAACGGATCGCCATTTGAAGAAGACAGCAGCTACGACGCTGCTGTCTTTGCCGTGGCTGAACCGTGGCCTTCGGGTCACTGTTTGGTCTCAGTTTTGGGTTCTGGGTGATCAGTCTCGATGGGTTTTGATTTTAGGCAAAGGAAATCAATATCGATTAAAGTTTAGGCAAAGGATTATGTAACAAGAGGCATTATGGAATAAGTTTTTAGGCATGGTTCAAGAACATCATAATTTACTAATTAACCAAAAAAATCCAGTATTTAAAAAGATTAAAAATCGGTTCAAAACACTCACCCAATGATAGAAAATCATGGATCCGGACCACAATTCTTGACTAATGGATTCCCACGATCAAAACGAACACCTATTATCAAGAATTGACGAAAAATTAATACCAAGAAACACTAGAGGGGGACGGCGGGAATGATGATCTAAAAGAGAGAGGATTTTTACCTTCTTGATTGGCAAGATGATTCCCACACTCCCTAATCCACAAATCGGAAGGCAATCGACGATCAACCGGCAAGCAAACGAACAAAAATCCGGAACTAACCAATTGGGGAGGGGGCGGCGGCTGTGAGAAAGGAGAGGAGGGAAAGAATTTTTCTATTTTTCTTATTTTCTGATGAATGAGGCAACCCTAACTCATTCATGAAGGGATGATTTACTAAACTAGCGGAAATTTATTTAGTAAATTTATTAACATTTAATAACGGATCTATTAACATCATGCAATTTGTGAAAAACATGGAGATTCATGCTTATATTTTCGAAAATTAAAATCAAACCGGAACTTACATTGTGTAAAATATGGAGAATTGGTTGGAGGTTTCTATACAGCATCAATCCTCAGCAACACCGGATCTTCTATGCTATATCCCGATCGATCAAACGAAACCCGATTGTGGGATCAAACTTAAGAAGAAATTGGGAAGAAGAAAAAATATTTTCTTCCCAATGAGCTATAGGGAAATTGGCCAAGGGGGGAGGGAAAAGGAAGAGAGAATTCTGAATTTCTAAGGAATTTAATTGTTGTGATTTATGAATGACCAAAGCCTCCTATTTATAGGAAAATATGAATCCTAATCACATTAGGATTAATCCATGGAGATAAATACAAAAAGAAAAAAGAATTATCTCTTTCCTTTATCTTGGTATTTGTAAAATGTCATAGATAAATAAGAGAATATTTTCTTTTCTTTATTTTATTTATCTTGGGTAAATAAATCTATATAATTATTATAGGATATAATTCAAACAATTATCTCCTACAAATTATCTCATATGGCCGAAATTATGATAGTAAAATAATTAATAAATACAATTTATTTAATTAATTATTTTGGGCCAATTCCAATTGGGTTCATTAATCCAATTGGGCTTGAAACTCTCATTTAAATTAATAAGTCGAACTTAATTAATTAATTTATTAATTTCCATTTAAATAAAATAATTTATTTAAATAATATTAATATTTTCTCCCGACTAAATATGTATTGTCTCGTTATTTTAAAGCGAAATTTTTTATTTATTTATTTATTTTATTCTATTATTTATTTAATTTTATTTATTTATTTCAATTTAAGTATTTAGATTAATAATTATTTTTGTAATTTCGATTTTAGTAGTTAATTATGCCCGAAATTCCTTTTAATCGTTTTAATACTTTAAATTCGTTTCGGTGACATTAATAATTATTAATAGGCCAATTAATAATTAATAATCACCTTTAGATTTATTTCAGAGCATCGGGTTTCGTTTTATAAGTCAAAAGTCATAAAAGGACGCAACTGTCATTTCCAATTTCTTAAAAATATCAAAACACTATTCATTCATCTTTAAATAAACCAATTGACTCAAGTTTGACCAAAATTTTCATTCTTCCTCTTCTTCTTGCCGTGGCTTCAAAGGGGATTGGGGGGAGATTCGGGTTTTGCTTGTTTCTCGGCGGATCGACTCAATTTCGGTTGCATCAGAAAGCCCTCGAGTCTAGGATTTTTTTCCACCCAACCATCGTGCTTGCCACCCGTGTTATACGGAGTTCTCGGTAAGTAAAGTTTCAAACCCTAAGCTCCAAATAGTTTATTAATGGAGTTTTCTTTGTTTTCTTTTGATTTCTTGTCGTGAAACTCGGTGTTTGTAAATACGGGAGTTGTTTTAAGAGTTTTTGGAAACTTTCCCATAACCCTAAAACCGAGTTTCAGTCGAAACCCTTCCCTTTTGAAATTTACCTTTTTGGGTTTGATTATGGATTATAAATTAATGAGTTATTGCTTATTTAAATTCAATTCGGGAAAGGGCATAATGTTCAAAAACCCTAATTATCGATACCCATTGAAATCGGGAATATCAAAATTTCTTGAAACCAACTCGAAACACATCTAAATTGCCTAAAAGCCGGAAAACCAAAACCAAAACCCTTTTGTGAGGGGGGGTCGAGAGCCTCAAAGTTGGGGTTGTTGGGTTTTTCGTCGTTTTAAAACTCTTAGATGTTGTTTGATCGTTAGTCGAATTATTTATTGATTGTTAGATGTAATTCTAATTGTAGGTGGTTTGAATTTTGAATTGATCGCTTTATCGAAGGTTTGGAACAAAATCTTCTTTTGCAAAGGTGGGAATAGTTAGGATTTAATGTAATTATAGAAAGCGAATAAGTGTGATGGTTTGTAGAATTGGAAACTAAGATTAGAAATCAAATCTAAGATTAGAGGGAAGTGAGTTAGTGCCCTTAGGATCAGGAGTTAATCCTTTAAGTGAGAAGCTAGGAGTTCTCGAGGAAACTATTGAATCTTAGAAGATTCTAAGTTAGATTCGTTTCGAAGCTTAGGTTGGATTATTGGAAGTTAAAAGATCCACTTTTATATAGAACGGTTAATAGAACCTTGGATTTTATTGGACGTTTAGAATCCTGGAAGGTATAGGTTAATCGCTTAAGTTATGTTTTTACTTTTATTATTGTTAGCGCAGTTCGATTGACATATCGTTCGTCCGGAGTTTCCTATTTATTTACTTTATGCCCCTTTACTTTATGTTTGTCTCAGTAACTTTATTATTTGCACTGTACTTTATTTACTTGTGCAAACATAACCATAACATCTCGCATCATTGAAAAGAGAAAAAGAAAGGAAAGTGAGAAAGAAAGGAAGGGAAGAATGTTGGAGCCTACGAGATGTCCGCATCACCTTCAGAAAAAGAAAAGAAAGAGAGAAAGAAAAGAAGGGAGGAATGTTGGAGCCTACAGGATGTCCGCATCACCTTCAGAAAAAGAAAAGAAAACGAAAAGAAAAGAAAAGAAAAGAAAAGAAAGTAAAACTAAGAAAGAAGACGAATGGGTAGTCTACGGGATGTACTCATTACTTCTTCATGCATAAGGTTGAATGGGAGCCTACGGGATGTCCGCATTACCTTCATTCATGCATAAGGGTACATGCGAACCCTACATTGCATATGATCGATGGATTAGAGAATCGAGATGTTATATTTTATGCAAAGTTATTTACTTTTCTTATTTTATGTCGTAATAAGTTAATGGATGAGGATTGACTACGAGTGTTAGTAATACCATCCTTTGGAAAGTCTAAATTGGAATTACCTAAAGTTTGGAGAATTTTAGGATTGATTGTGTCAGATTGATTGGACACAAATCGGAATACGAGTTTGAGGTCTATTCTTACTTTTTATTCTTATTATTCTCACTGGGCTTAAGTTGTTAGCTCATGATACTACAAAAATTTCAGGTAATGCCTTGGCTAGAGGTCGAGGGAGAGGAGATGGTGCTGCATAATCGAGGGATGAAGACTTTGAGATGGACTAGGTGGTTGTAAAAATCCATGTACATGGTTTCGTGAATTTTATATAATTTTGGAGTTGTATATTTATAAATAGCTCTTAAGAGCTTTTGTCTTTACTTTTATGTATATAAATCATTTTGAACTCCTAATAGGAACTTAATGTTCCTTGTGTTTTTAGATGTCTGAATTTAAGATGTAAACAGGTTTTGGCTAGCCTATTTTTAAACATAATCACGCCAATTTTTTTTAAAATAAAAGACTTCAGCTGTGTTTTTCTAATTTAAATTATTTTAAAGTGACGGGTCGTCACAGTTGGTATCAGAGCCTTAGGGTTCTGTAGACTACATGCAATGCATGTATGTTTTCATCTTTTGTTTTAAGTCCATTCTCAAGTCATCATCTGAGATCAGCAGCACCAGGTATGCCTATAACTTATAATCTCATGCTTTATTTCTTTGATTTTGGAAGAGTTATGAGAATATTGTTAGAAGTTAATGATGTTTGTAATATTTCACATCCTTGTAAAACCACTATGTGGTTATGTTTATTTGACCCATTTTGACATTTGGTAAGGGTGTCGAGAAGATGATTGACCCCGTGCAGTTTTGGAGGTTATACACCTCGTTAAGAGTATTGACATAATATCAAAGTAAAGGAGATGAGATACTCCGATAGATCAATCGTTTGATCCTTAAAGTTGATTAAAGTATTATTATCACACAATTGCTAAGTAGTGATCTTAGTAGATGTGTGTGGACATTTATGTATAAAAAGGGGACATGTTTGTCTAGAGCCCAGTATTAAGAGATGAAACACCTGTTTGAGGTGAGAAATTGTTGAAAAGAAATCGGTTTGGCTCGAGTCCAGTAACCTATATTTAACTTAATGGGCAAGTTCCTAGTTTGAGTTGAGAAAGTTGGATTATGGTAAGTGGTAAATCCTTATGGTAGCATTGTGCTAAAAGGAAAGTGTGTTACCACTCAAAAGAGGAAGTAAGGACTTTACGTGATAAGTCTCAACGGAAACCATTAACAACAATGTTAATTGGTGAATGGCCTAGTTTAGTCGCTATTACACTATGGTGTATGAATCTGAATTGGAATACTCGAGGTCGAGTAATGAAGATCCATATTCAATAAATGGTCAAGATTGACTAACACTCAGGTGGAGTGTTGGTATTGATTGAAATATAGAAGGAAGTTAATGAATCGTGATATCGGTAACTTCTATAAGGCAATGTGATGGTTTGGTGAACTTCAAATCACATTGTGTTTGACCATCTAATTGGATGGTGAACTTTTAGAAACTTGTAGGTCATAGTTGGACCTACCGAGTCTTTTCAAGATAGACTTTAAAGTGAATCCTATGTTGGAAGGGTAGGACGTTATTGGACTAAGGTGTTTGACAGACACCAGATTTGCTTTGCAAGAAAGGAAATGATCTCTGAAGTCGAGTTCATTCAAGATTTGAATAAGGAGGTTTAGGAGTCGTCCTTATCTTGGATTTTACATTTTCTGAAAAGAAGAGAAAATTTACTACTACAGGAAAGATTACCTCTCAGAAGAAGAAAGCAAAGAATGACGACGCCAGTCAAGGGATACCGCAGAAGCAATAACCGCAGCAACAACAACATCAACATCAACATCAACAACAGCAGCGGCAACAACAACAATTGGTTCGAGGTGGAGCGCAACAAGGATTGGATCATCCTTACTACAATAGTTGTGTCAGTTTCCATTAGGGAGATGCACACTTCCATCTAGATGCTATGTTGTGATCAAATTTGGATTCACGCCACCTTTATAGGGCGTATAAGATACAACCATCACAACATAGTAGTAAACTCAGGATTATCAGGAACAGCTACCAGTATGGTAGTGATTTTATACTTTATTATTTTCAGGCCGTTTGGCTTTTATTTTGTTTGATTCTCGAGCTAGCCACTCATTTATTTTTATCGTATTATGATGTGTTGGTAGCTTTTGAGCCGAGACTATTGAGAGATGTGTGCTTTTACCCAGTGGGGAAGTTTATTATGGTGATAGTGCGTATGGCACTTATGACATGTGCATTATGAGTGCATGTTCACATTTTACTGTGATTGTTATGCATATGTCTAATTTTGATGTGATATTGATTATGGATTGGCTATTATCCAATCATACCATTATAGTTTGTACTGAGAAAGTTTTGATTGTATGAGTCCATGTGGGACTAGTTTATGTATTCGTCGGTTTAGTAGCTGAGTAGCACCCACTTTGATATTTATGTTAGAAGCTAGAACGCTTTTAAGTGATGGAGCCTTGGGCTATATAGCTAGTGTTGTCGATACTTCTGTACCGAAGACTAGCTGAGTTAAAAGAACTTAAGAGTGAGTTATAAGAACTCTTAAACTCAGGGTTTATTCAACCTAGTGCGTCCTCGTAAGGAGCACCTCGTTGTTTGTGAAAAGAAAGACAGTTCAGTGAAACTGTGTATTGATTATCGAGGGTTGAATCAAGTTACAATGTAAAACAAGTATCAATTTCATTGGATTGATGATCTATATGGTCAGTTGGGGAGCTCCGGTTTTGTTTGTGAAAAAGAAAGATGGCTCTATGCAATTATGTATCGATTATAAAGAGTTGAGCCATGTTACAGTGAAAAAAAAACAAGTAACCTTTTCCAAGGATAGTGGAATTGTTTGATCAATTGAGAGGAGCCACTATCTTTTCGAAGATAAATTTGAGATCTGGCTATCATCAGTTGAGGATTTGGGATGAGGATATTCCCAAGACTGCATTCAGGACGCGTTATGGACATTATGAGTTTGTAGTTATGTCCTTTGGCTTGACCAATGCGCCTGCAGCTTTTATGGACCTTATGCACACGGTGTTCAGGAAGTTCATTGACTCTTTTGTGTTTGTTTTTATTGATGATATCTTGGTTTATTCCAAGACAGAGGAGTTTCATGCTATGCACCTACGGGAAGTTTTGACGGTACTACGAGATCAGAAATTGTATGCCAAGTTCTAAAGGTGTGAGTTTTTGCTGAAGGAAGTAGCATTTTTAGGCCATGTAGTATCAAGTAGAGGAGTGTCAGTTGATCCCTCTAAGATTGAGGCAGTTAGTAACTGCCCTAGACCGATGAGTGTGGCTGATATTTGCAGTTTTATGGGACTTGCAGGCTATTATAGACGGTTTGTGCAAGATTTCTCCAAAATTGCTTAAGCTTTGACACGTTTGACTCGGAAGGGAGTTGATTTTGTATGATCTGAGGATTGTTAAAAGAGCTTTCAAGAGAAGGCTTGTAACAGCACCTGTTTTAGTGTCGCCTAATAGCACCGGTGGTCTGACTGTGTACACAGATGCTTCCCACAGAGGTTTGGGATGTGTGTTAATGTAACACGGGAAAGTTATAGCTTATGCTTCCCGTCAGTTGAAGGAGCATGAGATGAAGTATCTGACTCACGATTTAGAGTTGGCGGCTATTGTTCATGCTTTGAAAATTTGGAGGCATTATGTGTATGGTGAGAAGATTATGATATTTACTGACTATAAAAGTCTCAAGTATTTCTTCACTTAGAAGGAATTGAATATGAGACAACGGAGATGGTTAGAGCTCGTTAAGAATTATGACTGCGATATTTAGTATCATCCTAGGAAGACCAATGTAGTGGATGACACACTCAGTAGAAAGTCTTCTCATTCATCAGCTTTGTCAGCAATACCCTTGAGATTGAGGTGGGTTATGGAACGAGCTGAGATAGCATTTCTTACTGCTGAGGTCACTGTGAGTTTGGCTAGTTTAACAGTGGGACCTACTTTGAGGTAGAGGATGATTGATGCACAAAGAGGAGAGACTCTTTTGCAGGCCGGTTTTAGAGAGGCTGAGTCAGATTTTCCTAGCCATTTTACCTTCTCTGTAGATAGTGATCTGATGTATCGTAAGAGGCTATGTGTGCCTTTAGGATCGACTTTTAGAAAGGAACTGTTGGAGGAGACTCACAGTTCTATCTTCTCTATTCATCCAGGTAGTACGAAGATGTACTGGGACTGAGAGATCTTTATCGATGACCTGGGATGAAACATGAGATTGTAAAGTATGTGAGTAGGTGCTTGATTTGTTAGCAAGTCAAGGTACTAAAGATCCACCGGGTTATCTTAACCTTTGAGAATACTTAATTGGAAATGGGAAAAGATTTCCATGGATTTTATCAAGGTTTTCCAAGGACAGCAAAGAAATATGATATCATTGGGGTGATTGTAGACCATTTGATGAAAAACCGCACACTTTACTCTTGTAAGGATCATCTATCCAGTTAAGACTAGGGTACAGTTGTACCTAAGAAAGATTGATGGATTGTGGTGTGCCGGTGAAGATTTTATCAGATCGAGACACTAGCTTTGTCTCGGAGTTTTGGCACTGTTTAGGCACTTTGTGGTAGAAAGTGTCGTTCTCCAGCTCATTTGGACGAGATTGGAGAAAAATAGACTTTTGGTACTCAAGTTGTAACAAATGACTAGCGAGTCTATCATTTGTTTAGAGAAAGGTTAAGGGTTAACCAAAGTTGACAACAGGATTCGATGTAATCCCTTCAAGTTGTAGAAGTGGATCTCGTATACTTCAAGTGGCACTAATAAAGGGTGTTATGAAAGTTGGAAGTAAGGGTCAGTTGAGCCCTAGGTTTATTGGCCTATCGAGATACTCAATCAAGTAGAAGTGGTAGCTTATTGTTTAGCTTCTCCACTTTCGTTATCGGCCGTTTATAATGTTTTCCATGTATTGATGCTTCGGAATTACATGGAGAATTTGTTCCACGTGATTGATTATGAACTAGTAGTTTTGAATGCTAATACGTCTCATGAGAAGACACCAGTTAAGATAAGAGCATTCAAACAAACGTGATGAGAAATAAAAAGGAATTCACTTGGTTAAGGTTCTTTGGAAGAACCAAGTGTCAAAGGAAGCAATGTGGGAACGTGAGGATGAGATACAGTCTAAGTACCCTCGCTTTATTCACTTAGTGAACGCACTTTTCGAGGACGAAAAGTCTTTTAAGGAGGGTAGGCTGTAACGTCCCGTTATTTTAAAGCGAAATTTTTTATCTATTTATTTATTTTATTCTATTATTTATTTAATGTTATTTATTTATTTATTTATTTCAATTTAAGTATTTAGATTAATTATTATTTTTGTAATTTTGATTTTAGTAGTTAATTTCACCCGAAATTCCTTTTAATCGTTTTAATAATTTAAATTCGTTTCGGTGACATTAATAATTATTGATAGGCCAATTAATAATTATTAATCAACTTTAGATTTATTTAAGAGCATCGGGTTTCGTTTTATAAGTCAAAAGTCATAAAAGGACGCAACCGTCATTTCCAATTTCTTTAAAATATCAAAACACTATTCATTCATCTTTAAATAAACCAATTGACTCAAGTTTGACCAAAATTTTCATTCTTCCTCTTCTTCTTGTCGTGGCTTCAAAGGGGATTAAGGGGAGATTCGGGTTTTGCTCGTTTCTCGGCGGATCGACTTGATTTCAGTTGCATCGTAAAGCCCTGGAGTCTAGGATTCTTTTCCACCCAACCATCGTGCTTGCCACCTGTGTTATACGGAGTTCTCGGTAAGTAAAGTTTCAAACCCTAAGCTCCAAATAGTGTTTTAATGGAGTTTTCTTTGTTTTCTTTCGATTTCTTGTCGTGAAACTCGGTATTTGTAAATACGGGAGTTGTTTTAAGAGTTTTTGGAAAATTTCCCATAACCCTAAAACCGAGTTTCAGTCGAAAACCTTCCCGTTTGAAATTTATCTTTTTGGGTTTGATTATGGATTATAAATTAATGAGTTATTGCTTATTTAAATTCAATTCGGGAAAGGGCATAATGTTCAAAAACCCTAATTAACGATACCCATTGAAATCAGAAATATCGAAATTGCTTGAAACCAACTCGAAACACATCTAAATTGCCTAAAAGCTGGAAAATGAAGAACAAAACCCTATTGTGAGGGGGGGCCAAGAGCCTCAAAGTTGGGGTTGTTGGGTTTTTCGTCGTTTTAAAACGCTTAGATGTTGTTTGATCGTTACTCGAATTATTTATTGATTGTTAGATGTAATTCTAATTGTAGGTGGTTTGAATTTTGCATTGATCGCGTTATCGAAGGTTTGGAACGAAATCTTCTTTTGCAAAGGTGAGAATAGTTAGGATTTAAAGTAATTATAGAAAGCGAATAAGTGTGATGGTTTGTAGAATTGGAAACTAAGATTAGAATTCGAATCTAAGATTAAAGGGAAGTGAGTTAGTGCCCTTAGGATTAGGAGTTAATCCTTTAAGTGAGAACCTAAGAGTTCTCGGGGAAACTATTGAATCTTAGAAGATTCTGAGTTGGATTCGTTTCGAAGCTTAGGTTGGATCATTGGAAGTTAAAAGATCCACTTTTATATTGAACGGTTAATAGAACCTTGGATTATATTGAAAGTTTAGAATCCTGGAAGGTATAGGTTAATCGTTTAAGTTATGTTTTTACTTTTATTATTGTTAGCGGAGTTCGATTGGCATATCGTTCGTCCGGAGTTTCCTATTTATTTACTTTATGTCTTTTACTTTATGCCCCTTTACTTTATGTTTGTCTCAGTAACTTTATTATTTGCACTTTACTTTATTTACTTGTGCAAACATAATCATAACATCTCGCATCATTGAAAAGAGAAAAAGAAAAGAAAGTGAGAAAGAAAGGAAGGGAAGAATGTTGGAGCCTACGGGATGTCAGCATCACCTTCAGAAAAAGAAAAGAAAGTGAGAAAGAAAAGAAGGGAGGAATGTTCGAGCCTACGGGATGTCCGCATCACCTTCAGAAAAAGAAAGAAAAAGAAAAGAAAAGAAAAGAATGTAAAACTAAGAAAGAAGACGAATGGGTAGCCTACGGGATGTACTCATTACTTCTTCATGCATAAGGTTGAATGGGAGCCTACGGGATATCCGCATTACCTTCATTCATGCATAAGGGTATATGCGAACCCTACATTGCATATGATCGATGGATTAGAGAATCGAGATGTTATATTTTATGCAAAGTTATTTACTTTTCTTATTTTATGTCGTAATAAGTTAATGGATGAGGATTGACTACGAGTGTTAGTAATATCATTCTTTGGAAAGTCTAAATTGGAATTACCTAAAGTTTGGAGAACTTTAGGATTGATTGTGTCAGATTGATTGGACACAAATCGGAATACGAGTTTGAGGCCTATTCTTACTTTTTATTCTTATTACTGTCACTGGGCTAAGTTGTTAGCTCATGATATTACAAAAATTTCAGGTAATGTCTTGGCTAGAGGTCGAGGGAAAGGAGATGGTGCTGCATAATCAAGGGATGAAGACTTTGAGATGGACTAGGTGGTTGTAAAAATCCATGTACATGGTTTCGTGAATTTTATATAATTTTGGAGTTGTATATTTATAAATAGCTCTTAAGAGCTTTTGTCTTTACTTTTATGTTTATAAATCATTTTGAACTCCTTATAGGAACTTAATGTTCCTTGTGTTTTTAGATGTCTGAATTTAAGATGTAAACAGGTTTTGGCTAGCCTATTTTCAAACATAATCACGCCAATTTTTCTTAAAATAAAAGACTTCCGCTGTGTTTTTCTAATTTAAATTATTTTAAAGTGACGGGTCGTCACAAAATATTATCAAATTATATTTAATTATTAATTTCCATTTAAATAATTTTCATTATTTAAATAATTGATAATAAATATTTTAATTATTAATTTCCATTAAATAAACTCATTATTTAATTAATAATTTTATTGATAATATTTTATTATTAATTAATTAATTTTAATTATTAATTTCCGTTCAAATAAAATTAATTATTTAAACAATTAATAATTGTCAATTAATTTCAAATTATTAATTACCATTTAAATATACTCAATATTTAAACAATTAATAATGTTTAATTAATAATATTTCATTATTAATTTCCTGTTTAAATAAACTCATTATTTAAACAATTAATAATGCTTATATTAATTACCGTTTAAATATACTCAACATTTAAACAATTAATATTGCCTATTTAAGTAATTCACTTTACTTAAAATTTCCATTTCTTCTACTTGATTTCGCGACTACGATATTTGGTCTAGCATAGGGACCCGATGGACCTATAGATCATGGGCTTAATAATTAGTCAATTAAGTAACTAACACATAATCAGTTAATTACTTATTATCTAACTATGAATAATTCCACCATAGACTCATATCTGAACTCCCCTCACTATAGATGAATTATTTCTCATTTAGTTTATCATTATTTATATCTGTAACATATCCTTCACGTGGAACCCTCATAATTACAGGAGAGTTAAATTTACCGTTTTGCCCCTGTAATTACCGCTTTATCCTTGTGTTCCCGCTGATTCTCCAATGAACTTTATCTTTAGTCGAACTAGAGATAATGTACTTCTGTGATCAATAGAAGTCGTGACGTCACTTGTTCATGTCTCAATTCAGTACATCAAGGGAGTTTACTAAAGTTCCAAAATGTTTAGGTATCGCACTAATACCGTTAATTTATAGGAAAGTTATGAATTCCATCTCGTGAAAATGCATTCTCAGCTACTTATCTAGTTATGTTCCCAAAGCAAGAGTGTATTGAGCATTCTTACAGATCGCTCTCAACCATGTGAATCAAAGAACATAACTCCATAAATAGGAGTCCACATTTCACTCAGGATTGAGATCTATCACGATTGATAAACTTAGTTTGATATTCGATCATTTCTCGTAAACGGTACTAATGAGAAATTTGATCGAACATCGTGGTCCTGTCTTATACAATCAACATTGCATATGATACTTTCATTTCATGTCTCCCACATGAATGATCAGGATTAAGTTCGTTTGTCTATAAACAAAATGTGAAGCTATCAACAGTGTTACCAGGATAATGTTCCCAAACGTTATCCATTTACTGTAGTCACTTTTAAGTTACTCATCTAGACTTTAATCTTCTCGTATGACTCACATACTAAGTCGTGATTTCATAAGAGTGACTTAGGGTTTTACTATTTGAATGTTCGATATTAATATATTTCCATATATTTCTAATATCGTTAATTGAATCAATCTAGATAATATAAAGAATTTACTTTTATTTATTTAATTTATTCGAAATAAATTATATTTATTAAATAATTACAAGTTCTAGGACACCATTCCTAACAATTCAACCTTATTTTCCTAATTTAGTCTTCATCCTTCATTTCCAAACAAATAGCTTAAAAGTCCTTCCTTCGCAATTTGTCCTCCAACGAGCCTATAGTTGCAAATAAGAAATTTTTAAATAGAAAATTCATACTCAGTATTATTAAATGAAAATTTTAATTTTGATCGAAATTTAAATTACCTTGTAACAGGGTGTTACAATAGTGTTCATAGTTCTTTAGTGTACTTACTATATTTAGTATTTTTTTTGTTTTGATTTTATACTACATACTTCGATTTTTATTCAATTTTTTTATATTAATTTTAGTATATTATTTATAGTTCCTCTCTCATGAAAAGTGAATGTACATCCATTATATTGGGTATATCGTCTTTTGTATCTTAAATACATTCGAGAAAGGTGTGGATGTACGTAATATATGTAATATACGTAATTTGTAAACGAAAAACAAAAGAGTGTTAATTACATAATCTTTAATGTACAAAAAAAATACTTAAATATGCAAACAAAACAAAAAGTGTCTAATACGTATATTACAGACTGTAGCAAGACAGAAGTAGAATGTATATTACGTATATTATAGACTGTATATTAAATAGACCACAAAAATACTTAATGTACTTAAAAAATACTTAAATATGCAAACAAAACAAAAAGTGTATTTTACGTATATTAGAGACTGTATATTAAGCAATATAAAAATAGAACATATATTACGTATATTACAGACTCTATATTAAACAAACCACGAAAAAGTGTATAATACAAACCACGAAAAAAGTGTATATTGCGTATGAGAAAAAAAATACCTTTCGTCAAATCCATACTATTTTTGGTTTAGATCTTCGAGATTCGGAACAAAATGGTGAAAAATATTTATGAAAAAAAATGAGAATGAGAAAAACTTAAGGAGAGAGATAGAAAATTAAAAAGTGTAGGAAATTTGTAAGATGAACATTTGTAGAAGATAAAAATGGTAGATTTTTGAAAAAGAAAGAGAAAAAAAGAGAGAATCAATGGAGGTTTGAAAGAAAATGATAGGGAATGGATAAAGAAATGAATGGGATAGAGGAAAGAAGAAATGAGAGAAAAATGAAAAAAAAAAATGAGGGAGTGAGGGAGAAAATATAATATATAAGAAAATGGGGGGGGGGGAATGGGAGTGCGAATATTTTGAAAAGTAGGGAGAGTTGTGTTAATATTTTTTTTAAAAAAAAGGGAATGGATGGCAAGGGAAGGGAAGGAGAGAGAGAGTGTGTGATTTGACATTAAGGACATGTAACGTCCCGTTATTTTGTGATAAATTTTTTTATTTTATTTTATTTTAATTTAAGTAATTAAAGTTTATTTATTTATCGGTAAATTAGAATTTAGTAGTTTATTTTGGTTTAAGTCCTTTTAATTATCTTTTTAGTTTATTTTCCTTTTAATGGTATTAATAATTATTAATGGGCCAATTAATAATTATTAATCACCATTGGAATAGTTTAAGATCATCGGGTTTCGTTTTATAAGTCAAAAGTCATAAAAGGACGTAACCGTGATTTCCAAAATTCCTAAATATCTAAATACTATTCACTCTTCTTCTTTAAAATTACCATTGACTCATTTTGACCAAAAACATCATCCATTCTCCTCCTCCAACCCGTGAGCATCAAGAAGCAAAAGAGAAAATTCGGTTTTCATTTATTTCTCGACGGATCGACTCAATCTTGGATAAATCGGAAAGCCCTCGAGTCAAGGATCCTTTTCCACCTAACCATAGTACTTGCCACTCGTGTTATACGGAGTTCTCGGTAAGTTTCTCTTGAAACCCTAAGCTCGAAATAGTGTTTTAATGGAGTTTTCTTTGATTTCCTTCTATTTCGTGTTGTAGAACTCGGTGTTTGTTAATACAGGAGTTGTTTTAAGTGTTTTTGGAAACAATCCCTTAACCCTAAAATCGAGTTTCAGTCGAAACCCTTCCCGTTTGAAATTTACCCTTTTGGGTTTGATTTTGGGTTAGAATTTAATGAAATAATGTTTATTGAATTTCGATTCGGGAAAGGGTATAAGGTTCGAAAACCCTAATTATCAATACCCATTGAAATCGAGAATATCGAATTTGAATAAAACCAACTCGAAACACTTTTAGATTGCCTAAAAGCCGGAAAACCAAACCCGAAGCCCATTTTCTTGATAGGGCCGTGGGCCTCTTGGGGGGGGGGGTTTGTTGAGTTTTTCGTTATTTTGAACGTTTAGTTGATGTTTGATCAATAGTTGGTAAATTAATGATTGTGTGATATAATTTAATTGTAGGTGTTTTCGAACCGCTCGCTTGATCGCTCCTTCGAACTTAGGAGCAAAGTCATCTTTTATTTAAGGTGAGAATAGTTAGGATTTAAAGTATTTATAGAAAATGAATAAGTGTGATGTTTGTAGAATTGAAACTAAGACTAGAATCCGAATCTAAGATTAGAGGGATGTGAGTTAGTGCCCTTAGGATTAGAAGTTGATCCTTTACGTGAGAACTTAGGAGTTCTCGTGGAAAGTATTGAACTTTAGGAAGTTCTAAGTTAGATTCGTTTTGAAGCTTAGGTTGGATCATTGGAAGTTAAAAGATCCAACTTGTTTTTAGAACGGTTAATAGAACCTCGGATTGCTATTGGAAGTTTAGAATCCTGGAAGGTATAGGTTAATCGTTTAAGATAGGATTTGCTTGTTTTAATGTACCGGAGTTCGATCGACATATCGTTCGTCTGAGATTACTATCTATTTTACTTATGTCCTTTACTCTATGTCTTTACTTTTGCTCCTTTACTTTATGCATGTTTCGGTTACTTTATCATTTACATTTACTTATTTACTTTTGCAAGCATATGCACGCATATGCCTAACATCTCGCATCATTGAAAAGAAAAGAAAGTGAGAAAGAAAAACGAAAGGTTAAAGGTGGAATATGAGAAAAGTCCACACTATTTGCATGCATAAGTTTTGGTGGACAATATGAGAAAAGTCCACACTACTTCCATGCATAAGTTTTGATGGATACTACGGGAAACGTCCACACTACTTCCATACACAACTTTTGGTGGATACTACGGGAAAAGTCCACACTACTTCATACATAAAGATAAGGGTGGATAGTATGTGAAAATCCACATTACCTTCATTTCATGCATAAATGGCGAATGCGTATCCTACGGGATGTACTCATTACTTTTATGCATATGATCGATGGAATATAAATCGAGATGTTATATTTTATGCAAAGTTATTTACTTTTCTTATTTTGCCATAACAAGTAATGGATGAGGTTTTGACCTTAAGAGTTAGTAATATCGTACTTTGGAGAATATATAATGAATTTACCTAGAGTTGAAAGACTTTAGGAGTGATTTGCATCAGATTATTTGGACACAAATCGAAATGCAAGTTTGAGGTCTATCTTTACTTTTTATGCTTATTATTCTCACTGGGCTTAAGTTGTTAGCTTATGATATTACAACCAATTTCAGGTAATGCCCTTGCTAGAGGCCGTGGAAGGGGAGATGGTGCTGCGTGATCGAGGGATGTTGACCTTGAGATGGACTCGTTGTTGTAAAGTCTATGTAACTATTTGGTGAATTTCAAAGACTTTGATGATGTATATGTTGTATTTAGCTCATAAGAGCTTTTGAACTTGTTTTTATGATATGAAATATTTGAACTCCTGGTTGGGACTTAAAGTCCATGTGATTTTATTAGATTTGAAAAATTAGGATGTAAACAAGTTTTTGTCTAGCCAATTTTCAAACAAAACCACGCCAATTTTTCATAAAATAAAAGACTTCCACTGTGTTTTATAAATTAAATTTATTTAAAAGTGTCGGGTCGTCACAGTTGGTATCAGAGCCAACGGGTTCTGTTGACTACTTGTGATGCATGTTTGTATTTCATGTTTTGTTTTAAGTCCATTCTCTAAGTCATCATCTGATATCAGCAGCACCATGTATTCCTAGACCTTTATCTTTAAACTCGCATATTTATTTCGATTTGGTAAAGGAGTGGTGAATCCTCTTTTACTAGTAACTTATCAAGTTATATTGACTATGATGCAGTGTGATATGAATCATGGAACGTCACAAAAAGCCCAAGGACAAATCACAACATTAAAGTTCAAGAGAAGCATTGACATCCATTTACAAGCCTACATTAGCCAAGTCAAGACAAGCTTTGAAGATCCGATCATGGAGGCTATGGAAGAGGACGTGATGAACTTCAATCTATGGCAAATACATTTGGAGGAAGAGTATTGAAGACTTGTTCAATCGGAATTGAAGAGAAGAGCTAATTAGGAAAGTTGCATAACTTTTGCAAACTTTCCTTATTTGGACCACTTTCCATATTTGTAACCCTAAAGACCAAGAATTCATTTGATAATAAAATTGCTTTTTGCTTTGCTAAAATTGCTTAGTTTTGTAGCCTTGTTCTTAGGTTGCATGTTTTAGGAACATTCAAGCAAACCTTGATCTAGTTTGTTTGTGAATTGTTTCAATCTTGAAATAAGAACAAGTTCTCTTATTTCAAGGTCTTTGATCATTGGAATAATCTTCTTTTCTTGTTTTTCCAAAGGTTTTACCTTTTTGTTCATGGGGTTTTAGGATTTGCATCTAAGGGGTTCTTTGTGCATCAAAGGGTTTCTTTATCAATTTCCTAGGGTTTCATATCACAGTGTGCCTCCTAGAAGGAGTGCTAGACGAGCTTGTGTGAGGGCGGCTGCTCCTGTGAAGGGTAGAGGCCGACCCCGTAACCCTACACCTCCACCATCACCTCCATCTGAGATTCCTGTTATACCGCCACCTGTTCAGGGGCGAGGAGTTTACATCTCTGAGGATGTTTACCTGGATTTATTACGGGATGCTGGTAGACCCGTTCTGCCTGTTGTACCTCCACCGAGAGCAGCAGATATAGCAGTTGATCAGGTAGGGGTCACTGATGCTGCTAAGACTCTGAGGGAGTTTAAACGATATGCACCTGCTGAGTTTGACGGTAGGTCATTGGATGCATCTGTTGCAGAGTTATGGATTGATAGGATTGAGAGAGCCTTTGAGTTTATTGAGTGCCCGGACCGGCTGAAGGTCCACTGTGGCACATATTCTCTTGTTGATGATGCTTTGTATTGGTGGAGAGGCCTTCATATATCACTTTCTCTTACCATGGAGGTTACTTGGGAGGTATTTCGAGGGAAGTTTTATGAGAAATATTACTCAGCTGATTTGCGAGATCAATTAGAGGTGGAGTTTCTGACCCTGAAACAGGGTGATAGATCAGTTACAGAGTATGAGCGAGAGTTCGATCGATTGTCTAGGTTTGCTCCTGGACATATTGCTGACCCTCAGAGCAAGATGAGGAGGTTTATGGTGGGACTGAGAGCCGAGGTTAGGGGTCATCTACATACTTTACGTCCGACTAACTACGAGGAGGCTTTAGAGTTTGCCCTTTCTTTAGATTTGGCATCTGAAGAAAGGAAGGGCAAACTAGCTGCTACAGGAGAGACTTCCTCTCATAAGAGGAAGGCAGAGGACGATCATACTGGTCGAGTACCACCTGTTAGGAATGGTGTCCTAGAACTTGTAATTATTTAATTATAATAATTTATTTCGAATAAATTAAATAAATAAACATAAGTTCTTTATATAATCTAGATTGATTCAATTGATGATATTAGGAATATATGGAAATATATAAATATCAAACATTCAAATAGTAAACCCTAAGTTACTCTTATGAAATCACGACTTAGTATGTGAGTCATACAAGAGGATTAAAGTCGAGATGAGTAACTTAAACGTGTCTACAGTAAACGGATAACGTTTGGGAACCTTATCCTGGTAACACTGTTGATAGCTTCGCATTTTGTTTATAGACAAATGATCGAATCTTGATCATTCATGTGGGAGACATGAAATGGAAGTATCATATGCAATGTTGATTGTATAAGACAGGACCACGATGTTCGATCAAATTTCTCATTAGTACCGTTTACGAGAAATAATCGAATATCAAACTAAGTTTATCAACCGTGATAGATCTCAATCCTGAGTGAAATGCGGACTTCTATTTATGGAGTTATGTTCTTTGATTCACATAGTTGAGAGCGCGTCCGTAAGAACGCTCAATACACTCCTGTTTTGGGAACATGACTAGATAAGTAGCCGGGAACTCATTTTCACGAGATGGAATTCATAACTTTCCTATAAATTAACGGTATCAGTGCGATACCTAAACATTTTAGGAACTTTAGGAAACTCCCTTGATGTACTGATTCGAGACATGAACAAGTGACGTCACGACTTCTATTGATCACAGAAGTATCTTATCTCTAGTTCGACTAAAGATAAAGTTTATTGGAGAATCGGCGGGAACACAAGGATAAAGCGGTAATTACAGGGGCAAAACGGTAAATTTATCCGCTGTAATTATGAGGGTTCCACGTGAAGGATAATATCACAGATATAAATAATGATAAACTAAATGGACATAACTCATCTATAGTGAGGGGAGTTCACTATGAATCTATAGTGGAATTATTCATAGTTAGATAATAAGTAATTAACGATTATGTGTTAATCACTTAATTGACTAATTATTAAGCCCATGATCTATAGGTCCATCGGGTCCCTATGCTAGCCCAAATATCGTAGTCGCGAAATCAAGTAGAAGAAATGGAAATTTTAAGTAAAGTGAATTACTTAAAATAGGCAATATTAATTGTTTAAATATTGAGTATATTTAAGCGGTAATTAATATAAACATTATTAATTGTTTAAATAATGAGTTTATTTAAACATGAAATTAATAATGAAATATTATTAATTAGATATTATTAATTAAATATTGAGTATATTTAAATGGTAATTAATAATTTGAAATTAATTAACAATTATTAATTGTTTAAATAATTATATTTAAACGGAAATTAATAATTAATATTAATTAAATTAATAATAAAATATTGTCAATAAAATTATTAATTTATGGAAATTAATAATTATAATATTTATTATTAATTATTTAAATAATAAAAAATTATTTAAATGGAAATTAATAATTAAATATAATTTGATAATATTTAGACGGGAGAAAATATTAATATTATTAATTGTTTAAATAAAATATTTATTTAAATGGTAATTAATAAATAAATTAATTGAGTTGGACTTATTAATTTAAGAGAGAGTTTCTAGCCCAATTGGATTAATGAACCCAATTGGGATTGGCCCAAAATAATTAATTAAATAAATTAGAATTATTTATTAATTAATACATGAATTTTCGGCCATATGATGTATTTTAGGAAGAGATAATTGTTTGAATTATATCCTAAAATAACTACATAGATTTATTTACCCAAGATAAATAAAAATAAAGAAAATAAAATAATCTCCTATTTATCCTTGGCATTTTCGAAATTGCTAGATAAAGGAAAGAGATTATCTTTTTTCTTTTTGTGTTTATCTCTATAGATTAATCCTAATGTGATTAGGATTCCTATTTTTCTATAAATAGGAGGGTTGGGTCATTCATAAATCACACAATACAATTCCATAGAAAGTTGGAACTCTCTCTTCCTCCTCTCCCTCCCTCATTGCCGAAATTTCCTTAGTCATTGGGAAGAAAATATTTTTTCTTCTTCCCAATTTCTTCTAAAGTTCGATCCCACAATCGAATTTCGTTTGATCGATCGGGATATAGCATAGAAGATCCGGTGTTGCTGAGGATTGATGCTGTAAAGAAACCTCCAACCAATTCTCCGATTTTACTCAATGTAAGTTCCGGTTTGATTTTAATTTTCGAAAATATAAGCATGAATCTACATGTCTTTCACAAATTGCATGATGTTAATAGATCCGTTATTAAATGTTAATAAGTTTACTAAACAAAATTCCGCTAATTTAGTAAATCATCCCTTCACCACCGCCACAGCAGAGACAGCAGCAGCAACAGGCTTGGGGTAGAGTGCAGTTTAGACATTCGAAGGCACAGAGACAGACTCCCCATTATTATAATAACTGTTCTGGTTATCATGCTGGGATATGTCCCCTACCACTTATATGTTATACTTGTGGTCAGGAGGGTCATCATGTTAGGAATGGTGTCCTAGAACTTGTAATTATTTAATAATAATAATTTATTAAGAATAAATTAAATAAATAAACATAAGTTCTTTATATTATCTAGATTGATTCAATTAATGATATTAGGAATATATGGAAATATATAAATATCAAACATTCAAATAGTAAACCCTAAGTTACTCTTATGAAATCACGACTTAGTATGTGAGTCATACGAGAGGATTAAAGTCGAGATGAGTAACTTAAAAGTGTCTACAGTAAATGGATAACGTTTGGGAACCTTATCCTGGTAACACTGTTGATAGCTTCGCATTTTGTTTATAGACAAATGATCTAATCCTGATCATTCATGTGGGAGACATGAAATGAAAGTATCATATGCAATGTTGATTGTATAAGACAGGACCACGATGTTCGATCAAATTTCTCATTAGTACCGTTTACGAGAAATGATCGAATATCAAACTTAGTTTATCAACCGTGATAGATCTCAATCCTGAGTGAAATGTGGACTCCTATTTATGGAGTTATGTTCTTTGATTCATATGGTTAAGAGCGATCTGTAAGAACGCTCAATACACTTCTGTTTTGGGAACATGACTAGATAAGTAGCTGGGAACTCATTTTCACAAGATGGAATTCATAACTTTCCTATAAACTAACGGTATCAGTGCGATACCTAAATATTTTAGGAACTTTAGGAAACTCCCTTGATGTACTGATTCGAGACATGAACAAGTGGCCCCACGACTTCTATTGATCACAAAAGTATATTATCTCTAGTTCCACTACACATAATGTTCATTGGAGAATCAGCGGGAACACAAGGATAAAGCGGTAATTACAGGGGTAAAACGGTAAATTTATCCGCCTGTAATTATGAGGGTTCCACGTGAAGGATTATATCACAGATATAAATAAAGATAAACGAAATGGACATAACTTATCTATAGTGAGGGGAGTTCAGCTATGAATCTATAGTGGAATTATTCATAGTTAGATAATAAGTAATTAACTGATTATGAGTTAATCAATTAATTGGCTAATTATTAAGCCCATGATCTATAGGTCCATCGGGTCCCTATGCTAGCCCAAATATCGTAGTCGCGAAATCAAGTAGAAGAAATGGAAATTTTAAGTAAACTGAATTACTTAAAATAGGCAATATTAATTGTTTAAATATTGAGTATATTTAAACGGTAATTAATATGAACATTATTAATTGTTTAAATAATGAGTTTATTTAAACATGAAATTAATAATGAAATATTATTAATTGTTTAAATATTGAGTATATTTAAATGGTAATTAATAATTTGAAATTAATTAACAATTATTAATTGTTTAAATAATAAATTTTATTTGAACGGAATTAATAATTAATAATAAAATGTTATCAATAAAATTATTAATTAAATAATGAGTTTATTTAATGGAAATTAATAATTAAAATATTTATTATTAATTATTTAAATAATGAAAATTATTTAAATGGAAATTAATAATTAAATATAATTTGATAATATTTAGTCGGGAGAAAATATTAATATTATTAATTGTTTAAATAAAATATTTTATTTAAATGGTAATTAATAAATAAATTAATTAAGTTGGACTTATTAATTTAAGAGAGAGTTTCAAGCCCAATTGAAATTGGCCCAAAATAATTAATTAAATAAATTTGATTTATTAATTATTAATTTTGGCCTTCATAGATAATTTGTAGGAGATAATTATTTGAATTATATCCTATAATAATTATATAGATTTATTTACCCAAGATAAATAAAATAAAGAAAAGAAAATAATCTCCTATTTATCTATGACATTTTCGAAATTGCAAGATAAAGGAAAGAGATAATCTTTTTTCTTTTTGTATTTTTCTCTATAGATTAATCCTAATGGGATTAGGATTCCTATTTTTCTATAAATAGGAGGGTTGGGTCATTCATAAATCACACAATTAAATTCCTTAGAAATTCGGAATTCTCTCTTCCTTCTCCCTCCCCCTTAGCCGATTTTCCCTAGTCCATTGGGAAGAAAATATTTTTTCTTCTTCCCAATTTCTTCTAAAGTTCGATCCCACAATCGGATTTCGTTTGATCGATCGGGATATAGCGTAGAAGATCCGGTGTTGCTGAGGATTTGATGCTGTAAAGAAACCTCCAACCGATTCTCCATTTATTACTCAATGTAAGTTTTGATTTTAATTTTCGAAATTTAAATCATGAATCTACATGTTTTTTCACAAATTGCATGATATTAATAGATCCATAATTAAATGTTAATTAGTTTACTAAATCAAATTCCGCTAGTTTAGTAAATCACCCCTTCAATTGGTATCAGAGCTAGTTTTAATTATCATGCAAAATTGTGAGTTTTCGAAAATTTTGGTGGGTTGCATAAAAATCGTTTTATGTATGTTTATATAAATTGTGCTATATAAATTGTGGAGGTTTGCTAATTGACTGTTTAGGTATTCTTGAGGCACTTAGGATTTTAAATTTTAGTAGAAAATTTGTAAACCCTAATTTTAGGGTATAGGAAAAGGTTGTAATTTTCCCATACCAAAAGGAGCAAAATCGGCTACACCAAGGGAGGAAGAGAAGAAAATTCATCTCCAACAATCCATGTGGTCCACGCCCAAGGAGGAGATTTTTTCAAGATATGGTAAGATATTTTATCATAATTATCTTGTTATCTCAATTTAAAAATTTAAATATTTAAGATAAGGATAAAATCTTTTTAAAGATTATATCCCTATCTCAAATTATGAATTTAGAAATTGATATAAGATTACATGGAAAATATTTTTCTTTATTTTTTCCATTTAATTAAAAGATAATTATTTTAAAACAAGTATTTATGGAAATATTAAGGAGATAATATTTCCCCCATAAATACCCATGCCCACGCCTACACCATGGAGGAGAGAGAAAGTTGAAGCCTCAAAATTCTACAATGGAAGATATAAATTAAGTTGTAATTTAATTTTCCGTTTTAGAAATAGTGCCAAGAATACCGGTCAATTTAGCTATTTATTATTTAAATTTTTATATGTATGATATAATTGTTTTTAAATAATATTCATGCATAAGAGTATGTCATGTAGAAAATCCCACCATAGGTTGTATAATTTTAATTAATTGTTCATACATGCATCATGATATAACATGTGTTATTATATGCTAATGTATGTGAAGCATGCTATAATTTTATTTTATAAATGTTATTATCGAAAATTATATTCTAATTGTTTTAGAATTAAAAGCATGCTTACTTAGTTAAAATTCAAAAGTTAAATCTAGTTTAAAAGTTGAATAGAAACTAAATGAATTATTTGTAATATGTAATTATTGTTTAAACAATTGGGCCAAAATCCATATAAGATAAACAAATAGAAACTTTTAATTAAGGGTTAATTAAAAATTAATAATTGAGATTAATTAAATTGAACGGATCTCAGGCGAAAGCTCGCCCAGCGATGAGGTTTCATAAAGTTCCCCTAACACGGAGCGCCTCTAACCGGGAGCGATCCGGGAGAAAAGTTCAAATTAATAAATCAAAATTATTAAGACGGCTCATAATGTGATTAGTTTTAATTAGGAAAACTTGAACAATCACTTTATAAAATTAATCTAACCAATTTAAGAGTTAAAGTTGATTAGGTTAATTAAAACTTGGATTAATGAGTTAGCCTGAATTAGTCTAAGTTATGAAACCCTAACTCAAAATATTAAGTGGGAGAAGGAAACATGTCAATGTATCCTATGGTCTCCACTAATGGGCTCGAAACGTGAGATTTATACATGGCCTCTGTAACATTGGCTGCAGTGTTGATTCCCATAGGAAGGTTTATTGTATAAATCAATATCAAGTTGGGTCTCCCGAAAGGGATAAAGAATTTTAAATGAGACTGATTGAAGATCGAATCTACACTTCGTAGACACTCTTCAATTTTATTTAAAAGACTAAATTAGTGGGTCACACTTAAAAGGAAATTTGATAAAGTTTGTTATCAAAATTCTTGACCAAATACACGGTAAACAATGACATAGGAATATGAGTTATTCTGGAGATTGTCAATTGTTCGAGTGGCATCTCGTTTTAATGATGGTAACCCGACCTATCATTCGACGGCACTTCACTGGTATCATTAAAATATCGTGACATAGTAACATGTTTTAGGGCTTTTCTTTCATTAATATGTTCGCATTCATGCATCATATTTAATTTTATGTCGAAACTTTGTGTATTTGAATGTTGAATGCATATTAGATTATTAAGATAAAGTTTATTTAAATTTCATAATATAGCATCTGTTTTAGTCACCATACTTGGAAAGAACAAACCGAAAGATGAGAACTATGAAATGAATAATTTTAGTACGATAGTTTACTTAAATAAATGACAATATTAATTGTTTAAATAATGAGTTTATTTAAATAGAAATTAATATCATTATTATTAATTATTTAAATAATGTGTTTATTTAAATGGTAATTAATAATAAAATATTATTGATAAATAATTATTAATTATTTAGGTAATGTGTTTACCTAAATGGAAATTAATAATTAAACATTTATTATTAATTTTAAATAATAGCGATTATTTAAAAGGATAATAGTAAATAACATGTTTATTATTGATTTAAATAATGTCGATTATTTAAATAGAAAATAATAAATATTTATTAATGATAAAGTATAAAATCGGAATATGATATTTTATTTGAATAATTGATTTATTGAAATAAATATCAAGAGTTAATAAATAAGATTTATTAATAAGGAAGAATCTAGAATTGAATTAATGAATTCAATGGATTTTGGTTCAAATTATTAAATACCAAAATCGGTACATATATAATGTTTTAGGAAATAATTGTTGAATTATTTTGTCTAAAATAAATATATAAAAGAATGTTTAACCAAAGATAAATTAAACAAAGAAAAAATTGGTTTTTCTTATTGATTTTATTCACATAAAATCGGCACGTAAGATAAATAAGGAATAAAATTTGATTTTATTCTTGGCATTTATCTTGTATTTATTTTGATAATATTTCCTAATTCGATTGGAAAACTGTTTTGCGTATAAATACAACCGTCTTGGTTGTTCATTCAAAAGCTTCTAATTTCAATTTTCGAAATTGAAAAATCTTTTTCTTCCTAATTTCGTCGTAACCGATTTTACAATAGTCAAAAAGGGAAGAAAATATTCTTCTTCCCAAAACCATAGTTTTCTAATTTAGTTTAATGATCAATTTGTTTTTATTTTAAATTATGTAATAACTATTGGTTCTCATTTCGTATGAATCAAGTTTGGGAATATTTTAAATAAGAGTTATTTAGGTAGATATTCCTTTACAATTATATTACAAAGTTCCAAAGTGTGATTGGATGGTTATTCAAAATACTTAGTATAAAACAAATAAATTCCAAATCCAAATTCTAAACTCCGGTATATCTAAATAAGTTATAATGTTTAAAAATGTTTAAATACTTAAGTCTAAAATTACTTAAATAAGTTAGAAGGATTAATCTCTTAAAGATGGTTCTCAAGGAGTTTGAGATGATAACCATATTAATCCACGAACTTATGGGATAAGTAAAATCGAATATCTTTTGATTTATCAAAGATAACTAGACTTAAACATCACTAAAGTTGGACATTTAGATGTTAGAACTTAAGTGATAAGTAAACATTAAATCAATTTCTTATATTCCAAACATTCAGTTATTTAAAAGGATGTTTTAAAGTTACTAACTGATATGGAATAAACAAAATAGAAATTGAAAAGTAATAATTAGTGGATAATTGAATTCACAAATTATCAAAGAAAAGTTCAGTAAATCAGTGATACTGAAAAAGTTTAAACCATACTTAAGATATAAAAGAATTACAATGATTTTATTTCACAATAAAAACAAGTAGTTATTTAAAAGTTTAAATTGAAAAACTACTTGTAGAACTTTATTTGAGTGGGAGCGTCATAGAACGAACCAAATGGACTTTTAGAAGTCCAAGTGAAACTCATTGACTTCAAAATCAGTGAATAAAGTTCAAAAATAAGTGAAATAAAACCGACACGAATTTTCAATACTTGAGTTGAAAAAGGTCACTTATACTATACATTATTTTTGAAATAATAACAAGTATAAAATTGTAATCATTAAACAAATGAAAGTAATGGAGAATTATTTTATAGTGGGAGCTTAAGAATTTTGAGAATCCTAGAACCAATGTGACTAAAATAAAATTTACAAATAGTATGTTAGTGCACATAGATAAAATAAGAGATTTTATGAGTTGCACGGGCTCAAATTCGAACATGAATTTAAGTTCATGTAAGAATTCGACAAAAGACCTTTGCGAATTAAACATTAAATGAGTTAAGTATAAGTAAAATGAGCTTTTACTAACTAAACTCTAAATCCGCGTGATTGCTAAGTCGTTAGTAAATGAAAGGTGTATGAGCATGATGGTTTCAAATCAATAGTTAATAGAGTTTATTTTATGGCGATAAAATATGGAATCTATTACACTTAATGAAACTAACATCAAACAAAAGAAATACATACTAAACAGATGAAAACATTACTGATAAAGTATTAATATGACTACTATGGCTAAATAGTTGATAGTCATCCAGTTTGACTGGAATTACAAGTCAAAATCCCCAAATATCTAGGACAAGTGGGAGATTGTTAGGAATGGTGTCCTAGAACTTGTAATTATTTAATAATAATAATTTATTAAGGATAAATTAAATAAATAAACATAAGTTCTTTATATTATCTAGATTGATTCAATTAATGATATTAGGAATATAAGGAAATATATAAATATCAAACATTCAAATAGTAAACCCTAAGTTACTCTTATGAAATCACGACTTAGTATGTGAGTCATACGAGAGGATTAAAGTCGAGATGAGTAACTTAAAAGCGTCTACAATAAATGGATAACGTTTGGGAACCTTATCCTGGTAACACTGTTGATAGCTTAGCATTTTGTTTATAGACAAATGGTCTAATCCTGATCATTCATGTGGGAGACATGAAATGGAAGTATCATATGCAATGTTGATTGTATAAGACAGGACCACGATGTTCGATCAAATTTCTCATTAGTACCGTTTACGAGAAATGATCGAATATCAAACTCAGTTTATCAACCGTGATAGATCTCAATCCTGAGTGAAATGCGGACTCCTATTTATGGAGTTATGTTCTTTGATTCACATGGTTGAGAGCGATCTGTAAGAACGCTCAATACACTTCTGTTTTGGGAACATGACTAGATAAGTAGCTGGGAACTCATTTTCACAAGATGGAATTCATAACTTTCCTATAAACTAATGGTATCAGTGCGATACCTAAATATTTTAGGAACTTTAGGAAACTCCCTTGATGTACTGATTCGAGACATGAACAAGTGGCCTCACGACTTCTATTGATCACAAAAGTATATTATCTCTAGTTCCACTACACATAATGTTCATTGGAGAATCAGCGGGAACACAAGGATAAAGCGGTAATTACAGGGGCAAAACGGTAAATTTATCCGCCTGTAATTATGAGGGTTCCACGTGAAGGATTATATCACAGATATAAATAAAGATAAACGAAATGGACATAACTTATCTATAGTGAGGGGAGTTCAGCTATGAATCTATAGTGGAATTATTCATAGTTAGATAATAAGTAATTAACTGATTATGAGTTAATCAATTAATTGGCTAATTATTAAGCCCATGATCTATAGGTCCATCGGGTCCCTATGCTAGCCCAAATATCGTAGTCGCGAAATCAAGTAGAAGAAATGGAAATTTTAAGTAAAGTGAATTACTTAAAATAGGCAATATTAATTGTTTAAATATTGAGTATATTTAAACGGTAATTAATATGAACATTATTAATTGTTTAAATAATGAGTTTATTTAAACATGAAATTAATAATGAAATATTATTAATTAGATATTATTAATTGTTTAAATATTGAGTATATTTAAATGGTAATTAATAATTTGAAATTAATTAACAATTATTAATTGTTTAAATAATAAATTTTATTTGAACGGAATTAATAATTAATAATTAATTAATTAATAATAAAATGTTATCAATAAAATTATTAATTAAATAATGAGTTTATTTAATGGAAATTAATAATTAAATATAATTTGATAATATTTAGTCGGGAGAAAATATTAATATTATTAATTATTGAAATAAAATATTTTATTTAAATGGTAATTAATAAATAAATTAATTAAGTTGGACTTATTAATTTAAGAGAGAGTTTCAAGCCCAATTGGATTAATGAACCCAATTGAAATTGTCCCAAAATAATTAATTAAATAAATTTGATTTATTAATTATTAATTTTGGCCTTCATAGATAATTTGTAGGAGATAATTATTTGAATTATATCCTATAATAATTATATAGATTTATTTACCCAAGATAAATAAAATAAAGAAAAGAAAATAATCTCCTATTTATCTATGGCATTTTCGAAATTGCAAGATAAAGGAAAGAGATAATCTTTTTTCTTTTTGTATTTATCTCTATAGATTAATCCTAATGGGATTAGGATTCCTATTTTTCTATAAATAGGAGGGTTGGGTCATTCATAAATCACACAATTAAATTCCTTAGAAATTCGGAATTCTCTCTTCCTTCTCCCTCCCCCTTAGCCGATTTTCCCTAGTCCATTATGAAGAAAATATTTTTTCTTCTTCCCAATTTCTTCTAAAGTTCGATCCCACAATCGGATTTCGTTTGACGATCGGGATATAGCGTAGAAGATCCGGTGTTGCTGAGGATTTGATGCTGTAAAGAAACCTCCAACCGATTCTCCATTTATTACTCAATGTAAGTTTTGATTTTAATTTTCGAAATTTAAAGCATGAATCTACATGTTTTTTCACAAATTGCATGATATTAATAGATCCATACTTAAATGTTAATTAGTTTACAAAATCAAATTCCGCTGGTTTAGTAAATCATTTTGATATCGATGTTAGAAGCTAGTATGCTTCTAAGTGATAGAGCCTTGGGCTATATAGCTAGTGTGGTTGACACTTCTATACCAGAGGCTAGTTTGAGTTCTGTGCCAGTAGTGAGGGATTTCGTTGATATTTTCCCTGATGAGTTACCCGGTTTTCCACCGGTGAGACAGTTTGATTTTCAGATTGAGGTTGCTCCTAGGACATCTCCATTGTCCAAAGCATCTTATCGTATGGCACCGACTGAGTTGAAAGAACTCCAGAGCCAGTTACAGGGACTTTTAGACTTGGGGTTTATACGCCCAAGTGTTTCACCGTGGGGAGCTCTGGTGTTGTTTCTGAAGAAGAAGGATGGTTCTATGCGTTTATGCATCGATTATAGAGAGTTGAACCGTGTTACGGTGAAGAACAAGTATCCTTTGCCCAGGATAGAAGACTTGTATGATCAGTTGAAGGGAGCCACTATCTTTTCGAAGATAGATTTGAGATCTGGCTATCATCAGTTGAGGATTCGGGATGAGGATATTCCCAAGACTGTATTCAGGACGCGTTATGGACATTATGAGTTTGTAGTTATGTCCTTTGGCTTGACCAACGAGCCTGCAACTTTTATGGACCTTATGCACATGGTGTTCAGGAGGTTCATTGATGCTTTTGTGATTGTATTCATTGATGATATCTTGGTTTATTCCATGATAGAGGAGTTGCATGCTATACACCTTCGGGAAGTACTGACAGTACTACGAGATCAGAGATTGTATGCCAAGTTCTCCAAGTGTGAGTTTTGGCTGAAGGAAGTGGCATTTTTAGGCCCTGTAGTATCGGGTAGAGAAGTATCTGTTGATCCCTCTAAGATTGAGGCAGTTACTAACTGGCCTAGACCGACGAGTGTGGCTGATATTCGCAGTTTTCTGGGACTTGCAGGCTATTATAGACGGTTTGTGCAAGATTTCTCCAAGATTGCTTCAGCTTTGACACGTTTGACTCGGAAGGGGGTTGATTTTGTATGGTCTGAGGATTGTGAGAGGAGCTTTGAGGAGCTCAAGAGGAGGCTTGTGACAGCACCTGTTCTAGTGTCGCCTGATAGGACTGGTGGTCTGACTGTGTATACAGATGCTTCCCACAGAGGTTTGGGATGTGTGTTGATGCAACACGGGAAAGTTATAGCTTATGCTTCCCGTCAGTTGAAGGAGCATGAGATGAAGTATTCGACTCACGATTTAGAGTTGGCAGCTGTTGTGCATGCATAGAAGATATGGAGACATTATTTGTACGGTGAGAAGATCCTGATAATTACTGACCATAAGAGTCTCAAATATTTCTTTACTCAGAAGGAATTGAATATGAGACAACGGAGATGGTTGGAGCTCGTTAAGGATTATGACTGTGACATTCAGTATCATCCTGGGAATGCCAATGTAGTGGCAGACGCGCTCAGTAGGAAGTCTTCTCATTCATCAGCTTTGTCAGCCATACCTTTGAGATTGAGGTGGGACATGGAACGAGCTGAGATAGCATTTCTCACTGCCGAGGTCACTGTGAGTCTGGCTAGTTTGACAGTGGGACCTACTTTGAGGCAGAGGATGATTGATGCACAGAGGATGAGATTCATTTGCAGGCCGGTTTTAGAGAGGCTGAGTCAGATGTTCCTAGTCATTTTACCTTCTCTACAGACAGTGCTCTGATGTATCATAAGAGGCTATGTGTGCCTTTAGGATCGACTTTTAGAAGGGAACTGTTGGAGGAGGCTCATAGTCCTATCTTCTCTATTCATCCAGGTACTACGAAGATGTACAGGGACCTGAGAGAGCATTATTGGTGGCCTGGGATGAAGATTGAGATTGCGGACTTTGTTAGTAGATGCTTGACTTGTCAGCAAGTCAAGGCTTTGAGGAAGAGTCCATCGGGTTTTCTTAACCCTCTGAGTGTGCCAGAATGGAAATGGGAGGAGATTTCCATGGATTTTATCAGTGGTTTGCCGAGGACATCAAAAGGTTACGATACCATTTGGGTGATTGTAGACCGCTTGATGAAGACAACACACTTTATACCTAGGAGGATCACCTACCCAGTTGAGACTTGGGCACAGTTGTACCTACGAGAGATCGTTAGATTACATGGTGTGCCTGTGAGGATCGTATTAGATCTGGACACTCGTTTTGTCTCGAAGTTTTGGCATAGTTTGCATTCAACCATGGGTACTGGCTTGGATTTTAACACAGCCTTTCACCCCCTGACAGATGGTCAGACCGAAAGAGTTAACCAGATTCTTGAGGATATGTTGAGAGCTTGTGTTCTTGATTTTGGAGGTAGTTGAGATTCTCGATTGTGTTTGATAGAGTTTGCTTATAATAACAACTACCAGGCTACTATTGAGATGGCACCATTTGAGGCACTTTATGGTAGAAAGTGTCGCTCTCCAGCTCACTGGGATGAGGTTGGGGAGAGAAGGCTTTTGGGACCTGAGTTGTTACAGTTGACTAGTCAGTCGATTGACTTGATTAGAGAGAGGATGAGGATTGCCCAAAGTCGACAGAAGAGTTATGCAGATAAACGACGTAGTCCACTTGAGTTTTCAGTGGGGGACCAAGTGTTTTTGAAGGCAGCACCTATGAAGGGTGTTATGAGATTTGGGAAGAAAGGTAAGTTGAGCCCTAGGTTCATTGGCCCTTTCGAGGTACTTGATCGGGTAGAAGCTGTAGCTTACAGGTTGGCTTTACCACCTTCTTTATCGGCAGTTCATAATGTATTCCATGTATCTATGCTTCGAAAGTACATGGCAGATCCTTCTCATCTGATCGATCACGAGCCGATAGTTTTGGATGCTAGTATGTCTTGTGAGGAGACACCAGTTGAGATTCAAGCATTCGAGCAAAAGGTGTTGAGAAACAAGACTATTCGCTTGGTTAAGGTCCTTTGGAGGAACCAAGTGTCTAAAGAAGCTACGTGGGAGCGTGAGGATGATATGCGGCCAAAGTATCCTCACCTTTTCACTTAGTAAGTTTACTTTTCGGGGACGAAAAGCCCTTTTTAGGAGGGTTGATTGTAACGTCCTGTTATTTTGTGATAAATTTTATTTATTTATTTATTTTATTTTAATTTAAGTAATTAAAGTTTATTTATTTATCGGTAAATTAGAATTTAGTAGTTTATTTCGGTTTAAGTCCTTTTAATTACCTTTTTAGTTTATTTTCGTTTTAATGGTATTAATAATTATTAACGGGCCAATTAATCATTATTAATCACCATTGGGATAGTTTAAGATCATCGGGTTTCGTTTTATAAGTCAAAAGTCATAAAAGGACGTAACCGTCATTTTCAAAATTCCTAAATATCTAAACACTATTCACTCTTCTTCTTTAAAATTACCATTGACTCATTTTTGACCAAAAACATCATCCATTCTCCTCCTCCAACCCGTGAGCATCAAGAAGCAAAAGAGAAAATTCGGTTTTCGTTTATTTCTCGACGGATCGACTCAATCTTGGATAAATCGGAAAGCCCTCGAGTCAAGGATCCTTTTCCACCTAACCATAGTACTTGCCACTCGTGTTATACGGAGTTCTCGGTAAGTTTCTCTTGAAACCCTAAGCTCCAAATAGTGTTTTAATGGAGTTTTCTTTGATTTCCTTCGATTTCGTGTTGTAGAACTTGGTGTTTGTTAATACGGGAGTTGTTTTAAGTGTTTTTGGAAACAATCCCTTAACCCTAAAACCGAGTTTTAGTCGAAACCCTTCCCGTTTGAAATTTACCCTTTTGAGATTTATTTTCGGTTAGAATTTAATGAAATAATGTTTATTGAAATTCGATTCGGGAAAGGGTATAATATTCGAAAACCCTAATTATCGATACCCATTGAAATCGGGAATATCGAATTTGCATAAAACCAACTCGAAACACTTTTAGATTGCCTAAAAGCCGGAAAACCAAACCCGAAGCCCATTTTCTTGATAGGGCCGTGGGCCTCTTGGGGGGGGGGTTTGTTTAGTTTTTCGTTATTTTGAACGTTTAGTTGATGTTTGATCAATAGTTGGTAAATTAATGATTGTGTGATATAATTTAATTGTAGGTGTTTTCGAACCGCTCGCTTGATCGCTCCTTCGGACTTAGGAGCAAAGTCATCTTTTATTTAAGGTGAGAATAGTTAGGATCTAAAGTATTTATAGAAATCGAATAAGTGTGATGTTTGTAGAATTGAAACTAAGACTAGAATCCGAATCTAAGATTAGAGGAATGTGAGTTAGTGCCCTTAGGATTAGAAGTTGATCCTTTAAGTGAGAACTTAGAAGTTCTCGTGGAAAGTATTGAACTTTAGGAAGTTCTAAGTTAGATTCGTTTTGAAGCTTAGGTTGGATCATTGGAAGTTAAAAGATCCAACTTGTTTTTAGAACGGTTAATAGAACCTCGGATTGCTATTGGAAGTTTAAAATCCTGGAAGGTATAGGTTAATCGTTTAAGATAGGATTTACTTGTTTTAATGTACCGGAGTTCGATTGACATATCGTTCGTCTGAGATTACTATCTATTTTACTTATGTCCTTTACTTTATGTCTTTACTTTTGCTCCTTTACTTTATGCATGTTTCTGTTACTTTATCATTTACATTTACTTATTTACTTTTGCAAGCATATGCACGCATATGCCTAACATCTCGTATCATTGAAAAGAAAAGAAAGTGAGAAAGAAAAACGAAAGGTTAAAGGTGGAATATGAGAAAAGTCCTCACTATTTGCATGCATAAGTTTTGGTGGATAATATGAGAAAAGTCCACACTACTTCCATGCATAAGTTTTGGTGGATACTACGGGAAAAGTCCACACTACTTCCATACATAAGTTTTGGTGGATACTACGGGAAAAGTCCACACTACTTCATACATAAGGAAAAGGGTGGATAGTATGTGAAAATCCACATTACCTTCATTTCATGCATAAATGGCCAATGCGTATCCTACGGGATGTACTCATTACTTTTATGCATATGATCGATGGAATATAAATCGAGATGTTATATTTTATGCAAAGTTATTTACTTTTCATATTTTGCCATAACAAGTAATGAATGAGGTTTTGACCTTAAGAGTTAGTATTATCGTACTTTGGAGAATATAGAATGAATTTACCTAGAGTTGAAAGACTTTAGGAGTGATTTGTATCAGATTATTTGGACACAAATCGAAATGCGAGTTTCAGGTCTATCTTTACTTTTTATGCTTATTATTCTCAATGGGCTTAAGTTGTTAGCTCATGATATTACAACCAATTTCAGGTAATGCCCTTGCTAGAGGCCGTGGAAGGGGAGATGGTGCTACGTGATCGAGGGATGTTGACCTCGAGATGGACTCGTTGTTGTGAAGTCTATGTAACTATTTGATGAATTTCAAAGACTTTGATGATGTATATGTTGTATTTAGCTCATAAGAGCTTTTGATGTGGTTTTTATGATATGAAATATTTGAACTCCTGGTTGGGACTTAAAGTCCATGTGATTTTATTAGATTTGAAAAATTAGGATGTAAACAGGTTTTTGGCTAGCCAATTTTCAAACAAAACCACGCCAATTTTTCTTAAAATAAAAGACTTCCGCTGTGTTTTATAAATTAAATTTATTTAAAAGTGTCGGGTCGTCACAGGACATTTTTGTCTTTTTACAATTAGAGTTGGCTAAAATAAAATAAAATAAAAGGCATGGTGACTATGAAAAATGTGCAGTCAAATGTGACCATTTTAATATTTTTACTCTTTAATCATTATCTTAAATATTTGATTTCTTAAATTGATATAACAAGATAATTATCTTAAAATATCTTACCATATCTCATCTTTTTCTCCTCCTTTGGGCATGTACATCATGGATTGAAAAGGAAAAAAATATTACTCCTCCTCCCTTTGATGTAGCCGATTTTACCATCATTTGATATTGGAAATTTACAAAATTTTCCTATTCCCTAAAATTTAGGGTTTATAAATTTTATACTAAAATTTGAAACCTAAGTGCCTCAATAATACCTAAACAGTCAATTAGCAAACCTCCTTAATTTATATAAACATACATAAAACGATTTTTATGCTACCCACCAAAATTTTCGAAAACATTACAATTTTGCATGATCATTAAAACTAGCTCTGATACCAATTGAAGGGACTTCTTTACTAAATTAGTGGAATTTTATTTAGTAAAATAATTAACATTTAATTAATGATCTATTAATATCATGCAATTTGTGATCAAAGAAATGTAGATTCATGCTATTTTTAAAAATAAAATGCCTTTTACTTACATTGAGTAACACTACAAAAAAATTGTCAAATTGCGACCAGAAATTTGCGACCAAAGTATTGGGTAGTTTTTTTGGTGACCACTCTGGTAGTAAATATGAAGTTTGACTTAAAACGACCAAATGGTCACTTTTTTGCTACCAAATTGCGACCAAGTAAAGAATTAGTCATAAAAAATGGCGCGAATTTTTGGCGGGACTAAAGTGACCATATAGTCACTACAAAATTACGACCATATGGTCGCAATTTTGTGACATGAGGTATCATTTAGTAGCAAAAAAAAGACACGTAAATTTGGTGGGAGAAAGGCTACCATGTGGTCACATTTAAAAGTGACCATTTGGTCACAATTTTGGTGACCTTTAGTGACTAGTGGTAGCTTAGAAATTTGGCGGGAAATAAGTTACCAGGTGGTCACATTGTTAAGTGACCTGATGGTCGCAAATTTTGTGATTTTAAGTGACCAGTGGAAGATAAACAATTTGGTGGGAGAAAAGCTACCAAGTGGTCACCAAAATAAGTGACCATGTGGTCGTAAATGCTGTGACTTGATGTGACCCGGGGCTGTGAGGAAAATGACGGGAAATTTTGGTGGGAAAATGTGACCAATTGGTAGTAAAAATACTACCATCTGGTTACAAATGAGCAGATGAGTCCATTATAAAACCCCCTCCTCCCATTGTTTATTAGCATTATGAAAAAAGAAAATGAGAGAGTGGATGTATGTTCGTTTGATAGACGGGTATTTGAATGATGAGTTCGTGGCCGGGGTTGAACAGTTTGTTGAGTTTTGCATGACAACTGTCTATTATGAAAAGTATGGTGGAAAGCTACGTTGCCCGTGCAGGAAATGCGACAATAGGAGAATCATACCGGTTTCAGATTTGAAGGTTCATCTTTATAGTCGGGGATTTGTGCAGAATTATTACCACTGGGTGTTTCAGGGGAAACAAAGGAAATGTTCAATGCTGCATTACATGAATCGAGACAATACGAAGATAGCAGCTCGAATGTAGAGGTTGTTGCCGAAGAACGGAATGATGAACAATAGTATAGTCAGATGCAGCAAATAATACTTGATGGTGCGGGGTACGGGGGTAATGAAAATTTTCGTGAAAGTTTAAACGTAGACGAAGATGAACGGGTTGTTGAAGAGGAAATGAATCCAAAAGCACGTAAGATGCACGAGATGCTAAAGACAGCCAGCCGACCATTGTACGATGGGTGTCAAGTAAGTCAACTTGTTGCTGCTACAGAACTTTTAAATATAAAGGCGCAGTACAACATACCTGCTAGAGGATTTGATTCGATTGCATCGTGGTTTCGTCGATGTGCTCCAGAAGAAAATATTATGCCCAACAGTTTGTACGACACAAAAAAGCTAGTGGAGGGACTTGGATTACCCGTGGAGAAAATAGATTTGTGTTGGAACGGATGCATGCTTTACTGGGATGTGGATGAGGACCTACATCACTACAAATTCTGTTTTCTTCCAAGATATAAACAAATGAAACGCAACCTCATTCCGTATGCCCGCATGTTCTATTTACCGCTGACCCCACGTCTACAACGGTTGTATGCATAAGATGTGACAGCCTCGCACATGAGATGGCATCACGAGCATTCACAGGATGAAGGTGTTATGAGACATCCCTCAGATGCTGTGGCATGGAAGCATTTAAATAATTGTCATCTGGATTTTGCACAAGATCCGAGAAACATCATATTGGGCTTATGCACGGATGACTTTAACTCGTTCGGGGCATCCAGGGCACGATATTCAGTTTGGCCAGTCATGGTAACCCTGTATAACTTGCCTCCCTCGATGTGCATACGGACCCGGTGATTTTTCTAACTGTGATCGTAGCTGGGCCGAAAAGTCCAAAACAGAAACTGGATGTGTATTTGCAACCACTTATTGCAGAGTTGAAAAGGTTGTGGAATGACGGTGTTATGACGTACGACATTTCAAATAAACAAAATTTCTTGATGCGCGTCGCGTTAATCTAGACGATCAGTGACTTCCCTACGTATTCAATGTTGTCAGGTATGTTGATCTTTAATTGCTCTTTCATATACATTTTTGAGTATATGTGTTTAGCTTTTGTTATTGCTTTCCTTAGTCAGTGTAGTTAATTGTGTGAACCTCAATCTCCTCCTCTTAAAGGATGGAGTACGACGGGGAAATACGCATGTCCACATTGCATGCTAGACACAGATGCATTTTATCTCAGAAACAGTCGGAAAACATGTTGGTTTGATTGTCACCGTCGATTTTTACCGTTGAATCATACTTTCCGTTCAAACGGCAGTGACTGGAAGAAGGGTCGATGAGTAAGAAAAGAAACCCCCCCGACAATGTATAGTGGAAGGTAGATTCTTCACGGTATAGATGCTATAGGGATGCAGAAGATTATAGTGGATGGTGCCGAGAGTGCAAACAATGCGGCTGGGAAAAACACGGGTTGGAAGAATTGGAGTATTTTTTGGGATCTACCGTATTGGGAAGATCTATTGATTAGACACAATCTGGATGTAATGCATATCGAGAAGAATTTCTTCGACAACATTTTCAATACGATGTTGAACATTCCGAGAAAAACGAAGGACAATCTGAAGGCACGTTATGATATACGAGAGATATGTCACCGTCCTGAGTTGGAGCCTGACGACAATGATAATTACGCAAAAGCAAAGTACATGTTGACGACGGATGAAAAGAAAACATTATTTGAGTGGATCAAATCCATCAAATTCCTGGACGGATATGTTTTGAATTTGAGTCGGTGTATAGACCGTCAAAAGCATATCTTGTTCGGGATGAAAAGCCACAACTGTCATGTATTCATGCAACGATTGATGCCTGTCGCGTTCAGACCGTTCCTAGAGAATAGACATTGAGAGCTGCTTGCACGGTTGAGTGTTTTTTTCAGGTACTTGATATGTACAGAGCTGACTGAAGCTACTGTCGCTTCAATGAGTTCAGAAATCGCTGTTATTATCTGTAAGTTGGAGCAAATGTTCCCACCTGACTTTTTTGACTCCATAGAGCATCTTCCAGTGCATCTTCCATATGAGGCATTCTTAGGGGGTCCAGTACATTACCGCTGGATGTACCCATTTGAAAGGTAAGCACGATTAATTTGTAATGTACATGTATAAAGTACAGTGATTGTATGTAAATGTTTTCTACACATTCTACCTACCCACAGGTACTTACGTCGACTGAAAAAGACGGTCGGAAATAAAGCAAGAGTAGAAGGATCTATCTGTAGTGTAACGACCCGCTTTCCGTTAAATTCTTTAAATTCAAATGCACAACGGAAGACTCAATTTTTAAAGAAAAACGGCATGGGTTCGTTTAAAAATCGAATAACCAAAACCTGTTTACAACCCAAATTTCCAGAAAAAGCGATAAATCGGGAATTTCGCATTCCAAAAGACATTTAGACCATAAAACATAGACATATTTTACACAAATACCCTTTCGGGCTCAAAAAGACATAAGTATGTAAAGATGGAATAATTTACAAGCATTTCAATGAATGCTAAACAAAATGAGTTCTTAGAATTGTCCATACACCATCTCGATCAGTCACGCGGCTCCACCTCCTCTACCACGCTTCTTAGCTCAAGGTTTACCTGAAAATTGTAAGTGTAGCACCATTAGCATAACATGCTAGTGAGAGTAAAACAAAAGCAAGTAATCCTATGAACAAAATCTCATAATCGAAATCGTGTCCAAAGGCCTATAATGCTCAATACTACCCACATCCACACTTCCAATTTCCATACAATCAATCGATAGTAGAATGCCACCTGTACACATCATTCAATACCATGAGATAGAAATAAGACTTAAAGTAAAATTAACATTCACAACTAAGTCTCACTACACGTTTCTAAAGAATCGGTAAAAATAACATTAACTATCTTTATTACCAAACAAGTTTCATCGTATCGTGCTATTGTATGGATCGAAGTCAACAACCTATCACGTACCATATCACAACCATCGCACCATGATACGTATGGATCCGAATCAACATACTATCATGTGCCGTATCATAGATCATAATACCATGGTACGTACGGATCCGAATCTACGTACTACCATGTACCATATCTCAATCATCGGATATCAGGACTTTCACCATTTCGGGTATCAGGAATTTCACCATTTCGGTATCAGGAATTTCACCATTTCGTATCGGAATTTCACCATTTCGGATATCAGGACTTTCACCATTTCGTATCAAGAATTTCACCATTTCGGATATCGGGATTTTCACCATTTCGTATCGGAATTTCACCATTTCACAACATGATACGTATGGATCCGAATCAACATACTATCATGAGCCACTTTACAAACGTTAAGCTTCCTAAAAGTTAGTTAATCTCAAAGAATCCTACTAAGTTATTACGAAGCCTAACTATCTAGATTACACGAGTTAACACTCAAGTGTATCTCTTGAGTTACTTTAACTTTCAACCACTCAAGTAACTCTCATTCCACTTTCCTCTATCATCTCCAATTCACTTTGTAACACTTTCAAACCACTCCGATGTTTCCTTTTCATCGAACTAATTATAGTTCCAAAATTCCTCCACTAACTTCCGAATTAAAGTCTCTAACCAAACTTAAATTCTAAGAAGCTAAATCCCGCTTAACTTCGATAAACAATAACATAACAAAACTTAATTCATAAAACAACTAACTTTCATTTTAAACTCACCTTGTAAACGAAGTCAACTCCGAAACACTGGTTGACCAAAAATCACGATTGATGCACGAAACCTATAATTAAATACACCTAAAGTATATTAATTAACCGAATCGAAGAATGATCGTCACGATACTAAAATAAAAGACAAAACAACTCGGAACCTATGCCAAGAGGCCCACAGCCCAAGGGAAAGGAAGAAACGGAATTTGTTTTCCGGATTTTAAGCACTTTAAAGACATTTTGGTTTGGTTTCGGGTACTTTGGAGATTGGTAACCTCAATGGGTATTCACAATTTAGGGTTTTGAGCATTAAACCATTTCCGAAACAATTAGAAAATAGCAAAAACATAATAAACTAAACATCCTAAATCAAGCCAAAAGAAGGAAAACCACAAGGAACGGGTTTCCGGCTCAAACTTGGTTTTAGGGTTTAGGGAAAGTTCCTAAAAATGACTATAACAACTTTCCTGATTGATATCTTAAAGCTCCAGTGAACGAATTCGAAGATTACAACTCAAAACCTCCATTAAAACACTATTCACTTCAAGGTTTTGAAACTTTGACATACCTTAAGGCCTCGAGAAAACGAGCGGAAATCACGAAGAGTTCATACCCACGGCAGCCACGGCAGCCAAGGGAGAAGAAGGAAAGGATTTTGTCCAAATTTGCCTAATTTTTGATTATTTAAAAGATGATGAATAGTAACTTTAGATATTTAAGAAATTGGGTAATGACGCCTACGTCCCTCTTTTACTTTTACTTTAAAAACGAAACCCGAAGCTTGTAAATAAATCTAAAGGTGATTAATAATTATTAATTGGCCCGTTAATAATTATTAATGTCACTGAAACATATTTAAAGTATTAAAACGATTAAAAACAAATTCGGACGAAAAATAGCTACTAAAATCGAAGTTACTGAATTAAAACTAAACTTTAAAAGCTTTAATAAATAAATAAAAAAATTTACCTCTAAAAGTAACGGGACGTTACATGTAGTGCGTACCTGACACAAGAGACTACCACATTTTGTTCATACTACTTTGACCAACACATTGCAGAGCAGTTTTGTAACGTCCCATTATTTTGAAGTAAATTTTTTTTTATTTATTTTATTTTATTTTATTTTATTTTATTTTATGTTATTTATTTATTTATTTATTCAATTCAAGTATTTAGTTTAATTATTATTTTGTAATTTCGATTTTAGTAGTTAATTTCGACCGAAATTCGTTTTAATCGTTTTAATGCTCTAAATTCGTTTCAGTGACATTAATATTTATTAATAGGTCAATTAATTATTATTAATCACCTTTAGATTTATTTAAGAGCACCAGGTTTCGTTTTATAAGTCAAAAGTCATAAAAGGATGCAACCGTCATTTCCAATTTCTTAAAATATCTAAAATTACTATTCATTTATTCTTTAAATATCACAAAATTGACTATTGACTTCATTTTCTTCTTCCTTCTCCCTTCTCCTTGCCGTGGGTTCCATCCACCATGGATGAGAATTTTCTTTTCTTCGTTTCTCATTCGTTTCTCGATGGATCGGCTTGATTTCGGTTGCGTTGGATTGGTAGGGACGAGGGCTACCTATCCAACCTACCTTTTCGGAGTTTCCCGTTCTCTAAGGGAAGTCCCAAAAAGTAAGTTTTCAAAACTTTTTATATAGATTTGTTCGTTTTTTATTATAAATGAGTTTCGAAGTTGAAATCATTAATTTCTATCATGGAAAATGACAATTTTGAGCCCGGATTTTCGAAAAACACTATTCACCCGAAAATAGTATTCACCCGAAAACACTATTCATCCGAAATTACTATTCATCCGAAATCACTATTCACCCAAAAATGCACACTTGTTCGCATATTAGTTATGAGTTGTAATATGTTGTGCAATTGGTGAATTGTAGGTGCGATTGCTCAGTTGTTGTTTCATGGAAATTGGAGATTTGGAGTTATTTGGCTAAGGTGAGAATAGTTAGAATTTAAAGTAACTATAGAAAGCGAACAAGTGCGATGATTTGTAGAATTGGAAACTAAGATTAGAACCCAATCTAAGATTAGAGGGAATGAGTTAGTGCCTTAAGATTTGAAGTTAATCCTTTAGGCGAGAAACTTAGGATTTCTCGATGAAAGCCTTGAATCTTAAAAGATTCTAAGTTAGATTAGTTTCGGAGTTAGAATGGATCATTGGAAGTTAAAGGATCCAAGACTTTGATAAAGAACGTTTGATAGAACCTCGGATTATTGGAAGTTAAAATCCTTGAAGGTTTAGGATAATCGTGAAGTTATGATTCTTTACTTTATTCTAGTACCGGAGTTCGATTTATAAATCGTTTGTTCGAGATTCTTATCTGTTTCTTTATCTTATGTCATTTACTTATTGCCCCTTTACTTTATGTTGGTCGTGATTTCTTTAATATTCGCACTTTACTTTATTTACTTTTGCCAGTACATGCAAGCATATGCATAACAATATTGCACCATTATTTATTGTACCATACATCATTGAAAGAAAGTAAAAAAGAAAGGAATTGAGGATGAGAATGCATAAGGAATGGTGGATGAGTGTGAATACCCACGTTACCTTCATCATGCATAAGGAATGGTGGATGAGTGCGAATACCCACGTTACCTTCATGCATAAGGTTGAATGGTGGATGAATGTGAAAATCCACATTACCTTCATTTCATGCATAAATGGCAAATGCGTATCCTACGGGATGTATTCATTACTTTTATGCATATGATAGATGAGAAAGAGAATCCAGATGTTATATTTATGCAAAGTTTTATTTATTATTCTTAGTTATGTCATAACAAGTTAATTGGATGAGGATTGACTACGAGAGTTAGTAATATCATCCTTTGGAAAGTTTAGAATGAAATTACCTAGAGCTTAGAGGACTTTAGGAGTGAATTGTGTCGGATTAATTGGACACAAATCGAAATGCGAGTTTGAGGTCTATCCTTACTTTTTATCCTTATTATTCTCATTGGGCTTAAGTTGTTAGCTCATGATATTACAAAAATTTCAGGTAATGCTCTGGCTAGAGGTCGAGGGAGAGGAGATGGTGTTGCATGATCGAGGGATGAAGACTTTGAGATGGACTAGGTGGTTGTAAAAATCCATGTACATGGTTTTCGTGATTTTCATATAATTTTGAGATTTGTACATTTGTGTATAGCTCTTAAGAGCTTTTGTCTTTACTTTTATGTTTATAAATCATTTTGAACTCCTGATAGGAATTTAATGTTCCTTGTGTTTTTAGATGTTTGAATTTAAGATGTAAACAGGTTTTGGCTAGCCTATTTTCAAACATAATCATGCCAATTTTCTTAAAATAAAAGACTTCCGCTGTTTTCTCTGATTTAATTTATTTAAAAGTGACGGGTCATCACAAGTTTCGACCAGCGAAATGAAATATTGTCAAAAATTTACTTGAAGGTGTTGACATAAACGACGTGCCGATTTTTACAGAACTTGGCATGATAGTTGGAAGATCAGTGCATAGGCCGTTGACCGATTCTGAGTATCACGTAATGCAGACATACGTGTTATGCAACTGCGCAGAGATCAAGCCTTACATAGAGTGAGTTCGTAACGTAACATTATTTCATCGCATAAACAATTACAAACTATTTGCTAAGTATTTTTGTAACATACAGATTATTTCTAAACTTATACGTTCGAATGACACGAGTTGGTCTTACAACCGCTGAGGAGGGGCCAATAATCAACAAAGAGTTTTGTTCTTGGTTCAGAGCATCGGTTATTATAAATTTTCAAAAAAACCGTGGCAATTTGTTGAAAAAATTACTATCTTCCTAACATTACTGTATGCGAACAATGACAGGTTGACTCCCCTACATTACTGGTAGATGATCCTCGCATTATTTCTTTGGCAAAGGGACCTGGACGGATTGCAAGGTCATATACTGGATACATTGGTAACGGTTACAAATTTCAAACGAAGGCACATTCAGTTAACAGGGCAACAAACAACAGTGGTGTTTGCATAAAAGGTCATGTGTTCGGCATAAACGAAGACGATTAATTCAGAGTAATCGATGAGATTCTTGAGATTCTATACGTAAGTCCGACGCTAAAAAGCATTGTTCTGTTCAACTGTATTTGGTTCGAGACAACCAGACGAGGCGGAGTCCGTAAGATTGATCATTTACAAATCGTTGAGATAAACAAGTATAAGCATATGCGCTCCGCTGATAGGTTTGTCTTGGCTTCTGTAACGTCCCGTTATTTTGTGATAAAAAAAAAAACTTTTATTTATTTTATTTTAATTTAAGTAATTAAAATTCATTTATTTATCATTAAATTAGAATTTAGTAGTTTATTTCATTTTAAGTCATTTTAATGGCTTTATTTATTTAATTACGTTTTAATGGTATTAATAATTATTAACGGGCCAATTAATAATTATTAATCACCATTGGGATAGTTTGAGATGTTCGGGATTCGTTTTTAAGCTAAAAGTCATCAAAAGGGCATTTTCGTAATTTCCCTTTAAACCTAAATATCTAGATATTCTTCTCTTCTTCTTCTTAAACTATCATTGACCAAGATTTGACCAAACTCATCATCTTTCTTCTTCTCCTTGCCGTGAACAACTTCCTCCATTGGAGAGTTTTTGGTTTTTCTTTCTTTTCTTCGTTTCTCTTTCGTTTCTCGGCGGATCGTCGTGTTTTCGGTTGCGTTGGATTGGTAGGGACGAGGGCTACCTATCCAACCTAGCTTTTCGAAGTTTCCCGTTCTCTAAGGGAAATCCCAAAAAGTAAGTTTTCAAACTTTTTAGGTGGTTTTGTTCGTTTTTGATTGTAAATGAGATTTGAAGTTGAAATCATGAATTTCTATCATGAAAAATGACGATTTTGAGCCCGGATTTTCGAAAAACACTATTCACCCGAAATTACACATTTGTTCGCATATTAGTTATGAATTGTAATATGTTGTACAATCGGTGAATTGTAGGTGCGATTGCTCGGTTGTTGAATTGTGGGAAATCGGAGTTTTGGACCAAAACTAATTTGGCTAAGGTGAGTTTAAAATGGTTGTGATTACTTTTATGTTTTCGAATTGCTTGACGTTTATGTTAGATCGATGTTAAGAGGGTTAATAGACTTGAGAACTTTCCAAGAATGTATGTTATTTGGGAGTTAGTTTCTTGAGTTCGGGAGCTTTGGTAAAGGTTATATAAACTTTTGATAGCCTAAGTTACTATAGAATAAAGAATTGAAACATTATGTCTAACATACATTTCTATAGAGAAAAGAAATGCAATTGATATATAACCGAGAGCCATAGGAAAGAAGAATGAGATTGAATTGTTTATATGAGAGAACTAGATTCTCATTTATTTGGAAGATCTTGAAATTGGAGATTGTAATTTTTGATGTAAACCTTATGTACAGTATAAGGTATTAAAGAGAATGAAATAAGATTGGTTGTTGTTTAAAGTAAGATGTTATTGGTGGATTAAGTTATTATTCTCGAGGAGAATTAGATTCCGGAACTTGGAGAAGAGTATTATGTACTCCTTTTATCTTGAGTAGTTTTAGAATGGTTAAAAGAACTTTGGAGAGATTCTTGTGTAGAATCGAGTTAGTACGATATTATTAGTGATGAGATTCACTTTCGGATGTCACGGAATGGTTTGTGATTGGTGACTTGCATAGTATCGTTATGCACGGATGTCACGGTGACTTGCATAGTATCGTTATGCACGGATGTCACGGTGACTTGCATAGTATCGTTATGCACGGATGTCACGGAATGGTTTATGATTGGTGACTTGCATAGTATTGTTATGCACGGATGTCACGGTGACTTGCATAGTATTGTTATGCACGGATGTCACGGAATGGTTTATGATTGGTGACTTGCATAGTATCGTCATGTACGGATGTCACGGTGACTTGCATAGTATCGTTATGCACGGATGTCACGGAATGGTTTATGATTGGTGACTTGTATAGTATCGTTATGCACGGATGTCACGGTGACTTGCATAGTATCGTTATGCACGGATGTCACGGAATGGTTTATGATTGGTGACTTGCATAGTATCGTTATGTACGGATGTCACGGTGACTTGCATAGTATCGTTATGCACGGATGTCACGGAATGGTTTATGAAAGGAAAAATGAGAAAGAAAAGAAGGAAAGAATGTTGGACCCTTCGGGGAATCTCCGCATTGCCTTCAGAGAAAAAGAAAATAAAGAGAGAAAAGAAAAGGAGGGAAGAATGTTGGACCCTTCGGGAGATGTCTGCATCACCTTCTTCATTCATTCATTCATGCATAAAGGGCGAAAGCGTATCCTACGGGATGTACTCATTACTTTTATGCATATGATAGATGAGAAAGAGAATCGAGATGTTTAATTGATGCAAAGTTTATTTACTTTTATTACTTATGTCATAACAATGTTAATGGATGAGTATTGGCTACGATTATTAGCAATATCATCCTTAGAAAGTATAAAATGAAATCACCTAGAGTTTGGATGACTTTAGGAGTGAATTGTGTCAGATTAATTGGACACAAATCGGAATGCAAGTTTGAGGTCTATGTTTAATTTTTATTCTTTTTATTCTCACTGGGCTTAGTTTGTTAGCTCATGATATTACAAACATTTCAGGTAATGTTTGGGATCGTGGGAGAGGAGCTGGTGCGTGCTTGATCGAGAGGATGATGATTTCGAGATGGACTAAGTAGTTGTAAAAAAATCCATGTATATGGTTTTGTGAATTTTATATAATTTTGGAGTTGTATATTTGTAAATGGCTCTTAAGAGCTTTTGTCTTTACTTTTATGTTTATAAATCATTTTGAACTCCTGATAGGAACTTAATGTTCCTTGTGTTTTTAGATATTTGAATTTAAGATGTAAACAGGTTTTGGCTAGCCTATTTTCAAATATAATCACGCCAATTTTCTTAAAATAAAAGACTTCCGCTGTTTTTCTTTGATTTAATTTATTTAAAAGTGACGGGTCATCACAAGCAGCTGCGCGAGGAGGTTCAGCAGCTTCACACCGACATGGACGCTATGCGTGATGACTTCGTTTCTCGAGTCGCTGTGATTAAGGCTGATATGCAGGCATGGGTCGAGGCCCAGGTCGCAGCATCTTTGGCCGCGTACTTTAGATCCCTAGACGGTGGCCATTCATCATCGACGCCGCCTCCGCCACCCCCCGCCCCTCCACAGTAGTTCTAGGATGATTTCTTTTGTATAGAACATTTTTTGAATATTTTATTTATATATATTTTATTATAATTCCAATTTTTTATTATTAAATTTTAATTTTAATTAAATAAATAAATAATTATTATTTAACTAATTATTATAATTTAAATAAACAAAAAAAATTATTAAATACGACCAGATGGTCGCATTTACCCTAGAAGATAAACGACCAGATGGTCGTATTTTATTCCTAAACAAACGACCATCTGGTCGCATTTTGTCTGAGTACAAAAGTGACCATTTGGTCGCTTAGAAAACGACCACGTGGTCACTGTTTCATGTGACCAACTGGTCACTTATCTTCAACTTAAATTACGACCAGATGGTCACTTTTTTAAGCGACCAGTTGGTCGTTTTTAAAAAATGTTGACTTTTTTGCGACCAATAATTCTTGGTCGTTTATTTGTGACTATACGATCGCACAAATTCCGGAACGACCAGATTTTTTGCCACCACCATATTGGTCGCTTTTTTTGTCGCATTCTACAAGAAAACCGACCGTTTGGTCGCAAATCACTGGTCATAAATTGACAGTTTTTTTTGTAGTGTAATAAATGGAGAATATGATTGGAGGTTTCTTTACTGCTTCAATTCTTAGCAACACCAGATCTTCTACGCTATATCCTGATCGATCAAACGAAATCCAATTGTGGAATCAAACTTTAGACGAAGTTAGGAAGAAGAAAAATATTTTCCTTCCTAAAAATAATAGGGAAAAATTGGCAAAGGCTAGGTGTAGGGAGGAAGAGAGATTTTCAATTTCTAAGGAATTCAATTGTGCGATTTATGAATAACTCAAGCATCCTATTTATAGGCTAATGGAAAATCTAATTAAATTAAGATATTCCATAGAGATAAATACAAAAAGAAAAAAGATTTTCTCTTTCCTTTAACTTGGTATTTTGAAAATACCATAGATAAATAAGAGGATATTTTCTTTTCTTTTATTTGATTTGATTTATCTTGCGTAAATAAATCTATGTATTTTTTTTATGATATAATTCAAACAATTATTTTTCCTAAAGATACTACAATGGCTGAAATTATCAATAATAATATAAAGACCCGATTCTTTAAAATAGAATAAATAAATAACGCAAACGGAAGACTGGAAATAACAATTTAAAACCTGTACATCGATAGAAACATCATTTGATTTCAAAATAAAATCAGAAATCCTTAACATTCAAAGATTGGAAGCGCTTCCTTTTTCATAAAGTTTCAAACCCACATTGGAATAAGTTCATAAAATCCAGAAATCTATAGAAATCAAATAACAAAAGTAATGATGCTCAAACGAGCTCAACAACCCAAATGTAATAGAACATATAAAATAAAAGTGTCATGACACAAGCAGTCTATGGACTAAAATAAACTCTAGTCCATCCATCATCATCGATCTTGAATCATATCGCACTAGCTCCACGGCCACGACCGCGACCACGTCCCATACCTGGAAGTGTAATATAATGAGCTGGAGACTCAATGAAGATAAATTCAAAATAAAGTAACTTTAGATACCAAATCTGATCCAGATTTGTGTCAAACGAAACCTACTATCTCTTGACTACCCAATCAAACTTATGAATTCAAAATCATGCATTTCTCCCAAGAACAAAGAGCAAAGAACAAGAATAAAGGACATACAATTCTCCCAAGAACAAAGGGCAAAAAACAAGAATAAAGATCATACAATTCTCCCAAGAAACAAGAGCAAAGAACAAGGATAAAGACCATGCAAATAGTCAAGTCTCCCAAGCTCATAATAACCAGACCACGTAATTATATGTTAAATCTTTCAGGAATATAAATAGAACGAATTACGCTCACATAGTCTTAACAAAGAATAAGATGAAGAACAAATAACATAAAACAAACATTTTCTGAATAATGTCAGATGATACAAGCTCACGCAGTCTATGCACGACCCCATTAACTCACTCCAATATAGAGTAAAACTCACCAAGCCTTTCCTTTCTTATCAAGAACAAATGTAAGCTCACATAGTCTTTACATTATAGAACCAGAACAAGAACCTCCCGGGTGAATAACACCAGATGATGCAAGCACACGCAGTCAATGCACGATCCCGTTATCTCACCAACGACATGCAAATCTCTCGTAGTCTAAGCAGTCTCAATATATATGTATCATAGGAAGTATGAATAATACCAGATAATACTAGCTCACACAACTAAATATTATCTCATTATTCATCTCATCCGTTCATGCAGCTCATGTAGTCTATGCATTCCTCATGATACATGTACCAAACCATGAATAATATCAAACAATGCTAACACACGTAGTCTATGCATTATCTCATTATTCATCACCATGTAAATAAGTGAGATACTATAGAATCAGAAATTAAAGATTCAAAATATAAACAAAGAACCAATTTCAGAACATCTCATCATAGAAATATTAATAAAAAAACATGAGAATGTATAGGGTCATAAGCCCATACTTTTCTCGATCACAGCAATCCTGCAATCATCGAATAACTTATGTACCAAAGACCCAATGCTGGGAGGCCTAGTCTCAGTAAAAGTCCAAAGTAATCAGAGAATCTTAATATCGTAAATAAATCTTCAAGAACATAAGCTAACCAAACTTTAAGCATAAACATATTTAAGCCTAATAATTCCATTCTTTAACTCCCAAGAATATGTACAATCCTTAATTTCCCAATATCGATTCTATACTTTTGATTCCTAATAAATCATAAAATTAGCATGCTCAATCACTTAATTCCAATTTTTAACTTAACTCCTGAATCATACAAATCGTTCAAGAATTGAGTTACTATATTTATCGTAACTTCTATTTATCCTCACCTTGGGCAATTAACTTGAAATCAAATTCTCGAGTGAGCAATAGACCGAGCAATTAAGAATTACCTAAAATTAAATATATCATAATTGCATTAATTACCAAACAAACTACAAATGATGTGTAAAATGTAACGAACAAAGAAAAAGCCCGGTTTTTCCCCCAACAGGCCGAGAGGTATTTTGATGATAACTTTTTTCTAAAGAACTTTGATGGCTAATAAATTACATTCAAAAGATAGATCTCGGAAAAACGAAAAGTTTGATTTCTCACGGGTTCAAAACGGAGTTCGGACGAAGAAGTTATGGCCAAAATACTTAAAAATTTAGCTACACTACAAGAAAAGAAAAAAAAGATTTTGGCCAAATCTACATTCAAGGGTTTGGGTTTTGAGATTTCTTTTGAAGTTTAAGACAAGAATACTAAGAACAAACTTAAACACACTTTGATTTGAAATCTTCAAGTTCCATATAATGGAATTGAAGATTTCAACTCAAATTTACAAAAAGCTAAAAAAGGATATAAAACCCAATTAGAAAATCGAGTAATCTTATCCTTAGGCCTCACATAAGTTGGAGTAATGCTTCCAAGGTTAGTTCAAAAGATAGATCGGGGGCCGATCTATCCAACGCACCAGAAAACAAGAGAATCAGAGAATAGATGGGAAAATCTCGGGTCTTGGGATCAATAGAGGGGCGGCGACTTTGGGAGAGAAAAGGGATAGATATTTCCAATTTTTCTTCTTTTTCTTCAAATGAAAGATGAGGAAGAAGACCTCTAAAACTCTAAGATGTATTTTCAATTTGCAAAAAGACCCTTTACCTTTTCTTTTAAAAATTACCCCATGCTCTTTAAACATAACCCACCTCTTAAATTTAATCAACACAATTAATCTAGGATAGAATGTAATTAATTATTATTAATTGGCCTATTAATAATAATTGATACGCCTAGATCAAAATAATTATTTGAAATCTGAATTTACAAAATAAAGATTAAACTTCTAAATTCTAAATTACCAAAATTAAACTAAGTAAATACTTTAATTAAATAAATAAAGCAATAAAAAAAATAAAAGAAATTAATTCTACCTCAAAATAACGGGATGTTACAGTCTACCCTTCTTAAAAGACTTTTCGCCCCCGAAAAGTGCTCCTAAGTAAACAAATAAGCTACTTAGCATAAATAGAACCCACTACTCTACTACTAAAGCATAAGTAGCTAAATTCTAAAGTTAAGGGTCTAGGAATACCTGGTGCACTTGATTCAGACGTTGACTAGATGATGGATTAGAGCAAAACATGGAAAACAAAGCAAAGCGTGAGATGCACGAAGTCTACAGAACTGTTAAGCTCTAATACCAACTGTAAAGACCCGACTATTTAAAATAGAATTAAATAAATAACGCAAGCGGAAGACTTGAAATAACAATTTAAAACCTGTAAATCGATAGAAACATCCTTTGATTTCAAACTAAAATCTGAAATCCTTAACATTCAAAGATGGGAAGCGCTTCCCTTTTCATAAAGTTTCAAACCCACATTGGAATAAGTTCATAAAATCCAGAAATCCATAGAAATCAAATAACAAAAATAATAATGCTCAAAATAGCTCAACAACCCAAATGTAATAGAACAGATAAAATAAAAGTGTCATGACATAAGCATTCTATGGACTACAATAAACTCTAGTCCATCCATCATCATCGATCTAGAATCATGCTGCACCAGCTCCACTGCCACGACAACGACCACATCTCATACATGAAAGTGTGTAATATAATGAGCGGGAGACCCAATGAAGATAAATTAAAAATAAAGTAGATCCCAAATTTGATCTGGATTTGTGTCCAACGAAACCTACTATCTCTTGACTACCCAATCAAACTTTTGAATGAAAATCATGCAATTCTCCCAAGAACAAAGAGCAAAGAACAAGAATAAAGGACATGCAATTCTCCCAAGAACAAAGATCAAAGAACAAGAATAAAGATCATGCAATTCTCCCAAGAAAAAAGAGCAACGAAAAAGGATAAAGACCATGCAAGTAGTCAAGTCTCCCAAGCTCGTAATAACCAGAATACATAATCATACGTTAAATCTTTCAGGAATATAAATAGAACGAGTTAAGCTCCGTAGTCTTAACAAAGAACAATGTCAGGAACAAAGAACATAAAACAAACATTTTGTGAATAATGTTAGATGATGCAAGCTCACACAGTCTATGCACGACCCTATTATCTCACTCCAATATAGAGTAAAACTCATCAAGCCTTTACTTTCTTATCAAGAACAAATGTTGTGACGGCCCGACTCTTTTAAATAATTTAAAATCAAATTGACAGCGAAAGTCTTTAAATTTAATAAAAATCTTGGCATGGATATGTTTAAAACTCGGACTATCCATAACCTGTTTACAATTTAAATTTTGAAATCTAAAACACAAGGAACTCAAGTTCCTATCAGGAGTTCATAGAGGTTTATAATAATAAAAGTGAAATGAAAAGCTCTTAAGAGCTTATAACAAATTTACATCTCAAAGACCGAAAATAAAACAAAATAAGATAAGCTTAGCCCCGAGACTTTTAAATGACATCTAGTCCATCTCCTCCTCATCATCCTCTCGATCAAGCCGCACCAGCTCCTCTCTCATGACCCGAACACCTGAAAATGTTTGTAATATCATGAGCTAACAACAAAGCCTAGTGAGAATAAAAAAATAAAAAGTAAAGTTAGACTCCAAACCCGCATCCGGATTTGTGTCCAAGTAAACTCACATTCTCTTACCTTTCAACCACAAAATGGTTTTACAATAATGTTTCACTTTTACTTACCAATTCTCCCAGATAATTGAGGAAATATCTTTCAACCATTAGAAGGATAAGTTTCATAACATTTATATATACAACATTTGTATATCGCTATCTTTAATACCTTATACTATACATAAGGTTTACATCAAATCTTATTTTCTCCAATTACGAGATCTTCCAATTTATTGAGAAACTAGTTCTCTTACATGTCTATCACATGATAATTATACAAGGTTCAATACACCCTTGTATTCTTTCATTATCCAATTCGATCTCATTCCTTTTTCCTATAGCACTCGGTTATACATCAAATTCATTTCTTTTCTCTCTAGAAATGAACGTCTTACATAATCCTTTCTATAGTTCTCTAAACTCTAGCAAATTAACTTTCATAAACTCTATAGGATGATAATACTAGCACACGTAGTCTAATTCTCATCCATTAACTCGTTAAAACACATATAAGAAAAGTAAATAAACTTTGCATAAACATAACATCTCAATTCTTTATCCATGATATATATTTCCATCGATAATATGCATGAACGTAATGAGGACGTCCCGTAGGATTCGCATTTGCCCTTTATGCATGAATGAAGGTAATGTGGAACTTCCCGTAGGATCCACATTCTCCCTTATGAATGAAGAAGGTAATGTGGAACTTCCCGTAGGATCCATCATTCTCCCTTCTTTTCTTTCTCTCTTTCTTTTCTTTTGTCTGAAGGTAATGTGAACTTCTCATAGGATTCATCATTCTCCCTTCTTTTCTTCCTCACTTTCTTTTCTTTTTCTCTGAAGGTAATGTGAAACTTCCTGTAGGATTCACATTCTCCCTTCTTTTATTTTCATTTCAATGATGCAAGATGTTATGGTGAGAGATGTTATGTGTATGCTCGTAAAAGTAAATAAACGTAAATATGAATGGAGCATAAAGTAAAGGGTATAAAGTAAAGGACATAAGAAAAAGGATCATAGATGTCCTTATGCATAAAGTAAATAGATAGAAATTTCGGAAGAACATTAAGTAGATCGAACTTCCGATACTTTAAATATAGTAGATCTTATCTTAAATAAGTAATCTACACTTCCAATGATTCTAAACTTCCAAATAAAATCCAAGGTTCTATTTTCGAAAGCCTTTAACCATTCTATCTAAAAGTTTGGAACCTTTAACTTCCAATGATCCATTACTAATCTCTGGAACGATTCTAACTTAGAACTTTCAAAAGTTCAATGTTCCCTAGAGAAACTCCAAACTTTTCACTCAAAGAACTAGTTCCTAATCCTAAGGTCACTAGCTCACTTTTGTTTACTCTTAGATTCGAATCTTAATCTCAACTTCCGATCCTACAAACCATTCAACTTATTTGGTTTCTAAATCTACTTTAAATCCTATTTATTCTCACCTTAGCCAAAGTAGATTCGCTCCAAATCTCCGAAAGCACGATAAATCAACGATCCAAAACACCTATAATTAAAAATATATCTAACATTAATAAACCAAACATCGGTCAATTAACATCTAAAAGCTCAAAACGACGAACAACCCCGGAAAAACCCAAAGGGTACTCTAGGCCCCTCTATAGAAAATGGGTTTCGGGTTCGGTTTTCCGGCTTTTAGGCACTTTAGATGTGTTTTGAGTTGGTTTCAAGTAGTTTTGAAGTTCCTGATTTCAATGGGTATCGATGATTCGGGTTTTTGGACAATAATCGGTTTCCCGAATTTAATTACAATAAACAATATATCAATAAAAATAAACCCCAAAACAACCCCCATAGTGTAAATTTCAAACGGGAAGGGTTTCGACTGAAACTTGGTTTTAGGGTTTAGGGAAAGTTTCCAAAATCACTAAAAACAACTCCCGTAAATAAAATCAACGAGTTCCTCGGAAAGAAATCGAAGAATCAAAATGAAAACTCCATTAAAATACTATTTGGAGCATAAGGTTTGAACTTTAACTTACCGAGAAGTCCTTAGAACACGGATGGAAAGCACAATAGCTAGGTGGAGAAGAATCCTAGGACCGAAGTCTTTCCGATGCACTCGAAATTGAGCCGATCCATCGAGAAATGAAGAAAAACAAAAAATCCCCCCAATCCCCTTTGAACCCACGGAAAAGGGAGAGAAAGGATGAGAAGAATGGTCAACTTTGGTCAAAATGGTATATTTAAAGATGAATGAATAGTATTTTGATATTTTTAAGAAATTTGGAAATGACGGTTGCGTCCTTTAATGACTTTTGACTTATAAATCGAAACCCGAAGCTCTTAAATTAATCTAAAGATGATTAATAATTATTAATTGGCCTATTAATAATTATTAATGTCACCGAAGCAAATTTAAAGTATTAAAACAATTAAAAAGAATTTCGGGCGAAATTAACTACTAAATTCTAAATTATAAAAATAATAATTAAACTAAATACTTAAATTGAAATAAATAAATAAATAAAAACATTAAATAAAATAATAGAATAAAAAAAATTCACTTCAAAATTAACGGGACGTTACAAATGTAAGCTCACATAGTCTTTACATTATAGAACAAGAACCAGAAACTCCTGGGTGAATAACGCCAGATGATGCAAGCACACGCAGTCAATGCACGATTCCGTTATCTCACCAATGACATGCAAAGCTCACGTAGTCTAAGCAGTCTAGAATGTATATGTATCATAGCAATTATGAATAATACCATATAATACTAGCTCACATAACTAAATATTATCTCATTATTCATCTCCTACGTTCATGCAGCTCACGTAGTCTATGCATTCCTCATGATACATGTATCGAACCATGAATAATACCAAACAATGCAAGCACATGTAGTCTATGTATTATCTCATTATTCATCTCCATGCAAACAAGTGTGATAATATAGAATCAGAAATTCGTGAATCGAAATATAAACAGAGAATAAAAACTTAAGTACAATATTACAAATGATTTTTCTAAAAAACTAGAATATACAGACAAAAGCACTTCCGAACCTCGCTACAAAAAAACCATTGAGCAACATTAACCATACCAACAAAACCATTGCTCCATTGCTTTCCAAAGCTGCAAGTAAGCTGTAAAATAGAACTGAACAAAAAAAAATCAAACAGAAAATCATTGAGCAATATTGAGAAGCAAATTAACAAAAATCATTATTCCAAAGCTGAAAAAATGAAGATGAACACACATGCTTTTAGAGAATTTAAATGCATATAACTATGTTACAATACCAAATGAAAATCAAACAGCTAGCAGCATATGAATTTTTCTTTTTTGTGAATCAAGCTCAAAAGTGCGTTTCATTAAGATGCTTTAAGAGGTTTAACCAGATTTATGAATTGTTAACCTCGTCTAAATCGAACAATCAAAGTAAATTATATATTCATTAGTAATCATAGGCATGGTGAATTACCTACCTCCACAAGGAGCCCATTGTGAACCCAACTAAGCCATGCCTAAGCTGCATAAGGAAGCATGAACTAATATCAGGTATACTGCTGGAGAAGGTGAGAAATTAAATAGGAGTTCTTTTCTTTCATTTTTAATAGAATATTACTAATACTCTCATGTTGCTTTCTAACAAAATTGAAATTATTAAATAGTAAATAAGAAACAAGATATGTTTATTCCCATAACTTGTATTCAAATTGGATGAAAAAGGAGGACCCGATGTTATAATTTTGCTAGTTATTTAGAGTATAATATCCTAAAAACAAAGAATGCTGTAAAAAAGTTATTTCTAAAAAATTAAAATAAAAAAATAGAAATCAAGAAATGGGAACTTAATCAAATATGCCCTAGAGCACGTAAGGTTTTTTTCGCTTCAAACATTGAAATTGGCATTTCATTGGGTTCAGGTAAGAGGTCACTAACTATGGATAGTAGTTCTGAGAAACTATTATCACTCCACCCAAATCGGACCTTCAAATTGTATAGCCTCACTAAAGATGATAATTTAGTATATTTTTTGCATCCTACGTATAAAGGCTTGTGAGCTTCACTGAATATTGTTTCGAATGAAATAGAATTCTTCTCTAATTGTTCTTGAGCAACTTGAACCATCTCAATCACATCTTCAAAATCTTCCTCTCCAAATTTTTCGTCGAATTCATTATATGACTCATTGTGGTTAACTTTTTCCGATGGCAAATCTTCACCATGCCAATACCATACCTTGTAACTTTGGTCTATACCATTAATATACAAGTGAGTTCGAATGGTTGTAGGGTTATGACTGTGTAGATTCCCACATTTGAGACATGGACATCTTATAGTGTTTAACGGTTGGGCATGACATAACCCGGACTCAATAAAGGTTTCAACCCCTAACTCGTACTCTTTAGAGAGTCTACTTTTAGCCATCCATGATTTGTCCATGACAATGAACCTGGTACAGTAATACCAAGTCATGACACAACACAAATCAATGATATGTTTAAAACATGTCAAGGGTACATGAACATGGTAATAAAGAACAACATATGCTTTAAAAAAAAGCATAACATTTTAACAAGACAGAAATTGTACAGAACAATAAATTCACCATAGTCAAGGCTATCTTAACTGCAAGATAGCCATGACACTCAATTAATCATGATGACAAAACTTAGAAAGGCTTAGGCACACTTTTTAAAGTCAAGGCTACCATTACTGCAGGATAGCCATGACACTCAATCCCTAATAACTACATAGTTATCCTTTTAAGTCATCACAATCAAATAAATGAGCAAGGAAGAAAAGGATGAACCTTGAATAGACATAATAAAAATCTAAAAAATAGAACTCTTTAACGTCTATTTGAAACTACAATATTCATACATGGCCTTTAGAAAATACTTGTTCACAAAGACAAATATTACAGATTCACAATAAAGGTCTTAGTCCATTGAGACTTTATTAATGAGTGATTTGTCAATGTGAAGAATTACACTACCTTCAGCAATAGTTCCCTTAAGCAATAGTTCCCTTAAGCAATAGTTCCCTTGATCAGTGAATCAAGCTCTTAATCTCCACTCATAGTAAGTTGAGGATGTCTTGAAGTGATTATCTTCACTTTCAAATCCTTGCTCATGTTTTCATCCCATTCGAGCACTTTAGTTGTGAGAAACTCGAGAATTGATGTTAAGTGTACAGCACTACTGGCACTTAGACAAAAGGGAGAATGGAAAAGGTAAATATATAAACAGAATGGAAAAAGATTGATTAAGGGGAAAATGAAGAAAAATGATACACAAAGTCTATCAACTTTTAAGGGTGCATTTAAGCTTCAAAATAGCAAAATTACATGAAACATCAGCAAAACTATGTAAATGACAAAAAAAAAGCTTTTTAATGTTAAAAAAAAGCCTCAAAACTGCTACTTTATATGAAATTATTATAAAGTAGACATGAAACAGCAGCAGAACCATATAAATGACCAAAAAACAGCTTCTTAATGTAAAAAAAAGCCCAAAAAATGCGCTTTACATGAAAAACTACAATGACTAAAAAAACAGCATCAAAGCATCCAACTTAAGCCTAAAAAATACAGTAAAATATATATTTTAAGCCCAAAAAAATATTAACACAACATTATAACAAGGATAAAAAATAGTAAGTTTTCATATTGTCCTTACAACTACTATAATTTTAATAAGATAATAATGTAAATGGTTCACAATGAAAAATTGAAATATGAACAGACTTGTAACACTAGTCAGTTAATTGTAGATGGTTCATCATTTTCCCCCATACACTCTACTACAACTAACTTATACATTTCTTTATAAACAAATATAATATGAACATACTTGTAACACTCGTTAGTTAATTGTAGATGCAAGGTATTTATTGGAAGGAAAACAACATGATGTAATAAAAAAATGATAAAACAATAATTTGAAGCATTACATTTATTTGAATCTTGCCCGACAATGTTGGAACCTCAATCTTGCCGCCAAGAATAGCCTGAAAGAGCATTTGGATATAAAATTTGATAAAAATATTATCTAATATGCAAGGCACACAAAAAAAAACAATCAGTGATTGAATATGCTATAAAAGATAAAACCTGAGTCATCAGTCCTAAAATAGATAGTTGATAGCCAAACATAATGATTAGCATTAGAAGAGAAGGTACTACTTAAGACAGTAATTGCAGAACTCAAAATAAGAAAAAGACTTTGCAAGAGCGTAGAGGCAAAAGAAGTATGGTTAACTCCAACATGAATAAAAATAAATTCTTAGTTTCTCAAATTTCTCAATTACTGCTTACTAATTTTCCAATAAACTAATGAGTCATGATAACTCTATATACATGAGCATGAGTAAAAGCAATATTACAAAAACTAAGTTGAACTTGAGACAAAATAAATAGAAGGGTTCATTTAATTTTCAAATAGAACTGCATAATATACTGTCAAGCAGAAAATGTATCTTACTAACAGGCACAAGGATTAAAATTAAAAGAATGACAAATATCAAGAATTAAAATGAGGGGAAACTGAGCATAATCCAAACTCCAAAGAAATAAAAACTAAAAATAAGGAAATCAGAAAAGACATCTAGTGAGAGAAGTTTAATCAATCTTAACTCAAAGAAGTGTTAAAGATCAAAACTTTAAGGAGTATCCATGGAAAAACCTTTGCATAATAGATGATGAACTCATAAAAATGAAGAAGGGTTTTAAGAAATCCATTGCAATCCTTAATCTAGAAAATACCTAAATCAAACTAAATTCATCAAACTAAAACCAATTAATATCTCCCTCACTGACAAACTACTCATCTTTCCATTTTTTTACCCTCCCTTTAAATGATTTCTCAAATGGAGGTTTAACTATTGGAACCCTATCATAACTCTTTTAAAAGTAAATAGTAAAGATTTTCAAATGCTGATGGGTGAAGAAATCTCAAGCAAGTTCTCAAAATGGGATAAATTTTTAATCTCAAGAGGTGGTGTTACTCTCTCCTGCTCAAGTCTCAAGCTACAGCAGATATTCCAAATTATTCTATACATAAATCAGATTTCATAATTCAATCAAAATACAAAATACACCAATTCACAGTTTCATTCATCTTGTTATACAGAAATCAGATTTCATAATTCAATCTTATGATTTTCTGGAATTCGAATAAATCAATATGAAATCAGGGCTTTAATGAAAACTTTGAACTGGAAGAGAGCTTGGACGAGAAAAACCAAATAGAGAAGAGATGAGTTGCAAGGAAAAGTACCTTGAAGAGAGAATCGAAGGGTTTCGTCTGAGATTAACGCTAAGCGATGAATGATTTCATCTGAGATTAACGATGAACGGAGGTGCTAAGCAAATACCCTTTTCTCTTGAGTAAATTCCCCTTTTCTCTTGAGCGAGAGTGAAAGTGCTGAACGATGAACGGAGGTGTTGAGCAAAAATTTGATTGATCCTTCGAATGAACCTTCGATTCGATTTGATTGATGATGCAGATGAGGAAGTGCGAAAGAGACAAAGATGAGGAAGTGCGAGAGACAGAGATGAGATTGATCCTTCGATTGAACCTTCAACTATTCGATTGAACCTTCGATTCGATTCACCAAAGTCATTGTGTTCCTTCGATTTTCAACGAAGCCTTCAATGATTTGATTTTCAGCGATTCGATTCGATTTTCAACGCAGCCGTTAATGATTTTCACTTTGATTAGGGTTTCGAGCGATAAAGGCAAGGGAACGATGAGCGAAAAGTGAGAGTGAGCATGCGAGAGAGCAAAAATACTAAAGTGAGAGTTTTTTTTCTTTTTTTTAATCGTATAAGCATGCGAGAGAGCGATAAAGGAAAGGGAACAGGCGACGTCTTTTTTTTTACTCTTACTGTTCATTCGCACTTTCTTTTATTGTGTCGCCTATTAAAATAGTTAGTGTGTTCTATTCCTATTTTTCTTATAGTGTCATGAGCTAACAACTTAAGCCCAGTGAGAAAAATAAGAATAAAAAGTAAAAATAGACCTCAAACTCGCATTTCAATTTGTGTCCAATTAATCTGCACATACACTCCTAAAGTTCTCCAAACTCTAGGTAATTTCATTTTATACTCTCTAAAGGATGATATTACTAACTCTCGTAGTCAATCCTCATCCAATTACTTGTTATGATAAAGTTAAGAAAAATAAATAAAACTTTGCATAAATATAACATTTCGATCCTCTATCCAGGATATATAATTTCATCGATCATATGCATGAAGGTAATGAGTACATCTCGTAGGATACACATTCGCCCTTTATGCATGAAATGAAGGTAATGTGGACTTTTCCCGTAGTATCCACCATTCAACCTTATGCATGATGAAGGTAATGTGGACTTTTCCCGTAGTATCCACCATTAACCTTTCATTCTCTTTCTCACTTTATTTCCTTTTTCACTTTCTTTTCTCTTTCACTTTCTTTTCTTTCTCACTTTCTTTTCTTTTTCACTTTCTTTTCTTTTTCGCTTTCTTTCAATGATGCGAGATGTTATGGTACAATAAATAATGGTGCAAGATGTTATGCATATGCTTGTAAAAGTAATAAAGTAAAGTACGATTATTAAAGTATCCGAGACAAACATAAAGTAAAGAGGCATAAAGTAAAGACATAAAGTAAAATAGATAGGAATCTCAGATGAATGATATGTCGATCGAACTCCGCTACCAATAATAAAAGTAAAAACATAACTTAAACGATTAACCTATACCTTCCAGGATTCTAAACTTCCAATATAATCTGAAGTTCTATTAACCGTTCTATATAGAAGTTTGGATCTTCTAACCTCCAATGATCCATCCTACGCTTCGAAACGAATCTAGCTTAGAATCTTCTAAGATTCAGTGCTTTCCTCGAGAACTCTTAAGTTCTCACTTAAAGGATTAACTCCTAATCCTAAGGGCACTAACTCACATCCCTCTAATCTTAGATTCGGATTCTAATCTTAGTTTCAATTATACAAACCATTATACTTATTTGCTTTCTATAGTTACTTTAAATTCTAACTATTCTGACCTTAATAAAAGATGACTTCACTCCTAAATCCGAAAGAGCGATCAAACGAGCGGTTCAAAAACACCTACAATTGAATTATATCACATAATCAATAAATTACCAACTATTGATCAAACAACAACTAAACATACAAAACGACGAAAAACCCAACAAACCCCCCACAAAGAAGCTCTCGGCCCTCTCAAGTAAAATGGGATTCGGGTTTGGTTTTCCGGCTTTTAGGCAATTTAAAGTGTTTCGAGTTGGTTTTAAGCAAATTCGATATTCCCGATTTCAATGAGTATCGATAATTAGGGTTTTTGAACGTTATGCCCTTTCCCGAATTGAATTTCAATAAACAATAATTCACTAATTTATAACCCATAATTAAACCCAAAAGGGTAAATTTCAAACGGGAAGGGTTTCGACTGAAACTCGGTTTTAGGGTTAAGGGAAAGTTTTTAAAAACACTTAAAATGACTCCCGTATTAACAAACACCGAGTTCCACAACACGAAATTGAAGGAAATCAAAGAAAACTCCATTAAAATACTATTTGGAGCTTAGGGTTTGAAACTTTACTTACCGAGAACTCCGTATAACACGAGTGGCAAGTACGATGGTTAGGTGGAAAAGGATCCTTGACTCGAGGGCTTTCCGATGTATCCAAGATCGAGTCGATCCATCGAGAAACGAACGAAAATCGAATTTCTCTTTTCTCTCTTTGATGCTCACGGGTGGGAGGAAGAAAAATTGGAGTGTTTTGGTCAAATTTGAGTCAAAGGTGATTTTAAAGAAGATGAGTGAATAGTGTTTAGATATTTAGGGATTTTGAAAATGGCGGTTACGTCCTTTTATGACTTTTGACTTATAAAACGAAACCCGTTGATCTTAAACTATCCCAATGGTGATTAATAATTATTAATTGGCCCGTTAATAATTATTAATACCATTAAAACGAAATTAAACTAAAGAGGTAATTAAAAGGACTTAAACCGAAATAAACTACTAAATTCTAATTTACCGATAAATAACTAAACTTTAATTACTTAAATTAAAATAAAATAAATAATTTTTTTTTTATCACAAAATAACAGGATGTTACAATATATATATCACACTAATTATACAAGGTTCAATACACCCTTGTATTCTCTCAATATACAATTCAATTTCATTCCTCATTCTCATAGCACTCGGCTATCATCACATTTCATTCTTTTTCTCTATGGAAATGTATAATATACCTAATGTTTCATTTCTTTTCTTTCTTAAATAAAGCTAAGCTCACTTAGTCTTAACATATTTAAACATTCATTAACTCACTAAACAAGTGTAAAGGGCAAACAACCTTTACATTAATATAATCATCATATGCGAATAATGTCAGGTAATGAAAGCTCCCGTAGGACTAAGCATTCACCTCATTATCTCGCTTTCCAAAATAAAATATACAAATTCCTTTCAATAATCTCTTTCCATCTCTAGTGAATAATGACAGGTAATGAACGCAGGCTTCAATACATACCTGATACAGGCTTCAATGCACACCTGTAGGCTAAGCTCATTCATCTCATTAAACTCACTTTCCAATATAAAATAAACGAATTTCTTTCAATAATATCTTCCCACCTGTAGTGAATAATGACAGGTAATGAACGAAGGCTTCAAAACACACCTGATACAGGCTTCAATGCACACCTGTAGGCTAAGCTCATTCACCTCATTATCTCACCCAACGAATACAGGCTTCAATGCACACCTGTATCCTCGTATATGTATCATAGTAATTATGGATAATACTAGACAATGTGAACTCGCATAGTTCCATCATTATCTCATTATCCATCTGCTCCAATCATGCAAAGTCCCGCAGTCCTTTAGCATTCCTCATGTACATATACGTAAATATAAAACGAATAATACCAGACAATGCAAGCTCACTCAGTCTATGCATTGTCCCATTATTCCTCCTAATAATCGATTATGCAATATGATATGATATGATATGAATATGCTTTTAAGTGGAAGTAAATAAATATAAACATTCATGATAATCGAAAGGACATAACAGTAAATGGATCGTGAATGACTCTTATACATAAAATAGAAATTAGGATCTTCTAATAAGAAAATAATAAATAAAATCAAGCGAACCGGCTTTCAAATAACTCGAGATTTTTACTTAACAGAAAAGTCTCCAATTCATTGTTTATTAAACATATGAAGTTCCTTACTCACAATCCTTATTACCTTTGTATCTCTCAACTTCTGATAAACATTAGGAAACTCCGAAGTAAGTATAAACTTAGAACTTCCGAAACTTACTCATTTTCTTTAAAGTACCTAAGAATTCTCTCACTCAACTAGAACTAACTCTCAAGCCTAAGCATGTTAGTTCACTTACTTTAATCCTTTCGATTAAACCTTAATCTCAACTCCAATCCTAAGAACCGTTCAACTTATTCGGTTTCTAAATCTACTTTAAATTCTATTTATTCTCACCTCGAATGCTCCCGTGACAACAAAGTTCCCACGAACCAACAAATGAGCAATCGCACCTATAATTTACCAATTGATCAACAAATTACAATTCATATCTAATAAGAGGAAAAGTGTGATTTTTGGGTGAATAGTGATTTTGGATGAATAGTGTTTTCAGATGAATAGTGTTTTCAGGGGAATAGTGTTTTTCAAAAATCTGGGCTCAAAATCGTCAAATTCCTTGATGGAAATTCATGTTTTCAACTTCAAAACTCATTTATAATAAAAAACGAACAAAACCATGTAAAAAGTTTTGAAAACTCACTTTTTAGGGCCACAAGGTTAGGTGGGATAGATAGCCCTCGTCCCTAGCAATCCAACACAACTGACCTCATCGAAAATGGTCAAGAATTGATGAAAATCCAAGAGATTTTTTCTTCTCATCCATGGATGTGGAGAGCTACAGCCATGGCAAGGAAAAATGAGAGAAATTGTCTTAAAATTTGACTTTTGACCTTTTAAAGAAGATGAGGGAATAGTGTTTAGATATTTAAGATTTTCGAAAATTACGGTTACGTTCTTTTAATGATTTTTAACGTATAAATCAAAACCCGAAGTTTTTAAACTAGCCAAATGGTGATTAATAATTATTAATTGGCCCGTTAATAATTATTTATGCTACCAAAACTAATTTAAGCTAATAAAACGATTAAAAAGGTTTTCGAACAAATTTAACTACTAAATTCTACAGTTCTAAAATCTAAAATTTAAATTAATAAATTCTAAAATTAAATTAAGTGCTTTACAGAAAATAATAATAATAATTAAATAAATAAATAAAAATTCTATGCAAAATGTGACGACCCGACTATTTTAAAATCATTTAAATTAGAAAACACAGCGGAAGTCTTTTATTTTAAGAAAAATTGGCGTGGTTTTGTTTGAAAGTTGGCTAGCCAAAACCTGTTTACATCCTAATTTTTAAATCTAATAAAATCACATGGAACTTTAAGTCCCAATCAGGAGTTCAAAGATGTAATATCATAAAACAATAACCATAAGCTCTTATGAGATAAATACAATGTACAATTCACAAAATCCTTTAAAGTTCACAAAAGTTAATACATAAGCTTTACAATAACTGAGTCCATCTCGAGATCATCATCCCTCGATCACGCAGCACCACCTCCTCTCCCTCGACCTCTAGCCAGGGAATTACCTGAAATTGGTTGTAATATCATGAGCTAACAACTTAAGCCCAGTGAGAATAATAAGAATAAAAAGTAAAGATAGACCTCAGACTCGCATTTCCGATCCGTGTCCAATTAATCTAACACAATTCACTCCTAAAGTCCTCCAACTCTAGGTAATTTCATTTTATACTCTCTAAAGGATGATATTACTAACTCTCGTAGTCAATCCTCTTCCAATTACTTGTTATGACAAAATAAGAAAAGTAAATAACTTTGCATAAAATATAACATCTCGATTTATATTCCATCGATCATATGCAATGTAGGGTTCGTATATACCCTTATGCATAAATGAAGGTAATGCAGACATCCCGTAGGCTCCCATTCAACCTTATGCATGAAGAAGTAATGAGTACATCCCGTAGGCTACCCATTCGTCTTCTATCTTAGTTTTACTTTCTTTTCTTTTCTTTTTTTTTTCTTTTTTTGAAGGTGATGCGGACATCCCGTAGGCTCCAACATTCTTCCCTTCTTTTCTTTCTCACCTTCTTTTCTTTTTCTCTTTTCAATGATGCGAGATGTTAAGGTTATGCTTGCACATGCTTGCAAAAGTAAATAAAGTAAAGTGTGAATAATAAGTTACTGAGACAAACATAAAGTAGAGGGGCATAAAGTAAATAAATAGGAAACTCAGGACGAAGGATATGTCAATCGAACTCCGCTAACAATAATAAAAGTAAAAATCATAACTTAAATGGTTAACCTATACCTTCCAGGATTCTAAACTTCCAATATAATCCGAGAATCTATTAATCGTTCTATATAAAAGTTTGGATTTTTTAACTTCCAATGATCCAACCTAAGATTCGAAAACGAATCTAACTTAGAATCTTCTAAGACTCAATACTTTTCTTGAGAACTCCTAAGTTTTCACTTAAAGGATTAACTTCTAATCCTAAGGGCACTAACTCACCTCCATCTAATCTTAGATTCGAATTCTAATCTTAGTTTCCAATTCTACAAATCTTCACACTTATTTGCTTTCTAAAAATACTCTAAATCCTAACTATTCTCACCTTAAATAAAGTTGACTTCGCTCCTAAGTCCGGAAGAGCAATCAATCAAACAGTTCAAAAACACCTACAATTGAATTATATCACACAATCAATAATTTACTAACTATCGATCAAACATCAACTAAACGTTCAAAATGACGAAAAACTCAACAACCCTCCCAAAGAGGCTCTCGGCCCCCTCAAAGAAAATGGGCCTCGGGTTTGGTTTTCCGGCTTTTAGGTAATCTAAAAGTGTTTCGAGTTGGTTTTAAGCAAATTCGACATTCCCGATTTCAATGGGTATCCACAATTAGGGTTTTCGAATATTATACCCTTTCCCGAATTGAATTTCAATAAACATTATTTCATTAAATTATTACCCATAATCAAACCCAAAAGGGTAAATTTCAAACGGGAAGGGTTTCGACTGAAATTCGATTTTAGAGTTATGGGAAAGTTTCCAAAAACTCATAAAACTACTCCCGTATTTACAAACACCGAGTTTCCCGACAAGAAATCGAAAGAAAACAAAGAAAACTCCATTAAAACACTATTTGGAGTTTAGGGTTTGAAACTTTACTTACCGAGAACTCCGTATAACACGAGTGGCAAGTACGATGGTTGGATGGAAAAGGATCCTAGACTCGAGGGCTTTCCGATTTATCCAAGATCGAGTCGATCCGTAGAGAAATAAACGAAAATCAAATTTTCTCTTTTTCTTCTTGATGCTCACGGGTTGGAAGAAGAGAATGGATGAAGTTTTGGTCAAAATTTGAGTCAATGGTATTTTAAGAAGATGAGTGAATAATGTTTAGATATTTAGGAATTTTGGAAATGACGGATACGTCCTTTTATGACTTTTGACTTATAAAACGAAACCTGATGATTTTAAACTATCCCAATGGTGATTAATAATTATTAATTGGCCCGTTAATAATTATTAAGACCATTAAAACGAAATTAAACTAAAAAGGTAATTAAAAGGACTTAAACCGAAATAAACTACTAAATCCTAATTTACCGATAAATAAATAAACTTTAATTACTTAAATTAAAATAAAATAAATAAATAAATAAATTTTTTTTATCACAAAATAACGGGACGTTACACAAAATAACAGGACGTTACAGTTCAAAAGATAAATTGGGGGCTGATCTATTCAACACACCCGAAAATAAGAGAATCGGAGAAGAGATGGAAAAATCCCGGGTCTTGGGAGCAATTGAAGGGCGGCAACTTTGGGATAGAAAAGAGAGAGATATTTCTAATTTTTCTTTTTTTGCTTCAAATGAAAGATGAGGAAGAATACCTCTAAAACTTGAAGATGTATTTTCAATTTGCAAAAAGACCGTTTTCCTTTTCCTTTTCTTTTAAAAATTACCTCATACTCTTAAAACATAGGGTTAATTTCATATAAAACCACATTAATTAGGCAATATAGCATTAATACCAACACTATTTCTAAAATAGCAAAACTGCCAAAATGACATCCACGCGCCGTCCAAGGGGATTTCGAAAAGACAAAACCTACCCTTGTCATAAAAAAGGAATGATGAAAATCGTATTAGATAGCAATTAATGATGAAATAATGTCAGTTAAGATATTGTGTGGGGTATAGCCTTCGAGAATCAAGAATTCAAAATATCAAAATTTGGATTTCAAAACGAAAAAAAGAGGGGTAGTTTACAGAAAAGGAAAACGGAGAGTGAAAGGGAAGCAGGAAAACCCTAGGAAAGAAAATCAAAAAAGGATACGAGAGAATGGCAAGAACGAGAGGAAGCACGAGGACGGAAGGGATTAGTTCTGAAATAGGAGCGGTAAGTAAGTTTGTAAATGATTTGTTTTTATACAAAATGTAATGTAATTGAAGTGATTAACTTGGAAAGACATGTATGACAGGGAAGGGGTAGAGGAAGCGAACAAGGGACGAAAAGAAATCGAGATCTTCGTGATTTGCAAACGGGGGGGATGGAAGAAGAGGTATAATTTTTTGCGATTTGAAGTGAGATACTGTGTTCTGTATTTAGATTAAGTACATGTGGAAGAAGTTTTCAGACATGCAAACTAAAAATAGTCACAAATGCAGGAGTTAGATGAAGGAAACGAAGAAAGTAATGTACCCACTGAAAAAAAGAAGCAGAACAAAAGGAATGTAACGATGGAAGAGGAGACTGATGATGAAGAAGATGATTTAGAGAATGAGGTAAGTTGTAGTTTATAAAACATAAATGTTTAGAGAGTATATACTTTGATCAATTTCAGGAGGGGAGAAACGGGTACATAAGTAATGTGAATAAAACGAATGTTATTGATGCAGGGTGGGACTACATCAATTGGGAGATCAAAACAAAGAGGGGATTTAAAAAAACTGAGGGGGAATGAAAATGAAGAGGAGTATTCAGCTAACGATGGAATAGATGATAGAGATGAAAATGAAGATGAGCAAGTAAGTTATTGTAAAAGGATGAAGATTATTAATAATAGATTAAGCTATACAATACTGTTGAATGTGAGTTTAGTATTAATTGTTCTATTGCAACAGGAAATGACCGAGTGTGGAAACAAGAAGAAAAGGAAGAGTAATGTGAAAACGGTGAATAATCCGGGAAAGGTAAAAGTTTAGATTTGTTACACTGTATAAGAAATATAAACTATTTATGAATGTAACAGAATTTCTTGTATTTAATAATAAAATTACAGAGATTACAAAATAAAACGAAGAGGAGGATAGATGATTACTTTGAGATTACTAATGAGGGTGGTTCAAGACGTGGAAGGGAGGATTGTTATTTGATTAAGTCACCGGACTGGTATAAGAATAAGAAGACAGTGGCTTATGCAAAGTATGACATGATACTGGATGTAATCAAAATGTGCAGGGGGAGATTGCTTGATTTATTGGATGATTGTTGTTTGAAGAATGTTTTAAAAATGTCCGTTAGGAAGTTTCCAACGAAGCTGATTCAACATCTTTTAAGTCGTGCTGTTAAGAATGAAAAACCCGATGAGTTGAGTTTCAAGATAGGCGGTGAAATCCATACATTCACTTTGATGGATTTTTGTTTGATCACGGGGCTGAACTGTAATCCGGTTAAAAATGTGGACCGGGATTTATTACCGGAGAGTGAATTGTTGCAAACTGTTTTCGCTGAATCGACAAAACTGGATTGGAACAAGCTGGACAGAGGGTTTAGAGGAATGGATTTTTGTGACGAAGAATTGGCTTTGAAGATGGTGAAGTTATATATTTTGGAGTCTCTTGTTATACCAAAGCAAATCGGGACAACAATATCAAGTTTGCATTTTCGAATGGTTGAAAATGACGAGGTGTTCAATGGGTACTCATGGGGAAGGCTATCTTACAATCTAACTATAGTGAGCCTGAAGAAAATTCTAGACAATCCGGAAGGGGATTCAAAAGAATCATTGGATTTCCACAAGCCCTAGTCATTTGGGCTTGTGAGATACTACCTGCATTGTCTCTTAATTCAGTATATGCAAAGAGGATTGGAGATGGATATCCAAGGATGCTTAACTGGGATTATCACAAGCAAGGGACTTGGCAATCGTATGAAAAGGATGTGTTCAATGATGATGTAAGTAAAAGTTTATATAATATAAACGTTTTGTAAATGCATATAGTTTATATAGTATAACTGCTTACTGTAATTTGAATAACAGTTAACGGTGAAAGGGATGAAGCCTACTGATGAGGAGTTGGATACGGAGTACATGAAGATTTTCAAGAGAGAATATAAAAACAAAGAAAGAATGGAAACAGAGAAAGGGGAATCAAACTTTAACTGCGATGGTTGGTTTAATGAAGATGATAATGACGGGAGGAGGCAAATGGCGGAAGATATAAAACTGATACTGCATCAAAATTACACAATGCATCAAACGCTGGTGAAATTAGAGAAAAAAGTGGACGAACTACATGAATTGGTCAAACAGGGAAGGCAACAAGAACCGAGAGATTACGATGGGCATCAATATGAGGTAGATGAACTATGTTTATGAAAATGTATAGATAACCTTACCTAACAATGTATGAAAATTACAGGGATTTGATTATTGTGTTAACGATGAAAACGCGGAACAAATGTTTACTGAAGAAGTAAATGAAGACGTGTTTCGACATGTAAATTTGGAGAACGTTGATGATGGAATCAGAAATGTAAATGATAACGCTGATTGTCAGGTAATCATTACAACCCTATGGAAGAAGGCAATAAAAAACACGAAAAAACGTACTTTAGTGAAAAAAATGACTAATTCTATAAATAAATGTAGGAAATAAGAATAGAAGATGAATCAGACATATCTCCTGTGAAGATTTCTTCAGATATTATGGAGTGGTTGAAAAATAAAGAACAATCGATAGTAATATATAGGGTAAACTTTCTTCACATGTTTTTAATTTATATGAAAACATTACAAATGCTGTAATATGAGTTGTATTAATATGGAAAAAAATAGGGGGGCGAACATCTTGATGCAGCACGCGGAGGAAGCAAGTTGAATCGAACAGTCCATGAGGTAATTTACTTATAAAAGTTTATATATATTAAATCTTTAACATAAATAATAGTTTATATATAGTAAACATATTAATATTTAAAAAACAGGTTGCAGCTTCGGGAACTACTGGAAGTGTGGAGGTTGCAGAAAAAGAGCTGAATGATAATAAAAAAGGGAAAGGGAAAAAAGATGACAATGTTGATGGGAGAAAGAAGGGGAGAAAGCGAATCGAAAGGAAAAATGTGAAGGCGCCTACAAATGTGAGTACACGCCCAAAAAGAACCAGGAAGGATGGAAAGTACACTACTGAGCCATATACCGAAAAATTTGGGTCCAATGAAAAAGATATGAAGGGTCCAAGTTTCCATGTACTCACTCCGCCAACTCAAGAAGAATAGATACCGTTCTAAGATCCAGTGATATTAAAATTGAAGACACTTTTTTGGAATTTTATGCTTAAATTCTTATATTTTGAAACTGACATATATTTTTGAATGTCTGGGTTATAAAATGTGTTAACATGGTTGGTATAAAAATCTATGATGATATTTATGCACAAAATATATAGTAATATTGTGCCATCATAATCAAAACATGATATGTAGTTGTAAAGTATTAACTGAATAAGAAAGTATGAACAATGTATGCATATATTATAAATGAATCCACTTATTACAAAAACATCAAATATATTAACACAGATTCTAATTAATAAAATGTTTATTAAAAAAAAAAATTTAACATGAGTGAAACGAAAATACACAAACACCAGAAATTAGCACATACATAAAGTTAAGACAAGAAATAAAAAAAAAAGATGATTGGAAGATATATTATATAGTATCTAATCACCGCATCTAAAACAAACATCAAGCCTATGAAAAAATTATTGAAAAAAAACACTAAATATTAAAACGAAAAATGTTATGGTCAAAGCAATTTGTTATGACCAATATCACAAAGATGCAACGAAAAAAATAGTAAAAAATAAAAAAAGTTATTAAAAAGTCTAACATCAGATGCTTAAAGATTGAGAAACACGAATGAAATTAATTGTGTGCAACATAACTAAATGCATTACGGCATGTCTTGCGATTATGACCAGAACCACCACAGCGAGAGCAATTCCGAGAAGTTGATCCAGAATTATAAGACTCCAAATGTGATATGTGTCTTTTCATCTTCGGTCTACCTACAGAACGACGAACATCTGGTGGATGGACAACAACTGTTTCAACATCATATGGAATCTTCCATTGTCTTCGAGTACCGATAGGCATTACCATCCCAGAATAAGTTGCTATAAGAGATTCAATAGAATAGTATTTATGCACATATTCGGAAGGTGGAAGGTTACGGGAAATGATAGCGGCACAAGCATGAGCACAAGGTATTTTAAGAAGATTCCAACGTCGACATTCGCATTTCTTGTTTTGAATGTTGACACGATACTCCATTTCAAAAGTAATAACAACAGAATCAAAATCATTCAAATGACGAACCTGTGCATGGAAAAAATGAAAAAAAAACATTTAAAATTAAAGGTGTAAAAAAAATAAATGGTTTCTAAATTATAACCAGTTATAATATAGAAAACGTACCATCATCCGACGTCCATATTCAATGTTGGTCCTCAATGTACAATCAGCCCAAGGGGTGAGGGTAGAATGAACGTTAGTAGCCAATAAACGCCTTTCATAAAACCATTGCTCCAATGTCAAACGTATCTCTTCTAAAGCACTAATAATGGGTAATTCACGTGCATTCTTCAAAACTGCGTTATAACTTTCACAAATGTTAGTGGTCATAACATTGAAACGAACAACAGGAAAATAAGCACGAGACCACACTGATTTCCGAATATCATTTAAGTATGGTACTATCCTAGGTTCCATCAATTCCAATTGGTGAAAAAGTAATTCGTGTTCATCCTTAGTATAGGCTTCAGCACAACGAATGAAGTGTTCAGCTAACGATTTTTTGTGGAATCGACTCTTAATATTCTGAGATAAATGATGCATACAAACACCATAATGAACACCGGGCATAACTTTGCAAACTGCTTTGTAAATACTCGGGTGTCTGTCTGAAATGACAGAGAGATTCTCTCTACTACCAATAATATTGTTGAGATGAATAAAAAACCATTCCCATGAACAATCATTTTCCAATCAACAACGGCGCAGCCGAATCGGAAAAACTTGGTTATTACCATCCAAAGCACACGCCAACAAAACTCCAGGCAAATTTAGATTTTAAAAAAGTACCGGTCAACGCACACAATGGGTCTACAATGAGCAAAACCAGAGATAAAGCTCCCAAACTCATGAAAAGGAATTGAAATCTGTTCTCAGCAGTCAATTGGTATTGGACGTAAGACCCTATAAAAAAAATATTAATAAAGTATAAACGTATATAAAACAGAAAAGGTTATAAAATATAAACGTTTTGAAAAACATACCAGGGTTATGAGCAGTTAACACATAACAAAACTTCGGAACGAGAGCATATGATTCGACTGGACAGCCTCTGATCTCTTTCAAAATTATTTCTCTAGCACGGTAAGCCTTTGAGTAACAAATATGAATCCCATGTCTTTTTTTCATGAAGTTAACAATCTTATTTGAAGACATAAACTTCCCACTACAAACCCTAAAATATTCTCTAATATAATCAGCAATTATAGAGGCGGTGGCTTGCGGGTGATCTACTTTTATAATGTCAACGGAACATGAATGTTGTAAACAAAATTTTTTAATAGACCACCAATCGGTACCCTCATAGGATGACGCCTTAACAAACCAGGAACATTCGAGATCTTTACAACATGCAAAAAAACGCCCACCATCTGATTTAACAACGCGAATAGGAAACCCTTGTTTCAAAGATTGAACTTGAACAGCTTTTTTCAATACATGCTTGGATGCATAAATTGCGTTGTCGGTATTAAGGAAAAATGATTCACGGGGACATTCAACGTTGACCATAGTAATGAATTGAAACCCAACAGGAACCTCATCAATGTAAAAATCTTCAGGGTCGCTATATATACCTAAATCAAAAACAGTGGTTGAGGAGCCAAAGGGATCAAGGTGTAACCACAGGGTCAACGGTTGCGATTTAAGAACTATTTTCTTTTTATCAATAACTAAAGAAACGAACGCAGTGGAACTATCGAACAGAAATGATTCTAAGAATGCAACGTCATTGTCAGTTTTCACGTCCAGATAAGCTTTCACTTTGGATAATGTCACAATCTCCATTAAAATACATTGAGTCTTACTGTTAAAACGAACCTTACGTTTGAGTTTGTTCTGCAAATCTTCAAATTTTGTGTTCTGAAAAAACATCATACTCTTCATTTCATATCGTTCATAGTTGTTAGCTTCATCCCACGATCCGCCATATATAATATCGATGGAAGTGGTACGCATTTTGATAGATTTCATATATCAGAGAAATGAAGAAAAAAAAACGTAAACCCTAAAAACAAGAAACGCAAAAACATACGGACAAAACTGAAATAGAAACGGTAATAAACAAAAAAGGAGAGCTAAACAGTGTATTCCACAAATCATGGAGCAAATTAAAAAAACATTTAAGGAATATGAAACGTAATTAAAACAGCAACTAAAAAAGGAAGTAGAAAAAGGACATTTTGGTAAACATTTGAAACGGAAGATCAAAAGTAACCACCAAAAAAGGTGTTTCTTGGGCAAATTTGAAATTAACAAATCTCAGCCGATATTATTGAAAAAATGATAATTAATGTGGATATTGTTGCTAATATCTCTAAAACATAACCCACCTCTTAAAATTAATCAACACAATTAATCTAGGATATAATGTAATTTATTATTATTAATTTGGCTATTAATAATAATTGATACACATAGTTCAAAATAACTACTTGAAATCTAAATTTACCAAATAAAGATTAAACTTCTAAATTCTAAATTACAGGAATTAAACTAATTAAATAGTTTAATTAGATAAATAAAGGAATAATAATAAATAAATAAATAATAATTCTACCTCAAAATAACGGGACATTACAAATAATTAATAAATAATTCCAATTTATTTAATTAATTATTTTGGGCCAATTTCAATTAAGTTCATTAATCGAATTGGGTTTGAAACTCTCTCTTAAATTAATAAGTCTAACTTAATTAATTTATTAATTACCTACTTTATTTAAATAATTAATAATATAATATTTTCTCCCGACTAAATATTAACAAATGATATTTAATTATTAATTTTCATTATTTAAACAATTAATAATAAATATTTTAATTATTAATTTCCATTAAATAAACTCATTATTTATATAATTAATAATTCTAATTGAAAATATTTTATTATTAATTAATTAATTTCAATTATTAATTTTCATTCAAATAAAATTAATTATTTAAACAATTAATTGTAACGACCCGATTTTTAGTAAAATCCATTAAAACAAATGCGCAGCGGAAAAACTAGATTTTACAGAAAAACGGCATGGGTCCGTTTAAAATTCGGATAAACCAAAACCTATTTACCACCCAATTTTCCAGAAAAAGCAGTAAACCGGAATTTCATATTCCAAAATGTGATGAAAATGCTAAAGGAAGTTTAAAGTTAAAAAAAACAGATACAAATTATACAAATGCTCCATCGAGCTCAAAATGAACATAATAAAATAATGAAAAGTTCAAGAGCATTCAAGAATGCTTGACCCAAAACCACAAACATTCTTGTCCATTCATCGTCCTGATAGGTCACACGGCGCCACCTCCTCTACCTCGTCCTCTACCACGAGTCTTACCTGAAAAATTGTAATTGTAGCAACATTAGCATAAAAATGCTAGTGAGAGTAAAATGAAAGCAAGTAATCCTATGAACAACATTCCATGTCAGAAATCGTGTCCAAAGGCCTAGATTCCACTTTTACTACCCATTCAACATTCCAAAGTCCACATATAATCAACATACATAATAAACTTTCTCATCTTCGTGGCTCAACGAATTTTATGAGTCATGGATTTCCTCGAAAACATTCTATCATCATAAAAAAAACTCATACCAAGATACAAGTAAAAGAATGTGATATACTAAGTGCTAAAGAAAAACGTCGCAACCACACACGCTCAAATCTTCGAGTGCCATCCGTATCACCGCATGTGTAGTACTATAATAATGATAACAATAATAACGCATCCATACACGCTCAAATCTTCGAATGCCAACCTCACCACAGCGTGTATAGTGCTATAATAATGATAACAATAATAACGTATCCATACACGCTCAAATCTTCGAATGCCATCCTCACCACAGCGTGTATAGTGCTATAAAGTATAATGCATTTATACGCTCAAATCTTCGAATGCCAACCTCACCACAGCGTATCATAATACCGTCTGGACCGAAGTCGACATACCACGTGCCATATCACATAACCTCGCACCATGATACCGTATGGAGCGTATCACATACTATCATGTGCCATATCACCTAACCTCGCACCATGATACCGTATGGAGCGTATCACATACTATCATGTGCCATATCACCTAACCTCGCACCATGATACCGTATGGAGCGTATCACATACTATCATGTGCCATATCACATAGCCTCGCACCATGATATCGTATGGAGCGTATCACATACTATCATGTGCCGTATCACATATCATCGCACCATGATACAGTATGGAGCGTATCAACATACTATCATGTGCCGTATCACATAACCTCGCACCATGATACCGTATGGAGCGTATCACATACTATCATGTGCCGTATCACATATCATCGCACCATGATACAGTATGGGTCGTATCAACATACTATCATGTGCCGTATCACAAGTACCATATAGAATCCATCAAGCTCCCTAGTAAGTTAGATAAAGATCCACTAAACTACTAAAGAACATAAACTGCTTGAATTACACGAGTCCATACTCAAGTGTAATTTCTAGCTACTTTGACTCCCAAATCACTTAAAGTTCTTTATTCGTCCACTTTCATCTAAAATCTCCAAATCATCTATTAAGACTTCCAAACCACTCATAAATCCTCTTTTTCTTTCAAAACCATAAGTACACCAAAACCACTGCACTCACATCCGAGTTAAAGTCTCCAACCAAGTATAACTTCCGGAAGTTAGTTCCCCTCTTAACCTCGATAAACAATAACGTAATGAAACATAATTCATAAAATTACTAACTTCCATTTTAAACTCACCTTAGATGTGAAATCCAAGCTTCCAAGGTGTCGGAGCCAAAGTCACGCAATCAATCACAAACCTACATATCAAATACACCTAAAAACCATTAATTATCCGAAAATCGAGCAAACGACATCTAAACACATAAAACAACGAAAACCTCGAATTTAAACCCTAAGGGACGCACGGCCCAACAAGGAATAGAGGGTTCGGGTTCGGTTTTCCGTCTTTTATGCACTTTTAGAGATGATTTGGGTTGATTTAAGACACTTTGAAAGTCGAGATATCAATGGGTCACCATATTCTAGGGTTTTACATAATAATCGATTTCCGAAAAATTAAGTAAAACGTAAAATCATTGCAAACCAAACACCCTAATCTTGGTCAAGTGAGAGAAATTAACACGGGACGGGTTTTCAACTCAAACTTGATTTTAGGGTTTAGGGAAGTTTCTAAAACTTGCTAAAATGACTTCCTCGATTGAATTCTTTAAGCTTCGGTGTGTGAATTTGAAGATTTCAACTCAAAACCTCCATTAAAACACTATTCACATCAAAATTTAGAAACTTTGTCATACCTTAAGGTCTCGAGAAAATGAGCCAAAACCTCGATTGCTAGGTTAGAATCGATCCTCGGGATGAGAGCTTTTCAACGGAACCGGAATTATGACGATCTGCCGAGTAAATAAGAAAATCCAAGAAGAGAGGGGGGGAGGAGGGTATTCTCGGCCTCACAAGGAAGAAGGAGAAAAGATGAATGCTTCAAATTTGACTTTGGTTGACTATTTAATGAGAAAGGAGGTCAATAGTAATTTGTGATATTTTTAAGAAATTAGAAAATGACGTATACGTCCTTTTTAAGTGATTTGATTAAAATACGAAACCCGAAGATCTTAAATTAATCTAAAGGTGATTAATAATTATTAATTGGCCCGTTAATAATTATTAATTTCACCAAAACTAATTTAAAGTAGTAAAAGGTTTTAAAAGGTTTTCGAACGAAAATAACTACTAAAATCAAAATTACTAAGTTTTAAACTAACTTAAATACTTTAATAAAAAAAAATTACCCCCAAAGAAACGGGATGTTACATTAATAATTATCAATCAATTTCAAATTATTAATTACCATTTAAATATAGTCAATATTTAAATAATTAATCATGTCCAATTAATAATATTTCATTAGAGGTTATTTAAACAATTAATAATGTTTATATTAATTACCGTTTAAATATACTTAATATTTAAACAATTAATATTTCTTATTTAAGTAATTCACTTTACTTAAAGTTTTCATTTCTTCTACTTAATTTTGCCACTTTGATATTTAAGATGGCATAGGGATCCGATGGACCTATAGATCACGGGCTTAATAATTAGTCAATTCAGTGATTAACTCATAATCAGTTAATTACTTATTATATAACTATGAATAATTCCATTATAGATTCATAGCTGAACTCCCCTCACTATAGATGAGTTATGTCCATTTAGTTTATCTTTTATTTATATCTGTGATATATCATTCACGTGGAACCCTCGTAATAACAGGCGGATAAATTAACCGTTTTGCCCTTGTAATTACCTCTTTATTCTTGTGATCCCGTTAATTCTCTAATGAACATTATCTTTAGTCGAACTAGAGATAATATACTTCTGAGATCAATAGAAGTCGTGGCGCCACTTGTTTATGTCTCAAATCAGTACATCAAGGGAGTTTCCTAAAGTTCTTAAAATGTTTAGGTATCACACTGATACCGTAATTTATAGAAATATTATGAATTTCATCTTGTGAAAAATGTGTTCTCAGCTACTTATCTAGTTATGTTCTCAAAGCAGGAGTTTATCAAGCTTTCTTATAGATCGCACTCAACCATGTGAATCAAAGAACATAACTCCATAAATAGGAGTCCACATTTCACGCAGGATTGAAATTTATCACGATTGTTAAACTTAGTTTGATATTCAATCATTTCTCGTAAACTGTACTAATCAGAAATTTGATTGAACATCGTGGTCCAGTCTTATACAATCAATATTGCATATGATTCTTCCATTTCATGTCACCCACATGGATGAGCAGGATTAGATCATTTGTTTATAAACAAAATGCGAAGCTATCAATAGTGTTACCAGGATAAGGTTCTCAAACATTATCCATTTAATGTAGACACTTTTAACTTACTCATCTTGACTTTAATCTTCTCGTATGACTCACATACTTAGTCATGATTTCATAAGAAGAACTTAGGTTTTACTATTTGAATGTTTGATATTAATATACTTACATTTATTCCTAAGATCATTTGTAACGTCCCGTTACTTTTGAAGTGAATTTTTTTTTATTATTATTTATTTAATATGTTATTTATTTATTTATTTCAATTAAAGTATTTAGTTTAATTATTATTTTGTAATTTAAAATTTAGTAGTTAATTTCACTTGAAACCCTTTTTAATCGTTTTATTAGCTTAAATTAGTTTTGGTCGTATTAATAATTATTAACGAGCCAATTAATAATTATTAATCACCATTCGGCTATTTTAAGAACTTCGGGTTTCGATTTATTAGTTAAATTCATTAAAAGGACGTAACCGTAATTTTTTATTTCTTAAAAATATCCAAAATCACTATTAACTTCTCTTTAAAAATCATCAAAGTTGACTAAAATTGACCAAAACCATTTTCTCTTCTCCATGGCCGTAGCTTTCATCCTCCATGGAAGGGTTTTGATTTTCTTGGTTTTTCTTCATTTCTCAGCGAATCGTTGTAGTTTTGGTTGCGTTGGATGGTAGGGACGAGGGCTACCTATCCAACCTACCTTTTCAAAGTTTTCCGTTCTCTAAGGGAAGTCCCAAAAAGTAAGTTTTCAAAACTTTTTATATGGTTTTGTTCGTTTTTTTATTATAAATGAGTTTTGAAGTGGAAATCATAAATTTATATCATGGAATTTGATGATTTTGAGTTCGGATTTTTGAAAAACATTATTCACCCAAAAACACTATTCATCTGAATACACTATTCATCCGAAATCACTATTCACCCGAATTTCCCACTTGTTCTCATATTAGATATGAGTTGTAATATGTTTTGCAATTGATGATTTGTAGGTGTGATTACTCGTTTGTTGATTCGTGGGAATTTGGATGTCACGCGAGCATGCAAGGTGAGAATAAATAGGATTTAAAGTAGCTTTAGAAACCGAATAAGTTGAACGATTTGTAGGATCGGAAGTTGAGATTAAGGTTTAAACAAAAGGATTAAATTAAGTGAACTAACATGCTTAGGCTTGAGAGTTAGTTCAAGTTGAGTGAGAGAACTCGTAGGTACTTCGAAGGAAACGAGTAAGTTTTGGAAGTTCTAAGTTTAGACTTACTTCGGAGTTTCCTATGCTTTATCGGGAGATGAAGGTTTCAAATGTAATAAGGATTGTGAATAAGGAACTTCGTTTGTTTAATAAACAATGGAGTAAGAAATTGGAGACTTTTATGTTAAGTCAAATTCTCGAGTTATCAGAAAGCCGGTTGGCTTGAATTATTCGTTGATTTTCAGAAGTTCCTAATTGCTCGTTTTATGTTTAATAGTAATTCACGATCTGTTCACTTTTATGTCCTTTCGATTATGTTGATATTTATATTTATTTACTTTTGAAAGCATATGCATATCATATTGCATCATCATGATCCATTTACTTTATACCCTTCGTTTACTCTAACATTCATATTTACGTTTGTTTACTTTTGAAAGCATATGCATAACATCTTGCATCATTGAAATGAGAGGAAAGTGAGACAAAAGGTGAATGCGAAACCTACGGGTGTTTTCATTACCTTCAGGCATAAAAGGTGAATGCGGAACCTATGGGTGTTTTCATTACCGTCATGCATATTATCGGTGGAATTGAAAGTGAAACAAAAGGTGAATACGAAGCCTACGGGTGTTTTCATTACCTTCATGCATAAAAGGAGAATGCGGAACCTACGAGTGTTTTCATTAAATTCATGCATATTATCGGTGGAATGGAAAGTGAGACAAAAGGTGAATGTGAAACCTACGGGTCGTTTCATTACCTTCATGCATAAAAGGTGAATGTGGAACCTACGAGTGTCTTCATTACCTTCATTCATATTATCAGTGGAATTATATCATTGAGAAGGAATTGTATATTTTATTATGGAAAGTAAGATAACAAGGTGAATTGCGATGTTATGCTTATGTAAAGATTATTTATTCCTTTTTATACTTGTTTTATTGAGCTAATGAATGAGATTAACATTATGTTATCGAACATAAAGGAAAGGTAAATCTTATATATAGTATGAGATATCAAAAGGATGAACCAGGAAGAGATTATGGGATATAAAAACATCCTTTCAATTATTTGGGAGTTAGTTTCTTGAGTTCAGGAGCTTTGGTAAATGTTATATAAACTTTTGATAGCCTAAGTTGCTATAGAGAAAAGAATTGAAACATTATGTCTAACATACATTTCTATAGATAAAAGAAATGTACTTGATGTATAGCCGAGAGCCATAGGAAAGAAGAATGAGATTGAATTGTATAATGAGAGAATACAAGAGTGTATTGAACCTTGTATAATTATTAAGAGAATTAGATTCTCTTTTAGTTAGAAGATCCTGAATTGGAGATTAAGACTTGATGTAAACCTTATGGATAGTATAAGGTATTTAAGAGAATGAAATACAAATGTTATGTGTGTTATGAAACACATCATCCTAAAGGCTTGGAAGATAGTTCCTCAATTATTTGGGAGAATTGGTAAGTAAAAGTGAGATACTTAATATAAAACCTTTTTGGTGTTTGAAAGGTAGAGGAATGTGAGTTTTACTTGGACACAAATCCGGATACGGGTTTGGAGTCTAAGGTTACTTTTTATTCTGTTTATTTTCACTGGGCTTGCTTTTAGCTCATGATATTACAACAATTTCAGGTAATGCTCGGGGTCGTGGAAAGAGGAGCTGGTGCAGACTGATCTGAATGATGATGATGCTGAGATGGACTAGGAGTATTTTAAAAGTCCATGGACTTCCTTTTGTTTAATTGGTACTTTTTGTTATGTAAATTTGTATATAGCTCTTAAGAACTTATGGTTTTACTTTTATGGATGTTATTCCTTTTAAACTCCTGAAATAGGAATTTGAAATTCCTTGTGTTTAATTTTTTTCTGATGTGAAAATGTAAACAGGTTTTGGCTAGCCAAGTTTCAAATATAACCACGCCGTTTTTTTAAATATAAAGACTTCTGCTGTATTTTTTTTAAATGATTTAAAAGAGTCGAGTCGTCACATCATTCATTGAATCAATCTAGATAATATAAAGAACTTATGTTTATTTATTCGAAATAAATTATCTTTATTAAATAATTACAAGTTCTAGGACATCATTCCTAACACATCATTCGAGATCGCACCCCTCGAATCCTCGTGATCCTCAGGTTGGCGTGGGGGACATGTGATTACTCTACGCCGTCCACTGCCTTGTACTGGAGCTGATACTTTGCCTCTACCTTTCCTAGATGCAACTCCTCTAGGAGGCATACTGAAATCACAACTAGATAACTCTCACGTGTGCTACTAAGAAAGGAAACTTAAAAATACACCTAAAACTTAACAATAGAGAAAGATTGTCTAAGGATACCTGGTGTTGTTGACCTTGAACGATTATTTGGACAACGACTTAAAATCCAAATATGAAAACATGTGATGCATGTGGTCTATAGAACCATGAAGCTCTGATACCAACTATAACGACCCGACCTTATTAAATCCTCTAAATTCAAAGACATGGCGGAAGACTTAATAATTTTTTAAAAAAGGCATCAGAACGTTTAAAACATAGACTATCCCAAAACTCGTAGTACATTTTTCACAATAGACAGAAAGTGGAAATGCGCATTTCCTTTATAACTAAATTCCAAAAATAAAGAAATTTAAACATAAGGAAATAAGTCCAAGAGCTCTTATGAACATAAATAACAAACATCTCAAAATTGAAATAAAGTAGAACGATAATGCAAATGTTCAAGTCATTCATTTGTAGAATGCTCAAAACTAAGTCCTCAATAGGCCTATCATGTTTCTTCTTACACACAAATGATATATGCCCCTCCTGCTGACATAAGAAACACATGCGTGGCAAAGTACATGTAACGCCCCGAGTTTTTGGTGGGTTGTGATAAATAATGTTTAGTAAAATATATATATTGAGATTAGTTGTTTTGGGGTTGTTATTAGTTATTTAAGAATGATTTTGTTTCCATTTAATTGGCTTTAGTAGTTAACTATGGTTAAAAGTTAAGTATGGGTGGAAAATTAATTAGAAGAGAACATTTAACCATAGTTAGTTATAGGGGAAGGATTGGATAGCAAATAAAAAAAGGGAAGGACTAGTTGGCAAAGCATGGGGTTCCTAACTTGATTTGGATGAGTGGAAAGTTCTTTAGCAAATAAGGAAGAATTAAAATCAGCCATCCCTTATTCAAAGTCATTAGAGTCAAAAATTGAAAAAAAAAATAAAAGAAAAAAAAAACATTTCTCTCAACTATCTCTTCTCCACCGTCGGCCTCAAGGGGTTTCATAGAGATTGGGTTTTTTTTGCCTCCAATTTCATATCCAAGTTTGAATTCAAAGGGAAAAGTGTAGATTTGTGAGGGAAAATGTTTGTTAGGAAGATTGGAGAATGATTCCTCAAGAAATTAATCAATTTAAGGTAAGATTTGATTCTTAGAATTCAAGCTTTTCACCTAGGTTTATGAGATTTGTTGTCCTCTTGCTAGTTGTTTTAAAAGACCATTTGTTTTGAAGTTTTAATATCTTTTAAATTCTAGGAAATGACTTCCAAGAACCTATCTCAAACCCTTAGATTTTCTATTCACAAGATCTCTTGAAATTGGAAGCCATGGAAGAACACCAAGCTCAAATCCTCCATTAATGGCTATTTTCATGCTTTCTAGCGTTTCCAATTTTTGGATTTTCTTGGCTTTTACTTAGAAACTCTCAATTCTGGAACTTATGTGTGCCTAAATATATAGATTTCACATGAAAAACAACTTGGAAGAGTAAAAAAATGTAACGACCCGCTTTCCGTTAAATTCTTTAAATTCAAATGCACAACGGAAGACTCGATTTTTAAAGAAAAACAACATGGGTTAGTTTAAAAATCAATTAACCAAAACCTGTTTTACAACCCAAATTCAGAGAAAGCTATAAATCAGGAATGCGCATTCCAAAAGAGAATTTAATCATAAAACAAAGACATACTTAACACAAATACCCTTTCGGGCTCAAAAAGACATAAGTATGGAAAATGGAAATAATTTACAAGCATTTGTGCGAATGCTAAACCAAAAGTGTTTTAATATTGTCCGTACACCATCTCGGCAAGTCACGCGTCTCCACCTCCTCTACCACGCTTCTTAGGACGGGGTTTACCTGAAAATTTGTAAGTGTAGCACCATTAGCATAAAATGCTAGTGAGAGTAAAACGAAAGCAAATAATCCTATGAACTAAATTTCATACCAGAAATCGTGTCCAAAGGACTAAAATGCTCATTATTACCCATATCCACACTTCCAATTTCCATACAATCAAACAATAGAAAAAAAATATTACTCGAGATAGTCTTTCGATGGCATGAGATAGAAATAAAGACTTAAAGTAAAAGTAACATTCATTACTAAGTCTTACTACACAATTCTAAAGAATATGTAAATGTAACATTATCTATCTTTATTACCAAACAAGTTTCATCGTATCATGCTATTGTATGGATCGAAATCAACATACCACGTATGGTCGTACCATATCTCAAGTCATCGTACCATAATACCGTATGGACCGAAGTCAACATACTATCATGTACCGTGTCACAAATCATAGTACCATAGTACGTATGAATCCGAATCAACATACTACTATGTACCATATCACAAACCATCGCACCATGATACGTATGGATCCGAATCAACATACTATCATGTGCCGTATAACAAATCATAGTACCATAGTACGTATGGATCCGAATCAACATACTACTATGTACCCTATCACAAACCATCGCACCATGATACGTATGGATCCGAATCAACATACTATCATGTGCCGTATCACAAACCATCGCACCATGATACGTATGGATCCGAATCAACATACTATCATGTGCCGTATCACAAATCATAGTACCATAGTACGTATGGATCTGAATCAACATACTACTATGTACCATATCACAAACCATCGCACCATGATAGGTATGGATCCGAATCAACATACTATCATGTGCTGTATCACAAACCATCGCACCATGATACGTATGGATCCGAATCAACATACTATCATGTGCCGTATCACAAATCATAGTACCATAGTACGTATGGATCCGAATCAACATACTACTATGTACCATATCACAAACCATCGCACCATGATACGTATGGATCTGAATCAACATACTATCATGTGCCGTATCACGAAAGGTTAAGCTCCCTAATAAGTTAGTTAATCTCAAAGAATCCTACTAAGTTATTAAGAAACCTAACTAACTAGATTACACGAGTTATCACTCAAGAGTATCTTCTAACTACTTTAACTTCCAAACCAATCAAAGTAACTTTCATTTCCACTTTCATCTAACATCTCCAATTCACTTTGCAAAACTTCCAAATCACTCCGATCTTTCCTTTTCATTGAACTCATTATAACTCCAAAATCTCTCCACTCAGTTCCGAATTAAATTGTCCAACCAAAACTTAAATTATAAGAAGTTGTTTCCCTCTTTACCTCGATAAACAATAACATAACGAAACTCAATTCATAAAACCACTAACTTTAGCTTTAAACTCACCTTAGCTTGTAGACAAGTTCCAATTAATCTGAGGTTGTAAATCCCCGATCAATTCACAATCCTACAAATGAATTACACCTAAATAAAATTAATTAACCGGAAAACATTCAAACAACATCTAAACACACAAAACGACGACAAACTCGGATTTTATCCTTATGGTACTCTCGTCCAAACAAGGGGAAAATAGGGTTTGGGTTTGGTTTTCCGGCTTTTATGCACTTTAGAGGTGTTTCGGGTTGGTTTCGGATACTTTGGAGGTTCGCAACTACAATGGGTATCCGTAAATTAGGTTTTTACACATTAATCTATTTCCAAAAAATTAAGTATATAACAAAAACACAATAACCCTAACATCCTAAACATGGCCAAGTGAGGGAAAATCACATGGGATGGGCTCCCGGCTCAAACTCAGTTTTAGGGTTTAGGGGAAGTTTCTAAAATTGACCATAACGACTTTCTCGATTGAAACCTTCAAGCTTCGGTGAACGAATTTGAAGATTTCAACTCAAAACCTCTATTAAAACACTATTCACTTCAAGTTTTAGAAACTTTGACATACCTTAAGGCCTCGAGAAAACGAGCAAAAATCACGTTCGGTAGGTTGGAAATGATCTACGGGCCAAGGGCTTTCCAACGGGAGTAGAATCGAGACGATCTACCGAGAAATAAAGAAAAACCAAAAATTGGGATTTTGGTCTTGGTACCCACGGCTTCAAGAAGAGAAAGGAAGGAGAATTTTGGTGAAAAATGACTAAGTGTTTATATTTAAGAGAAGAATGAATAGTAATTTTAGATATTTAAGAATTTAGAAAATGACGCCTACGTCCCTCTTTTGTTTTTACATTAAAAACAAAACCCGAAGCTTTTAAATTAATCTAAAGGTGATTAATAATTATTAATTGGCCCATTAATAATTATTAATGTCACCGAAACAAATTTAAAGTATTAAAATGATTTAAATGAATTTCAGACGAAAATAACTACTAAAATTGAAATTACTAAATTTAAACTAATCTTAAAAGCTTATTTAAAATAAATAAATAAAATAATAATAATAAAAATTTACCCCCAAAAGTAACGGGACGTTACAAAAAATGATTTTTTTTTAAAGATTCTCAAATTTGGCCAAAATACTAGTTTTAAACTTAGCTAGTTTTGGGTTTTCTTGTTTAATTGTGAAAAGTTATCAATTCTGGAAATTTTAGGTGATTATATGTATATATTATACATGAAAAACACATTGTATGATCAACCTAATGGTTTTTTTTATAAATTCCCATTTTGGTCGAAATTTACACCTTAATTTTACTAGTTTTCGGAAATTTTTTTTCCACTAACTGGGTTTAGTTTGTGTTTTGTTTATATTGAGCTGAGATAAATGTGTCACTTTGAATCTAAATATGTTTGGAATGTTTGATGTAGGATAAGAGCAAGAGCAAGCAAATTGAGAGCCTATGTGTGAAGGTGAAAACAAAAAGAATCAAAGTGGTGATGATGGTGTCGTTGTGGTGTTAGTGAAATGGTGTGTTATGAACTTTGAACTTTTCATGGCTGAAATTGAGGTTACTTTGGTGTATGAATTTAGGAGGAAATAGAAGTTGTGAAAGGAATGGAAGTTATGAGCTAAACTTCACAAGTTGTCAAGAATTCGGGAAATATGGAAATACGTTAAACCATTTTTGTATTCACTTATAACTTGAGCTATTCTTATATATTTTATTTTCATTTATACATATGTCAATTTAAAGATCGAGTCATATACTGAATTGGGTTTTATATTCAGGTATTCTCGACGTGCTTTTGACTATTGTTTGATAGGTCATGCATAGTCGAGACGGGAGGCAAAATGCTTAGAAAATGACTTTATATGCTTAGTGTACTCTTTGAGAGTGTTATGAGACAGGATTGAGTAATATGATGATTGGAGGATTATCCTACTTGAACCCGTTATGCTAAAATTTTTATTTGATAAGAATTTGCAAAGAAAACATGTTCATTTACATTTCATTCATGTAAATCATTCGTTTGTTGCATGGCCATGGGGTCGTAACCCGTGTAATGGTGAGTGGATGTTGGATGTTTACGTGATTACCATGGCGGATATTGTGTAACTCTGAGGAGCTATGTGGTGGATGGTCTGGATGCTAGAGTGGTTATTATGATAACCTGGAAGAATATATGAGCTACTGCTCAAGTGAATATTGAAATAGTTTATGAAAAACGCGTGATGAGACACGAGGAATGTGAAATGGAAAGTTGGTATCGGATTGACTTGATCTTGAACATGAAAAGTTGTTAGTTTGCATAACATACATGTTTAAGTTTGATCATTCTTATACATTCATACTTAGCTAATGTCGTTGGAAGGTGTGTAGTGGAACACGGAAAAGTGTAACCGTAAATGAAAGTGATTCGAGAAGTGAATGGAATATGGTATTGGTTTGATAAAGTCTTGATGTAATATGGGGAAGTGTAATAAATAAAATAAGCTATGACTCGAGTGATTTATGTGATGATTTGTGAAATGCGTGTAGTGAGACATGGGGAAAGTTTATGGAAACACATGTTGCCGGAATGTATTTTGGAAAGTGATATCGGTTTGAACGTTCTTGTCACGAATGGGATATGGGTTTGAAATACCAATGACTTGATTAAGCATACATGCTTACACTTTCTTGTACGTTTTTATGCATTCATAAGTGTTGATTTCTTTTGAGTATATCATCTCGGGAATCGCATATCATGACTTTAATTCTTTTTGCTTCCACTGAGTGGCATGCTCAGAGGTATTTTATATCACCTTTCAGGTACCGGTAGAGCTCATAGGCGAGGTACGGCAGGTGGTCCTCGTTGACCTATGAGATAAGGACTTTGGATAGGCCACCGGTCACGCGAGTCATATTTCCTGAAAGTGTTTTCTTTTGTGAGATGATGAGTCCTTGTCTTGAGTCAAAGCTTTTTTTTTAATGTAAATATTTATGTCGTCTTAACGGTTCGTAATAACTCTTTTCTTGTGCACCACATACTTTATGATTTTGAACTATACTTGATATTTTGAAACGACTGACGAGCTGATTTTGAGTATTAAGCAGGTTTATAAAAAAAATTTCGAATACTTCATGTCCAAATTTTCATTGTTTTATTATATCATTAAAACTAAGTTTGTTAGTTTTCACTTTCGGTTTGCGTACTCACATCCTAAGCTTGTTTTACAAGCCGGGTCGTCACAGTACAGTTACCTCAGTGCCATTGTCAGCAATTTCTGCACTATGGTTGTTGTTTCTGCTTCTTCCCCCCCCCCCCGAAACTGCCTATTTTAATAATTATGATTGAACTGTCTGTCTATTGAAACTGATTTCTGTTAACTCCCAGATTATTTTGTCTCTAACTCTATTCAACTTCAGCTTTTCTCTTCTGTCCCACTACTGGCTCAGTAGTCTCATTGACAACTTCTTCGCGCCTACTTTTAGGATCTAGGCCTCTTCTTTAAGGATGAAGCATAATTAACTAGCTCAATACCCACAAGCTGTCTCTTAATATTATCATCTAGGGACATCATGAATCTCTGCATCCTCAATTCAGGGGTAGCCACCTGTTACTCTGAAAATCTCGAGAGTCTAACAAACTTTCCGTCAAAATCAAGTACAGATATTTCGTTTTGCCTCAAAGCCAAAAACTCTACCTCTTTTTTTATCTCTAACCCTTTGAGAATATTATTTGTCGTAAAACAACTCCTTGAACTTCTCCCATGTTACATTCGTTTCCAAAGTCTTTATATCTATTTCCCACCAGTACATGACATCATCAACCAGTGAGTAGGTGCTACAGTACACTTTTAGATGATCTTGGCAGTTCACAAAACCTAATGCTTTATGAACTATAAACATCCACTTTTCAGCTTCATCCGGATCCACATATTTTCCATCAAACTCTCCTGGTACATACTTTCTATACTCTCTAAGGAATCGAGCCTCCTTAGTCGTTCCACGAGTTCTGTTCAAGGTTCTATGCATTTCCTCATACTAAGCCTAAAGAAAAAACACTCCATGAACAGCTGGGGGTGTAGGTGCAACTTGTGGTATATGTGGTTCTTTGTTTTGTAAAGGATCAACAACATCCTTATCAAGCATCACCATAGGTGTCATAAGAGTTCACCTCATTATTAGTGATTGACTGATATACTCGCCTTTTGAAATTCTAACATTTTTGTAATTATTTTTTCTAACAAATTTGTAAATATTTCACCCAATTATAACATTCATGTAAATTTCCCGTAATATAATGAATTGAGCCTAACTAAAAAAGATTTAGGGTAAATGTTCTCTCCCCTTTCATCATATAGTTTTTAACATCATCTCCCATTATTGGTAATATAATATTTAGATAAACAATAAAGAATTTGACATATAAAAAATCCATCTTTCTCATGTTATTTTTCACATTCAATAATGATTAAATATTAGCAAAATTTTATGGGGTAGCGGAATTTTCTTCAATATTTATAAATCTAGCTGTTTTTAAAAGTATTTGTAAAAATAGCAGTTTTTTTAAAAACGCTAATTTAAGTGGATCTAAGAAATCAGTGATAACTTAGGGACAATCGGTGACAACTTGTCAGGTAATTAATGATTACATGCACGAAATATTATTTTAATATAGTGAATCAGGGAAGTCGATATGGTTACCTTTGCACGGATTGAGTGATTACTTACGCGAACTAGTAGTAATTTTATAATATTTTAGGCGTAAATTTGAATTTTTTTTTACTATTTTTGCAAATAACTTTTTGGGCTGTTATATTTTCAAATATGAGACCTTTTTCAGCTATATGTGTAAGAGCTCCTAAATTTTATCTAAAAAAATTTATATATATATATATATATATATATATATATATATAGATATATAGATATATATATTATTAAATACAATTTAATGAGTCTGACTTTGGAAGTATAGAAAACAAATAAATATTAAAAACTCCTTTAGTTGCATATTATTATGGGAATTAACATGAATGTTATAATTGAGTGAAATATTTACAAAAATATTATAATTTCAAAAGTCGAGTATATCAGTCAATAATTAATAGTATATGAGTGATAGATAATAAATAGTATATCAATGATAGACTGTAACGTCCCGTTATTTTGTGATTAAAAAAAATAATTTATTTTATTTTAATTTAAGTAATTAAAGTTTATTTATTTATCGGTAAATTAGAATTTAGTAGTTTATTTCGGTTTAAGTCCTTTTAATTACCTTTTTAGTTTATTTTCGTTTTAATGGTATTAATAATTATTAACGAGCCAATTAATAATTATTAATCACCATTAGGCTAGTTTAAATGTTTCGGGTTTCGTTTTAAAAGCTTAAGGCAAGAAAAGGACGTAGGCGTCATTTCCGATTTCTTAAATATCTAAACACTATTCATCCTTCTCCTTTATTAAGCTAAAATTAGACAAAAATCATAAATTTCTTCTCATGTTTTCATCCCAAACCCGTAGCTTAGAGAGAAAAAAAAGAGGAGAGAAAGAAATTGTCACCCCGGCTTCGTTTCTCGACCGTTTTCATCGTGCCTTAGCTCATTGGAAAGCTCTCGAGACGTACTTTCTAACCATCCCATCAATCGAGGTTTTCGTCCATTCTCTCAAGGCTTTAAGGTATGTTAAAGTTCAAAACCTACAGCTTTAAATAGTGTTTTAATGGTGTTTTTGGTTTTAATCTTCCAATTCTTGCTCGGGAAACTCGGTGTTTGTAAATACGGGAGTAGTTTTATGAGTTTTTGGAAACTTTCCCTTAACCCTAAAACCGAGTTTCAGTCTAAACCCTTCCCGTTTGAATTTTACCTTTTTGGGTTTGATTATGGGTTAGAATTTAATGAAATAATGTTTATTTAAATTCAATTCGGGAAAGGGCATAATGTTCAAAAACCCTAATTATCGATACCCATTGAAATCAGGAATATCGAATTTGCTTAAAACCAACTCGAAACACTTTTAAATTGCCTAAAAGCCGGAAAACCAAACCCGAGACCCGATTTTCTTGTTAGGGCCATGGGCCTCTTGTGGGAGGGTTGTTGAGTTTTTCGTTGTTTTGATCGTTTAGTTGTTGTTTGATCGATAGTTGGTAAAATTATTGCTTATGTGTTATAATTCAATTGTAGGTGTTTTTGAACCGCTTGTTTGATCGCTCTTCCGGACTTAGGAGCGAAGCTAACTTTCTTTAAGGTGAGAATAGTTAAGATTAAAAGTAATTATAGAAATCGAATAAGTGTGATGGTTTGTAGAATTTGAAACTAAGATTAGAATTCGAATCTAAGATTAGAGGGAAGTGAGTTAGTGCCCTTAGGATTAGAAGTTAATCCTTTAAGTAAGAACTTAGGAGTTCTCAAGGAAAGTTTTGAATCTTAGAAGATTCTAAGTTAGATTCGTTTCGAAGCGTAGGACGGATCATTGGAAGTTAAAATGTGACGACCCGTCACTTTTAAATAATTAAAATCAGAGAAAACAGCGGAAGTCTTTTAATTTACGAAAAATTGGCGTGGTTTTGTTTGAAAATTGGCATGCCGAAAACCTGTTTACAACCTAATTTTCAAATCTAATCAAATCTCATGGACTTTAAGTCCAAATCAGGAGTTCAAATACATAATATCATAAAACATCAACATTAGGCTCTTAGGAGCCAAATACAAGATACAATTCCTTAAAATTCATCAAAATAAGACATAAACTTTACAATCCTTTAGTCCATCTCGAGGTCGGCATCCCTCGATCACGCGAAGACCACCTCCTTCTCCTCGACCTCTAGCCAAGGCATTACCTGAAATTGGTTGTAATATCATGAGCTAACAAACTAAGCCCAGTGAGAATAAATAGCATAAAAAGTAAAGATAGACCTCAAACTCGCATTTCTATTTGTGTCCACTTAAACTGACACATTCTAATCCTAAAGTTCTCCAAATGATACTAATTAGCACACTTAGTCTTATTGTTCATCCATAAACTCGTTATATCATAAATGAGAAATATAAATAAACTTTGCAAATTATAACATCTCGATTCTCTTTCTCATCTATCAAATGCATAAAAGTAATGAGTACATCCCGTAGGATACGCATTCGCCATTTATGCATGAAATGAAGGTAACGTGGGTATTCAATTCATCCACCATTCCTTATGTATGAAGGTAACGTGGGTATTCAACTCATCCACCATTCCTTATGCATGAAGGTAACGTGGGTATTCAACTCATCCACCATTCCTTTCATTCTTTTCTTTTCTCTTTTCATTGATGCGAGATGTTATGGTACAATAAATAATGGTGCAAAATGTTATGCATATGCTTGCATATGCTTGTAAAAGTAAATAAAGTAAGGTACGAATATTAAAGAGATCGAATTCAACATAAAGTAAAGAGCATAAAGTAAATGACATAATGATAAATATAGATAAGAATCTCGGACGAACGATATGACGATCTAACTCCGATATCAATAATAAGATTAGAAACATAACTTAAACGATTAACCTATACCCTCCTGGATTCTAAACTTCCAAATAATCCGAGGTTCTATTAACCGTTCTAGTTATAAGTTGGATCTTTAACTTCTAATAATCCAAACTTAGTTCACACGAACCTAACTTAGAATCTTCTAAGATTCAAGTCTTTCTCGAGAACTTCTAAATTCTCCTTAAAGGATTAACTCTTAATCCTAAGGGCACTAACTCACAACCCTATAATCTTAGGTTCGGATTCTAATCTTAATCCCATACTCTACAAACCATTACACTCATTTGCTTTCTATAGTTACTTTACATACTAATCATTCTCACCTTATTAATAAGATGACTTAGCTCCTAAGTCCGAAGGAGCGATCAACCAAGAAGTTCAAAAACACCTACAACGAATTACATCGTAACAATCAATAACGAAACCAACTATCATTCAAACAACTACTAAACATACAAAGCAACGAAAACCCAATAAAACCCACAAAGAGGCCCACGGCCCTATCATCAAAAACAAGTCTCGGGTTTGGTTTTTCGGCTTTTTGGCAATTCAAATACGTTTTGAGTTGGTTTTAATCAAATTCGATAATCCCGATTTCAATGGGTATCGATGAATAGTGTTTTTGAACATTAGTCCCTTTCCCGAATTGAATTTAAATAAACATTCATTCATTAATTTCTAACCCAAAATCAAACCCAAAAGGGTAAATTTCAAACGGAAAGGGTTTCGACTGAAACTCGGTTTTAGGGTTATGAAATAGTTTCCAAAAACACTTAAAACTACTCCCGAATTGACAAACACCGAGTTTCACGGCAAGAAATCGAAAGAAAGCAAGCAAAACTCCATTAAAACACTATTTGGAGCTTAGGGTTTCAAGAGATTCTTACCGAGAACTCCTCGGATCTCGAGAGAAACGGACGAAGGCTAGGTGGGAAATGATCCTTGACCCGAGGGCTTTCCAAAATATCCAAGATTGAGTCGATCCGGCAAGAAACGAACAAAAGCCAAATTCTCTTTTTTGCTTCTTGAAGCCCACGGCTTGGAGGAGAAGAATGAGCAAAAATTTTGGTCAATTGGTTGGTCAAAGTTTCATTTAAAGAGAAGATCAAATAGTAATTTTTTAGATATTTTAAAATTGGGTAATTACAACTTTGCCCTTTTAAGACTTTTGGCTTAAAACGATTCCCGAACATCTCAAATTATCCCAATGGTGATTAATAATTATTAATTGGCCCGTTAATAATTATTAATACCATTAAAACGTATTTAACTAAATAAAACCATTAAAAGGAATTAAAATGAAATAAATTACTAAATTCTAATTTAATAATAAATAAATGAATTTTAATTACTCAAATTAAAATAAAATAAATAAAAGTTTTTTTTTTATCACAAAATAACGGGACGTTACATAAAAGATCCAAGACTTTTAGATAGAACGGTTAATAGAACCTCGGATTATATTGGAAGTTTAGAATCCTGGAAGGTATAAGTTAATCGTTTAAGATTTGTTTTTACTTTTATTTATGTAGCGGAGTTCGATTTACATATCGTTCGTCCGAGATGCTTATCTATTTTACTTTATATCTTTTACTTTATGCCCCTTTACTTTATGCTTGCATCAACTACTTTAATTCCGCACTTTATTTATTTACTTTTACAATGATATGCAAGCATATGCATATCATATTGCATCATACCATTCTCGCACCATTCATGAAAAAAAAAGAAATGAAAGTGAAAAGAAAAGAAAGTGAAAGAGAAAAGAAGGAAGAATGATGAACCCTACGTGGAGTTCACATCACCTTCAGTGAAAAAGAAACGAAAGTGAAAAAGAAATGAAAGTGAGAAGAAAAGAAAGTGAAAGAGAAAAGAAGGAAGATTGATGAACCCTACGTGGAGTTCACATCACCTTCAGAGAAAAGAAAGAATGTGAAAGAAAAGAAGTTGAATGGTAGCCTACGGGATGTACGCATTACTTCTTCATGCATAGGCAGTTGAATGGTAGCCTACGGGATGTACGCATTACTTCCTCATGCATAAGGTTGAATGGGAGCCTACGGGATGTCCGCATTACCTTCATTCACGCACAAAAGGGCAATTGCGAAGTCCTACGGGATGCTCTCATGCATTCATATTTATGATAGATGAAAGAGAGATTCGAGAAGTTGTGTGATGTGCAAAGTATATTTACTTTTCTTACTTATGTCATAACAATGTTGATGGATGAGTATTGACTATGATTATTAGTAATATCATCCTTAGAAAGTATAAACAAAATTACCTAGAGTTTAGAGAACTTTAGGAGTGATTGTGTCAGATTAATTGGACACAAATCGGAATACGAGTTTGAGGTCTATCTTTACTTTTTATGCTTATTATTCTCACTGGGCTTAGTTTGTTAGCTCATGATATTACAAAAATTTCAGGTAATGCCCTGGCTAGAGGCCGAGGAAGGGGAGGTAGTGCTGCGTGATCGAGGGATGTTGACCTCGAGATGGACTAATGTAGTTGTAAAGTTTATGTCTTTATTTTGATGAACTTTAATAACTTTAATGGCTTGTACTTTGTATTTAGCTCATAAGAGCTTAATGTTGATGTTTTTATGATATACATCTTTGAACTCCTGAAATGGGACTTGATGTTCCTTGTGGATTTATTAGACTTGAAAATTAGGATGTAAACAGGTTTTGGCTAGCCAACTTTCAAACAAAACCACGCTAATTTTTCTTAAAATAAAAGACTTCCGCTGTGTTTTCTAAATTAAATTTATTTAAAAGTGACGAGTCGTCACATAGACTATTAATGATCGACTGATAAACTATTATTGATATACTAATAGTTCACTGATATACTAATAGTGATTGACTCATATACTCATAATTTTTAAAATTCTAACATTTTTATGAATATTTTTTTTTTCTAACAAATTTGTAAATATTATAAAAATTTCTAACATATTTGAAAATGCCTCAATTATTATCAGTATTTACTAGCCCTTCCTTTTTCAACTCAAATAAACAGATGATTGACACTAACTCTGGTCATGAATGATGAAAATAATATGTTATAAATGCTCCAAGATTCACCTGTGTATTATAATTATGTTTTTCTTCATTTCCTTTTAAATTCTCTTTCACGTGTAAAATTAATTCATCGATTGATACCCAATATAAAATATCACATTCGCAACAAATATTTCAAAAACCATTAAAAAAGAACGGGGAATTCTTTCTTAGAGATTTGTTATGTTTTTTTTTATTATTCTTTGGCCTATTTTCCAAGTGTTTCTTTTTTTTCAATTTTAGTATAGTGAAAAAGGAAAACTGTTTTGATGTAACCGGCAAACTACTTTTTCCTTTAATCGAGTGTGATAACTTATATAGGTTCAATGGGAAACAAATCATCAAAGCAAAAGCGACAAGCCAATGTTAATACTAATCAAAACCAGGTGAATTTTCTTAATTACTTGAATTTTTTATTGTCATCTTTATTATATATTTCCGGAGAACAAATCATAGATTCAAACAAACTACATGTAAAATTATCTTAATTGTTTCTCGATGTCAAGTGTTGTAAAATAGTGTGCGTTTGTCCCGTTATTATCACGAAGCGATGTTGTTACTATATGTACATTTTACATTAATTCATTTCCATCATTTTAAATAATGAATATATGGAAAAATTAATGCAGGCTGAGGTTGGAAATGAGGTTGATGATAGTCATCCTGAGAACATTACTAATGAGGTGGGTCACACTCTTATATTCTTCAATTTTCAGCTTAAATTTCTGTCTTTTTTTGTCCTTTTTTAATCCCTGTTTTTTTTTTCTCTTTCTTTCATTTAAAACAAAAATGATATGTTAGAAATACCAAAATTCGGAAGAAGTGGCTGAATTAATGGTGTCTCAATTAACGAATATGGACTATAAAAAATACAAGAACTTACGTGGTAGACGTTCCATTCATTCCAAGTACTATCTCTCTTCTCTCTCAAACTTTAAATTTTATAAGACCAATATTGGGTGGGGTTTAATACACTCACTTTGGGTTTTTTACTCATACATTTAAAATAATTCTAATAGTAAGAAAAATTAGGTAAATTATAATTACTAATTTCTAAAACACTCTCTTGTATATTTATATCCAATTCATAAATTATCTCAAATAACATATTTTATGAAATATCAAAAAAATTAAAGGATCACCTGATTAGCAGTTTAATAAATTATTGTTCTATATGAACTATTTTTTTCAATGATTTTTTACATCTTTTAATTCAATAAATTATTTTCAATAATTTGAAATATTTTAATATTTTTCATTATTGCTTTTCTATGAATTTATTTGTTTTTTTTGGTTGCTTTTTTTAATTAAATAAATTATTGAATTAACTCAATATTTTATTGAAATATTATTTAGGTAATTTTTTTAAAAAGTACGGACCTTTTAATGTAAAAATATGTTTTTTCAGTTTTTTTTTCCTTATAAAAATTGCATGTAGGAAAATAAACTACGTTAAAATATTTGATCAAGTTTCTCATTTTCAAATATTTGACGGGAAACTAGATCATATTATTTAATTTAAACCCATAATTTAATAAAGATAAAAGAAAAAAAAATATATAAATTAAATTATAAAACCCTGCAATGAAGCAATCTAATTTTCCATTGAATAAATTTCTACATATATCTTCATTCTTATTTTACTTCCAAATCGAAACTGTTTTTTTTTTCAGCTAACCCTTATGTGACTTCTTTCGTAGATGTTGTTCTTTATGCAAATATAAATATCGTAACAAAGATATGGTAATTATTTTACGTTGTCAACACACAAATCATAAAGATTGCATAAAAACAAGGTTGAAAGATAACAAAGTAAGTTTTTCTATCCATATTTAGTTTAGAAGGATAATTATACAAAACGCCCTAAACTACTGGGTTCGGTATGCTACCATGAGATTTAGTTTAGATGTAAAATTAATTATAATTAACATCTAAAATTTAATATAAAAAAAAGATTAAAGTTAATTAAATAATCAACTACATTTTGTTTGATAAAATTGCTTCTTAGTAAATTAAAAATAAATATTTTAATTTTGAAAATATGCAAATTAAAATTAATAAAATAAATAGGAATTTAAAGGTCAAATATTTATGGTGGGCTTTGGTTTCGAATCTCAATAGTTCATAACATTACAAATCTAGAACATTTAAATTCGATGCCGGTATACCAAACACCTCATGAGCTTATAACTGTTGTTATGTAAAATGTGAAAACTATTGTTTATTTTTTTAAAACGAATTCAAAGATTTGACATTCTTTATTTTCCCAATCTGTAGACTGGTTGCAACATGTGCGGAATAGAGATTTTCTATTGTTAATAGCTGTCATCAATGTCTTTAAGGAGGAAATTAAAGTTATCATCACCTAAATTAAACTCATAAATTATTTGGCACCAACTTTTTAAGAGCTTATATTCTAATTAGTCCATATTTGGGACTCATGTTTATTGAGTTATGCAAGAAGTCCTTACAAATTAATTAAGCAACACTATTTCAGAGTGTATTGTTGACTGTGTTAATGTATTTTATTATAGTTGTTAAGGCAAAATGTAAAAGACACCCCTGTGGATTTGGTAAAAAACAAACACACCCCTATAATTTGAAAATAAATATTTATACCCGTATAAATTTAAAATTGTGTATATTGACACATCCCTTCTACGTTCTTAATTTTCTTTTAGTCATAACTTTTTCGTTTGAACTCTGATTTGAATGATTCAAGATGTTATGGAATTATTGTTTTGAGCTCTACGTTGTAGTCATGAAAAATTTCAAAATCATCAGTATATAAAAGTGTTTACGACTTCAAACCGATTGAAAATTTTGATGATGATAACTAATTTATACACTAACTATTTCTAAGTTTTTAAGTGACTACAACGTAGAGCTCGAAACGATGATTCCATAACATCTTGACTCATTCAAATCAGAGTTCAAACGAAAAAATTATGATTAAAAGAAAATCAACGATGTAGAGGGGAGGGGTCAATTTGCACAATTTTGAAGCTATAGGGGTATAAATATTCATTTTCAAACTAGAAGGGGGTGTATTATGTTTTTGACCAAAACCACAAGGGTGTCTTTTGCATTTTGCCCTAATAGTTAATAGCATTATTATAATTCCTTGTATTGTTGAGAATTAGTTTTATAATCTAGTTAGAATGAAATTGACTATAAATAGTCTATAGTTGAACTCATGAGTTTAATGAGAATCAAATTTTAAAATTATCCTTAGCTGTCATCTTACAAGGTATCAAAGTGATGGGTGTCGAAACCACCAAAAATAAATACTTACTTTTGAAGTTAAGAATTTTGTTGTAGTGGCGAGTAGTCAGTCGCCATAAGTAATGGATAATTAAATTAAAGTAAATAAATGGGGGTTTTGAGTTTGGAAAATAAAAAGAAATCAAATTAAAAAAAATAGGAAATTAAAATAGTAAGACTTCAAACTAAAGATTTAATCTTGGTTATGGTTCACTAAATTATTCATCGATTCATAAACATGCATTCCTAAATTCTTCTCTCAGTTGGTTGAAAGTCATAAAACTCAATAAACAATTATAAGTGTTCTTCTTTAATTATTCGATAGTCATGATACAACATTGACTATTTTCCTAATCAATTAAAAACCATAGAATACGGTTAATACAATTTAATTTATAAAAAATATTAAGAAGAGAAGAACTCAATTCTAACAAACAAACATAGGATAAGATCGATTCATTTGCATTAGATCATAAATTTCTATAACACATGATTTGAGAAACACCCCTAATCAATTAATGTTATTTTGCTACTTATATTAGAACAATTAATTACGGATTTAACGTACGTTCTAATTAGCGATATGAAAAAAAATTATCAATTGAACATATGACCCCTATGCACAACAATTATTCAACAGAAGCCTAGGTAACGGAGACGTCAATGACACCGTCTTTTCTTTAATGTTTGCAGGGTCACATGTCGCTTGTCCATTTCTATGATAATTTTATTTTGGTCTAATTTCTTCGTTATGAATCTGATTTGAGCACGTTTTCGCCTACATTCATAAAACTCAATGATTAATAATATTTTACTCTTTTGAATTAATTAAAACTCATATCTTAATAATTTTAGAGATATTAACACTAAAAAAATATGTAATTAACGAGTCATCAAAATACACATTACGTGACATATGATTTTTTAAATAATTGAACATTTTATCAAAAGGGTCAAGAATGGGGCATGATAATATCTAAAGAGTCAAGAGTTAACATAACTTTTAAGATTTTATCATGTCTCATATATTTTCTCGTAAAAAGAGTCCAGGTGTTTTTATTTTGATCCTTATTAGTGGTCAAATCTAGATATCTTTTATATTTTGGCTCTTAATAGTTTTATAAATATACTGAATTAGTAATATAAGAAAAAACCATAAATTATTTCTTTTTCATTTTTCGTCTCAACTTTTAATAAAAAAAAAAATTAGAAAAGGATCGTGCGCCTTTGTGAAGAAAATCCTAAATGATTTCTTCTTCATTTTTCATCTCCTTTTATGATCACCTCGCCCTACCGTCGTTGATAAGGTGAACAATCATATTTTTTCCAAAATACAGTGTAAATAAATGCAACTTTCCTCAAACTTTCTTCCTATTATCGTTTTTATTTGTGTCATTATAATTTGAGTATCCAAATCATTTCACTAGTTTAAGACATTAAGTTGTTTCAACCTAAAAACAATATATAATTTGTCCATTTTTAAAATACTTTAAATTGGATGATTTCTTAACCTAAAAACAATATAATTTCCTTAGTCCTAACACATCCTCCCCTCTATTTTTCCCTAATTATATTTGTTAAAATACTTTCAATTGGATGATTTCTTTATTAAAAATTTCCATGATCCCCTACACATTTTCATATAGCTTTCTATTTCCCCTTTTATATTATACTATTCTCAGTCTGTTTTAATTAATTTTTTTCCTGCTTTTTTTCTTTAGGTGATGCTTTATTTTTATTCCAAAAGTTTAAATAAAGATAGGATGATGCATGAATGTATTAAGATTTTAATTTTCTTACTAAAATCATTAGAAACAAAATGTGTTTCTCTTCTTTATAAATTATGCTTGAATAGACGTAATTGTTTGGAAGGTCTTTACTGGGCGTGATACAATTAGGATTTATTGGAGTTTGGGTTTGATAAAATCAATATGGTAATGTACACATATGTAAAATTAACCGAAAGGGAGATTAGGATGATTTTTTTATCTTTTTTTTACGGTAATAGAAGAGATTCTTGAAAAGCAGCGCTTGTAATTTATTGGTAGAATTATTTATTATTAAAAAAAAGTAGTAGAAAAGATTCTTGTAATTTATGGTAGAAGTTGTGACATACTTTGTTTATTAGATGATTGTGCAAGCCCTTAAATTATTAGAAGCTCACATTAGTTTTACAATTTAACTCATTTTGTTTTTATACTGAGGCAATAAGACTGATAGTTCTTGTTTATTAGTGAGTGAAATCTCAAATTTTCTACACCCTTTAGTTCATTATAGGTAGGAATACATTATAGGCATCACCGTGGCTATATTTTGCTTGAAGGTTTCCAAATAAATATAGTTAAAATTTTCTCATTTTGTATAAATATATTATGAAGATTGAAGTATTTAAACCTTAGTCTAAATTTCTTTTACCTTTCCCATTAACACCGTGAACTAATAAACTAAGAACACTAAACAAACTCCAAAATCTTAACCAAAAAAACACAAAGAAAGAGAAGAAGACACAAGAAGATTTATCCTTATTCGGATAAGAGATTCTAATCTCGCCATTGGAGAGTGATCTCCAAGAATATGCACTAGAAACAAATTACGAACGAATTACAATCAAAGCCTCTTTACAAATCACTCACTCTCAGTCATAAAGAACACCATGCATGAAGGTTTCTTCCACACTCATTTGTCTTTGGCTTTTCACAATACACACAAAAAATTTATATAGAGTAAGAAATGGAGAAATAGTAAGAAGATGAAGATAACAATCTTTTCAGCCTCTTCCCTTTTATTCTCACCTTGACAGTTGTACATGAATGCCCCACGTGAAGAAAGATCCTCCTTCTTCATGCTAAAAGCATTTTCTTAACAGAATAACAATAACAGAGGTGATTACATGGGCTTGAATCAAACAAGTAGTTGAACTCAACTAATGGGCTTCCAAATGGGCTTTGCACTTGAACATTAAGCTAGAACAAATTTACATTTCAATCAGCCTTCACAATTATCCACCTTGATTAACATAAACTAGGCTTCCAATACAACACTTCAGCTTATCAGGTTTCTTCAACCTAGATATAAATAAGTCACACCAACTGAGTTTAGACATTTGCTAAATTTAATGGTAGTGACTGGTTTTGTTATTATATCAGCAGGGTTCTCACCAGTATGAATTTTAGTAATCAACACCTTATCTTTGTTAATTATATCCCTTATAAGATGATACTTCACCTCTATATGCTTTGTCCTGTCATGGAAGACCTGGTTCGTAGTCAACTGAATAGCACTTTCGTTGTCACAGAAGATCTCTACATGTTGTTGAATCTATAAGGCTTCTTTGATAGCCTCAGTGACAGCTACATACTCAGCTTCAGTAGTAAAAAGAGCTATTACTGGTTGGAGGCTAGCTTTCTAGTTGATGGTATTGCCAAATAGGGTAAATACAATACCTAAGAATGATCTTGTTTTGTCTAAGTCACCTGCAAAATTAGAGTCACAATATCCTACAATTGCATTGTTAGAAGTATAGAAGCATCACTCTTAGTATACTTTAAACCATAGTTCCAGGTACCTTTTAGATACCTTAATACCCATTTAGCTGCTTCCCAATGTCCTTTACCAAGATTAGCCAGATACCTGCTGATGAGACTAGATGCATATGCAAGGTATGGTCTTGTACAAACCATAGAATACATAACCCTACCAACTACACTTGTATAAAGAGTATTATTCATTTCATGCCTTCTTCTATCGACTTTGGACTTAAAGATGCAGACAATTTAAAATGAGTACCATTTTGAACTTGTCTAGAGTTTTATGGATATACTTGTACTGTTTAAGATAAAGAGTATCATTAGATTTATCTCTATTTGTAAGGAGCCGATGGTTGATGTCGAGTAATTAGAAATTTTCCTTATATTGGTTTGTTTTATTTGGGATTTTTATTAATTAGGGAAAAATTAATTACTTTGTGTTTAGCGGTTAATAAGCAATTACCATGATTGGTTTAAAAAAAATTAATTTAAATTAATGAATTAATTAAAACTTATGATTATTAATTATACTTAGTTTGGAAGGGGGTGAATAAGCAAATGATTAGAGTTCAAGGACTCTTTGGCAAAGGAAAAGGGGTAAGGGGTTTTGTAGTTTAATTAGGAGGTGGAGGGATTAATGGGTAAATACAATTTAGTTATTTTATTAATTTAGGAAAATGATAAGTATTTAAGGTATAAGAAAAGAAAAAAAAAACAAAATTACTTCTTCTTCTTCCCCTCTCAACTCATCAGCCCCCTCCCAATCTGTAACGTCCCGTTACTTTTGGAGGTAAATTTATTTTTTAAAATAAAGTATTTTAAGTTTAGTTTAAACTTAGTAAATTCGATTATAGTAGTTATTTTCGTTCGAAAGTCTTTTTAAAACTTTTACTTCTTTAAATTAGTTTTGGTGACATTAATAATTATTAACGGGCCAATTAATAGTTATGAATCACCTTTAGATTATTTTAAGATCATCAGGTTTCATATTTTAATCGAATCTTTAAACAGGGACGTATACGTCATTTTCCAATTTCTTAAAAAATCACTATTCATGATCTTCATCCTTAAATAGTCAACCTTTGGTCAAACAAAATTCATTTCTCTCTTTCCTTCTTCTCCTCTTGGGCCGAGACCACCCTTCCCCTCTCCTCTCTCTTTGGCTTTTCTCCGTTACTTGGTGGATCGCCGTAATCTTATGTCCATTGAAAAGCTCTCATCCCGAGGATCGATTCTAACCTAACAATCGAGGTTTTCGCTTGTTTTCTCGAGGCCTTAAGGTATGACAAAGTTTCTAGAATTTGAGGTGAATAGTATTTTAATGGAGGTTTTGAGTTGAAATCTTCAAATTCACACACCGAAGCTTGAAGATTTCAATCGTGGAAGTCGTTTTATGTGATTTTAGAAACTTCCCTAAACCCTAAAATCAAGTTTGAGTTGAAAACCCGTCCTGTGTTAATTTCTCTCACTTGACCAAGATTAGGGTGTTTAGTTTGTTGTGATTTTACGTTTTACTTAATTTTTCGGAAATCAAATACTATGTAAAACCCTAAAATATGGTGACCCATTGATATCTCGACTTTCAAAGTGTCCTAAATCAACCCGAAACGCCTCTAAAGTGCATAAAAGCCAGAAAACCAAACCCGAGCCCTCTCTCACTTGTTTGGCCGTGGGCCCCTTAGGGTTTAAATCCGGGGTTTTCATCGTTTTATACGTTTAGATGTCGTTTGCTTGATTTTGGGATAATTAATGATTGTTAGGTGTATTTGATTTGTAGGTTTGTGATCGATTGCGTGACTTTGACTCCGGCACCTTGGAAGCTTGGATTTCACATCGAAGGTGAGTTTAAAATGGAAGTTAGTAATTTTATGAATTATGTTTCATTACGTTATTGTTTATCGAGGTTAAGAAGGGAACTAACTTCCGGAAGTTATACTTGGTTGGAGACTTTAAACTCGGATGTGAGTGGAGTGGTTTTGGGTGTACTTATGGTTTTGGAAGTAAAAGAGTAAATATGAGTTGTTTGGAAGTCTTGTAAGACGATTTGGAGACTTTAGATGAAGGTGAACGAATACGGAACTTTAAGTGATTTGGGAGTCAAAGTGGCTTAGAATTACACTTGAATATTGACTCGTGTAATTCAAGCGGTTTATGTTCTTTAGTAGTTTAGTGAAACTTTATCTAACTTACTAGGGAGCATGATATGTGATACGGCACATGATAGTATGTGATACGCTCCATACGGTATCATGGTGAGATGATATGTGATACGACACATGATAGTATGTGAGACGCTCCATACGGTATCATGGTGCGAGGATATGTGATACGGCACATGATAGTATGTGACACGCTCCATACGATATCATGGTGCGAGGATATGTGATACGGCACATGATAGTATGTGACACGCTCCATACGGTATCATGGTGCGATGATATGTGATAAGGCACATGATAGTATGTGATACGCTCCATACGGTATCATGGTCCGATGATATGTGATACGGCACATGATAGTATGTGATATGCTCCATACGGTATCATGGTGCGATGATATGTGATAAGGCACATGATAGTATGTGATACGCTCCATACGATATCATGGTACGATGATATGTGATACGGCACATGATAGTATGTTGATACGCTCCATACAGTATCATGGTGCGAGGATATATGATATGGCACATGATAGTATGTGATAAGCTCCATACGGTATCATGGTGCGATGATATGTGATATGGCACATGATAGTATGTTGATACGCTCCATACGGTATCATGGTGCGATGATTGTGATATGGCACGTGGTATGTCGAGTTCGGTCCATACAGTATTATGATACGATGAACCTGATTGGGTAATAAAGATAGTTAGTAATGCAATTACATAACCTTTAGACTTGTATAGTAAGACTTAGTAATAACCGGTATTTTTACTTTAAGTCTTGATATCGTTACTTTTTAGAAGTATTTTTATGTATGTTGATTATATGCGGATTTTGGAATGAGGAATGGGTAGTAAAAGTGAAATATAGGCGTTTGGACATGGAATGTTGTTCATAGGATTACTTGCTTTCATTTTACTCTCACTAGCATTTTTATGCTAATGTTGCTACAATTACAATTTTTCAGGTAAGACTCGTGGTAGAGGACGAGGTAGAGGAGGTGGCGCCGCGTGACCGATTGAGATAATCACTACAACAAAATAGTCGATACTTGACCATTAAAAAGGGTCAAGAATCATAAACTTGACCCTTTTTTAAGTGTCAAATAAGCGACCGTCAAGAAAAGTTTGAGGGTCAAGAATAACGCTTTTGCTTGACTTGGTAAGAGAGTCAAGTTTTATGATTTTTGACCCTTTTTAAGGTTCAAGTTATCAAGTTTAATTATCATATCTTGACCTTTTTTATTAGTCAAGAATTGACATAATTGGATCCAATGTAAGAGTATGAGTCGACCTATTTTAAGAGTCAAGCAATATATTTCTTTTCTTAAAAAAAAACGATATCCGAAGCTAGCCACCTGTTCAAACCATTATAATATATAATTAGAAATTTTCATTCATCCAATCAAAACATTCAAATTTCATTGATTGAAACCATAAAAAACTATAATCTAACCTATAAGCAAAAGTTCTACCAACAAAAGGTTAATAATTCTACCAACAAACGGTCTAAGCAAAAGTTCTACCAACAAAAACTATAATCTAACCTATAAACAAAAGTATTACTAACAAAAGGTCAATAAGAGATGTAACTTCCAGAGAAATTGAGCCAAAAATTTAGGTCACTCTACTCGCACTTCATCAATTTCTTGTTGAGAGTATCCAACCCTTGTGTCGATCTACAGGTATAATAACATTACTTAGTATAATTTTATACTTTAAAAAGTGAAGATGAATAATAATAAAATTACCAACCACATCTGAAATCACAGTAGATTTGGTTGATACTATACATCGCATGAATCTCACGACATATCCACACTCGACATGTCCGTCTTGAAGTGGACACTACATTAAAACGAAAACAATTAAACATTTATGATTAGAGTAAACAAAACATTTAGATGTAATACACCAACAAACATCAAATTACAACACAACTCGATAGCCAAGATATTTGTTCATCTCCTTCATAAGTCAAACTATTATCTAAAACCAAGCTCCAAAGTATAAAACATATCTTGGACCTGACACCTACATTGTAACATAGACATTCCATTCATGGTAGTTATTGACTTCTTAAGATCATGTTTCTAATTCCAAATTATTATACTCCCCAAATATATTAGGTTGAAAAGAATTACTAAATTCATAATCAATGAAAATAAATGATGAGTTTCCTAATAGATAAAGAGTATGTCATCGTGGTTCATGAATCCTCAATTCCATATAGTATTCCATAAACAAGCAACACAACTCCATAAACAAACAACGACACATTCAATTACAATACATCTCTATAAATTCCACAAAACAATGAATCAGTGAAGTTGCATAAAGTGTGCAAATATGACTTAACCATGAATCAGTGAAGCTCCATAAAAAAAATATGACTAAAAATATGAATCAGTGAAGCTGCATAAAATATGACTAACCAAATTTTTATGGCGAATTTCAATCTCAATTCATTAATCAGTTAAGTTGCATAAATGTGCAAATTACAGACCTAAGAAACAAATTCTCTATGTTATCCAAATTTTCATTTCAACTTGCCTTCCAAACCTCTACGAGTCTCAAAACCCATTTGCCCCTCAAGAGCAAAGCAACACAATTACATTGGAATCATGTTTAGTCTAAATCTAAATTTAAAACTAAGACACCAAAATTTCAATTAATTTCTCATCTCTTATTACCTTCATTACTTATCATCTTCTATTAATTTTAATTTCTAGTGAAATCCCATAACTACAACATTGAATGGTGCAATGAATCATACATTCTTTTTTTCAAGCATCAAGATTTTTTACAGATTCAAGGTGGAAATTTGCATGAAAGGTAAGAAAGACGTTTGGTTTATTAAATCAAGTAACATCAAGATTTATAGGTACAGTGGAAAAGAATTCCACAAAAAATTACATAAAAGAGTCTCATGTAGTGTAACTTATAATACATCTCATCCAACATTTCTATCACACACATGTTATAAGCTTGGCCTCTCTTGGGTACTAAGACAGACCACTTTCACATAATTAAATGAAGAGAACAAACGAGAATCAAACAACTTATATCTTCAATCTCATATTTAAGATCACTACCAACTACCAAGTATATCTTCAAGATCAAATAGAAATTACATACCGATTATGATAAAAATTGTCAAGATGATAAGAGATTTGAACCAGACCTTTCAAATAACTCTAGTAGCCATTTGAAGCTTATCCCATGTTTTCCCAAGATTAATAGTATAGATACCTGAATAAACACAAAACAAGAATAATAAAAGTCATTTACAACTTCTCTAGATAAAGTTAAAAATACTATTCACATTATGGATGGTAAACAAATCCTATTGTAGACTTTGATAAACTTAAAATAAACGAAAAGATAACAAACTAAAAGAAATAAATTCATTTTAGAATCAACAGATACTTAATTAAATGTCTAAAACCATATAAATCAACTAGTTATTATAAGAGATTGAATATGACATTGAGAGTAGAAACATCAAATAATGCCCATTGTGTCTTAACATTTGAAGCCAAGAAATAAAAGCCAATAATCAATACAAAGAGAGCAGGTTTGGGTTCATCTGAAGAGAAAGACTTTGAGTGTGAACTTTGCTCCAGTTTGCTTCCTTATTTCCCTAACATAGCCAACTTGGTTTCTTCACCTCTTTTAAGAGGCCCCGAGAATCTGTAAGGAATGGTAAATCGGGATCAAAGGAAACTAAGCAACTCCAAAGTGATTATTAAGATGGACTAAAGGCTATATTAGTTGTTACAGGAAAATAATTAAATTTTATATAAAGGATGAGGCTTCAATGGAGTTGAGCCTCTAGAAAACAACTTCAATGGAGTTGAGCCTCTAGAAAACAACTTCAATGGAGTTGAGCCTCTAGAAAATTAATAACAATTGAGGTAGACATATCCATGACTCCACTAACAACTTTGCTAACTGCCTCTATTTTCTCTCCAATCAAACAATATTAATTTCACTCCATTCGTAATAGATTAAACAAAACCAAAAGTTAGATTTTTAAGCAAAATTGACAAAAGAAAATATCAATATGAAGAGTAATCATGAAAGCCGTTTTTTGAGGGTTGAGTTTATTTACATACAACCAAACTTGATTCGATTTAATAATGGAAGGCAGAGAAAAGAAATTGAATTCACAATAATAATAAAGAAGAAGAAAAACCACCATTGTCAAAGATGAAGCCCTTGAGAGAAAGAAGGTAAAAGACTATAAATTGAGTAATCTCGTTTCTTCTGATGTTACAACAATAATCGAAATCCAAACAAGAAAAAAAAGGCATCTCAATCGCAAGGATAACAAACCTAACATCTCAATTGAAGCGAAAAGCAGATAAAGTCGAACAAAAACCAAACTTTGTTGTAGCAATTGATATTTTTCGAATGCTAAAATCAGAGATCTAAGACAGAGGATGGGCATAAAAATTATTCTAGGACTCAAAAAATCTTGACATTCTTGGTTCTTTGAGCGATGAGCGTTCAATCTTTCAAAAAATCCTTTAAAATTCTTGAGGATCAAGATCAAGAGAAGAAGAGGTGGTCAGGAATTTCTAGGGTGGGTGGAAATCGCAAGGAAGGCAATTAGGGTGAAATCGTATAAAATAGAAGTTTTTAATTAAAATTCATCAGCGTGCGTGAGTGGAAATTTTTTTTCAACTCTTTTAAAAATAAAATTGTTACCTTTGACTCTTAAAACGGGTCAATGATGTAGTTTTTAATTACTTTTATTTTGACCCTTTAAAATGGTCAAAAATATGTGGTAGAAAAAAATATAAAATCATGCGCTCCTTCTTTTGTATTTTTCTTATTTTATCTTGACCCTTTTACTCTTAAAAATCTATTTACTTGACTCTTTTTATTTAAAGGGTCAAGAATTTATAAATATCAAGTGTCAAGAATACTGCATTTTGTTGTAGTGAATGAATGGACAGGAACGCAACTGATTTTGGGAGTAGCATTCTTGAATGCTCATGAACACTGCATCACTTTTATTATGTTTCATTTTGAGCTCGATGGAGCATTTGTATATATTATGGACTTTAAAACTTTCTTTAGAAGTATCATCATATTATGGAATGTGCATTCTAGGTTTATTGCTTTTTCTGAAAATTGGGTTGTAAACAGGTTTTGGTTTATCCGAATTTTAAACGGACCCATGCCGTTTTTCTATAAATTCTAGTTTTTTCGCTGCACAATTGTTTTAAAGGATTTTACGAAAAATCGGGTTGTTACACAATCTCTCTTGACATTTTTGCTTCTCCAATCCTCCAAATCTTGTGATCCTAAGCTCAATTAAGGTGGGAATTGGTAGATTGATGTTAGTATTTTCATCCTAGGAATCTTGAAGCAAGATTCAACTAGAATCATCAACCACAAGGTGAGATTTCATGTGAGGGGATTCTAGGTTTTTATGGGTTTTCGGTTTTCTTTTGAATTGTTGACTAGAATCTTTGGGCAATTGTTCTTCTATTTTATTTCTGGAAAATTCTTGTTGTATTGATGAGTTTATGCTTAAGGATATATATATGTAGTGAAAGGGTAAAGGGTGGAGACTATGGATAAGGGTAAGCTTTCAAAAGACTCCATTAATGAAGGTTTTTGAAGCTTTTAGGTTGCTTGATTTTTGGGTGTTTTCTTACTTAATTTTAAAGGGATATCAAATCTGGAAATTTTGGGTGGTTATATGTATAATTTCTACACACAAAGCACATTAGAAGATCAAGCTATTGTAATTATGATGAGCACCCTTTTTTGGCCGAAAAGTATACCCAATTTGACTAGTTTTTAGACTTTTCACCACTAACCGGGTTTGGGGTTGTATTTTATTTATTTTGGGCTGAGTTAAATGTGTTACCTTAACTCTAAATATGTGTGGAATGCTTCATATAGGATAAGGGCAAGAACGAGCTATCAAGAGCCTTTCGTAAAGGTGAGAACACAAGAATTGGACCGGTATTGGTGATTTGGTGTGATTTTTGGGGATGTGGGTATGGATGCTTTGTAACGACCCGAACCCGTTAAATTCTTTAAATTCAAATGCACAGCGGAAGACTCTACTTTTAAAGAAAAACGGCGTGGGTTCGTTTAAAAATCGAATAACCAAAACCTGTTTACAACCCAAATTTCCAGAAAAAGCGATAAATCGGGAATTTCGCATACCAAAAGACATTTAGACCATAAAACATAGACATATTTTACACAAATACCCTTTCGGGCTCAAAAAGACACAAGTATGTAAAGATGGAATAATTTACAAGCATTTCAATGAATGCTAAACAAAAATGAGTTCTTAGTATTGTCCATACACCATCTCGATCGATCACGCGGCTCCACCTCCTCTACCACGCTTCTTAGCTCGAGGTTTACCTGAAAATTGTAAGTGTAGCACCATTAGCATAACATGCTAGTGAGAGTAAAACGAAAGCAAGTAATCCTATGAACTAAATTTCATACCAGAAATCGTGTCCAAAGGCCTAAATGCTCATTACTACCCATATCCACACTTCCAATTTCCATACAAACAAACGAAAATAACATACTACCCGTACTCGTCATTCGATACCATAAGATAGAAACAAAGACTTAAAGTAAAGCACAATCATCACTAAGTCTTACTACACAATTCTAAGGAATATGTAAATGTAACATTAACTACTTTTATTACCAAACAAGTTTCATCGTAATGGATTTACCGTATGGTATTACCATATCACAATCATCACTAAGTCTTACCGTACGGTATTACCATATCACAATCATCGTATCGGGTATACCATATGGATCAAAATCACATACTAAGCCCGTACGGTATTACCATATCACAATCATCGTATCGGGTATACCATATGGATCAAAATCACATACTAAGCCCGTACGGTATTACCATATCACCATCATCGTATCAGGTATACCATATGGATCAAAATCACATACTAAGCCCGTACGGTATTACCATATCACCATCATCGTATCGGGTATACCATATGGATCAAAATCACATACTAAGCCTGTACGGTATTACCATATCACCATCATCATATCAGGTATACCATATGGATCAAAATCACATACTAAGCCCGTACGGTATTACCATATCACAATCATCGTATCAGGACTTTCACCATTTCGGATATCAGGACTTTCACCATTTCGGATATCAGGACTTTCACCATTTCGCAAACTGTTAAGCTTCCTAAAAGTTAGCTAATCTCAAAGAATCCTACTAAGCTTTTACGAAGCCTAACTATCTAGATTACACGAGTTAACACTCAAGTGTATCTCTTGAGCTACTTTAACTTTCAAACACTCAAGTAACTCTCATTCCACTTTCCTCTATCATCTCCAATTCACTTTGTAACACTTTCAAACCACTCCGATGTTTCCTTTTCATCGAACTAATTATAGTTCCAAAATTCCTCCACTAACTTCCGAATTAAAGTTTCTAACCAAACTTAAATTCTAAGAAGCTAAATCCCGCTTAACTTCGATAAACAATAACATAACGAAATTTAATTCATAAAACAACTAACTTTCATTTTAAACTCACCTTAGCTTGAAGACAAGCTCCGAATAATCCGAGGTTGTAAATTCACGATCAATTCACAATCCTACAAACGAATTATTCCTAAATTACATTAATTAACCGAAAAGCAATCAAACAACATCTAAACACATAAAACCACGAAAATCCCGGATTCTACCCTTATGGAGCTCTCGGCCAAGCTAGGGAAAAAGGGGTTCGGGTTTGGTTTTCCGGCTTTTATGCATTTTAGAGGTGTTTTGGGTTGGTTTCGAATACTTTGGAGGTTTGCAAAATCAATGGGTAACCGAAAAATAGGGTTTTGCATATTAATCCATTTTCGAAAAATTAACTAAAAAGCAAAAACACAAAGAACCTAACATCCTAAACATAGCCCAAAGAGGGAAAATCACAAGGGACGGGTTTCCTGGCTCAAACTCGGTTTTAGGGTTTAGGGAAAGTTTCTAAAATTGACTATAAAGACTTCCCCCGAATGAAACCCTCAAACTTCGGTGAACGAATTCAAGATTACAACTCAAATCCACCATTAAAACACTATTCACATCAAAATTAAGAAACTTTAACATACCTTTAAGCCTCGAGAAAACGAGCGAAAACCTCGATTGTTAGGATGGGTAGAAAGGTCTCGGCGAGAGCTTTCCAACGCATCCGAAATCACGTAAAACGGACGAGAAACGAAGCCGGGGCGACGATTTCTTTCTCTCCTCTTTTTTTCTCTCTAAGCTACGGGTTTGGGATGAAAAATGAGAAGAAAATTTCATATTTTGTCTAATTTTGGCTTATTTAAAGAGAATGAGGAATAGTGTTTAGATATTTAACAATTTGGGAAATGACGCCTACGTCCCTCTTTTACTTTTGCTTTAAAAACGAAACCCGAAGCTCTTAAACTAACCTAAAGGTGATTAATAATTATTAATTGGCCCGTTAATAATTATTAATGTCACCGAAACATATTTAAAGTATTAAAACGATTAAAAACAATTTCGGATATAAATAACTACTAAAATCAAAATTTCTGAATTTAAACTAATCTGAAAAGCTTTATTTTTAAAATAAATAAATAAATAAAATAAATAATAATAATAAAAAAAAATTTACCCCCAAAAGTCACGGGACGTTACATGCTTGTACATGGTGTGGGATGATTTTGAATTCTTCATGGCTGGTAGTAGGGTCCTTTGACGCTTGAATACGAAGGGGAAATGAATATTGCAAAGGAGACGGAAATAAAGAGCTAGAATTGACCAATTGTCGAAATTACGGAAATATGATAATATCTTGCATCGTTTTGTGACTTGAGCTTTTCTTACATATTATAATTGCATATTCACATTTGTCGAGTTAAAGATCGAGTCATATACTGATTTGGGCTACATTTATGCATACTTGACATGTTTTCGGGTTATGCTCGATGGATAGTTTGTGAATAAGCTAATAGGGCAAAATGCTTGTGTAACGTCCCGTTATTTTGTGATAAAAAAAATTATTTATTTTATTTTAATTTAAGTAATTAAAGTTTATTTATTTATCGGTAAATTAGAATTTAGTGGTTTATTTCATTTAAGTCGTTTTAATGGCTTTATTTATTTAAATACATTTTAATGGTATTAATAATTATTAACGGGCCAATTAATAATTATTAATCACCATTGGGATAGTTTGAGAAGTTCGGGATTCGTTTTAAGCCAAAAGTCATAAAAGGACGTAACCGTCATTTCCAAATTTCTAAAATATCTAAAATCACTATTTGCTTCATCTTCCTTATATCATCTTTGACTTAAGAAATTTGACCAAAAACCTCCAAAATTCTCCTCCCCACCCGTGAGCATCAAAGAGGAAGGAGAGAAAATTGGTTTTTGCTCGTTTCTTGCCGGATCAACTCGAGCTTGGATAAATCGGAAAGCCCTCGGGTCAAGGATCATTTCCCACCTACCCATCGTATGTTTCTCTCAAGATCCAAGGAGTTCTCGGTAAGTGAAGTTTCAAATCCTAACTTCAAATAGTGTTTTAATGGAGTTTTCATTGAATTCTTTCGATTTCTTGCCGTGAAACTCGGTGTTTGTAAATACGGGAGTAGTTTTAAGAGTTTTTAGAAACTTTCCCATAACCCTAAAACCGAGTTTCAGTCGAAACCCTTCCCGTTTGAAATTTACCCTTTTGGGATTGAAAATGGGTTAGAAATTAATGAATAAATGTTTATGTAAATTCGATGTGTTGGATGTTGGTCGTTACATGTGGTTACCATTGCAGATGTGGTGTAGTTCCGAGGCGCTGTGTGGTGGATGGCCTTGATGCTAGAGTGGTTATTACGATAATCTGGAAGGTTATGAGGAGCTACGGCTCGAGTGGTGATTGTGTTAGTATGTGTAAAGTGCGTAGTGAGACACGGAAATGGTAAATGAAAGATTGTGTTATTTGAAAGTTTGTGTGGAAAAGATCATGGAATCATTATGCTTACGTGATACGGTTATGAGATTGAAACACTCACGGTTTGTTCAACATACATGTTTAAATTTTCATTGCACATATTATGCATTCATTGATATTTGACTCCTTGCGCATAGCATCCCGAGCATCACATCTCATCGTTTCAGTTCTTTGTTTTCACTGAGTGTCATGCTCAAAGGTGCTCTATATCACCTTTCACCTACTCGGTGAGGACGTGGGCTAGGAGCGGCAGATGGTGCTCGTTGTTGCTCGAGATGAAGACTTTTGGATAGGTCTCCAGTCACACGAGCCACGCTTTTTGGGGGTGTTGTTTTTTTTTTGAATTGTTGCGTCTTTGTCTAGGATCGAGACTTAAAAATTTTATGTACATAATATGTTTGTATAACGGTTAACTCTGGTGCACCATACTTTGTTTTTTTATTTTGAATTTATATGATATTTTGATATGGCCGACGCGCTGAGTTTGTTTGATAAACAGGTTTTATGATTTTACGTGTGTTTATTGAATTTATGTATACATCATACCGAAATTTCAAATTTTTTTGTTAAATCACTTGGTTTAAGTTTTAGATTCTTCACTTCTGTTTGCGTACTCGCGTCCTAGACTTGAATCTCGAGTCGGATCGTCATACTATTAATATGAATTCCTAAGATTGTTTGAGCTTTACCTAAATCTTTCATTTCGAACTCTTTATTTGGGATGATTTATAACTTGTCTATCTCACTTTTATTTGAACATGCAACTAGCATGACATTAACATATACGTGGAGATACATGGGACACTTATTGTCTAACTAGGAGTGTTGACATGGCAGGGCGGGGACAGGGAATACATTCCCCGTCCTTGTCTCTGCTCCCATTCCCAGTCCCCATCTCTGGTAAATTCTCCGTTCAAAGAGGTCGGGGAGGGGAAAAAGATTCCCCACGAGGAAACAATGAGGAACGAGGAATTTAGCGGGGAATTTTCTCTATTTAAATTTTAAAATAAAAACCTTGATATTATTATTTTTTATTATTTTCTTTTTTTAAAGGATTGAGTTGGGCTTAATAAAACTAATGGGAAAGTTGAGCTTAATAAAAGTAGTAGAAGAGTTTGACTAATAGGGATTGGGGTTAAAATATAAAACATATTTTAAAATATAATATATATATATATATATATATATATTATATTTTAAAATATGTATTATATTCGGGATTTAATCGGGTAATGGGGTCAGGGTCGGGTTCGAGGTCAGGGACGGGGATACCATTCCCCATCCCCATCCCAGAAACTCGAATGAAGAAATTTTCATCCTCGTCCCCATACCTGTTGGGAACGAGGATTCCCCATCACTTTCAGGATGAGGCCCCGCCCTATGTCTAACTGCAACGACCCGTTACTAAGTAAGACTAAATAAAATGAAATTAATATTTATTTTCTGAAATGATATTAATGAGGTTGGATTGATAACTTGGATGTGAAATACCTCGTTATCCCGTTTTCTCGTAAGGGCATTTTGGTAATTTCTCAAACCTCAAAATTAAAACCACAAGTTTAATTTAATATTTTTACATGATGTTGATCCTCTCGTTATTTCGATTCTAACACAACTGACGGATCATCATTCAGAGTTCCAATGAATGAGTTATGATCGTTTTAATGCAGTGACATTTTCGTAATTAATTGAAATCAGGATTAAACCCTAAAATCTTCTTCTTCTTCTTTCCTAATCCGAAAACCACCCCCCAATTATTCAATTTTCTCCAATTTTCGCCCTCATGGAGTTCCCAATAGTGTTTTTACCATAACTCTCTCATCCGAACTCCGATTTGGGCAAGTAAGTAGTCCATTCTGATAAATTTTCTGTTATCTTTCTTTTTAGATTAGTTTCAAAGAAATATACTATTTGAATAAAGAGTTATGAGGCAAAATCCATTCGGATCTCCTATGATTTTTTTATAATTTAATTAATTTTTGCTCGATTTCTCATCATATTAGGTGTAATTCACGTTGGTAATTCTTTGAACAAGGTTTGAAGGAGAATCTAGGAGTTTCCATCCAAGATCTGATTCAAAGTTGTCGAAGTTTTTGAAAAAAGTAGAATCCAAGAGCTTAAATTTTTTCTTGAATGTGAGTAGAAACTAGTTAAGCGTTAATTAAAATCATGCCTTGTTTTTCTTTTTCATTAAAAGATTTTTGTTATTCTGATTTGGAGTTTTTAGGATACTTTAAGCATGAAATATATGTTATTGGGCTGAACTTAAGGATGATAAAATCTGAGATTTTAAAGAATGTAGAAAAAGGCAAAAACATGCATGTTTAAGGTGTATTTTTGCCCATTAGTTGTTATAATCATTTGTGAGTATTTGTGAAATTTTATAGGATGTTCTAGCATGATATTATGTGATTTTAAGACTTATTTAAGCTACTGGAATTGAGTTATATTTGGAAGATTAGTGCCCACTAGGTTTCAAAATTAGCTTAGGATTACGCCCATTTGTGCAAGTTTGAATATGAGATATTTTTGGGAGATTTATAAGTGTATTAGAATGATTATGGAAGTGAAAATTGGGCCTTTTAGCTGCTGGTTTTATTTAGAAAAATAGACCAACACCTAGTGACCGAAAATAGAGCAAAACTACACTATTTTAGGCTAGTTTTGCTCTTTTGTTAGAAACAATTATTGGAAACTCTCCTTTAGAGTTGGAAATGTTTTCTTGGGTGATTTTAACTCATGATATGGTTGGGAAAATTGTGCTTTTCTAGAAATTTAAATTTACAAGTTTAAGCCACGTAAAGTTCAGTTTTAGTGGAAACGGGTTTTCTAGACTAGAAACTGGACATAGGCTTATTAAAACATTCAAGTAGTGATGTTTTAATGTAAATCATATTATTTTATTGCCTTAAACAATATGGTTGGAGGTTCGCACTAAGTAGGGTCATACTTAGTAAAGAATATGCCATTAAGTAGATAGTTATAGTTGTGCACAACATAATATCACTTAATGGGGCAGGTTTAGTCCATTTGATTAATGGGAAAGAATATACAAGTAGGTTTACTTGTGTGTCTTGCAAACACATAAGAAGAATATCTCAAAAGGTTGAATCGTGAAAACACGTGTTTGATGTTTTTGAGCGATAAACTCACTTTTGTTTGCAGACATTAGTTAAGTTAAGGCATTGTGTAAAAAAATTGAACTCTTTTAGAGTTGAGAGAAATTCTTGGAAGTTGTGAGGTCGATTACGGACTTAATGAACTTAGGAATCTTCTCATGGCGTTATTTTTCTTTTAACTTCTTTCTACTCATTCGGCGTAGCCTCATGATGCTACACATTTTTTTTCAGGTAAAAAGAAGAAGAAAGTCGGGCACTGATGGGATTCGTGAAAGGTGGATGGTTGGTGTGGTTTACATGCCGACATGTTATCTTATCTTTTATTAGTAGTCTGATTGGGTTTAAACTTAATAATTTTCGATACATGTTTTATCGGGGTTTTAAAATTTTTATTTGATTGGATATTTGTTTAAAGTTGGTTGTTTTTGTTTTGAAATAAGATTGATCAGTTGTATAACTGATGTCTTTGTGATTTAAATGAGATGAGATGAGTTTTTGAACATTAATTATGCTTCCACTGTGTTTATGAGAATTTTCCATGTTTTGGGAATTTTGGGGATGTCACACTAACAATCTAGTATACATGATCGGTATTCTTGGCAGCTTCTTATAAATCCATATTTTTACACGAAATTATCAAACTTGAGATACCATTGCCTACGGGACTGTTTTAAACCATAGAGTGATTTCTTTAACAGGCACACTTTTTGTTAATTTCCTTTAGAGAAAAAATCTTATGGTTATGTGACGACCTGACTCCTTTTAAAATCATTTAAATATAAAGCACAGCGGAAGTCTTAATATTAAGAAAAAATGGCGTGGTTATGTTTAAAAGTTGGCTAGCCAAAAACCTGTTACATTTTAATTTCAGAATTTAAATACACAAGGAACTTCAAGTTCCTATCTAGGAGTTCAAAAGGGTTATAATCATAAAAGTAAAGACGAAAAGCTCTTAAGAGCTATATACAAATGTACAAATCCCAAAATGTATAACATTCACAAAAACGAAGTCCATGGACTTTAAATACACCTAGTCCATTCTGAGGTCATCATCCTGCAATCATACAGCACCAGCTCCTCTCCCACGACCTCTAGCACGAGCAATACCTGAAATTGGTTGTAATATCATGAGCTAACAACAAAGCCCAGTGAGAATAACAAGAATATGTTGACTTTCTAAGCCAATTAATCTTATTCTTATTTTGATGATAACAAACGTGTTTTTGTTACTAATCAATTAACTGTGTTTTGATAGTCAAATATGTAGAGAAAATTATAACGAGTCCAACGCAGTTGGAATCGACTCGATCAGACTTCAAACGAGCAAGATATTGATTTTAGAAGATTGGAATTAAAATAATTATTTCGTTCGGATCATATATGGCGAGCTCATGATATATATTATGCGCTCTCATCCTCTACCGTCAGATTCATTTTATAGTTGAGATTGAAGGCCAAGATTCATTCAGCCTTATGTTTTAAAGAAAAGAAAATATTCAGAATTTATTCCAGCCGTCAGATCTATTTGCTTTTTGAATAAGCGGCCCAGATTCATTTAGTAATTCAGAATTAAAAGAAAATAAAAAAAAAGCAAAAACGCTCTAGCTGTTCGATCTCGCCTCAGCTAGCCATCCAACGGACTTCATCAGTCCACGTATCGCGTGACTACCAAGTGCTGCAGCTGCTGACGCAAGCCGGCCCCACCACTTCTTCCACAGCCAGCCGTTTTACGACACGTGGTCCAGCTGTCTTCCATTACAGCTGGTTGCTTTTTCCAGATGCAGCGAAATGTCTGTTATGCCTTTGGTCTTTTGGTCTAATGTCGTCCATGTCCTGACCTATATTATTTGATTCTCCTGATCGATTTTTTAATCTCTTTCACAACAGATAGCTGCCAAGAATGCCCCTGCTGCCCGAAGACTTATTAATACTATTATTATTATTTAATTCTAAATCAGATTTGCTTTAGCCAAATGGATGTATGACACGCAGCTGTCCTTTTCTGATGCATTTACTACACTATATTGGTTGATTACTACTTTGCCCTTCCTGATTTGAATTTATAAGAAGACTTAAAGGGTATCTATGTCATTTCAACTCTTTCTCCATCAGCTCATTTTCTGAAAAACCTTCAGCTCGAGAATGGCAGTTGCTCCCTATTTTTTCTTCCTCCAATTTGTCAACAATGGAGCCTCTGCCTTCTTCAATTCACACCATTGAAGTAAAAAATAATTAAGAAGGTGGATGAAACAGTGGATGAACGGTAATATTTTTTTTACCTACAAATAGAGCTCGAATTTGATAGATTTACTCACCAAAAAAAAAATCAGAAGCAAATTCTCATTGATAAGTTATAAAGTTCTCCATTTTTAGTCATCCTTTTTTAGCCTTCTTGTGAGCGAAAATTTGTGTATTTCTAGCCATTCTTAAGGGCTATTTTATTAAGAGTATTATCTCTTATTGTGAGCAAAATTCTTGTAATATCTATCCTTTGTGAGGATTTTACCATTGTAAAAGGTTTAACTCTTAAACCTTAGTAAAAAGAGTGATAGATAACGGTTGTCCTTGCTCCGTGGAAAGGGTCATTGTTCGGGTTTGATCTTGATCCCGCTAAAAGGATTGGGTTGCACTTGCTCCCGCAAAAAGTGAATACAAATTCCCGAGAGGCACTCGGGGAGTGGACTAGGCCGCATTTTTGGACGAACCACTATAAATTTTGGTGTCACTTTCTCTAACCCTTACTCTTTAATTTTTGCTTTACATATTTATTTTTATAATTTACAAAGCATAATTAAATGGTTTGAAATTATTTGTGATACAACATTTTCTATTATCATATCATTTTTGTTTACTTTGCTAGAATAAAGAATTCTAAGTATAAAATTCATTCATATTAATTGAACTTAAAAAGTCCAATTATTTTGTTAATCTAAAATTTTGAATTGATTGAAAAAGTTTTATAATTTTTTTTAAAACCCTATCCACCCCCCCTCTAGGGTTACCTTAGATCCTAACAGAATAAAAAGTAACAATAGACCTCAAACCCGTATTCCGATTCGTGTCCAATTAATCTTACATAATCTTTCCTAAAGTTCTCTAAACTCTAGGTATTTCCATAATCTAAAATCTCTAGACGATGATAATACTAGCACACGTAGTCTAATTCTCATCCATTAACTTGTTAAACAATTTAAGAGAAAAGTAAATAAATATTGCATGAGCATAACATCTTAATTTGCCTTTTCCATGATATATTTCCATCGATAATATGCATGAAGGTAATGAAGACATCCTGTAGGATTCGCATTCACCTTTTATGCATGAATGAAGGTAATGTGGGCACTTCCCGTAGGATCCACATTCTCCCTTATGAATGAATGAACATAATGTGGGCACTTCCTGTAGGATCCACATTCTCCCTTCTTTCTCTCTTCACTTTCTTTTGTTTTTCACTGAAGGTAATGTAAACTTCCTGTAGGATTTACATTCTCCCTTCTTTTCTTTTTTCACTTTCCTTTCGAATCAATGATGCGAGATGTTATGCATATGCTTGAAAAAGTAAATATGAATGGAGCTTAAAGTAAAGGGTATAAAGTCAAGGACATAAAGTAAATAAATAGGAAATTCGGAAGAAACATAAGTAAACCGTACAACCGATACATACTAAAGTATGATCTTTAACTTCTAAAGATTCTAAACTTCCGAATAAGATCCAAGGTTGTACAATCAAGTTCCTTATATTTTTTCTAAAAGTATGGATCTTCTAACTCCCAATGATCCATCCTAATCTCCAATCGATCTAACTTAGAACTTCTAAAAGTTCCACTCAAAGAACTAGCTTCTAAACCTAAGAAAACTAGCTCTCTTCCTTAGATGTTTTGATTCGAATCAAAATCTTAACTTCCAAACCTACAAATCATTATACTTATTCGCTTTCTAACGCTACTTTAAATCCTAATTAAAGAAGATTTCGCTCCCAAGTCCGATAGAGCGATCAAGTACACGGTCCACAAACACCTACAATTACAAATACATCTAACAATCAATAAATTACCAAACATCGATCAAACGATATCTAAAAGCGTAAAACGACGAAAAAACCCTAGAAATTCCATAATGGTGCTCTCGGCCCACCCATAAAAATGGGTCTCGGGTTTGGTTTTTGGCTTTTTGGCAATTTAGAGATGTTTCGAGTTGGTTTCAAGTAGTTTGGTAGTTCCCGATTTCAATGGGTAACGATAATTAGGGTTTTTGGACAATATGTAATTTCCCAAATTTAATTACAACAACAAATAATTAATAATAAATAACCCAAATTCAACCCCCGAATGGTAAATTTCAAACGGGAAGGGTTTCGACTAAAACTCGGTTTTAGGGTTTAGGGAAAGTTTCCAAAACAACTCCCGTGCTTAAAAACATCGAGTTTCCCGGCAAGAAATCGAAGAATCAAAGAGAAAACTCCATTAAAACACTATTTGGAGCTTAGGGTTTGAAGTTTAACTAACCGAGAAGTCCGTAGATCAAGGGTGGAAATCACGATTGTTAGGTGGAAAGGAATCCTAGCCTCGATACCTTTCCAACGGAACGAGAATCAAAGCGATCCGACAAGAAACGAACAAAACTCAAAATTTTCTTCCCACTCTTTGAAGCCCACGATTTTGGAGGAGGATAAACGAGAAGTTTTGGTCAACTTTTGGGTCAAAGGCAATTTAAAGAAGAATATGAATAGTGAATGATATTTTAGGAATTTTAGAAATAACGGTTGCGTCCTTTAATGACTTTTGACTTATAAATCCAAACCTGAAGTTCTTAAAACTATCCCAATGGTGATTAATAATTATTAATTGGCCCGTTAATAATTATTAATACGACCAAAACTAAATTAAGCTATAAATGCAATTAAAAAGGTTTAAACCGAAATAAACTTTTAAATTCTAAATTACTGAATCTAAATAATCTTTAAATACTTAAATTAAATTAAAATAAATAATTTTTTTTTAATACCTCAAAAGTAACGGGACGTTACAGGTTGATACATATATAGACTTAATTAGATCTCCATGTAAGAAGGCTGTTTTGACATCTAATTGTTCAAGTTTAGGATTGTACTCAGTAACATAGGCTAGAAGGATTCTTATTGAGACATTTCTAACTACAAGGTGAGTATATTTTATTGTAGTCTATTCCCCCCTTTTGGGTAAACCCTTAGCAACTAGTCTAGCCTTAAACCTATCTTTTTCTACCCCTGTTATTTCATCTTTTCCTTTAAAGATCCATTTACAACCTACTATGTAACGTCCCGTTACTTTTGGAGGTAAATTTTTTTTTTATTTTAAATAAAGTATTTAAGCTTAGTTTAATCTTAGTAATTTCGATTTTAGTAGTTATTTCGTTCGAAAACCTTTTTAAACCTTTTACTACTTTAATTTAGTTTCGGTGACATTAATAATTATTAACGGGCCAATTAATAATTATTAATCACCTTTAGATTATTTTAAGATCATCGGGTCTCGTATTTTTAATCGAATCTTTTAAAAGGGACGTATACGTCATTTTCCAATTTCTTAAAATTTCACTATTCATCATCCTCATCTTTAAATAGTCAACCAAAGTCAATATTTGCATTCATCTTTTTCTCTTCTTCCTCTTTAGGGCCGAAACCTCCCTTTCTCTTCCCTCTCTCATTGGCTTTTCTCCGTTGCTCGGTGGATCGCCGTAATTTTATGTCCGTTGAAAAGCTCTCATCCCAAGGATCATTTCTAACCTAGTAATTGAGGTTTTCGTCAATTTTCTACAAGCCTCAAGGTATGACAAAGTTTTCAAATTCAAGCTTTGAATAGTGTTTTAATGGAGGTTGAGATTGAAATCTTCAAATTCTTTCACCGAAGCTTGAAGATTTCAATCGAGGAAGTTGTTTTAGGCAAATTTAGAAACTTCCCTAAACCCTAAAATCAAATTTGAGTTGAAAACCCGTCCCGTGTTAATTTCTCTCACTTGACTAAGATTAGGGTGTTTAGTTTGCTATGATTTTACGTTTTACTTAATTTTTTGGAAATCGATTATTATGTAAAACCCTAAAATATCGTGACCCATTGTTATCTCAACTTTCAAAGTAACTTAAATCAACCCAAATCATCTCTAAAACTGCATAAAAGACAGAAAACCGAACCCGAGCCCTCTCTCCCTTGGTTGGCCGTGGGTCCCTTAGGGTTTAAATCCGGGGTTTTCATCGTTTTATGCGTTTAGATGTCGTTTGCTCGATTTTCGGATAATTAATGGTTGTTAGTTGTATTTGATATGTAGGTTTGTGATCGATTGTTTGACTTTGACTCCGGCACTTTGGAAGTTTGGATTTCACATCTAAGGTGAGTTTAAAATGAAAGTTAGTAATTTTATTAATTATGTTTCATTGCGTTATTGTTTATCGAGGTTAAGAGGGGAACTAACTTCCGGAAGTTATACTTGGTTGGAGACTTAAACTCTGATGTGAGTGGAGTGGTTTTGGTGTACTTATGGTTTTGTAAGTAAAAGAGGAAATATGAGTGGTTTGGAAGTCTTGTAAGATGATTTGGAGACTTTAGATGAAAGTGAATGAATAAGGAACTTTAAGTGATTTGGGAGTCAAAGTAGCTAGAAATTACACTTGAGTATTGACTCGTGTAATTCAAGCGGTTTATGTTCTTTAGTAGTTTATTGGAACGTTATCTAGCTTACTAGGGAGCTTGATGGATTCTATATGGCACATGATAGTATGTGATACGCTCCATACGGTATCATGGTGCAAGGCTATGTGATATGGCACATGATAGTATGTGATACGCTCCATAAGGTATCATGGTGCCAGGCTATGTGATATGGCACATGATAGTATGTGATACGCTCCATACGGTATCATGGTGCGAGGCTATGTGATATGGCACATGATAGTATGTGATACGCTCCATACGTTATCATGGTGCGAGGTTATGTGATATGGCACATGATAGTATGTGATACGCTCCATGCGGTATCATGGTGCGAGGCTATATGATAAGGCACATGATAGTATGTGATATGCTCCATACGGTATAATGGTGCGAGGTTATGTGATAGGGCACATGATAGTATGTGATACGCTCCATACGGTATCATGGTGCGAGGCTATGTGATACGGCACATGATAGTATGTTGATACGCTCCATACGGTATCATGGTGCGAGGTTATGTGATATGGCACATGATAGTATGTGATACGCTCCATACGGTATCATGGTGTGAGGTTATGTGATATGACACATGATAGTATGTGATACGCTCCATACGGTATCATGGTGCGATGATTTGTGATATGGCACGTGGTATGTCGACTTCGGTCCATACGGTATTATGATACGATGAAAGATAGTTAGTAATGCAATTACATAATCTTTAGATTTGTATAGTAAGACTTACTAATAACGGGTACTTTTACTTTAAGTCTTGATATCGTTACTTTTAGAAAGTATATTGTGTTAGTTGATTATATGTGGACCTTGGGAATGTGGAATGGGTAGTAAAAGTGAAATCTAGGCCTTTGGACATGATTTCTGACATGGAATGTTGTTCATAGGATTACTTGCTTTCATTTTACTCTCACTAGCATTTTTATGCTAATGTTAGGTAAGACTCGTGGTAGAGGATGAGGTAGAGGAGGTGGCGCCGCGTGACCTATCAGGACGATGAATGGACAAGGACATATGTGGTTTTGGGTGAAGCATTCTTGAATGCTCTTAAACATTTCATTACTTTTATTATGTTTCATTTTGAGCTCGATGGAGCGTTTGTATAATTTGTATATGTTTTTCGAACTTTAAACTTCCTTTAGCATTTTCATCATATTATGGAATGCGCATTCGAGGTTTATTGCTTTTTCTGAAAATTGGGTTGTAAACAGGTTTTGGTTTATCCGAGTTTTAAATGAACTCATGCCGTTTTTCTGTAAAATCAAGTTTTTTCGCTGCGCATTTATTTTAAAGGATTTTACGAAAAATCGGGTCGTTACATACTAACTTTTGGTTTTTAGGTTTATCTACAAGTATCCATGTTTTTTTCTTTTTTAGGCTTTCCATTTCCTCTTTCATGGCATGAATCTATTTAGTTTTGTTAACATCAGATATGGCATCTCTATAAGTCAGCGGTTCACTGCTCACTAGCTTGTTTACAACACAAAAAGCATAAGAGACATAATGAGCATTGGCAAACCTACTTGGAGACTTTATTTCTCCCCTGTTTCTATCTCTTGCTAGCTGATAATTGTTGAGATCCTCCACATCTGGAATTTGATGTCTTGATTCTTCATCTTCCTCTTGAGGATCTTCTATTTGGACTGGATGTGGAATTCTTTCCTCAGTCTGTTGTTCCTCTTTATCAGCTAGTTCCACCTACACTTGAACATTATTTTCTTTTCATGTTTCAGCACTATTCTCACCATAGGATTAAATGGTCTAAAAAACATTTTATCTTCATTAAATGTCACATCCCTACTGATGAATATCTTATAATGACCATGTTTTGGACGTTGCCAAAGTTTATAGCCCTTTACCCCATCAGAGTATCCTATAAACATACATTTGGTAGCTCTAGGATATAGTTTCCCTTCTTTAGTGTGAGCAAAGGCAGTGCTACCATAAGTTCTTAGGTGTCCTAGATTTAGAGTATTCCCAGTCCACACCTCTTGTGGTGTTTTGAAATTTAAAATTGAATAGGGACACCTATTAATTAAGTAGCAGATTGTTTTGACAACTTCAGCCTAAATTTTCATTGGCTGGTTGGTAGTGTTCATCATGCACCTTACCTTGTCTAAGATGGTCCTATTCTTCCTCTCAGCAACTCCATTTTACTGAGGGGTGAGTCTAACAGTTTTATTCCTAGTTAACCCTTCTTTTCTACAAAACAGGTCAAACTCTTCACTAAGGTATTCTAATCCATTGTCTATTCTTAGAGTTCTAACTTTCCTATTGGTTTTGACCTCTACCCTTTTCTTCCAGTTTTTGATGCATTGAAAAGCATCATATTTGTTTTTGAGAAAAAAAATCCAGACTTTTTTAGAGAAATCATCAATAAGTGTTATGAAGTACCTACTGTTCCCCCTAAGGAAGGCTATTTGGATGGCTCCCACATATATGTATGGACATAATTCAGAGTGCCTATGGATGTGTGCTGAGACCTAGTAAAACTTACCCCCTTTGACTTTCCTAAGACACAACTCTAATAGAAATTCAGCTTGATTATCTTAGTGTTATCTAGAATTTCCTGTTTGGATAGCTCCACCAAACCTTTCTCACTACTATGACCTAATATGTGATGCCAGAGTTGGGTTTGACTCACAGGTAATGAGCAGATGATTGCAGCTGTTCCAGAAACCACCTCACCTTCAAGGTAATAAATGCCATTTTACTTGATCCCTTTGAATATCACAATATAGCCACTTATTACCTTTAGTATTCCATTCTTAGCTTTATATTGTAGGCCTTCAGGGTCAAGAATTCCCAAAGAGACGAGGTTTTTGTTTAGAACATGTATGTATCTTACACTGTATAGGGTCCTAATAAGCCCCTCATTGTTTTTCATTCTTATTTCTCCTATTCCTTCTACCTTGCAAGGGTTGTCATGTAACGTGCCATAAATTTCACGGTAATTTATTTATTTATTATTAATTTTATTATTTAATTTTAATAGTTTAATATTCTTAATTATAGTTATTTATTTTAATTAATTTAATTTAGATTATTTATATTAGCTAGTTTAGTTTAGCTTCTTATTAGTTAATTAGTTAAGAGTAGTGTAATTTAATTTTAGTTTTAATTACTTTATAAACCCTAAATTACAATAGTAATTTTAAGTGGAGGTGAAGAGAAAAGGCCCCACATTGAATTTTGTCTTATCCTAAATTTAGGGTTTTGGGACTTATAGGGCATTTTATAAAAAGAAATTTTATAATATAAAAACAATTAATTCTCTCCCTCGATAGCCAGTCTCTCGCTCGCTCTCCCCATCATCGTGAAAAACTCCGCTGGAAGCAAGGATAACCATCGCCCTTGAGTTTTGCAGCAGCTAACCATAGCTATCAACCACCATGTTCGTCGTAGCACAACCATGGTCACTACCGTTTTCCGTCGTCATAACCATTGTTCACGGTGAAACGCTCATTGTCTTCCAAACGAAGTTTGTTTAGTTGCTTGGAGAAGAGGAACAAGAAGGAACGAATAACGTGAATCAAACCTATTTCCCCAATGTCGAACCCTCTGAACCTCACCAGAAAGCGTGATTTTTTGGCTGTCTTCTTATTCGGATTTGGAGAGGTAAAACTCAGATTTTATTCGGGTTTTTATTTCGAATATTGAACTCAAACGTTTAGCTAAACATTCCTTTGTTTTAACAAGAATAAGCAGCCCCTGCACCTCGCCGGAACTGATAGTTAAAGCTCACCGAAAAATTGTATATATTGAACTCGTCGGATTCAATTTACTTGAAGATTTGGAGCTCGTGTTCATCTATTTGCGGAACCATTCATATTTAAGCTACTCCCCATCCGTTTTCTCAATCAGAAATCACCCTAAGACATCCTGGAAGTCACAGGAGAACGAAAGGTGAGCGTAGCGTTTTCTTCCTTGCCGTCGCGTGCGTGGTCTGTCTGTTTGGGGAAGAAACGGTTCAGCTGGTTTTTCTTGAAGTTGAAGTCGGTTCACGCTATTTTGGTCCGGTTCTCTCACTAGTTATTTATAATTAATTACCTTCCAGGTGTCGGCCAACTTTTGGGACCTTGATCGTACTTAATTGGAAGCCGGTTCTTAGTTGTTGATCATTTGCTAATCGGCAAAGGTGAGGATAAATAGAATTTTACAGTAAATTAAGAAATCAAATACTTGAACGATTTTTATGATTAGGGAGTTAAATTAAATTGGATTTAAGTGAATTAAAGCATGCTAATTTCGTGAATTTATAGGAATCAGGAGTATAGAATTAATACGAGAAATTATGGATTTACAATTCTTGGGAGTTTAAGTATGGACTATTGGGTTTACTTTGGTTATTGCTTAAAGAATGTTTACTATGTGCCCTTGGATGTTTTAATTCCGTTATCGAGATATTCCTGATTAATTGAACTCTTACTGAGACTGTGCTTACATTTTCTGGTATTATTCATGGTTCGGTATATGTATCATGAGGTATGCATTGACTACGCGTGCTGCATTAACGGAGGAGATGAATAATGAGATAATATTTAGTTGTGTGAACTAGTATTATATGGTATTATTCATGATTGCTATGATACCTATACATTCTAGACTGCTTAGACTACGTGAGCTTTGCATGTCATTGGTGAGATAACAAGATCGTGCATTGACTACGTGAGCTGCACCATCTGACCTTATTCACCCAGGAGGATATGTTCTATGATGCATCGACTACGTGAGCGAGCATCAGTTCTTAATAAGAAAGTAAAGGCTTCGTGAGATTTACTTGATATTGGAGTGAGATAATGGGATCGTGCATAGACTACGTAAGCTGCACCATCTGACATTATTCACATGTTCTATGTTCCTGTTCAATGTTATATGATCTACGATCTATGTTCTAAGTTCTAAACCCTATGTTCTTGGTTTTATGATCTTGTTCTTATTATTAGTTAAGATTTTGAGAGCTTAACTCGTTCTATACTTTATCCTAAAAGTGCTATCATATGTTTATGCCCTGATTATTTGGAGTTAGGAGCCTGATTATTTATATAATCTATAACAGTGTTTCTTACCCTTTTATCCTCGGAAGAATTGTATAACATTGCTTTCAGAAATATTACTGGGTAGTTAAGAGACAGTAGGATTCGTTGGACACAAATCCGAATTGGATTTGGTGTTCTAAAGTTACTTTCTATTCAATTTATCTTCACTGGGTTTCCCGCTCATTATATTACACTTTCAGGTACGGGATGCGGTCGTGGCCGTGGAGCTGGTGGAGTGTGATTAGCAGATCGATGATGATGGATGGACTTGAGTCAGTGTAGTCCATGGACTTGTTTTCCTTATTTCATATCATTTCTTATGGATTTTGTTGAGCTCTTTTGAGCATTTCTATTTACGTTACTTCTCCTCATGCATTTTCTGGATTTACGTGATAACTTATTTTATGGTTTGAACTTAAAAAGGGAAGCGCTTCCCATATTTGAATGTATTCAAGGATTTTAGATTTCATTTTGAAATGAAAGGATAATTTATCTAGTTTTTCAGGTTTTCTATTATTATTTCAAGTCTTCGCGCTTATTATTTAATTCTATTTTAAAAAGTTGGGTTGTTACATGTCATTTCGTTGATAAATATTGCCATCATTATTAATCAATTTTAGATTAATATATCAGTCTTTATTAATGGACATGTGAAAGGTACATCCTGAATCTAATATCCACTCATCTTTGGTCTGAATAGTTGACACCATAAGGGCATCTCCATCTGATTGATTTTTAGATCAAGGGTGACATTGGTGTATCAGACAAAATAATTGACCTTGTCAAGTTTCCAGGTACTGAAAGCTCTACTTAATTTTCATCCAGTTTTTAAATTTCTTTATGCTGTGATAAATCTTAAATGCTTTTAGGTGTTTTTTTGTTTATTTTATATTCATTATGTTATTAGTTGTAAAATAATTTTTTTCTATTATATGAAGCACATTACTTCTGGGAAATGGTTACTTAAAATGTGTGCATCTAAAATAATATGTATTTTTTATACAAACTAATGCCATTTTTTTACACTAACACATATAATTGTATCTTGTACTCGTTAATGTATAAAGATGTCATTTTCAAGGTTTATTATTTGTGAGTTTCTTGGTTTTTTAAGAGCTTGGTGATATTGGTTCATGGATATAACACATAATGAGAGTAAATTTAAAGTATAGATGTCTCAATACTATAAACTATAACTTTTGTAATGCGATTGAGTTTCTATTTTATTTCAATGTTATAAATTTCAAATTTGAATTTTTCATTTGCAATGTTTTGTGAAATGTCATGATAAAAAACATTAGAGTTTAAATGGGATTATATTGTCACTTTTTTTAGTTGTGTGTTGATTGTTTATTTATTTATTTATAATGCAGATCTTTAGATTGTATATATTTTTTTCAGTTTTATTTTCTATTATTATGACTGAATATGGTACAAGTAAAAATGGTGTTTTTTTATAAGCGATGATCTATACAATGATACTTCTAAAATTTATAACACTCATTCTAGTAATGTTACAAGTTTTGAAAATGCAGCAAATGACTCCCAATTTGAAGAAGTTAGACCAACAATGTAATTCACTTTATAGTCAACCTTAACATTCTGGATCATGGGTTTAAGATTTGGCTTATTTCTTGTACCTAAAAATTGGAACAAAAAAGGTATTCAACTCTACCTAGTTTACAATATTGTTGTTGAATAGTTTGTCTATTTTTCTGTATTGATATGAAACAGTTGTTGAAACTCTTGTGTTCTTGTCATTATTAAGATTCCTAGCTAATTTTATATAGTTGTAAGGTTTGTGAACTTGATGGTTTAATATTTATAGAATGAAATAAGTAAGAAACTTTTAGGTCAATAATAAATGAAGCCTCATTCAACTCGTTCTTTTCTTATATTTATTTTCAGGCCATACGAATAGTTGGAGAACATTCCAGTTGAGAGTTCTTTAAGATGTTATCTTTTTCTTTGTCATGGACTGTGCTATTTGTATATTTTCTTTATATATATTATTGAACAATTAAGGAGTTAGGAATTAATTGTTGTAATTTATTTTATAAGTTTTTTTTTTTTTTTTTTTTTCTACCTTGTTAGAAATATTGCTTCTTTTATACATATAATGAAAATTTTGTAGGTTGCAATTTTATCTAAATATTTAATTTTTAAAATTATTACTATAGAATATTTGAAATTTTGAAGGAAGTGGGAATAATTTTTTTATTTTTTTTAATATATAAAAGTTTTGTTGATTCTTTTTATTGTTCAAGTGAATACTTATTACTTACCCTTGACTTTAAAAATGTATTGATATGATCATTAAACTTTTCATGTAAAATATGTCATGTAAATTGATCACTTGACACTTACCATATGTCAAGAATTGTTTAGTTGACTTTTTTACGAGTCAAGTGACGTAGTTATTCTTGACCATCCAATTATTCTTCACGGTCACATATTTGACATATGAAAAAGGATCAAGATTTTTGATTCTTGACCCTTTTTCATGATCAAGAATAAACTATTTTTTTTAATGTAGACAATTATTAGTCGTTTAGTAATTCTAGAATTAAGCACAATTGATAATCATTAAATAAAAATCTCTAAAATTATGCAACCATTGTAACGTCCCGTTATTTTGTGATAATTTTTTTTTATTTATTTTATTTTAATTTAAGTAATTAAAGTTTATTTATTTATCAGTAAATTAGAATTTAGTAGTTTATTTCGTTTTAAGTCATTTTAATGGCTCTATTTATTTAAATACGTTATAATGGTATTAATAATTATTAACGGGCCAATTAATAATTATTAATCACCATTGGGATAGTTTAAGAAGTTCGGGTTTCGAATTATAAGTCAAAAGTCATAAAAGGACGTATCCGTCATTTCTAAAATTCCTAAATATCTAAACACTATTCATCAATCTTCTTTAAATTACCTTGACTCCAAAAATTGACCAAAAAGTTGTCCATTTTTCCCTTCCCACCCGTGAGCTTCAAAGAAGAAAAAGAGAAAATTGATTTTCGTTCGATCTCGACGGATCGACTTGATTCTCGTTCTATTGGAAAGGTATCGGTCCTACGATCCTTTTCCAACCAACCATCGTACTTGCCACTCGTGCTATATGGAGTTCTCGGTAAGTTTCTCTTGAAACCCTAAGCTCCAAATAGTATTTTAATGGAGTTTTCTTTGATTTCCTTCGATTTCGTGTTGTAGAACTCGGTGTTTGTTAATACGAGAGTTGTTTTAAGTGTTTTTGGAAACAATCCCTTAACCCTAAAACCGAGTTTCAGTCGAAACCCTTCCCGTTTGAAATTTACCCTTTTGTTTGATTTTGGGTTAGAATTTGTGACGACCCGTCACTTTTAAATAAATTAAATTCAGAGAAAACAGCGGAAGTATTTTAATTTACGAAAAATTAGCGTGGTTTTGTTTGAAAATTGGCATGCCGAAAACCTGTTTACATCCTAATTTTCAAATCTAATAAAATCACATGGACTTTAAGTCCAAGATCAGGAGTTCAAATATGTATATCATATAAACATCAACATTAGGCTCTTAGGAGCCAAATACAAAATACAATTCATTAAAATTCTTAAAGTTCATCAAAATAAGACATAAACTTTACAACAAAAATGTCCATCTCGAGGTCAGCATCCCTCTATCACGCAGCACCACCTCCTCTCCCTCGACCTCTAGCCAAGGCATTACCTGAAATTGGTTGTAATATCATGAGCTAACAAACTAAGCCCAGTGAGAATAATAAGCATAAAAAGTAAAGATAGATCTCAAACTCGCATTTCGATTTGTGTCCAAATAAACTGACACATCCTACTCCTAAAGTTCTCCAAACTCTAGGTAAATCTATTCCATAAACTCCAAACTCTAGGTAAATTCATTTTATACTTTCTAAGGATGATATTGCTAAAATCATAGTCAATACTCATCCATCAACAATATTATGACATAAGTAATAGAAGTAAATAAACTTTGCATCATATTAAACATCTCAATTCTCTCTTTCATCGATCATATGTATGAATGCATGAGAGCATCCCGTAGGATTCGCATACGCCCTTATGCATGAGGAGGTAACGTGGTCTATCCCGTAGGATCCATCGTTCATTCACCCTCCTTTTCTTTCTCACTTTCTCTTTTCTTTCAATGATGGTAACGTGGTATATCCCGTAGGACCCATCGTTCCCCAATCATTCTTTCTCACTTTCACACTTATTTTCCATGATGCGATATGGTATGATGCAATATGATGTTTTATAGCGTAAATAAATAAAGTGCGTAATTAAGATAACCATCACAAACATAAAGTAAATGGCATAAAGTAAAGAACATAAGTAAATGACTTAAAGTAAAATAGATAAGAATCTCGGACGAACGATATGACGATCGAACTCCGATAACAAATAATAAAATTAGAAACATAACTTAAACGATTAACCTATGCCCTCCGGATTCTAAACTTCCAAATAATCCGAGGTTCTATTAACCGTTTTAAAAACAAGTTTGATCTTTTAACTTCCAATGATCCAACCTAAGCTTCGAAACGAATCTAACATAGAATCTTCTAAGATTCAACACTTTCCTTGAGAACTCCTAAGTTCTCACTTAAAGGATTAACTCTTAATCCTAAGGGCACTAACTCACATCCCTCTAATCTTAGGTTCAGATTCTAATCTTAGTTTCAAACTCTTCAAACCATCATACTTGTCCGCTTTCTATAGTTACTTTAAATACTAATCATTCTCACCTTAGTTAAAAGATGACTTTGCTCCTAAGTCCGAAGGAGCGATCAACCACGAGGTTCAAAAACACCTACAAACGAATTATATCGTAACAATCAATAACTTTACCAACTATCGATTAAACAACGACTAAACAAGCAAAAAGACGAAAATCCACCAAACTTCCCCTTTGAGGCCCACGGCCCTCTCATCAAAATGAGTCTCGGGTTTGGTTTTTCGGCTTTTTGGAAAGTCAAAATACGTTTTGAGTTGGTTTTAATCAAATTCGATAATCCCGATTTCAATGGGTATCGATAATTAGGGTTTTTGAACATTAATCCCTTTCCCGAATTGAATTTAAATAAACATTCATTCATTAATTTCTAACCCATTTTCAATCCCAAAAGGGTAAATTTCAAACGGAAAGGGTTTCGACTGAAACTTGATTTTAGGGTTATGGGATAGTTTCCAAAAACACTTAAAACTACTCCCGAATTGACAAACACCGAGTTCCACGGCAAGAAATCGAAAGAAAACATGTAAAACTCCATTAAAACACTATTTGGAGTTAGGGTTTGAAACTTCACTTACCGAGAACTCCTAGGAGCTCGAGAGAAACGGACGATGGGTAGGTGGGAAATGATCCTTGACCCAAGGGCTTTCCGAAATATCCAAGCTCGAGTCGATCCGGCAAGAAACGAACAAAAACGAATTTTCTCTCTTCCTTCTTTGATGCTCACGGGTGGGGAGGGGATTTTTGGAGAAGTTTTGGTCAAAAGTGAAGTCAATGAGCTCATTTATGAAGATAGTCAAATAGTAATTTTAGATATTTTGCAAATTGGGTAATTACAACTTTGCCCTTTTTAAGACTTTTGGCTTAAAACGAATCCCGAACATCTCAAACTATCCCAATGGTGATTAATAATTATTAATTGGCCCGTTAATAATTATTAATACCATTAAAACATATTTAAATAAATAAAGCCATTAAAATGCATTAAAATGAAATAAATTACTAAATTCTAATTTAATAATAAATAAATGAACTTTAATTACTTAAATTAAAATAAAATAAATAAAAGTTTTTTTTATCACAAAAATAACGGGACGTTACAGAATTTAATAAAATAATGTTTATTTAAATTCAATTCGGGAAAGGGCTTAATGTTCAAAAACCCTAATTATCGATACCCATTGAAATCGGGATTATCGAATTTGCATAAAACCAACTCGAAACACTTTTAGATTGCCTAAAAGCCGGAAAACCAAACCCGAGACCCAATTTTCTTGATAGGGCCGTGGGCCTCTTGGGGGGGGGGTTGAGTTTTTCGTTATTTTGAACGTTTAGTGGATGTGTGATCGATAGTTGGTAAATTATTGATTGTGTCATATAATTCAATTGTAGGTGTTTTCGAACCACTCGCTTGATCGCTCCTTCGGATTTAGGAGCAAAGTCATCTTTTATTTAAGGTGAGAATAGTTAGGATTTAAAGTATTTATAGAAATCGAATAAGTGTGATGTTTGTAGAATTGAAACTAAGACTAGAATCCGAATCTAAGATTAGAGGGATGTGAGTTAGTGCCCTTAGGATTAGAAGTTGATCCTTTAAGTGAGAACTTAGGAGTTCTCGAGGAAAGTATTGAATCTTAGAAGATTCTAAGTTAGATTCGTTTCGAAGCTTAGGTTGGATCATTGGAAGTTAAAAGATCCAACTTGTATTTAGAACGGTTAATAGAACCTTGGATTGCTATTGGAAGTTTAAAATCTTGGAAGGTATTGGTTAATCGTTTAAGATAGGATTTACTTGTTTTAATGTACCGGAGTTCGATCGACATATCGTTCGTCCGAGATTACTATCTATTTTACTTATGCCTTTTACTTTATGTCTTTACTTTTTTGCTCCTTTACTTTATGCATGTTTCGGTTACTTTATCATTTACATTTACTTATTTACTTTTGCAAGCATATGCATAACATCTCGCATCATTGAAAAGAAAAGAAAGTGAGAAAGAAAAACGAAAGGTTAAAGGTGGAATATGAGAAAAGTCCACACTATTTGCATGCATAAGTTTTGGTGGATAATATGAAAAAAGTCCACACTACTTCCATGCATAAGTTTTGGTGGATACTACGGGAAAAGTCCATGTTACTTCCATACATAAGTTTTGGTGGATACTACGGGAAAAGTCCACACTACTTCATACATAAGGATAAGGGTGGATAATATGTGAAAATCCACATTACCTGATATGAGAAAAACGAAAGGTTAAAGGTGGAATATGAGAAAAGTCCACACTATTTGCATGCATAAGTTTTGGTGGATAATATGAGAAAAGTCCACACTACTTCCATGCATAAGTTTTGGTGGATACTACGGGAAAAGTCCACGTTACTTCCATACATAAGTTTTGGTGGATACTACGGGAAAAGTCCACACTACTTCATACATAAGGATAAGGGTGGATAGTCCACACCTGTTCTAGTGTCGCCTGATAGAACTGGTGGTCTGACTGTGTACACAGATGCTTCCCACAGAGGTTTGGGATGTGTGTTGATGCAGCACGGGAAATTTATAGCTTATGCTTAACGTCAGTTGAAAGAGCATGAGAAGAAATATCCGACTCATGATTTAGAGTTGGCAGCTGTTGTTCATGCATTGAAGATATGAAGACATTATTTGTGCGGTGAGAAGATCCTGATATTTACTGACCATGAGAGTCTCAAATATTTCTTCACTCAGAAGGAATTGAATATGAGACAGCGGAGATGGTTAGAGCTCGTTAAGGATTATGACTGTGACATTCAATGTCATCCTGGGAAAGCCAATGTAGTGGCTGACACGCTCAGTAGCAATTCTTCTCATTCATCAGCTTTGTCATCCATACCTTTGAGATTGAGGTGGGATATGGAAAGAGCAGAGATAGCATTTTTGACTGCCGATGTCACTGGGAGTCTGGCTAGTTTGATAGTGGGACCTACTTTGAGGCAGAGGATGATTAATGCACAGAGAGGAGAGACTCATTTACAGGCCGGTTTTCGAGAGGCTGAGTCAGACTTTCCTATTCATTTTATCTTTTCTATAGACAGTGCTCTGATGTATCGTAAGAGGCTATGTGTGCCTTTAGGATCGAATTTTAGAAGGGAACTGTTGGTGGAGGCTCACAGTTCTATCTTCTCTATTCATCCAGGTAGTACGAAGATGTACAGGGACCTAAGAGAGCATTATTGGTGGCCTGGGATGAAGCTTGAGATTGCGGACTTTGTTAGTAGATGCTTGACTTGTCAGCAGGTCAAGGCTTTGAGAAAGATTCCATTGGGTTTTCTTAACCCTCTGAGTGTGCCAGAATGGAAATGGGAGGAGATTTCCATGGACTTTATCAGTGGATTGCCGAGAACGCCAAAGGGTTACGATACCATTTGGGTGATTGTAGACTGTTTGACGAAGACCACACACTTTATACCTAGGAGGATCACCTACCCAGTTGAGACATGAGCACAGTTGTATTTACGGGAGATTGTTAGATTACATGGTGTGCCTGTGAGGATCGTATCAGATCGGGACACTCGTTTTGTCTCGAAGTTTTGGCAGAGTTTGCATCCAGCCATGTGTACTGCCTTGGATTTTAGCACAGCTTTTCACCCCCAGACAGATGGTCAGACCGAGAGAGTTAACCAGATTCTAGAGGATATGTTGAGGGCTTGTGTTCTTGATTTTGGAGGTAGTTGGTATTCTCAATTGTACTTGGTAGAGTTTGCTTATAATAACAGCTACCAGGCTACTATTAAGATGGCACCTTTTGAGGCATTTTATGGTAGAAAGTGTCGATCTCCAGCTCATTGGGATGAGGTTGGGGAGAGAAGACTTTTGGGACCCGAGTTGTTACAGTTGACTAGTCAGTCAATTGACTTGATTAGAGAGAGGATGAGGGTTGCTCAAAGTCGACAGAAGAGTTATGCAGACAAACGATGTAGTCCACTTGAGTTTTCAGTGGGGGACCACGTGTTTTTGAAGGTAGCACCTATGAAAAGTGTTATGAGATTCGGGAAGAAGGGTAAGCTGAGCCCTAGGTTCATTGGCCCTTTTGAGGTACTTGATCTGATAGGAGCAGTAGCTTACAGGTTGGCTTTACCACCTTTTTTATCGGTAGTTCATAATGTATTCCATGTATCTATGCTTCGGAAGTACATGGCGGATCCGTCTCATGTGATCGATCATGAGCCGATAGTCTTGGATGCTAGTATGTCTTATGAGAAGACACTCGTTAAGATAAGAGCATTCGAACAAAAGTTGATGAGAAATAAAATGGGATTCACTTGGTTAAGGTTCTTTGAAAGAACCAAGTGTCAAAAGAAGCAACGTGGGAACGTGAGGATGAGATACAGTCTAAGTACCCTTGCTTTTCACTTAGTGAGGGAACTTTTCAAGGACGAAAAGTCTTTTAAGGAGGGTAGACTGTAACATCCCGTTATTTTAAAGTGAAATTTTTTTATTTTATTTTATTATTTATTTAATGTTATTTATTTATTTCAATTTAAGTATTTAGATTAATTATTATTTTTTGTAATTTCGATTTTAGTAGTTAATTTCGCCCGAAATCCTTTTTAATCGTTTTAATACTTTAAATTCGCTTCGGTGACATTAATAATTATTAATCACCTTTAGATTTATTTAAGAGCTTCGGGTTTCGATTCATAAGTCAAAAGTCATAAAAGGACGCAACCGTCATTTCTAATTTCTTAAAAATATCAAAACACTATTCATCCATCTTTAAAAACTCATCTTGACCAAGTTTGACTCATTTTTGCTCATCCTTTTCTTCCCAAAACCGTGGGTATCAATGGGAGGGGAGAAATTTTTGGGTTTTGCTCGTTTCTCGGCGGATCGACTCGATTTCGGTTGCATCGGAAAGCCCTCGGGTCTAGGATTCTTTTCCACCCATCGATCGTGCCTTTCTCCCGTGATCCACGGAGTTCTCAGTAAGTTTATATTCAAACCCTAAGTTCCAAATAGTATTTTAATGGAGTTTCTTTGATTTCTTTCGATTTCTTGTCTTGAAACTCGATGTTTGTAAATACGGGAGTTGTTTTAAGAGTTTTTGGAAACTTTCACATAACCCTAAAACCGAGTTTCAGTCGAAACCCTTACCGTTTGAAATTTACCTTTTTGGGTTTGATTATGGGTTATTTATTGATGAATTATTGTTTATTTAAATTCAATTCGGGAAATTACATATTGTTCAAAAACCACCCTAATTATCGATACCCATTGAAATCGGGAATATCGAATTTGTTTGAAACCAACTCGAAGCGCAGCTAAATTGCCTAAAAGCCGGAAAACCTAAAACCAAAACCCTTTTGTGAAACGGGGGCCGAGAGCCTCATTGTTGGGGTTGTTGGGTTTTTCGTCGTATTGTACGCGTAGATGTTGTTTGACCGTTATTTGGTTAATTATTAATTGTTAGGTGTAATTTTAATTGTAGATGTTTTTGAACCTTTCATTGATCGCGTTATCGAAGTTTTGGAACGAAATCTTTTTTTGTAAAGGTGAGAATAGTTAGGATTTAAAGTAATTTTAGAAAACGAATAAGTATAATGATTTGTAGAATTGGAAACTAAGATTAGGATTCGAATATAAGATTAGAGGCAAGTGAGTTAGTGCCCTTAGGATTAGGAGTTAATCCATTAAGTGAGAACTTAGGAGTTCTTGAGGAAAGCATTGAATCTTAGAGAATTCTAAGTTAGATTCGTTTCGAAGCTTAGGATGGATCATTGGAGGTTAAAAGATCCAAACTTGTTTTAGAACGATTAAAAGAACCTCGGATTATATTGGAAGTTTAGAATCCTGGAAGGTACAAGTTAATCGTTTAAGATAGGTTCTACGTTTATTATTGTAGCGGAGTTCGATTTCGTATCGTTCTTCTGGAGTTTCCTATATATTTACTTTATGTCTTTTACTTTATGCCTTTTACTTTATGTTTGTATTGGCTACTTTAATTCCGCACTTTATTTATTTACACCAAAACATATCATATTGCATCATAACATCTCGCATCATGGAAAAGAAGAGAGAATGAGAGAGACATGAATGGGAGAATGATGGATCCTACGGGATAGACCACATTACCTTCATAGAAAAAGAAGAGAAAGTGAGAAAGAAAAGGAGGGAGAACGATGGATCCTTTGGGATAGACCACGTTACCTTCTTTATGCATAAGGGCGAATGCGAATCCTACAGGATGTCCTCATACATTCATGCTTATGATCGATGAAATAGAGAATCGAGATGTTATACTTTATGCAAAGTTTATTTACTTTTCTTATTTATGTCGTAATAAGTTAATGGATGAGTATTTGACTACGAGTGTTAGTAATATCATCCCTTGGAAATTATAAAATGAGATTACCTAGAGTTAGGAGAACTTAGGATTGATTGTGTCAGATTATTTGGAAACAAATCGGAATACGAGTTTGAAGTCTATTTTTACTTTTATTCTTATTATTCTCACTGGGCTTAAGTTGTTAGCTCATGATATTACAAAAATTTCAGGTAATGCCCTGACTAGAGGTCGTGGGAAAGGAGATGGTACTCCATGATCGAGGGATGATGATTTCGAGATGGACTAGGTGTTATGTAAAAGTCCATGTACATGGTTTTGTGAATTTTATATAATTTTGAGATTTGTACAATTGTACATAGCTCTTAAGAGCTTTTGTCTTTACTTTTATGATTATAAATCATTTTGAACTCCTGGATAGGAACTTAATGTTCCTTGTGTATTTTAGATTTTGAAATTAAGATGTAAACAGGTTTTGGCTAGCCAATTTTCAAACATAACCATGCCATTTTTCTTAAAATATAAAGACTTCCGCTGTGTTTTCTAATTTACATTATTTAAAAGTGACGGGTCGTCACACAGGGTCACAAGAAACATGCTCCTCAGCAAGGAAAGTTATTTGCTACTACTAAGGGCGAGGCTAAGGCGACACAAATTTTTGTCATAGGTACATTATCGGTCATTGGCCATTATGTTTTTGTGTTGTATGATTCTGAAGCTACACATTCTTTTATTTCAACTAAATTTCTTAAGCATGCTACATTTGATACGAGCCTCTGAATTTCGAATTGAATGTTAAGACACCAGTTGGTGGAATAGTTTATGTTGATAGAAGGTTTAGAACTAATGAACATTGTTTGCTTGAGAAATGTTTGCCTGCTACTCTGATTGTGCTTGATATGTCAGACTTTGATATTATTTTGGGAATGTACTGGTTGCGTACTAACTATGTCATCATTGACTTTCATAAAAGAGAAGTGAATTTTAAGAGCCTATGTGGGGCAGAGTTTAAGTTTAAGGGAACTAGTAGTAAACTGTCTCCTGTTATTATCTCAGCTTTACAAGCTAAAAAGCTGATTGATGAGGGAGCCTGGGCTTATTTACCTAATGTAATTGACAATACTGTTGATGAGGTCAGTTTAGAATCTATGTCTATTGTGAATGAATATATGGATGTGTTTCCTAGTGAATTACCTGGACTACCCCCGCTGAGGCAAATGGATTTCCAAATAGAGGTTATACCTGAAATTGCCCCTATTTCGAAAGCACCTTATAGGATGGCTCCAGCTGAGGTAAAAGAGCTTAAGACCCAGTTGCAAGAACTTTTAGATTGGGTTTCATACGCCTAAATGTATCACCATGGGGTGCACCTGTCCTATTTGTAAAAAAGAAGGATGGATCGATGAGGTTATGTATAGATTACCATGAGCTTAATATGGTAACTATTAAGAACAAATATCATTTGCCTAGGATAGAGGATTTGTTTGACTAGTTAAAAAGGGCCACCGTATTTTCAAAGATAGATTTGAGATTGGGATATCACCAGTTGATAATCCGTGAGGCCGATAGTCATAAGACAACTTTCAGGACGAGGTATGGACATTTCGAGTTTATTGTCATGTCCTTTGGGTTGACTAATGCCTCAGTAGCTTTTATAAATTTGATGCACACAGTTTTCCTAAAGTTCTTAGATACATTTGTGATAGTATTTATAGATGATATACTAGTGTACTCTAAGAATGAGGAAGAGCATGCCATGTATTTGAGGAAAGTTTTGTCCATTCTGAGAGATGAAAGACTTTATGCAAAGTTTAACAAGTGTATGATTTGGTTGAAGAAAGTAGCTTTCTTGGGACATATAGTGTTGTAATGTCCCGTTAATTTTGAAGTGATTTTTTTTTGTTTTATTTTATTATTTTATTATTTTATTTAATGTTATTATTTATTTATTTATTTCAATTTAAGTATTTAGTTTAATTATTATTTTTATAATTTAGAATTTAGTAGTTAATTTCGCCCGAAATTTTTTTTAATCGTTTTAATACTTTAAATTCCCTTCGGTGATATTAATAATTATTAATAGGCCAATTAATAAATATTAATCACCTTTAGATTAATTTAAGAGCTTTGCGTTTCGATTTATAAGTCAAAAGTCATAGAAGGACGCAACTGTCATTTCCAATTTCTTAAAAATATCCAAAACACTATTCATGTTCTTCTTTAAATTGCCATTTGACCAAAGTTGACCAAAACATCTCATATTTTCTTCTCCAAACCGTGGCTTCAAGGAGTGGGGGAAGAATTTTCGGGTTTTGTTCGATTCTCGACAGATCGACTTGATTTCGGTTGCGTCGGAAAGCCTTCGGTCCTAGGATTCTTCTCCACCTAGCAATCATGCTTTCCATCCGTGTTCTACGGACTTCTCGGTAAGTTAAACTTCAAACCCTAAAGCTCCAAATAGTGTTTTAATGGGGTTTTCTCTTTGATTATTTGATTTCTCGCCGAGGAACTCGATGACTTTATCTACGGGGGTTGTTTTTAGTGATTTTGGCAACATTCCCTAAACCCTAAAACCGAGTTTCAGTCAAAGCCCTTCCCGTTTGAATTTTACATCATGGGGGTTGTTTTGGGGTTTACTTTTATTGATATATTATTTATTGTAATTAAATTGGGGAAATTGATTATTTTGGTCAAGTTTTGGTCAGTGATGTGTTTTTAAAGATGAAGGAATAGTATTTTGATATTTTAGAAATTTTAGAAATGACGGTTACGTCCTTTAATGACTTTTGACTTCTAAATCGAAATCCGAAGTTCTTAAATTAATCTAAAGCTGATTAATAATTATTAATTGGCCTATTAATAATTATTAATGTCACCGAAGCGAAATTAGACTAATTAAACAATTAAACGAATTTACAAACGAAATAAACTCGTAAATTCTAAGTTATAAATTATAAATTAAATTACTTAATTCTAAAATGAAATTAAAAGCTTTAATTAAAAGAAATAATAAATATTAAATAATTAAAATAAAATATTTTTTTTTACCTTGCAAAATAACGGGACGTTATAGTCTACCCTCCTTAAAAAACTTTTCGTCCTCGAAAAGTGCGTTCACTAAGTTAAAAAGTGAGGGTTCTTAGACTGTATCTCATCTTCACGTTCCCACGTTGCTTCCTTTGACACTTGGGTTTCTCAAAGAACCTTAACCAAGTGAATTCCTTTTCATTTCTCAACAACTTTTCTTCGAATGCTCTTATCTTAACGTGTAACGACCAGATTTTTCGTAAAATCCTTTAAAACAAATGCGCAGCGGAAAAACTTGATTTTACAGAAAAACGGCATGGGTACGTTTAAAATTTGGATAAACCAAAACCTGTTTACATCCCAATTTTCAGAAAAAGCAATAAACCTCGAATGCGCATTCCATACCATGATGAAACTTCTAAGGAAAGTTTTAAAGTCCAAAATATATACAAATGCTCCATCGAGCTCAAAAATAAAACATAATAAAAAGTGATGCAATGTTCATGTGCATTCAAGAATGTTACACCCAAAATCAGTTGCGTTCCTGTCTATTCATTATCTCTATCGGTCACGCGGCGCCACCTCCTCTACCTCGTCCTCTACCACGAGTCTTACCTGAAAATTTGTAATTGTAGCAACATTAGCATAAGAATGCTAGTGAGAGTTAAAATGAACGCAAGTAATCCTATGAACAACATTCCATGTCAGAAATTGTGTCCAAAGGCCTAGATTTCACTTTTACTACCCATTCCACATTACAAATTCAGCGTATAATCAACATACATAAAATACTTCCTGAAAAGTAACGACACCAAGGCTTAAAGTAAAAGTACTAGTTATTACTAAGTCTTACTATACAAGTCTAAAGATTATGTAATTGCATTACTAACTATCTTTATTACCCAATCAGTTTCATCGTATCATAATACCGTATAGACCGAAGTCGACATACCACGTGCCATATCACAAATCATCGCACCATGATACCGTATGGAGCGTATCAACATACTATCATGTGTCGTATCACATATCATCGCACCATGATACCGTATGGAGCGTATCAACATACTATCATATGTCGTTTCACATATCATCCTACCATGATACCGTATGGAGCGTATCAACATAGTATCATGTGCCGTATCACATATCATCGCACCATGATACCGTATGGAGCGTATCAACATACTATCATGTGCCGTATCACATATCATCGCACCATGATACAGTATGGAGCGTATCAATATACTATCATGTGCCGTATCACATATCATCGCACCATGATACAGTATGGAGCGTATCAATATACTATCATGTGCCGTATCACATATCATCGCACCATGATACAGTATGGAGCGTATGAACATACTATCATGTGCCGTATCACATATCATCGCACCATGATACAGTATGGAGTGTATCAACATATTATCATGTGCCGTATCACATATCATCGCACCATGATACAGTATGGAGCCTATCAACATACTATCATGTGCCGTATCACAAGTACCATATAGAATCCATCAAGCTCCCTAGTAAGTTAGATAAAGATCCACTAAACTACTAAAGAACATAAACCGCTTGAATTACACGAGTCAATACTCAAGTGTAATTTCTAAGCCACTTTGACTCCCAAATCAGTTAAAGTTCTTTATTCATTCACTTTCATCTAAAGTCTCCAAATCATCTTACAAGACTTCCAAACCACTCATATTTCCTCTTTACTTCCAAAACCATAGGTACACGAAAACCACCCCACTCACATTCGAGTTTAAAGTCTCCAACCAAGTATAACTTCCGGAAGTTAGTTCCCTTTTTAACCTCGATAAACAATAACGTAAAGAAACATAATTCATAAAATTACTAACTTCCATTTGAAACTCACCTTAGATGTGAAATCCAAGCTTCCAAAGTGCCGGAGTCAAAGTCACGCAATCGATCACAAACCTACATATCAAATACACCTAAAAATCATTAATTATCCAAAAATCGAGCAAACGACATCTAAACGCATAAAACAAAGAAAACACAGCGAAAGAGCCTAGGCATGCTCTCGGCCCTACAAGGAATAAAGGGCTCGGGTTCGGTTTTCCAGGTTTTATGCACTTTAGACGCATTTCGGGTTGATCTAGGATACTTTGAAAACCGAGATATCAATGGGTCACCATATTTTAGGGTTTTAAATAATAATCGATTTCCGAAAAATTAAGTAAAACGTAAAACCATAGCAAACTAAACACCCTAATCTTGGTCAAGTGAGAGAAATTAACATGGGACGGGTTTCCGTTTCGATTCGATGTTAGGGCCAACGATAGACATACATCAACCCTAGACACTTTTATTTTAGCTAGAAACTTCAACTAATCAAAGGATAAAGGAGGGATTCAAGCATGAATCAAAGATGGAATTTCAAAATCAATAATACCCATATTTTAAAGAATTTCCCTCACCTTTTCGTCCCTTAGAAGTGGATGGAAAGGCTTCAAATGTAGGATGGGTAAAAATCTTGTTGCGAGAGCTTTCCAACGAGCTACGGCATGAAGAAATCGGCCAAGAAACGAGGGAGATCTCACATTTTCTTTCTCCTTCCTCTTTCTTTCTCCTCTTCCTACTCGGGTTTGGGGGGTTTTGGGAGAGAAAAATATGACCAAATTTGACTTTTAAAGATGAGGAAGATGAATAGTGATTTTTTAAGAAATTGGAAAATGACGTATACGTCCATTTTAAATGATTTGATTAAAAATACGAAACCCGAAGGTCTTAAAATAATCTAAAGGTGATTAATAATTATTAATTGGCCCGTTAATAAGTATTATTAATGTCACCGAAACTAATTCTAAGTCATAAAAGGATTGAAAAGACTCTCGAACGAAAATAACTACTAAAATCAAATTTACTAAGTTTAAACTAAACTTAAATACTTTATTTAAAAAAAAAAAATTTTACCTTCAAAAGTAACGGGACGTTACATTCTACCCTCCTAAAAGGGCTTTTTGTCCCCGAAAAGTACGCTCCCTACGTGAAAAGGTTAGGATACTTTGCCCGCATCTCGTCCTCACGTTCCCACATAGCTTCCTCTGAAACTTGATTATCCCAAAGAACTTTAACCAAGTTTATAGTTTTATTCCTCAGCACCTTTTGTTCTGTAGCAAGAATCTCAACTGGTACCTCCTCATAAGATAGACTAGCATCCAATGTAACGGGCTCATAATCAATAATGTGTGAAGGGTCAGCCACATATTTCGTGAGCATAGACACATGGAACACATTATGCACTGCCGACAAGGCCGGTGGCAAGGGCAATCGATAAGCAACAGATCCAATCCGATCCAGAATCTCGAAGGGGCCTATAAATCGAGGGCTCAACTTGCCTTTCTTCCCAAATCTCATCACACCTTTCATAGGTGCCACTTTCAAGAATACGTGGTCACCAACTTCAAACTCAACTGCACTACACCTCTCATCAGCGTAACTTTTCTGTCTTCTCTGAGCCACTCTCATCCTATCTTTGATAAGAGCAATGGACTCACTAGTCATCTGCACTAACTCTAGTCCCAGAAGTTTCCTCTCACCAACTTCATCCCAATGAGCCGGTGATCTGCAATTCCTATCGTAAAGTGCCTCAAAAGGTGCCATGTAGATGGTAGCCTGATAACTATTGTTATAAGCAAACTCCACAAGATATAACTGAGTATCCCAACTACCACCAAACTCTAAAGCACAAGCTCTAAACATATCCTCAAGAATCTGGTTGACCCTCTCGGTCTGACCATCTGTCTGAGGATGAAAAGCAGTACTAAAATCTAAGCCAGTGCCCATAGCAGTATGCAGACTCTGCCAGAATTTTGAGACAAAACGGGTGTCTCGATCTGAAACAATCCTAACTGGCACGCCATGAAGTCTGACAATCTTCTTCATGTACAACTGTGCCCATGTCTCCACAGGATAGGTTATCTTCCCTGGTATGAAATGTGCACTCTTAGTCAACCTGTCCATAATCACCCAAATGGTGTCATAACTCTTTGCAGTCCTTGGCAAGCCACTAACAAAGTCCATCGATATTTCTTCCCATTTCCACTCAGGCACGCTCAAAGGGTTAAGGTAACCAGGTGGACTCTTCCTCAAAGCCTTCACTTGCTGACAAATCAAACACTTACTAACAAAGTTAGCTACTTCACGTTTCATTCCAGGCCACCAATAATGCTGTCTCAGGTCCATGTACATCTTAGTACTACCCCTGGATGCACAGAAAATATAGAACTGTGAGCCTCCTCTAACAGCTCTTTTCTGTAAGTCGATTCTAGAGGCACACACAGCCTCCTATGATAAATCAAAGCATTATCAGTGGAGAAAGTAAAATGGCTAGGTAAATCAGACTCTGCCTCACGAAAATCCTCAGCCAAGTGCTTTTCACCCCGTTGTGCATCTATCATCCTTTGTCTCAGGGTAGGGCCAACAGTTAAACTTGCCAAACTCACAGTAACCTCAGCTATAAGAAAGGCTATCTCAGCTCTTTCCATCTCCCATCTAAGCCTCAGTGGAATAGTATTCAAAGCCGATACATGGGATGACTTTCGACTAAGTGCATCAACAACTACATTGGCCTTACCCGGATGATATTGTATGTCACAGTCATAATCTTTCACAAGTTCTAGCCACCTCCTCTATCTCATATTTAACTCTTTCTGGGTGAAAAAGTATTTGAGACTCTTATGATCGGTGAAAATCAGAATCTTTTCACCATACAAGTAATGTCTCCAAATTTTCAATGCATGTACCACTACTGCTAGCTCCAAATCATGAGTCGGGTACTTTTTCTCATGCTCCTTTAACTGCCGAGAAGCATAAGCTATTACCTTCCCATTCTGCATCAGTACACATCCCAAACCCTTCTTGGATGCATCAGTATACACTGTCAGACCCCCAGACTCATCAGGTGATACTAAAACTGAGGTCGATACAAGTTGTCTTTTGAGCTCCTGAAAGCTATTTTCACACTCATCAGTCCACACAAAATCAACCCCTTTTTCTGTCAAATGAGTCAAAGAGGATGCAATCTTGGAAAAATCTTGCACAAATCGTCAATAATAACCTGCAAGTCCAAGAAAACTCTGTATCTCAGCCACATTAGTAGGTCGGGGCCACCCACTAACGGCTTCCACCTTAGAAGGATCAACATAAATCCCTCTACTAGATACTACATGTCCAAGGAAAGCCACTTCCTTTAACCAGAATTCACATTTAGAGAACTTCACATACAATTTATGAGCTTTCAAAGTCGATAACACCTTCTCTAAATGTAAGGAATGTAACTCCTCAGTCCTCGAATATACAATAATATCATCAATAAACACTATCACAAAGGAGTCAATGAACCTTTTAAACACTGTATGCATCAGGTCCATAAAGACTGCAGAAGCATTAGTCAAGCCAAAAGACATGACAACAAACTCATAATGACCATATCGTGTCCTGAAGGCAGTCTTGGGAATATCTTCATCTCTAATTCTCAACTGATGATATCCCGATCGAAGATCTATCTTCGAAAAGACAGTAGCTCCCTTCAGCTGGTCAAACAAGTCCTCTATTCTGGGCAAAGGATACTTGTTTTTCACTGTGACTCGATTTAGCTCTCTATAATCAATACACAATCTCATAGAGCCATCTTTCTTCCTTACAAACAATACCGGAGCTCCCCAAGGTGATACACTTGGGCGTATAAACCCCAAGTCTAAAAGTTCTTGCAACTGCCTTTTCAATTCTTTCAGTTCAGCTAGTGCCATACGATAAGGTGCCTTGAACAATGGAACGGTCCCAGGAATCACCTCAATCTGGAAGTCTAACTCACTCACTGGTGGAAAACCAGGTAACTCATCAGGGACGACATCAATGAAATCCCTCACAACAGGTACAGAAGCTAAGGTAGTCACACTAACAGACGTGTCCACTACACTAGCTAAATAACCCCAAGCACCGTCACTCAAAAGTGCTCTAGCCTGGATCGCCGAGATAACTGCAGGTGTCACCCTACCTCGGGTCCCATGAAATCAAAAATTAGTCCCACATGGACCAACAAAGTCTACCACTTTCTCACTACAACCGATGTTGGCGTGGTTGGCTGACAGCTAATCCATACCCAAAATAATATCAAAGTCAGACATCGGCATCACAATCAACACAGCATGCAGAAAGCAACCCATAATACACAAATCATCAGTATAAACCACTCTATCCACAATCACAGATTTTCCGAGCGGAGTAGTAACATGTAACTCATGTCATAACGGCTCAGAATCAAAGGCAGCAGACTCGACAAACTCAGCATAAATAAATGAGTGACTAGCCCCAGAATCAAATAATACCAGAGCAGAGTGCCCTAATACCGACAAAGTACCTGTAACAATAGTACCAGATGCCTCAGCATCCTCTCGAGTAGTGGCAAAGACACGTGCCTGCTGTCGTGTCTGAGGCTGTGCCTGAACTGTTGGTGGTGCTCTCTGCTGCTGAGTAGGCCTAATCTGGCCTCTACCACCTGCCTGACCACGGCCCTGACCTTGTCCTCGGCCCTGTCCCTGTCCAGAACTCTGACCCTGTCCTGAGCTCTGACCCTGACTCCCACGCTGCTGTGGTGTCTATAAACTAGGACAAAATCATCTAACATGTCCGACCTGTCCACAATGGTAGCACTTCTGCACATAACACTGACCCAAATGGTACCCAGAACAATCAGGACAATAGGGCAAAGAAAGGGCCCGATCACCAGACTAACCTGAATGGAACTGTGGTCCTGTCTGTCCCTTACCCCTACCAGGAGCCTGTCTATGTGACTGTGTCCCTCGACCAAAGAGGACGTCCACAGCCTTCCTCTTCCCAGAAGAGGTTTGAGCAACAATCTCATTGGCCTTTTTTTAGAATCACCAATATCTAAAGCCAAAGCAGCGGTCAAAGCATCATCATACGTAGCAGGCTGTAAAGCTCGCACCTGCCCTCGTAGCTCTGCCCTCAGACCCACAATAAACCTCTTTATTTTGTCCACAGGATCAGTAACATGTTTAGTAGCAAATTTTGACAACCTGTCAAACTCTCTCTCATACTCCACAACAGACCTATCATCCTGTCTGAGTGTGAGAAACTGTATCTCTAACTGATCACGGGTATCCTATGGATAGTATTTCTCAAAAAACTTTTCCCTAAACATCTTCCAACTAACCTGCAACTCAGGGCTGAGAGTACGGTATAAACCTTTCCACCAGTACAAGGCATCATCAACTAAAGAATAGGTCCCACAGTGGACCTTCAAATGATCCGGATATTTAATGAATTCAAGTACCCTTTCTATTATGGTGATCCATTTTTAAGCAACAGCAGGATCAGTAGATGTCCCATCAAACTCAGGAGTATTATACCTGATATACTCTTTCAAAGTTTTTGCAGCATCAGTAATACCAGACTGGTCTACCACGGGAGTGGGTACTCTAACAGGTGGTTTAACCCGATCAGTCTGCCCTCCACTACCTCGTAACAGGTCTAAAAAGTACTCCTCTGAAATGGTGACACTACGACCCTGACTAGGTGTCTGATCAACTGGAGGCTCATCCTCCCGATAAACAGGTGGAAGGGGTGGCGGTGTAACTAGCCTCGCCCGACCTCTACCTCGTACCCCAGCCTGTACTCTGCTCCGACCTCTCCTAGGTATCACTGTCCTCGGAGGCATACTGAAATCACAATCAGAAAAGCCTCACATGAGATAATAGGAAAGGAATGGCAATACTACAATTACACTTATCAAAAGAGAAGGTTTTAAGGATACCTAGCACCGTTGACCTCGAACAATGATTGGACTAGAACAAAATCAAACCATGAAAACATTCAATGCATGTGGTCTACAGAACCAAAGAGGCTCTGATACCAACTATAACGACCTGATTTTTTGTAAAATCCTTTAAAACAAATGCGTAGAGGAAAAACTTGATTTTACAGAAAAACGGCATGGGTTTGTTTAAAATTCGGATAAACCAAAACCTGTTTACATCCCAATTTTTAGAAAAAGCAATAAACCTGGAATGCACATTCCATATCATGATGAAACTTCTAAATAATGTTTTAAAGTCCAAAATATATACAAATGCTCCATCGAGCTCAAAAATGAAACATAATAAAAAGTGATGCAATGTTCATGAGCATTCAAGAATGATACACCCAAAATCAGTTGTGTTTCTGTCCATTCATTATCTCGATTGGTCACGCGGCGCCACCTCCTCTACCTCGAGTCTTACCTGAAAAATTGTAATTGTAGCAACTTTAGCATAAAAATGCTAGTGAGAGTAAAATGAAAGCAAGTAATCTTTTGAACAACATTCCATGTCATAAATTGTGTCCAAAGGCCTAGATTTCACTTTTACTACCCATTCCACATTACAAATTTCGCGTAATGAAAGCAAGTAATATGTGGACTTTGGAATGTGGAATGGGTAGTAAAAGTGAAATCTAGGCCTTTGGACACAATTTCTGACATGAAATGTTGTTCATAGGATTACTTGCTTTCATTTTACTCTCACTTGCATTTTTATGCTAATGTTGCTACAATTACAATTTTTCAGGTAAGACTCGTGGTAGAGGACGAGGTAGAGGAGGTGGCACCGCGTGACCGATCGAGATAATGAATGGACAGGAACCCAATTGATTTTGAAAGTAGCATTCTTGAATGCTCATAAACATTGCATCACTTTTTATTTTGTTACATTGTGAGCTCGATGGAGCGTTTGTATATATATTTTGAACTTTAAACTTCCTTTAGCATTTTCATCATATCATGGAAGGTGCATTCTAGTATTATTGCTTTTTCTGGAAAAACTGGTTTGTAAACAGGTTTTGGTTTATCCGAATTTTAAACGGACCCATGCCGTTTTTCTGTAAAATCTAGATTTTCGCTGTGCATTTGTTTTAATGGATTTTTCGAAAAATCAGGCCGTTACAAAAGTGTGCGGTTTTTCATCAAATGGTCTACCATCACCCACATGATATCATAACTCCTTGCTCTCTTTCGGCAAACCCCAGGATAAACTCCATGGAAATCTTCTCCAATTTCCATTCAAGCACTTTCAAAGGTTAAGATAACCCGGTAGATCTTTAGGGCCTTGACTTGCTAACAAATCAAGCACCTATTCACATACTTTACAATCTTATGTTTCATCCCAGGTCATCAATAAAATTGTCTCGGTTCTCGTACCTCTTTGTATTGCCTGGATGAACATAAAAGATAGAACTGTGAGCCTCCTCCAACAGTTCTTTTCAAAAGTCGATTCTGAAGGCACTCAAAGTCTCTTACGATGTATTACGAACTATCTGTAAAACAAAGATAGATCGACTAGGCATGTCTAACTTTGCCTCTCGAAACAAGCCTATAAGCCTTAGAAACCATAGAATCTTAGGCACACCCGTCAGTCTTGGCCAACTGCTATATGCCTCCAACTTAGAGGAATCAATATAATCCCCTTCTTGATACCACATAGCCGAAAATACCATTTCTTTTTACCAAAACTCACACCTTGAATACTTGGCATACCACTTCTGATTTCCTAATAATGTCAAAATTTCCTTCAAATGCATAACATGCATCTCCTCAGTCTTAGAATAAATCAGACTGTCATCAAATCACAACATCAATAGAATTGATGAACCGCTTGAACACAGTATGCATAAGATCCATAAAAAGTCGCAGACGCGTTGGTTAAGTAAAAAAATACATGACTACAAACTCATACTATCCATAACGCGTCCTGAAAGTAGTTTTAGGAATATCTTAATCCCGAATCTTCAACGGATTTAACCGGATCTCAAATCTATCTTTGAAAAGATAGCGGTTTCTCCCCAACTGATCATATAGATCATCAATCCAATGAAATTGATACTTGTTTTTCATTGTAACTTGATCTATCCCTTGATTATCAATACACAGTCTCACTGAACTGTCTTTCCTTTCACAAACAACAAGGTGCTTCCTATAAGCACGCACTAGGGTGAATAAACCCTGAGTTTAAGAGTTCCTATAACTGACTCTTAAGCTCTTTTAACTCAGCTAGTTTCCGGTACAGAAGTATCGACAACACTAGCTAAATAATCTCAAGCTATATCACTTAGAAGCATTCTAGCTTCTTCATAGATATCAAAGTGGGTGCTACTCGGCTACTAAACCCACGAAAACATAAACTAGTCCCACATGGACTCATAAAATCAAAACTTTCTCAGTACAAACTATAATGGTAGTACGATTAGCTGATAACTAATCCATACCCAATATCACATCAAAATCAGATATATGCATAACAATCAATGTAAAATGTGAACATCTACTTATACTGCACATTTCATAAGTGCCATACGCACTATCACAATAATAAACTTCCCCATTGGGGTAAAAACACACATCTCAAAACTCAAAAGTCTCGACTCAAGAGTTGCCAACTCATCATAACAAGATAAAAATAAAAGAGTGGCTAGCTCTAGAATTAGATAGAATAAAAGCCAAACGGCCTGAAATTGACAAAATGTAAATCACTACCATAACGGCAGCTTTTCCTAATAATCTGACCTTGCTACTATGTTGTGATGGTTAAGTCTTATACGCCCTACAAAAGTGGCGTGATTCCAAGTTTGATCACAACATAGCATCTTGATAGAAGTGTGCATTTCCCTAAATGGAAACGAGCATAACTATTGTAGTAAGGATGATCCTATCCTTGTACTTTTGGTTGTCCATGTTGAGCTCCACCTCGAACTTGTTGTTGTTGCTGCTGCTGTTGCTGTTGTTGCTGCTGCTATTACTTCTGCGGTATCCCTTGACTGCATCATCATCTTTTGTCTTCTTCCCCTGAGAGGAAATCTGTCTGTAGTAACTAGTTTTCCTTTCCTTTCGTAATATGAAAAATCCAAGATAAGATAACTCTTGAGCCTCCTTATTCAAATTTTTAATGAAATCAACTTCACAGATCATTTGCTTTCTTACAAAGAAAAACTGGTGTCTGTCAAACACCTTAGTCCAATAACATTCTAACCTTCCAAAATAGGATTCACTATAGAGTCTATCTTGAAAAGACACAGTAGATCCAAACTACGACCTACAAGTTTATCAAATTCTCCGTCCAATTAGATGGTCAACACAATGTAAATTGATGTTTACCAAACCATCTCATTGCCTTATGGAAGTTACCGATATCACGGTCTATCAACTTCCTTCTATAATTCAATCAAACACCAACACTCCACCTTAGTGTTAGTCAATCTTGACAATTTACTGAATATGGATCTTCATTACTCGACCTCGAGTATTCCAAATTCAGATTGATACACCATAGTGTAATAGCGACAAATTAGGCCAATCATTAATTAACACTGTCGTTAATGGTTTCAGTTGAGACTTATCACGAAATGTTCTTTCTTCCTTTCTTTAGTGGCTACAAACTTTCCTTTTAATATATTACTTTCACCAATGATTTACCATTTACCATAATCCAACTTTCTCTACTCAAGTTAGGAACTTGTCCATTGAGTTAAGTCTAGGTTACTGGACCCGAGCTAGACCGATTACTTATCTACAATTACCCACCTCCAATAGTTGCTTTATCTCTTAATTCTGGACTTTAGACAATCATGTCCCCTTTTGCACATAGATGTCAACACACATTCACTAAAACCATTATTTAGCAATTGTGTGACAATTAAAGTTTAATCAATTCATGAAGATCAAATGATCAATCTCTCGGAGTATCTCGTCTCCTTTAATTCGACATCATGTCGATACTCTTAACGAGGTGTATAACCTCCAAAAATGTACGAGGTCATGAACATTTTCAGCATCCTTACCCAAATCTCAATTTGGGTCAATATAAACATCACCATATAGTGGTTTTTACGAGGATGTGAACTATCACATTTACAAATAAACAACATCCTCATAACTTTAATACTATTAAAGAATTTAAAGCTTGAGAATAAGGTTATAGGCATACCTGGTGCCGTTGATCTCAGATGATGACTAGAGAGTGGACTTAAAACAAAACATGAAAACAAACATGCATCACATGTAGTCTACAGAACCCTAAGGCTCTGATACCAACTATGACGACTCAAAACTTTTAAATAATTTAAATATAAAACACAGCAGAAGTCTTTATATTTTAAGAAAAATTGCGTGGCTATGTTTAAAAGTTGGCTAGCCAAAACCTGTTTACATCTTAAATTCTGAAATCTAAAAACACAAGGAACATTAAGTTCCTATCAGGAGTTCAAAGAAGTTTATAATAATAAAAGTGAAATGAAAAGCTCTTAAGAGGTTATAATAAATTTACATCTCAAAGACCGAAAATAAAACAAAATAAGATAAGCTTTGCCCCGGGATTTTACATGACATCTAGTCCATCTCCACATCATCATCCTCTCGATCAAGCCGCACCAGCTCCTCTCTCATGACCCGAACACCTGAAATGTTGTAATATCATGACTTAACAACTTAAGCCCAGTGAGAATAAACAAAATAAAAAGTAAAGTTAGACCCCAAACCCGCATCCGGATTTGTGTCCAAGTAAAACTTGCATTCTCTTACCTTTCAACCACCAAAATGGTTTTACATCAATATTTCACTTTTACTTACCAAGTCTCCCAAATATTTGAGGAACAATCTTTCAATCATTAGGGGGGTATGTTTCATAACATATGTATATAACATTTGAATCTCGTTCTCTTTAATACCTTATACTATACATAAGGTTTACATCCACTCTTATTCTCCCATTACGAGATCTTCCAAATTATTGAGAAACTAGTTCTCTTACATGTTTATAACATTATAGTTATACAAGATTCATTACACCCTTGTATTCTCTCGTTATCCAATTCAATCTCATTCCTTTTTCCTATAGCACTTGGCTATACATCAAATTCATTTCTTTTCTCTCTTAAAAAGTACGTCTTAAATAATCCTTTCTATAGTTCTCTAATCTCTAGAAAACTAACTTTCATAATCATAATCTCTATAGGATGATAATACTAGCACACGTAGTCTAAATCTCATCAATTAACTCGTTAAAACAAATATATGAAAAAATAAATAAACTTTACACAAATATAACATCTCGATTCTTTATCCATGATATATGTTTCCATCGATAATATGCATGAAGGTAATGAGGACATCCCATAAGATTCGCATTCGCCCTTTATGCATGAGTGAAGGTAATGCGGACATTCCCCGTAGGGTCCAACATTCAACCTTATGGATGAAGAAGGTGATGCGAACAATCCACGTAGGGTCTAACATTCTCCCCTTCTTTTCTTTCTCACTTAATTTTCTTTTTCTCTGAAGGTGATGTGGACTTTCCCCGTAGGATCCATCATTCTCCCCTTCTTTTCTTTTCTTTTTCTCTGAAGGTGATGCGGACATTCCCCGTAGGGTCCAACATTCTCTCCTTCCTTTCAATGATGCGAGATGTTATGGTACAATTTGTTATGGTGCGAGATGTTATGGTATGCTCGCAAAAGTAAATAAACGTAAATATAAATGGAGCATAAAGTAAAGGGTATAAAGTAAAGGAAATAAGTAAAAGGATCATAGATGTCCTTATGCATAAAGTAAAAAGATAGGAATTCCAGAAGAACAATAAGTAGATCTTATCTTATATAAGTAATCTACACTTCCAAGGATTCTAAACTTCCAACTAAAATCCAAAGTTCTATTTTCGAATTCCTTTAACCATCCTATTTAAAAGTTTGGATCTTTTAACTTCTAATGATCCATTTAATCTCCGGAACGATTCTAACTTAGAACTTTCAAAAGTTCCACGATCCCTTGAGAAATTCCAAAGTTTTCACTCAAAAAACTAGCTCCTAATCCTAAGGCCACTAGCTCACTTTCTTTTACTCTTAGATTCGAATCCTATTCTTAACCTCCAATTTTACAAACCGTTCTACTTATTCGGCTTCTAAAGTTACTTTAAATCTTATTTATTCTCACCTTAGACAATAGTTTTTCTCCAAGTCCCCGAAGCACGATAAATCAACGATCCGAAACATCTACAATTTAAAAGTATATCTAACGATTATTAATAAATAAAACATCGATCAATTAACATCTAAAAGCTCAAAACGACGAAAAACCCTATAAACCCCACTATGAGGCTCTTGGCCCCCCTATGAAAAGTGGGTCTCGGGTTTGGTGTTACGACTCGACACTTTTAAATAAATTAAATCAGAGAAAACAGCGGAAGTCTTTTATTTTAAGAAAATTTTGCATGGTTTTGTTTGAAAATTGGCATGTCAAAAACCTGTTTACATCCTAATTTTTCACGTCTAATAAATTCACATGGACTTTAAGTCCCAATTCAGGAGTTCAATGATGTATATCATAAAAATAACAACATTAAGCTCTTATGAGCTAAATACAAAGTACAAATCATTAAAGTTCTTAAATTTCATCAAAATAAAGACAATAACTTTACAACAAAAGAGTCCATCTCGAGGTCAGCATCCCTCGATCACGTTGCACCATCTCCCCTTCCACGGCCTCTAGCAAGGGCATTACCTGAAATTGGTTGTAATATCATGAGCTAACAAACTAAGCCCAGTGAGAATAATAAGCGTAAAAAGTAAAGATAGACCTCAAACTCGCTATTCGATTTGTGTCCAATTAACTGACAATTCACTCCTAAAGTTCTCCAAACTCTTGGTAATTCTAATCCATTTTCTCCAAAGTATGACATTACTACACTCGTAGTCAATGTTCATCCATTAACTTGTTATGACAAAGAATAAGTAAAGTAAATAAACTTTGTATAAAATATAACATCTCGATTCTCTATATCATCAATCATAAGCATGAATACATGAGGACATCCCGTAGGATCCCACAATTACTTTTATGCATGAGGAAGTAATGCGTACGTCCGTAACTTACCATTCAACTCCACATGAGGAAGTAATGCGTACGTCCATAACTTACCATTCAACTCCCTATGTATGAGAAGTAATGTGTGCGTCCGTAACTTACCATTCAACTCCGCATAAGGAAGTAATGTGTACGTCCGTAACTTACCATTCAACTTCTATGCATGAGAAGTAATGTGTGCGTTCGTAACTTACCATTCAACTCTGCATAAGGAAGTAATGTGTGCGTCCGCAACTTACCATTCAACTTCTTTTCTTTTCAATGATGTGAGATGTTATGCATATGTTTACATATGCTTGCAAAAGTAAATAAAGTAAATGTAAATAATAAAGCAACCGAAACATACATAAAGTAAAGGAGTAAAAGTAAAGACATAAAGTAAAGGACATAAGTAAAATAGATAGCAATCTCGGAAGAACGATATGTCGTTCGAACTCCGGCATCAATAATAAAAGTAGAATTATAAATCGAATGATTAATCTATGCCTTCAAGGATTCTAAACTTCCAACAAAAACCGAGATTCTATTAACCGTTCTAAAAACAAGTTTGGATCTTCTAACCTCCAATGATCCAACCTAAGGTTAGAAACGAATCCAACTTAAAATCTTTTAAGATTAGATACTTTCCCCGAGAACTCCTAAGTTCTCACTTAAAGGATTAACTTTTAATCCTAAGGGCACTAACTCACAACCCTCTAATCTTAGATTCGAATTCTAATCTTAGTTTCAAACTCTACAAACCTTCACACCAATTCGATTTCTATAATTACTTTAAATCCTAACTATTCTCACCTTAATTAAAAGATGAGTTTGCTCCTAAGTCCGAAGGAGCGATCAAGCGAGCGGTTCAACAGTTCCCTTCTAAAAGTCGATCCTAAAGGCACACATAGCCTCTTACGATACATCAGAGCACTGTCAGTAGAGAAGGTAAAATGACTAGGGATATCTGACTCAGCCTCTCTAAAACCGGCCTGCAAATGAACCTCATCTCTCTGTGCATCAATCATCCTCTGCCTCAAAGTAGGTCCCACTGTCAAACTAGGTAAGCTCACTGTGATCTCGGCAATCAAAAGTGCTATCTCAGCTCGTTCCATATCCCACCTCAATCTCAAAGGTATGGCTGACAAAGCTGATGAATGAGAAGACTTCCTACTGAGCGCGTCAGCCACTACATTGGCTTTCCCAGGATGATACTGAATGTCACAGTCATAATCCTTAACGAGCTCTAACCATCTCCGCTGTCTCATATTCAATTCCTTCTGAGTGAAGAAATATTTGAGACTCTTATGGTCAGTAAAAACCAAGATCTTCTCACCATACAAATAATGCCTCCATATCTTCAATGCATGAACAACAGCTGCCAACTCTAAATCATGAGTCGGATATTTCTTCTCATGCTCTTTCAACTGACGGGAAGCATAAGCTGTAACTTTCCCGTGCTGCATCAACACACATCCCAAACCTCTGTGGGAAGCATCTGTATAAGCAGTCAGACCACCAGTCTTATCAGGCGACACTAGAACAGGTGCTATCACAAGTCTCCTCTTGAGCTCCTCAAAGCTCTTCTCACAATCCTCAGACCATACAAAATCAACCCCCTTCCGGATCAAATGTGTCAAAGCTGAAGCAATCTTGGAGAAATCTTGCACAAACCGTCTATAATAGACTGCAAGTCCCAGAAAACTGCGAATATCAGCCACATTAGTCGATCTAGGCCAGTTAGTAACTGCTTCAATCTTAGAGGAATCAATAGATACTCCTCTACTCGATACTACATGGCCTAAAAATGCCACTTCCCTTAGCCAAAACTCACACTTGGAGAACTTGGCATACAATCTCTGATCTCGTAGTACCGTCAAAACCTCTCGAAGGTGTATAGCATGCAACTCTTCTGTCTTGGAATAAACCAGGATATCATCAATAAAAACAATCACAAAAGAGTCAAGGAACCTCCTGAACACCGAGTGCATAAGGTCCATAAAAGCTGCAGGCGCGTTGGTAAAGCCAAAGGACATAACTACGAACTCATAATGTCCATAACGCTTCCTGAATGCAGTCTTAGGAATATCCTCATCCCGAATCCTCAACTGATGATAGCCAGATCTCAAATCAATCTTCGAAAAGATAGTGGCTCCTCTCAATTGATCAAACAAGTCTTCTATCCTGGGTAAAGGATACTTGTTCTTCACCGTAACACGGTTCAACTCTCTATAATTGATACACAATAGCATAGAACCATCCTTCTTCTTTACAAACAACACCGGAGCTCCCCATGGTGAAACACTCGGACGTATAAACCCCAAGTCTAAAAGTCCCTGTAACTGGCTCTGGAGTTCTTTCAACTCAGCCGGTACCATACGATAAGGTGCTTTGGACAATGGAGCTTTCCCAGGAGCAACCTCAATCTGAAAATCAAACTGTCTCACCGGTGGCAAACCAGGCAACTCATCAGGGAAGACATCAACGAAATCCCTCACTACTGGCACAGAACTCAAACTAGCCTCTGGTATAGAAGTGTCAACCACACTAGCTATATAGCCCAAAGCTCCATCACTTAGAAGCATACTAGCTTATAACATCGATATCAAAGTGGGTACTACTCGACTACTAGTCCCACGAAAACGTAAACTGGTCCCACATGGACCCATAAAATCAACAACTCTCTCAGTACAATCAATAGTGGCACGATTAGCTGATAGCCAATCCATACCCAAAATCACATCGAAATCAGACATAGGCATGATAATCAAAGTAGCATGCAAGCAACAACCCATAAAACACAAATCATCTGTGCTAATCATACTATCAGCAATAACAAACTTCCCCACGGGGGTCGAAACACGCATCTCAAAACCTAACGGTGCAGACTCAAGTGTAGCCAACTCAACAAACTCAGAAGAAATAAAAGAGTAGCTAGCCCCAGAATCAAATAAAACAAAAGCCGAATGGCCCAAAACTTTCAAAGTACCAGTAACTACAGTACCTGCAGCCTCGGCCTCCTCTTTGGTAGCATAAACTCGAGCCTGATACTGAGCAGGTGGAGGAAATCTCGGTGGTGGTGGAGGTAATATCTGTGGCGGCTGAACAATAGGCGGAAGTCTAAATTGCTGTGCCTGGCCACCCTGACCTCTACCTCTGAACTGACCTCTGCCTCGGTCCTGACCTCTGCCCCTAACCAGAGGAGCATAAAAAGTAGGTGGTGCCTGATACGGTCTCTGCTGAATACCCTGTCCCGGGTAACCATACTATGGTGGGTGTGCCTGACGAGTCCTACACCGACTAGATATATGACCCTCATGACCACAAGTATAACATATAGGTGGTAGGGGAGCCTGCCTCTGTGCTCTCGGCTGTCTAAACTGAAATCTACCCCGAGCCTACTGCTGCTGCTGCTGTCTCTGCTGAGGTAGTGGTACTCGACCAGTATGGTCATCCTCTGCCTTCCTCTTCTGAGAGGAAGTCTATCCTGTAGCAGCTAGTTTGCTTTTCTTCTCCTCAGATGCCAAATCAAAAGAAACTGCAAACTCTAAAGCCTCCTCATAGGTGGTCGGACGCAAGGTGCGTAAATGACCCCTAATCTCGGCTCTCAAACCCACTAAAAACCTCTTCATCTTGTTCTTAGGGTCAGCAACCTGTCCAGCAGCAAATCTAGATAGTCGGTCAAACTCTCGCTCGTACTCTGTTACCGATCTATCACCCTGTGTCAGGGTTAGAAATTCCACCTCCAATCGATCTCTCAAATCAGCTGAATAATATTTCTCATAAAACTTCTCTCTAAATACCTTCCAAGTAACCTCCATAGTCAGAGAAAGTGATCTATAAAGGCCTCTCCACCAATATAGGGCATCATCAACCAAAGAGTACGTACCACAATGGACCTTCAGATGGTCCGGGCACCTAATGAACTCGAAAGCCCTCTCAACTCTATCAATCCAGAACTCTGCAAAAGATGCATCCAAAGACCTACCATTAAACTCAGCAGGTGCATATCTACTATACTCTCTCAGAGTCCTAGCAGCATCGGTAGCTCCAACCTGATCAACTGCCACATCAGCTGGTCTAGGTGGAGGTACAACAGGCAGAACTGGTCTACCAGCATCTCACAATAATCCCAGATAATCCTCCTTAGCAATATAAACTCCTCGCCCCTGAACAGGTGGCAGTATAACAGGAATCTCAGGAGGAGGTATAACAAGAATCACAGGTGGAGGTGGTGTAGGGTTATGGGCTCGGGCTTGGGCTCGGCCTCTACCCCTCACAGGAGCAGTCTCCCTAATACCAGCTCGTCTAGCACCCCTTCTAGGAGGCATACTACATTATAGTCAATATAACTTGATAAGTTACTAGTAAAAGAGGATTCACCACTCCTTTACCAAATCGAAATAAATATGCGAGTTTAAAGATAAAGGTCTAGGAATACCTGGTGCTGCTGATCTCAGATGATGACTTTGAGAATGGACTTAAAACAAAACATGAAATACAAACATGCATAGCATATAGTCTACAGAACCAGTCGGCTCTGATACCAACTGTTACGACCGACACTTTTAACTAAATTAAATCAGAGAAAACAGAGGAAGTCTTTTATTTTAAGAAAATTTTGCGTGGTTTTGTTTGAAAATTGGCATGCCAAAAACCTATTTACATCCTAATTTTTCACATCTAATAAATTGACATGGACTTTAAGTCCCAATTCAGGAGTTCAAAGATGTATATCATAAAAACATCAACATTAAGCTCTTATGAGCTAAATACAAAGTACAAATCATTAAAGTTTTTAAATTTCATCAAAATAAAGACAATAACTTTACAACAAAAGAGTCCATCTCGAGGTCAGCATCCCTCGATCACGCGGCACCATCTCCCCTTCCACGGCCTCTAGCAAGGGCATTACCTGAAATTGGTTGTAATATCATGAGCTAACAAACTAAGCCCAGTGAGAATAATAAGCATAAAAAGTAAAGATAGACCTCAAACTCGCAATTCGATTTGTGTCCAATTAACTGACAATTCACTCCTAAAGTTCTCCAAACTCTAGGTAATTCTAATCCATTTTCTCCAAAGTATGACATTACTACACTCGTAGTCAATATTCATCCATTAACTTGTTATGACAAAGAATAAGTAAAGTAAATAAACTTTGTATAAAATATAACATCTCGATTATCTATATCATCAATCATAAGCATGAATACATGAGGACATCCCGTAGGATCCCACAATTTCTTTTATGCATGAGGAAGTAATGCGTACGTCCGTAACTTACCATTCAACTCCACATGAGGAAGTAATGCGTACGTCCATAACTTACCATTCAACTCCCTATGTATGAGAAGTAATGTGTGCGTCCGTAACTTACCATTCAACTCTGCATAAGAAAGTAATGTGTACGTCCGTAACTTACCATTCAACTTCTATGCAAGAGAAGTAATGTGTGCGTTCATAACTTACCATTCAACTCCGCATAAGGAAGTAATGTGTGCGTCCGCAACTTACCATTCAACTTCTTTTCTTCTCAATGATGCGAGATGTTATGCATATGTTTACATATGCTTGAAAAAGTAAATAAAGTAAATGTAAATGATAAAGCAACCGAAACATACATAAAGTAAAGGAGTAAAAGTAAAGACATAAAGTAAAGGACATAAGTAAAATAGATAGCAATCTCGGAAGAAAGATATGTCGATCGAACTCCGGCATCAATAATAAAAGTAGAATCATAAATCGAACGATTAATCTATGCCTTCAAGGATTCTAAACTTCCAACAAAAACCGAGATTCTATTAACCGTTCTAAAAACAAGTTTGGATCTTCTAACCTCTAATGATCCAACCGAAGCTTAGAAACGAATCCAACTTAAAATCTTTTAAGATTCGATACTTTCCTCGAGAACTCCTAAGTTCTCACTTAAAGGATTAACTTTTAATCCTAAGGGCACTAACTCACAACCCTCTAATCTAGATTCGAATTCTAATCTTAGTTTCAAACTCTACAAACCTTCACACCAATTCAATTTCTATAATTACTTTAAATCCTAACTATTCTCACCTTAATTAAAAGATGACTTTGCTCCTAAGTCCGAAGGAGCGATCAAGTGAGCGGTTCAAAAACACCTACAATTAGAATTATATCATACAATCAATAATTAACCAAGTATCGATCAAACATCAACAAAACGTACAAAACGACAAAAAAATCCAACAAAACCCCACAAGAGGCTCTCGGCCATCACAAGGAAAAAGGTCCTCGGGTTTGGTTTTCCGGCTTTTAAACAATCTAAAAGTGTTTCGAGTTGGTTTTAAGCAAATTCGATAATCCCGATTTCAATGGTTATCGATAAATAGGGTTTTTAACCAATAAACCCTTTCCCGAATTGAATTTAAATAAACATTATTTCATTAAATTCTAACCCATAAACAAACCCAAAAGGGTAAATTTCAAACGGGAAGGTTTTCGACTGAAACTCGGTTTTAGGGTTATGGGATAGTTTCCAAAAACACTTAAAACTACTCCCGAGTTTACAAACACCGAGTTATACAACACGAAATCGAAGGAAATAAAAGAAAACTCCATTAAAACACTATTTGGAGCTTAGGGTTTCAAGAGAAACTTACCGAGAACTCTGTATAACACGAGTGGCAAGTACGAAGGCTAGGTGGAAAAGCATCGTAGGACCGATACCTTTCCAATGGAACGAGAATCGAATCGATCCGGCAAGAAACGAGCAAAAACCGAAAAATCTCTCTTTTGCTCTTGATGCTCACGGCTTGGAGGAAGAAAGGATGGAGCTTTTTGGTCAATTTTGTGGTCAATGGAATTTTAAAGAAGATTAATGAATAGTGTTTAGATATTTAAGAATTTTGAAAATGACGGTTACGTCCTTTTATGACTTTTGGCTTAAAAACGAATCCCGAACTTCTCAAACTAACCCAATGGTGATTAATAATTATTAATTGGTCCGTTAATAATTATTAATACCATTAAAACAAAAATAAACTAAAAAGGTCAATTAAAGGATTAAAACCGAAATAAACTACAAATTCTAATTTACCGATAAATAAATAAACTTTAATTACTTAAATTAAAATAAAATAAATAAAAGTTTTTTTTATCACAAAATAAAGGGACGTTACATTTGGTTTTCCGACTTTTAGGTACTTTAGAGGTGTTTTGAGTTGGTTTCAAGCAATTTCGAAGTTCCCGATTTCAATGGGTATCGATGATTCGGGTTTTTGAACAATAATCGTTTCCCCGAATTTAATTTCAATAAACATCATATCAATAAAAGTAAACCCCAAAACAACCCCCACGATGAAAAATTCAAACAGGAAGGGCTTCAACTGAAACTCAGTTTTAGGGTTTAGGGAAAGTTGCCAAAATCACTAAAAACAACTCCCGTAATAAAAGTCGAAGATTCAAAAGGAAAACTCCATTAAAACACTATTTGGAGCTTAGGATTTGAACTTTAACTTACCGAGAAGTCTTTAGAACATGGATGGAAAGCACGATTGTTAGGTGGAGACGAATCCTAGGACCGAAGGCTTTTCGATGCAACCGAAATCGAGCCAATCCGTCGAGAATCGAACGAAACCCGAAAATTTCCCCCCACACCATGAGAGCCACTGTTTTGAAGAGGAAAGGATATGAATTTTGGTCAATGATGTGTTTTTAAAGATGAAGGAATAGTATTTTGATATTTTAGGAATTTTAGAAATGACGGTTACGTCCTTTAATGACTTTTGACTTATAAATCGAAACCCAAAGTTCTTAAATTAATCTAAAGGTGATTAATAATTATTAATTGGCCTATTAATAATTATTAATGTCACCGAAGCGAAATTAGACTAATTAAACAATTAAACGAATTTACGAACGAAATAAACTCGTAATTTCTAAGTTACCAATTATAAATTAAATTACTTAATTCTAAAATGAAATTAAAAGCTTTAATTAAAAGAAATAATAAATATTAAATAATTAAAATAAAATAATTTTTTTTTACCTTGCAAAAAAACGGGACGTTTTATGCAGGAACATCCAGAATGTCAAATTCATGGGCAAACAGTCTCGTTGGATCAAATTCATTGTCTTCTTCATTTTCATTATCTTCGCTTTCTTTCCCTGAAACAAGTAAGTATTTTTGTTCTATTTCCTGTTTCTGCTACTCTTTTTGGATCAGATTGAATCATTTTTTTTGTTGGATCAAATTATTTTTGTTTTATTTACTATCTCCGTAGGTGGAAGAGTCGTTGGTCAATGGATTAAATGTATGATATAGATGATTTTAATTTTTTTTCTTAATAAGTTGGTGGACTTGTTAGCATTATTCATTATTTTTTTACCTGTTTATGTGAAATACTGATTATGAATAGCTTCTAATTCTCATTTTTGTAGTCTCTTAATTCCCTCAAGAAAAATGGTTTCTTTACTATTCTATCTCACACTCTCTCTATTTCACTCTCATATATGTTCTGTTTGATAATTTAAATCATGACTTCGAAATTACATTTCTAGGATATGAAGTTTACCTTGTAGGAGGTTGCATCAGGGATATCATTTTGAGCCGAACACCTAAGGATTTAGACATTATAATTTATAACTTCTGCTGAACTTAAGCAGGTTGGTTTTTTTTGCTAGTGCCCGTTTGGAATAACTTTTTGAGGTGTTTAATAGTGTTTTTAAATTAAAAAAAAATCTTTTATAGTCATTTAAAAACTATCTCAACCCTTAATCTTTCATTTCATCTTATGTCTTGTGTTTATGCGAAAAAAAACTTTAATATTTTACAACTTTTTTTCTTCATTGATATGTTTCATGGTTTATTCAAAACAAACACTATCATTCTAGTTTAAGTATTAGTATGAGTATGAGTTTTCTTAACCAAATAATGATGGGGAGTGAATAATATATCAGTTTGACCTTTTTTTCTTATTAACATATGTTTTATTGTACAATTTTATGTTAAAGGTGTCTAAAGCATTTTTATGGTGTGAAATAGTCAGGAGGTGGTTTCCTATATGTCACGTGCATATCGATGATACCATTATAGAGGTTTGATTCTCTTATTTTATCGAACACCGAGAGAGAGATATATCTTAATCATTTATACTTGTTTAATAGGCTGACATTTCCTTGGTATTATGACTTTTTTTTTTAATTTCATTTGGAAGTAACGGTTTTAGATCTTTTATTTTGTTTGAAACATTAGGTGTCAAGTTTTAGAACGTCCAGTCGGTCTTTTGATAGACACTTAGACTGTAGTATTGAAGAGCCCATAAACCGTGAAGAGAAGGATTATGTTCGTTGGAAGAATTGCTTGCAATCTTTTCACAACTACCCCAAAATTATCGATTATCTTTCGATATTTTGAATTTCAAAGTTTTCACAACTACCTTAGCATAATTGTTAAGATATTATTTACTTTATATGCATTCTCACTACAAAAAAACTATCAAAATACGACCAGAAATTTGCGACCAAAAAAAGTGGTAGTTTTTGGGTGACCACCTGGTTACTTTTTTTGAAGGTTGACTCTAAGTGACCACGTGGTCACTTTTTTTGCGACCAGATTGCGACCAAGAGCAGAAGTAGTCATAAAAAATGGCGCGAAATTATGGCGCAAAATAAGCTACCAATTGGTCACCTAAAAAAACGACCAACTGGTCGCCTTTTTGTGACTACAATATGATTTGGTAGCAAAAAATGGGGCGTAATTTTGGAGAGAAAAAAGCTACCAAGTGGTCACAATTGAAAGTGACTAACTGGAGGGAAGAAAGCTACCAAGTGGTCACAATAATAAGTGACTAAATGGTCGCAATTTTGGTGAAATTGGAGGGAAGAAAGCTACCAAGTGGTCACAATTATAAGTGACTAAATGGTCGCAATTTTGGTGACCTTTATTGAGCAGTGGTAGCTTAAAAATTTGGCGGGAATTAAGCTACCACATGGTAACATTAATAAGTGACCAGATGGTCGCAAATGCTGTGATTTTATGTGACCAGTAATACATAAATAATTTGGTAGGATAAAAGCTACCAAGTGGTCACCACAAAAAGTGACCATGAGGTCATAAATTCTGACTTGATGTGACCCGGGGCAGTGAGGAAAATGTCGGGAAAATGCGACCAGATGGTAGCAAAAATACTACCATCTGGTCACAAATGAGCAGAGGAGTCCATTATAAAAACCCCTCCGCCCATTGTTTGATAGCATTAAGAAAAAAGAAAATGAGAGAGTGGATGTATGTTCGTTTGATAGACGGGTATTTGAACGATGAGTTCGTGGCTGGGGTTGAACAGTTTGTTGAGTTTTTCATAACAACTGTCTATTATGAAAAGTATGGTGGAAAGCTACGTTTTCCGTGCAGGAAATACGACAATAGGAGAATCATACCGGTTACAGAGTTGAAGGTGCATCTTTATAGTCTGGGGTTTGTGCAGAATTATTATCACTGGGCGTTTTAGGGGGAAACATAGGAAATGTTCGACGCTGCATTACAGGAATCGAGACGATACGAAGGTAGCAGCTCGAATGTAGAGGTTGTTGACGAAGAATAGAATGATGAACAACAGTATAGTCAAATGCAGCAAATGATACTTGATGGTGCGGGGTATGGGGGCAATGAAAATTTTCGTGAAAGTTTAAACGTAGACAAAGATGAACGGGTTGTAGAAGAGGAAATGAATCCGGAAGCACGTAAGATGCACGAGATGCTAAAGACAGCTAGCCGACCATTGTACGATGGGTGTGAGGTAAGTCAACTTGCTGCTGCTACAGAACTTTTAAATTTAAAGGCGCAGTACAACATACCTGGTAGAGGATTTGATGCGATTGCATCATGGTTTCGTTGATGCGCTCCAGAAAAAAATAATATGCCCCACAGTTTGTACGACACGAAAAAGCTAGTGGAGGGACTTGGATTACCAGTGGAGAAAATAGATTCGTGTCAAAACGGATGCATGATTTACTGGGATGTGGATGAGGACCTGCATCATTGCAAATTCTGTTTTCTTCCAAGATACAAACAAGTGAAACGCAGCTTGATTCCAAACACCCGCATGTTCTATTTAACGCTGACCCCACGTCTGCAACGGTTGTATGCATCGGATGTGATAGCCTCGCACATGAGATGGCATCACGAGCATTCACAGGATGAAGGTGTTATGAGACATCCCTCAGATGCTGCAGCATGGAAGCATTTAAATAATCGTCATCCGGATTTTCCACAAGATCCGAGAAACGTCAGATTGGGCTTATGCATTGATGGCTTTAACTCGTTCGGGGCATCAGGGGCACAATATTCAGTTTGGCCAGTCATGGTAACCCCGTATAACTTGCCTACCTCGATGTGCATGCGAGACCCGGTGATTTTTCTAACAGTGATCGTACCTGGGCCGAAAAGTCCAAAACAGAAACTGGATGTGTATTTGCAACAACTTATTGCAGAGTTGAAAAGGTTGTGGACTGACGATGTTATGACGTACGACATTTCAAAGAAACAAAATTTCTTGATGCGTGCCACATTAATCTGGACGATCAGTGACTTCCCTGCGTATTCAATGTTGTCAGATATGTTGATCATTAATTGCTTTCATATACATTTTTGAGTATGTGTTTTAGCTTTTGTTATTGCTTTCCTTAGTCAGTGTATTTAATTGTGTGAACCTCAATCTCCTCCTCTTAAAGGATGGAGTACGGCGGGGACATACGCATGTCCACATTGCATGCTAAACACAGATGCATTTTATCTCATAAACGGTCGGAAAACTTGTTGGTTTGATTGTCACCGTTGATTTTTGCCGTTGAATCACACTTTCTGTTCAAACGGTAGTGACTGGAAGAAGGGTCGACGAGTAAGAAAACAAACCCCCCGACCATGTATAGTGGAAGACATATTCTTCACGGTATAGATGCTATAGGGATGCAGAAGATTACAGTGGAAGGTGCAAAGAGTGCAAACAATGCGGCTGGAAAAAACACGGGTTGGAAGAAACGTAGTATTTTTTGGGATTTATCATATTGGGAAGATCTACTGATTAGACACAATCTGGATGTAATGCATATCGAGAAGAATTTCTTCGACAACATTTTCAATACGATTTTGAACGTTCTGGGAAAAACAAAGGACAATCTGATGGGACGTTATGATATACGGGAGATATGTGACCGTCCTGAGTTGGAGCCTGACGACAATGATAATTACGCAAAAGCAAAGTACATGTTGACGACGGATGAAAAGAAAACATTATTTGAGTGGATCAAATCCATCAAATTCCCGGACGGATACGTTTCGAATTTGAGTTGATGTATAGACAGTAAAAAAAATATCATGTTCGGGATGAAAAGCCACGACTGTCATTTACTCATGCAAAGATTGATGCCCGTCACGTTCAGACCGTTCCTAGAGAATAGACATTGGGAGCCGCTTGCCTAGTTGAGTGTTTTTTTCAGAGACTTGACATGTACAGAGCTGACGGAAGCTACTATCGCTTCAATGAGTTCAGAGATCGCCGTTATTATTTGTAAGTTGGAGCGAATGTTCTCACCTGGATTTTTTTGACTCTATGGAGCATCTTCCAGTGCATCTTCCATATGAGGCATTCTTAGGGGGTCCCGTACATTACCGCTGGATGTACCCATTTGAAAGGTAAGCACGGTTATTTTGTAATGTAGGCGTATAAATTAGTACAGTGATTGAATGTAAATTATGTTTTGTACCCACAGGTACTTACGTCGATTGAAAAAGATGGTTGGAAATAGATCACGAGTAGAAGGATCTATCTGTAGTGCGTACCTGACGCAAGAGACTACCACATTTTGTTCATACTACTTTGATCAACACATTGCAGAGCAGTTTCGACTAGCGAAACGAAACATTGTCGAAAATTTACTTGAAGGTGTTGACATAAACGACTTGCCGATTTTTACGGAACCTGGCATGACAATTGGAGGATCAGTGCGTAGGCCGTTGACCGATTCTGAGTATCACGTAATGCAGACATACGTGTTATACAACTGCGCAGAGATCGAGCCTTACATAGAGTGAGTTTGTAACTTAACATTATATCATCGCATAAACAAACTATTTGCTAACCATTTTTGTAACATACAGATTATTTCTAAACGTAGACGTTCGAATGACACGAGTTGGTCTTACAGACACCGAGGAGGGGTCAATAATTGACAAAGAGTTTCCTTCTTGGTTCAGTGCATACGTGAGTTATTTTAAATTGTCAAAAGAACTGTGGTATTTTGTTTAAAAAATTACTATCATCCTAACATTACTGTATGTGAACAATGACATGGGTTGACTCCCCTACATTACCGGTGGATGATCCTCGCATCATTTCTTTGGCAAAGGGACCTGGACGAATAGTTAGGTCATATGGTGGATACGTTGGTAATGGTTATAGATTTCAAACGAAGGCGCATTCAGTGAACAGGGCAACAAACAAAAGTGGTGTTTGCATAAAGGTCACGATCTTACAGACTCTGCCTCATCTAGTTGTCTCGAACCAAGTGCAGTTGAACAGAACAATGCGTTTTAGCGTCGGACTTGTGTATTGAATCTCAAGTAATCGTCTTCGTTTGTGTCGAACGAAGACGATTACTTGAGATTCAATACACAAGTCCGACGCTAAAACGCATTGTTCTGTTCAACTGCACTTGGTTCGAGACAACTAGATGAGGCGGAGTCTGTAAGATTGATTATTTACAAATCGTTGAGGTAAACAAGTCTAAGCATATGTGCACCGCTGATAGGTTTGTCCTGGCTTCACAGACGATTCAAGTTTATTACCTGAACTATCTGATTAATAGACGAGATCTGACAGATTGGTTAGTTGTTTGTAAAGTTAAACCACGCCAGGTAGAAGAAAACTTGTCCGAGAAAGACGACCATGCAGAGAAAGTTGTTGCTTTTCAAGAAGATGAGATAAGATGTCGTGCAATCGACGATGGTCAGAATGCAAGTACTGTTCGTCCTTTGAACGATGGAACGATAACATTGCATGATGATGATGATACAAATGCTTCCACTTCTCACGCACGTGACATTGATGCTGAATTTATTCGAGACGATGAATCCGATGAAGAAACAAAAGAAGAAGAAGAAGACTTTATGTGACGGACTTCTTGGAGACGATGATGAATAAGACATTTCGTAACTTGATTATTCAATGTGTATATGTTCATTAAAACTATTTCTTTAATGAATGATTTAAAAAAATATATATATATTAATATTTGCGACCACATGGTCAAATATTTGGACAGAATCATCATTTTCATCTTTCAATATGCTCAGTTTTAAACATCGCTTTCTTTTCCTTGATTGGATATTGGATTTCAGAAGCACTATGATCAAATATAACATGAAAACAAGAGTCCCCTTCATATCTAAATATCAGAAAGTAACCCAATTTAACAGAGTAAAACTCCACAAAGTAACCCAATTAAAAAAAAAAAATATATATATATATATATATATATATTAATATTTACGACCATGTTTCAAACAAAAGGTGACCACATGGTAGTAATTTAGAAGGGAAAGGCGACCAGTTGGTCGCATTTTTGGAAAAGTATAATTATATTTTTCAAAAAATATAAGTAAAATTACAACCATATGGTCGCAAATCTGAGCGGTAAATTTAAATTTTCATGAAATTTATGGAGGTGAATTTAAAAATTACGACCATCTGGTCGCAATATTTGGCGATGAATTTCATTATTGCGACCAGATGGTCGCAATTGTTGATGGGACTCGTGATGTGTCAGCTGTTCTGGATAATGGTAAATGGGCGACCAAATGGTCGCTTTTGCAATAAATGCTACTAGATGGTCGCAAATATCTCTAAAAATGCGACCATATGGTCATAATTTCTCCAGCACGCGCGACCTTTCATTTTTGGTCATGATTACATATTTGCGACCATTTGGTCGCAAAATCTGATTTAAAATCAGATCAGTTCCCTTCCCCCCGTTTTTTTTCCTTTTCTTTTCTCTTTTTCTTTCTCTTTTTTCTTTCTTTTCTCTCTTTTCCCCATTCCGTTCCCCGTTGTTTTTTCCCCGTTCCCATTCCCCGTTCCTACTCTAAACCTAAACAACCTAAACCTCCAATCCCGGTTTCTATTACAAGGTTAGTTTCGTATACGTTTTAAGTTTTAAGTTAGTTTTTAGTTTATGTTTAAATTTAATTACTTAGTTTACTTTAGTTTAATTCATCTAATTTTAGTTTACTTTAATTAATTAATTAGTTTAGTTTAATGTTGTTAATTTCATTAATTTTAGTTTAATTAATGTAATTTAGTTTAATTAAGTACTTAGTTTACTTAAGGTTAATTAATCTAATTTCGTTTATTTTAATTAATTAATAAATTTTAGTTCAATTGATCTAATTTTAATGTAGTTTAATTTAATTAATTAATTAGTTTAGTTTTTATTAAGTAATGTTAATTAAATTTAATTAATGTTAGTTAAATTTAATTAATTTTAGTTTAATTTAATCTAATAGTTGAAATCTTCATTACTTAGTTTACTTTAATTAATTACTTAGTTCACTTAAGCTAATTTTAGTTTACTTTAATTTAATTAATTAGTTTAGTTTAGTTTATTTTAGTTTTAATTAATTACTGTTAGTTTGATTTAATTAATTTTAGTTCAATTAATCTAATTTAGTTTAATTCTTCATTACTTAATTTACTTTAATTTAATTAATTTTAGTTCAATTAATCTAATTTAGTTTAATTCTTCATTACTTAATTTACTTTAATTTAATTAATTTTAGTTTAATTCTTCACTACTTAGTTTACTTTAATTACTTCATTTTAGTTCAATTAATCTAATTTAATTAATTTTAGTTTAATTCCTCACTACTTAGTTTACTTTAATTACTTCATTTTAGTTCAATTAATCTAATTTTAATTTACTTTAATTCAAATTAATTAATTAGTTTATTTTAAATTATTTACTTAATTTATGTTAGTTTAATTTACATTATTTAATCAATTTAATTTAGATTATTTCATTCATTAATTAATTTAATTTATTTCAATATTTTAATTACGAATCTCATTGCTATTACTCAAACAAGCATGAAACGTATGCTTGCGTATTCGTCCATCGGTCAAATCGGATATGTAATTATTGGAATAATTGTTGGAGACTCAAATGGTTAGTCTGGTTGTAGGATTATGACGGGCAGACGACGTCCTCCCCACTTAGACGAGCCAGACGACGCGGTTGACGAGACGTCTCCGCAGCCGCCTACTGCCGCTGCCCCGGTTGTTGATCTGACTACAGAGGAGTTGGACAACATCCTCTTCGATTCTGGCCAGGACTTGCTGCCACGCTCGATGATGCAGTCCCTGAGACCCAGTCTGTGACACCACGATTGCCGCAGGACTCCCTGGCCACGACTCCCGGCTTAGCATGAGGATCTGTATCAGGGTATGCGTCCGGGTCTACGTCAGGGTCTGCATCAGGGTCGGATTCAGCTGGCCCCTCCACTTCATGCACGCAGCCTTCTCGAGCCACAGACTCCACCCTTCGGATTGAAGGGGATACGTAAGTAATTTTGTTTATTGTTTTAATTACTTAATTTTTAAACCTTTAAACTTTTTTCAAAGTGTTTTTTTTTTGTTAACTAATAGTTTCTAATAGCACAATAATTTTTATGTTTTTGCAGAGTATAGTCGTATACAACCGTTTCAAAACGGTTTCGTGAGGTCCTCCAGAGCATGCCTCTACCCAGCGACCTTCGAAGGCAGAAGATTCCGTCGATGGAGAAACGTCGGATGTACAACAATTGGAAGGTAAAAACATAATTTTTTTTTATAATTAATTAATTTTAAAATTTATAGATATAAATTTATTACTTTAACAATTTTTTATTTCAATTTTTTCAGGGCAAGTTTCCTATTATCGATCCCGATATCACGGACGGTAGATTGTTCCCCCTATGGGACAGTCACGTCCTGGATCGATTCATGGATCTCATGTACCGGGCATGCAGAAAGCAAGCAACAAACCGCCCCGTGTGGATGAGCCCGGAGGACCACGCACGGCTTATTGCGAGCTTGAGCACTCCTGAGGGCAAGGCAGTGTCAAGCAGGAATAAGTCCAACTGCGCGAACAATCCCACCAAACACATAGCGGGGGCCCGGACCCACGACGAGCACCATCGTCGATTGGTAAGTTTTTTTTTGGTCATTTTCTTACGTACTTTTTTCTCGTTTTCTTTTTTCAATTAGTTATTAATTTATTATGTTTTATTCTTCAATCTTTAATATTTTTAGGAAGCGAAGCACGGTCGCCCAGTCCCGCCCTATGAGGTGCACCGCGTTCTTCACACGAAGAAGGACGGGATGTTCATCGACGATAAGGCGAAAGCAGTTCGGGTATTTAATAATTTTTTCAATTATTATTTTTTCTTTAAAATTTTTCCTAACTTATATATTAACTATTTTATTTTCTGAATTTTAAATGTTTAGGAACGTTTCACGGAGTCCTTGAGTCAGCGGTTGCCCACACCAGACTTGCAACTGACTCAGGATGACCGGAGAGGCGTTCTTGGAGGCTGCTGGAGGGGTTCGGCCTGATGGATCAGTTCCTGGGCTCGGCTCGTACGGGCGACGCCTTTACGCAGATGTGCCCCGGCCTCAGCGGAGCGGAGTGAGCAGTAGCTCCGGCCTTTCTCCGGTTAAGCAGCAGCTGCGCGAGGACTTCGTTTCTCGAGTCGCTGCGATTGAGGCGGACATGCAGGCACGGGTCGAGGCCCAGGTCGCAGCAGCTTTGGCCGCATACTTCAGATCCCTAAGCAGCGGCCATTCATCATCGACGCCTCCTCCGCCACCCCCCGCCCCTCCGCAGTAGTTCTAGCATGCTTTCGTCTGTATAAAACGTTTTTTTGAATATTTGATATATATATTTTTTATTTTAATTCCAATTTTGTGTTATTAAATTTTAATATTAAATAAATAAATAATTAATAATTAATTAACTAATTAATGAAATTTAAATTTAAAAAAAAATTCTTAAATGCGACCATATGGTCGCATTTTATTTCAAGAAAACGACCATATGGTCGCATTTTGACTGAGTCCAAAAGTGACCATGTGGTCGCTTATTAAACAACCACATGGTCACTGTTTCATGTGACCAATTGGTCACTTATCTTCAACATAAATTACGACCATCTGGTCACTTTTTAATCGACCATCTGGTCGTATTTTGTTTGAGTTCAAAAGTGACCATTTGATCACATGAAATACGACCATTTGGTCACTTTCTTATGTGACCAACTGGTCACTTATCTTCAACATATATTACGACCAAATGGTCACTTTTTAAGCGACCATCTGGTCATTTTATCAAAAGGTTGACTTTTTTGCGACCAAACTTTTCTGGTCGTATATTTGTGACTATCCAGTCGCACAAATTTTGGACCGACCAGCTTTTTGGCCACCACCATTTTTGTCACTTTTTTGGTCGCATTATACACTAAAAACGACCATTTGGTCGCAATTTTATGGTTGCAAATTGACAGTTTTTTTTTTAGTATATATTTATGTGACATTTTTATTTTATAGATTAAATTTACCAATGAGAGTTTTAATTCTCCATTTATTGACTATTCAATGTGTCTCTCTTATATGAAGGGTTCTCTATTTGGAATGTCAAGAGGATTGCAATAGAGATGTTGACAAGTAAGATATTAAGGTGTTGATGCTTTTTTTATACTTGTAGTGTTTGTATTGCATAGTTTGAGTTCAATTTTTAATATACACTACAACAAATTAGGGTTCTATCTTCGATTTGGAGAGACGAAGAAGGTTCAATGGAGTATGTGATTCTATTTTAGGGATTTTAGGTTTTTTGGTTACTCAATATTATAGCAAATATTGAGTTATTTGATTTTTACATTGTCGGCATTCAGTGGATATAATATTGTTTTTTTTTAATTTTGCTGCAAATTTTGAAGTTGTCACAGTTTTAATTTTGACAGGTAGAGAATAATTTAGAAATTGACAAGGAAACTCGTCAGCTTGCTGTTGTTAACTTGGATTGGAGGCATGTGAAGGTATGTTTATTATTACCTTGCATCACGACTAGATATATCTTCCATATAACACTTCTATCAAAATTAAAAAAAAACCCAAATTATGATTTTTATTGGGAGCGTTAGTATCTATTGTGATGTGATTACTCATACTTTTTCCGAAGTGACTATAGTAAGGGATCCCATCAACACAAAGGTGTGAATTGGTGATATGGATTTAGTAGTTTGGTTCTTAATTGAGTGCTATGTTTAATTATTCTAAATTTTCTGGAGATCTACGAATCTATTTTGTTCCTTTTTAGGTCTTTGATCTTTATTTATTTGGATTAGTTTTAGTGATCGAGATTGGTGATTGTTTTTTTAGTTCAAGGTTGAATACAATCTCATACCATTTCATAAGGTTGATAGATTCTGATTTCATTGAGTTTAAAGTTGCTGCCACAAAACTTATTAAACATGCAGCCAAGCTTGGTGGAAAGGGTCTGGGTACATCTTTCTTCAAATGGCTTGTCTCTTTTGCTTCCATGTGAGTGTTTTTTTAATCAAATTGCACTGTTAAGAATAGGATGAGATTGTTGCCTTCTATTTTCCCCGGGTAATAATCTTTTCCTTTTCATGCAATTTTTTTTTATCATTTTATATCTTTGAAAATATAATACATTTGATGATGTTTTGACTGTTTCCGTTGAAGAACATGATATTTTTTAATTGTGTGTTTTAGTTACTACAGAAATACAATTGTATTCTCTCATAATTTGATATGAAATTTACTTAATTTTCTCGATAAAGCTATTTTTTTAGTTTTTATGATATTGATTCAGGTCTAGCATTTTGATGAAATTCACTTAAGGATCATCTTAGAAAAGGTAGCTTCTTTAATGAATTGAGTTCATAAATTATTAAATCATAGTTTATTTTTTATGATATTGATTCAGGTCGAACTTTGCTTTTGTTCCAAAAAATGAATATCGGCTCCATTGTTCACAGTGGTTTGGCCTGTCTCTGAGATAAGGGCGAGAAGCTTGTAGGAGAGCCAGATTTTTATGTTGTGTTAAGTTTGATTTAATTTTTAGAGTGGCGGTTGAAGTTCTTTTAGCAATTCTTGTTTTATTGTCTAATTATGAAGTAATTTAATTGTTTTTGCTTAAAAATATTGTAATTCATGAAGCCATTTAGTTATATTTTAATTTTGATTGTAATATTTTATTTAAATTTGATAGGTGTTGTAAAAATAATATTTGAAATCAATTAATAAAAAAATATTTTTTTTCTCAATTTTTTGACAAAGGGTGGCTGTTTTTCCCCGTCACCTTATCTAAAAGGTGACAGTGTTTACGTCACCTATGGCAGTGTCACCTATTTGAATAGGTGATGGATAAAACGGGTCACCTATTTGAATAGGTGACGGGTAAAACGGGTCACCTATTGGAATAGGTGACGCGTAAAACGGGTCACTTATTTGAAAAGGTGATAGGTAAAAGTGGTCACCTATTGGAATAGGTGACAGGTTTTTATGCCCGTTACCTATTTAAATAGGTGACACTGCCACGAATAGGTGACGCCAAAAAAACGTCACATATTTCCGAAATTCTTATAGTGACGGTTTGTAGGATCGGAAGTTGAGATTAAGATTCGAATCTAAGAGTAAAAGAAAGTGAGCTAGTGACCTTAGGATTAGGAGCTAGTTCTTTGACTAAAAACTTTGGAGTTTCTCGAGGGAAACATTGAACTTTTGAAAGTTATAAGTTAGAATCGTTTCGGAGATTAGAATGGATCATTGGAAGTTAAATGATCCAAACTTTTAGATAGAATGGTAAAAGGAACTTGAAAATAGAACCTTGGACTTTATTTTAGGAGTTTAGAATCCTTGAAAGTGAAGATTATTGTTTAAGAGGAGATCTTACTTTTATTAAAATATCGGAAGTTTGATTTACTTATTTGTTCTTCTGAAATTCCTATTTATTTACTTTATGCATAAGGACATCTATGATCCTTTTACTTTATGCACTTTACTTTAAGCACTTTACCTTTATGCCCTTTCGATTATGTTGAATGTTTATATTTACTTTACTTGCACTCGAAAGCATATTCATAGCATATCATATCATATTGCATTTTCGATTATTGGGAGGAATAATGAGGCAATGCATAGATTGAGTGTGCTTGCATTGTCTGGTATTATTCGTTTTATGTTTCCGTATATGTACATGAGGAATGCTAAAGGACTGCGGGACTTTGCATGATCGGAGGAGATGGATAATAAGATAATGATGGAACTATGCGAGTTCACATTACCTGGTATTATCCATAACTACTATGATACATATACGATGATACAGGGTATGACTTAGCCTACGGGAGCTCATTACCTGTATTCGGTGGGTGAGATAATGAGGTGAATGGACTTAGCCTAAGGGAGCTTCATTACCTGTCATTATTCACTAGAGGTGGGAAGATAATATTGAAAAGACTTTGTGTATTTTATTTTGGAAAGTGAGTTTAATGAGGTGAATGAACTTAGCCTACGGGAGCTTCATTACCTGTCATTATTCACTAGAGATGGAATACTATTATTGAAAGGACTTTGCATATTTTATTTTGGAAAGTGAGATAATGAGGTGAATGAACTGAACTACGAGAGCTTCATTACCTGACATTATTCGCATGTGATAGTTATATTGATGTAAAGGTTATATGTCCTTTACGCTTGTTTAGCGAATTAATGAATAATGATTAGACTACGTGTACTAATATTATCATCATTAATCATAAATTGTGATTGTTGAATATGTTAAGTCCGAGTGAGCTTAACATTATTATATTAAAAATAACGGAAAGTAAACTTTTGATAGCCGAATGCTATAGGAAAAGAAATGGGATTGAATTGATAATGAGAGAATACAAAGTTGTATTGAACCTTGTATATCTATTAAGTGATGTATGCAAGAGAACTAGTTTTTCAACAAATTGGAAGATCTTGAAATTGGAGATTAAACTTTTGAATATAAACCTTGTATATAGTATAAGGTATATAAAGAAAATGAGATATAAATGCTATATGCGTTATGAAACCATACCCAGAAATGCTTGGAATGTAGTTCCACAATTATATTGGAGAATTGGTAAGTAAAAGTGGAACACTTGATATAAAACTCTTTGTACGGATTGAAAGCAAAGAGTAAATAAGTTCTTGGACACGAATCCAGATACGGGTTTGGGCTCTAACTTTACTTTTTATTCTGTTTATTCTCACTGGGCTTTGTTGTTAGCTCATGATATTACAACCAATTTCAGGTATGCTCGGGGTTCGTGGAAAGAGGAGTTGCTGCTGTATGATCGAGAGGATGATGGATCAGAGATGGACTTAGTTGTGTATTTTGTATCCTTCAAATTTGTACAATTGTATTAGCTCTTTAGAGCCACACGTTTTACTTTTATGATTATTAGACCTTTTGAACTCCTGAATAGGAACTTGAAGTTCCTTGTGTTTTAAATTTATGAATTGAAATGTAAACAGGTTTTTGGCTAGCCAACTTTCAAACATAACCACGCCGTTTTTTTTAACATGTTTTATATTTAAATGATTTAAAAAGGAGTCGGGTCATCACAAGTGTCGTCACAGGGTATTTCTGTTTATCCTTCAAAGATCAAGGTAGTTAGTGGGTGGGCACGACCTACTAGCGTAGCTAAGATTCATAGTTTCCTTGGTCTAGTCGGATACTATAGGAGGTTTGTACAAGACCTTGCATGAATTGCTTCTCCAATGACCAAGTTAACTAGAAAGGGAGTGGCTTTTGAATGGAGTGATGAGTGTGAAGCCAGTTTTGAAGAGTTGAAAATGAGATTGATAACTGCCCCTGTTTTATTTACCCCAGATGGTTATGATGGTTTGACTATCTATAGTAATTGTAATGACCCGATTTCCGTTAAATTCTTAAATTTTAAATACACAGCGGAAGACTTAAATTTTAAAGAAAAACGACATGGGTTCGTTTAAAAATTGAATTATCCAAAACCTGTTTACATATACCCATTTTCAGAGAAAATGATAAACATGGAATGCGCATTCCAGATTGATATTTAAACTTCTAAAAGGACTTAAAACCATAAGACATTTACACATTTAAACAAATGCTCTTCCGAGCTCAAAACATAAGTACAAAAAGTAGCAAATATGAACAAAACATTTCAAAGATGTTTTACAAAATATGTTCCTGTTCTTGTCCTTCCATCCTCTCGACAGGTCAAGCAGCGCCACCTCCTCTACCACGTCCCTTCACTGCAACGAAAAAGGCTTTCTATAGCGTCGAAAAAACGCTATGAGTTACTTTTCATAACGTTTTACCAAACGCCATGGTTGCCCACGTTATTAAAAGTATGAGACTTTTAATAGCGTTTGGCTTACGCTATTGCATATGCTATAATAATATCAATTTGATTGCATATTTTGATTGTTATGAAAACATACTATAGCGTTTTCCGCTCCGCTCTAAAAACATATGTGACGACCTGACTCCTTTTAAATAATTTAAAATAAGATTTCAGCGGAAGACTTTGTTTTTAATAAAAATTTGGCATGGATATGTTTGGAATTTAGGCTAGCCAAAAACCTTTTTACATTTTTCACATTAGGAAAATTTAAAAGTAAGGAAATGCAATTCCTTTTCCATGGTATAAAAGAGTTAATAACCATAAAAGTAAAACAATAAGCTCTTATGAGCTTAAATACAAATTAACATAACAAAAGACACAAATTCAACCAAATAAGTCCATGGACTTTTAAAAGAGTATCTAGTCCATCTCTGTATCATCATCCTCTTGATCAAGCCACACCAGCTCCTCTTTCGCGACCCCGAACATTACTTGAAAATGTTTGTAATATCATGAGTGAACAACAAAGCCAGTGAGAATAAAAAAAATATAAAGTAACAATAGACCTCAAACCCGTATTCTGATTTGTGTCCAAGAACTTACGTACTCTTTGTCATCCATCCATTCATTGAGTTTTTGTAACGACCCGCTTTCCGTTAAATTCTTTAAATTCAAATGCACAGCGGAAGACTCAATTTTTAAAGAAAAACGGCATGGGTTCGTTTAAAAATCGAATAACCAAAACCTGTTTACAACCCAAATTTCCAGAGAAAGCTATAAATCGGGAATGCGCATTCCAAAGTAAAGTTTAATCATAAAACATCAAAGTACTTTTACACATACACCCTTCACGGGCTCAAAATGACACAAAGTATGTAAAAAGTATATGATTACAAGCATTTTACTAATGCTTATCAAAAGAGTTTAATATTGTCCCTTACACCACCTCGAACAGTCAAGCGACACCATTTCGTCTACCTCGCTTCTTAGGACGGGGTTTACCTGAAAATATTGTGGTGTAGCACCATTAGCAAACAATGCTAGTGAGAGTAAAATGAAAGCAAGTAATCCTATGAACTAAATCTCATACTAGAAATCGTGTCCAAAGGCCTAAATGTTCATTTCTACCCATAACCACATTCCAATTTCCATATAAACATACGGTAGTAACATACTACCCGTATTCGTCATTCAATACCATAAGATAGAAACAAAGACTTAAAGTAAAGTACAATCAATACTAAAAGTTATACAATTCTAAGGAATATGTAAATCTAACATTATCTATCTTTATTACCAAACAAGTTTCATCGTATCGTGCTATTGTATGGATCGAATCAACATACCACGTACGGTCATACCATGTCACAACCATCGCACCATGATACGTATGGATCCGAATCAACATACTATCATGTGCCGTATCATAGATCATAATACCATGGTACGTACGGATCCGAATCCACGTACTACCATGTACCATATCTCAATCATCGGATATCAGGACTTTCACCATTTCGGGTATCAGGAATTTCACCATTTCAGATATCAGGACTTTCACCATTTCGGGTATCAGGAATTTCACCATTTCAGATATCTGAACTTTCACCATTTCGGGTATCAGGAATTTCACCATTTCAGATATCAGGACTTTCACCATTTCAGATATCAGGACTTTCACCATTTCAGATATCAGGAATTTCACCATTTCGGATATCAGGACTTTCACCATTTCAGATATCAGAACTTTCACCATTTCGGGTATCAGGAATTTCACCATTTCGGATACCAGGACTTTCACCATTTCGGATATCAGGACTTTCACCATTTCGGATATCAGGACTTTCACCATTTCAGATACCAGGAATTTCACCATTTCGAATATCAGGACTTTCACCATTTCATATATCAGGACTTTCACCATTTCAGATATCAGGAATTTCACCAATTCAGATATCAGGAATTTCACCATTTCAGATATCAGGACTTTCACCATTTCGGGTATCAGGAATTTCACCATTTCAGATATCAGGAATTTCACCATTTCAGATATCAGGACTTTCACCATTTCGGGTATCAGGAATTTCACCATTTCAGATATCAGGAATTTCACCAATTCGCAACATGATACGTATGGATCGAAATCGACATACTATCATGTGCTAGTTACAAACCAAAGTACCAACATCACACCATGACTACGTATGGATCGAAATCAACATACTATCATTTGCTAGTTACTAAGTGCTCAAAGTTCCCACAAATTCATCACACCATGATACGTATGGATCGAATCAACATACTATCATGTGTGAATCATTGTGCCCTAGGTCTCCAATAAGTTAGCTAAACTCCGAAGAAGTCTACTAAGTTAAATAGAAACCTAACTAACTAGAATACACGAGTTATCACTCAAGTGCATCTTCTAATTACTTTACTTCCAAAGTCATCCAAATGACTTCAAATCCATCAAAGTAACTTCTAAATCAACCGAAGTAACTTCCAAATCAACCGAAGTAACTTCCAAATCAACCGAAGTAACTTCCAAATCCACTTTCATCTAACATCTCCAAATCACGTTACCATACTTCCAAACCTCCCCGATGATCTCTAATCATCGAACTAACCATAAGTCCAACTTTCTCCACACACACTTCCGAATTAAAGTTTCCACCCAAAACTTAATTCTAAGAAGTTAACCCCCTCTTAACATTGATAAACAATTACATAATGAAACTAAATTCATAAAATTGATAACTATCATATTAAACTCACCTTAGCCAAATAACTCCAAATGTCCACTTTCCACGAAACAACAACCGAGCAATCGCACCTATAATTCACCAATTGCACAACATATTACAACTCATAACTAATATGCGAACAAGTGTGCAATTTCGGGTGAATAGTGATTTCGGGTGAATAGTGTTTTCGGATGAATAGTGTTTTTCGAAAATCCGGGCTCAAAATCGTCAATTTCCATGATAGAAATTCATGATTTCAACTTCAAAACTCATTTATAATAAAAAACGAACAAAACCATATAAAAAGTTTTGAAAACTTACTTTTTGGGACTTCCCTTAGAGAACGGGAAACTTCGAAAAGGTAGGTTGGATAGGTAGCCCTCGTCCCTACCAATCCAACGCAACCGAAATCAAGCCGATCCATCGAGAAACGAATGAGAAGCGAAGAAAAAAAATCCTTCATCCATGGTGGATGAAGGCTACGGCCAAGGAAGGAAAGGAAAGAAGAAAATGTTGATTTTTGGTCAATGATAGTTTAAGAAGATGAAGAGACAAAAAAATATCTAGATATTAGGGTTTTGGGTAATTACGGTTTTGCCCTTTTTGATCCTTTTGCTTAAAAAACGAAAACCGACGGTCTTAAATAAATCTAAAGGTGTCTAATAATTATTAATTGGCTCGTTAATAATTATTAGAGTCACCGAAACGAATTAAAACGATAAAAAGGATTTTCGGACGGAAATAACTAATAAAACTGAAATTACTAATTTTAACTAATTTTAAAAGCTTTAAATAAATAAAAATAATAATTTAATAAAATAAAAAAAAATTTACCTCTAAAAGTAACGGGACGTTACAGTTTTACATCAAGTATTCACCTTTACTTACCATGTCTCCCAAATAATTGAAGATCTAGCTCCCAAGCATTTAGAAGGATGTGTTTTCAATATACACAAACATTGAATTTCATTCTCTTTAATACCTTATACTATTTACAAGGTTTATATTCAAATATTAATCTCCAAATTCAAGATCTTCCAGTTAAATGAATAACTAGTTCTCTTATATATATATATATATATATATAACCTAATAATTATACAAGGTTCCACATACTCTTGTATTATCTCATCATACAACCCCATTTCATTCCTTTTTCTTTTAGCACTTGGCTATCATCACATTTCACTCTTTTCTCTAAGGAAAAGTATAATATACAAAGTGTTTCAAGTAGACTTACATAATCCTTTTCTATAGTTCTCTAAACTCTAGAAAACTAACTTTCAACCATTTGGAAAAAGTACTTCCATAATCCATAATCTCTTCAAGATGATAAAACTAGTCTACGTAGTCAAATCCTCATCCAATAACTCATAAAAAAAATGTAATAAAGAAGTAAATAAACTTTGCATAAGCATAACATCTCAATAAAAAATAAAGTTAGGTAATGGTAGCTCCCGTAGGACTAACATTCACCTCGTTGTCTTACTTTCCATAATGAAATCTACAATTCTTTCTCCATGATATAATCCCAACGATAATAAAAATGAAGGTAATGCAAACTCCCGTAGGATTCACATTCTCCCTTATGAATAAAGGTAATGAGAACTCCCGTCGGATTCACATTCTCCCTTATCCATGAAGGTAATGAGGACTCCCATCGGATCCACATTCACCTTTTTTGTTTCTCACTTTCCTTTCAATTCAATGATGCAAGATGTTATGCATATGCTTTCAAAAGTAAATAAACATAAACATGAATGTTAAAGTAAACGAAGGGTATAAAGTAAATGGATCATAGATGTCCTTGTACATAAAGTAAATAAATAGGAATTTCGAGAAAACAATAAGTAAATCGAACCAACAATACTTTTATAAAAGTAAGATCTTAACTTAACAAATAAGTCTTCACTTCCAAAGATTCTATACTTTTCAATAAATATCCAAAATTCTACTTTCAAGTTCATTAATCATTCTATTAAATTTGGATCCTTCAACTTCCAATAATCCATCCTAATGTCCGAAACGATTCTAACTTAGAACTTCCAAAAGTTCAACGTTCCTCTCGAGAAAATCCAAAGTACTCTCACTCAAAAGAACTAGTTCCTAACCTAAGAATACTAGCTCACTTTCCTTTAGTCTTTGATTCAAATCTTGACTTCCAATCCTACAAATCATTCTACTTATTCGGTTTCTAAACCTACGTTACATTCCAATTATTCTCACCTTGGCAAAAGTACTTTTGCTCCAATACTCCAATAGTGCGATCAAGCAATGGTTCAACAACACCTACAATTAAAAGTATATCTAACAATCATTAATAACCAAACATGGATCAAATGTCATCTAAAAGCATAAAACGACGAAAACCCCGAAAATATCCTAAGGGTGCTCTCGGCCCCTCCAACGAAAATGGGTTTTGGGTTCGGTTTTCCAGCTTTTAGGCAATTTAGAAATGTTTCGGGGTGGTTTCATGTAGTTTAGAAATTCCCGATTTCAATGGGTAACGATAAATCGGGGTTTTGGACAATAATTGATTTCCCGAATTTAATTACAGTAAACAATATATCCATAATAAAGCATCCCAAAACAGCCCATACTTTGTAATTTTCAAACAGGACGGGTTTCGGCTCAAACTCGGTTTTAGGGTTAAGGGAAAGTTCCCAAAATCACCAAAAACAACTACCGTAGTTTAAGTCATCGAGTTTCTCTGCAAGAAATCGAAGGTTCAAAATGAAAACTCCATTAAAACACTATTTGGAGCTTAGTTTTTGAAAGTTGAACATACCGTGAGGTCCTTAGAACACGAATGGAAAGCACGATTGCTAGTTGGAGAAGAATCTTAGGACCGAGGGCTTTCTGATGCAACCGAAATCAAGTCGATCCGTCGAGAAACGAACGAAACCCAAAAATCCCCCCAAACCCTATGTGACTCTCGACCTTAGTAGAGAAAGGATGAGAAGATGTTGGTCAACTTTGGGTCAATGGCAATTTAAAGAGGAGAAGTGAATAGTGTTTGATGTTTTTAAGAAATTGGAAATTGCGGTTGCGTCCTTTTAATGACTTTTGACTTCTAAATCGAAACCCGAAGTTCTTAAACAATACAAATGGTGATTAATAATTATTAATTGGCCCGTTAATAATTATTAATACGACCAAAACTAATTTACGCTATTAAAGTGATTAAAAAGGCTTAAAACTAAATAAACTACTAATTCTAAATTATTGATTCTAAAATTAAACCAAATACTTTAATTGAAATAAATAACTAAAATATTAACTAAATAAATAAATAATTTCACTTCAAAATAACGGGACGTTACAACATATAACAATAGCGTCGGATACACGCTATGAGTTATATTTCATAGCCTTTTCAACAAAGTCATGGTTGACCACGTAATTAAAAGTCTTAATTATTTGATAGCTTGGATACATGCTATTACATACGCTATAAACGTATCTATGTATTGCATACTTTGATTGTAATGACAATATAACATAGCTTTCTACTAACGCTATGATAACGTTTAAGATAGCTATTTTAAAACGCTATTGTATATTTGTCTTATATTTCATAACCATTTATATTTAATAGTGTTTTCAATAAGTTATCTAGTTTGCTATAAAAAAAACCTATAATCAAGAATATTTATAAAGAAAGATATAAAACTAAGCTTTTTGAACGAATACACAGAAAAATTACTTCTTGATTCCCAACTTTTATAACTTAATAGAAATTGCCTAAGTTAAAGTCATACATAATAAAAGATCCATCCATACCATACATAAGTCTATAGGAAGTATTACATAATAAAAGATCCATTCATTCTGTACATAAGTCTAAAAGATCCATCCAATACATAAAAAAAGATCCATCCATCCAGTACATAAGTCTATAGGTGAAACAAAACCTCGACAAAAAAGACTATGGCAAGCAAGATCATCAAGAATCCGCTCTATCAACCTACAAAAAAAATACGCTCACAAGTCATTTTAAATAAACTATTATATTATTTTATATACAAATCATAACGAAGGTCATAAAATTTGGTGTTTTACCCATAATGACTTTATATGCCGGCCATGTAATTGTAGTCCCAATAGCTTCTTCCATAGTTGACATATCGATATTAGTCTTCATTAATAAGATCCTCCCTAATTTTTAAGAACACAAAGATATTAGTCTTCAAATAAAAAGCAATTCAATACTTTTCCACAAATATTCCAAGCATTGGAAACAGCCCCAAAGGTAGTAAGCTCAATATCGATCATTAAGAGTCATAATCGACTAAATTGATAATAGAACCCTAAACTTGAACTTGGCATGCATTAGACTTTAAAGTAACCAACTCATACATATAATATTTTCATTATCATGTACCACAGAGTAAATATATACCAAAAAAAAAGTTTGATTCTTGCTTATAACATAATGAATCGGCAATGACACAGCACACTTGAGGCAAAAGAAAATTGACAAATTTTGAAATACACACACACACACACACATATATATATATATGATCAAGAAAAGCCATATGTAAGTTCATCAATCTTCAGAACTAAAATTTCAGAAAAACAGAACGAAATACAAAGAGCACAGCAACACCAAATGCAAATATTCTTGAACCACGAAGTCAAAGAAGTCCGAGAAAGACGAAAGTAAAAATGAAAGAACAGTTTGCATATTCCATGTCAATAAATCAGGGATCCTTGACTCTTTCATAGTGTTTGTTATATTTTTCATCAGAGTTTAATCATAAGAAAAAAGAATAAATGATTATAATTGGAATCAAACAGAACACGGTATGTGCAATCATACTTGATTGGATATGTGTTTTCCATACATTACATATTATGTTTATGATGTTCAAAACTAGGCTAAACATTGTCACTGGATAAGAAAACAATTGGTTACCTTATAGGCTATATGCTTTTTTAGATTGGTAAATTCGTGAGTACTTTAACCTGCCAAATAAAATAATTCTCAGTATCTTAAAAAATTTCTTGCATTCACCGTATACAAATTTTATAACATTCATTAAGACTTAAGGGAGATTACAAAACCACTCCTCGATTGGAACCAATCAAAGAAGGAGAAAATTTATAAAAAACTAGATAAACTATTCCAATTAGGGGCCAGTACCCAAATGATGTTATTATTAGACCACAAAACTCTAGACTTGCATTGGAAGAACTGGGAGAAGAACTTCATTAACAGTTAAATAAAGCCAAAAAAAAAGAAGTCCATTAATGAAAAAAGAAGAAAGTGCAAAAGAGAGAAAATTAGAGTCATTTTAGTTCTCTCAGCCCTTAGATTCACCATAATCTAATTATCCTTCCCACATTCACCCATACAAAATATAATTCTTTTGATACCACTCTTCTCCTTATTTACTTACCCCATTGCCCCTACACGTTTATAACCACTTTTCACACTAATGTTAAAACATATAACCTTTTTTTAAGAAACAGAATTTCATTAATAAAATGAAATATACCGAAAAGGGGAGAGCCATTCATCAAGTAACTAAACTTTATCTTCAACTTCTACTATAGTGAGAAACTTGTTTCCTTCAAGAGAGAAAACATGAAATGTTGCAAACATGACAGTTCTAGGGGTCAAGTAGTGCCTAGATATACGTTGATTGGAGAAACCCTTTTCTAGCATTATAGCAAATCCACCAATAAGAATTTGAAAGTGATGTATAGTACCCCCCTTAACTGCCAAGTTATAAATAATTGTATGCTTGAATGAATAAGTCACATACTTTACTACAACTAAAACAATGCCTATAAACCCTTTCCCTTCATAGAAACCAAGAGGAATTTAATATATAAATGATATTTTTGTTAGCTACTATATAGCCCAAATTGTTTCCCCTGCACTTTTCATGGGTAAATGGGAACATTTTTCAAGTCGGTCTAAATAATGAGATGAGACAGCTCTCAAATAAATATGCAAAGAACCCACCCTTTTACCTTTCCTTGAAGAGAAAAAGGCTTGGGGATGACTACCATGGAACCAAAAGCTAGGGAAACTGGGCCCATGTCATGTACTTGTGTTTCGTCATTTGTAATATAAGCTAGAATCTCAACCATAATGCGAGTCTGGTGTGCTCCAACTAACCTTGAGTAACTTCCCATTATTTTTGAAGTGAATTTTTTATTTATTTATTTATTTTAATTAAAGTATTTAAAGATTATTCTAGATTCAATAATCTAGAATTTAGAAGTTAATTTCGCTCGAAACCCCTTTTAATTATTTAAATAGCATAAATTCATTCGGGTGACATTAATAATTATTAACGGGCCAATTAATAATTATTAATCACCTTTAGATTAATTTAAGAGCTTCGGGTTTCGATTAATAAGTCAAAAGTCATAAAAGGACGCAACCGTCATTTCCAATTTCTTAAAAATATCAAAATACTATTCATTCATCTTTAAATAAACCAATTGACTCAAAGTTGACCATTTTCTTCTCTCATTTCTCTCCCATTTTCGTGAGCTTCATGAGGGATTTGGGGGATTTTGGTTTTTCTTCATTTCTCGACGGATCCACTCGATTTCGGTTGCATCAGAAAGCCCTCGAGTCTAGGATTCCTTTCCACCTAACAATCGTGCTTTCCACTCGGGTTCTACGGACTTCTCGGTAAGTTAAAGTTCAAACCCTAAGCTCCAAATAGTGTTTTAATGGAGTTTTCTCTTTGATTCTTCGATTTCTTGCCTAGGAACTCGATGATTTTAAGTACGGGAGTTGTTTTAAGTGTTTTTGGAAACTTTCAGTCGAAACCCTTCCCGTTTGAAATTTACATCGTGGGGGTTGTTTTGGGGTTTACTTTTATCGATATATTGTTTATTGTAATTAAATTCGGGAAATCGTTTATTGTTCAAAAACCCGAATCATCGATACCCATTGAAATCGGGAACTTCGAAACTACTTGAAACCAACTCGAAACACCTCTAAAGTGCCTAAAAGCCGGAAAACCGAACTTGAAACATATTTTCCTTAGAGGGGCTGAGAGTACCCTTTGGGTTTTCCAGGGTTGTTCGTCGTTTTGAGCTTTTAGATGTAAATTGATCAATGTTTGATTTATTAATGATCGTTAGATATACTTTTAATTGTAGGTATTTTGGGATTGTTGACTGATCGTGCTTTCGGAGACTTGTAGCAAAAACTAATTTGGCTAAGGTGAGAATAAATAGGATTTAAAGTAGATTTAGAAACCGAATAAGTTGAACGGTTTGTAGGATCGGAAGTTGAGATTAAGATTCAAATCTAAGAGTAAAGAAAAGTGAGCTAGTGACTTTAGGAATAGGAGCTAGTTCTTTGAGTGAAAACTTCTGAGTTTCTCTAGGAAACTTTGAACTTTTGAAAGTTCTAAGTTAGAATCGTTCCCGAGATTAGTAATGGATCATTGGAAGTTAAAGGATCCAAACTTTTAGATAGAATGGTTAAAGGCTTTCGAAAATAGAACCTTGAATTTTATTTGGAAGTTTAGAATATCCTTGAAAGTGTAGATTACTTATTTAAGATAAGATCTAATTTATTTAAAGTATCGGAAGTTGATCTACTTAATGTTCTTCCAGAATTCCTATCTATTTACTTTATGCATAAGGACATCTATGATCCTTTTTCTTATGTCCTTTACTTTATACCCTTTACTTTATGCTCCATTCATATTTAAGTTTATTTACTTTTGCGAGCATACGCATAACATCTCGCACCATAACCTCTTGCACCATAACATCTCGCATCAGTGAAATGAAAAGAAATTGAGAAAGAAAAGAAGGGAGAATGATGAATCCTGCGGGAAGTTCACATTACTTTATGAGAAAAAAAAAAGAAAGTGAGATAGAAAAGAAGGGAGAATGATGAATCCTATGGGACGTTCACATTACCTTCAGAGAAAAAGAAAAGAAAGTAAGAAAGAAAAGAAGGGAGAATGATGGATCCTACGGGATTACCTTCTTCATTCATAAGGGAGAATGTGGATTCTACGGGAAGTTCCACATTACCTTCATTCATGCATAAAGGGTGAATGTGAATCCTACGGGATGTCCTCATTACCTTCATGCATATTATCGATGGAAATATATATCATGGATAAAGAATTGAGATGTTATGTTTATGCAAAGTTTATTTACTTTTCTTATGTGTTTTAACGAGTTAATGAATGAGAATTAGACTACGTGTGCTAGTATTATCATCCTATAGAATTTAGAGTTATGAAAGTTAGTTTTCTAGAGTTTAGAGAACTATAGAAAGGATTATGTAAGACGTTCATTTCTAGAGAGAAAAGAAATGAATTTGATGTATAGCCGAGTGCTATAGGAAAAAGGAATGAGATCGAATTGGATAATGAGAGAATACAAGGGTGTATTGAACCTTGTATAATTATCATGTGATAGACATGTAAGAGAACAAGTTTCTCAATAAATTGGAAGATCTCGTAATTGGAGAATAAGATTTGATGTAAACCTTATGTATAGTATAAGGTATTAAAGATAACGAGATACAAATGTTATATATATATGTTATGAAACATACCCTCCTAATGGTTGAAAGATATTTCCTCAATTATTTGGGAGAATTGTTAAGTAAAAACGAAACATTAATGTAAAACCATTTTGTGGTTGAAAGGTAAGAGAATGTGAGTTTACTTGGATACAAATCCGGATGCGGGTTTGGAGTCTAACTTTACTTTTTATTTTGTTTATTCTCACTGGGGTTTGTTGTTAGCTCATGATATTACAAACATTTTCAAGTGTTCGGGTCATGAGAGAGGAGTTGGTGCGACTTTATTAAGAGGATGATGATGAGGAGATGGACTAGATGTCATTTAAAAGTCCCGGGGCTAAGCTTATCTTATTTTGTTTTGATTTCGGTCTTTGAGAAGTAAATTTGTTTATAAACTCTTAAGAAATTTTCGTCTTAAGTTTTTTGTTATAATCTTCTTTTAATTTTGGAAAAGGAATTGTATTTCCTTACTTTTAATTTGGCTGATTGTGAAAATGTAAACAGGTTATGGATAGTCCGAGTTTTAAACACATCCATGCCAAATTTTTATTAAATTTAAAGACTTCCGCTATCAATCTGATTTTAAATTATTTAAAAAAGTCGGGTTGTCACACCTTGGAAAGTTTTTTCTCCCGCAAACATTTCTTGAAGGACTCCCATGCAGCTGTGTAGACCTCAAAAGTTGCTGCTCTTCCTAGAATTGTTTTAAATAGTTCAACCACTAAAACATGCAGCACATTTTTATAATAAGAAACCAAAAGGAGCCTTTTTTTTTAAAAACAATATGTTCCAAACACACAAGTAATCCATAACTAAAACTTAGTTGTGGCGACCCGACACTTTTAAATAAATTAAATTAAAAAACACAGCGGAAGTCTTTTATTTTAAGAAAATTTGGCGTGGTTATGTTTGAAAATTTGCTGGCCAAAACCTGTTTACATCTTAATTTCAAAATCTAAAATACACAAGGAACATTAAGTTCCTATCCAGGAGTTCAAAATGATTATAATCATAAACATAAAGACAAAAGCTCTTAAGAGCTATATACAATTGTATAAATCTTAAAAATGATATAAAATTCACAAAACCATGTACATGGATTTTTACATAACACCTAGTCCATCTCGAAATCATCATCATCTCGATCAAGCGCGCACTAGCTTCTCTTCCACGATCCCAAACATTACCAGAAAAGTTTGTAATATCATGAGCTAACAAACTAAGCCCAGTGAGAATAATAAGAATAAAAAGTAAGGTTAGACCTCAAACTTGCATTTCCGATTTGTGCTCAATAACATACTTACTCTTTGCTATCAATCCATTCAAAGAGTTTATATCAAAATGTTCCACTTTTACTTACCAATTCTCCAATATAATTGTGGAACTACATTCCAAATATTTCTGGTATGGTTTCGTAAATACATATAGCATTTATATCTCATTTTCTATATATACCTTATACTATATACAAGGTTTACAACAAATCTTATTCTCCCAAAGAATGATATTACTACACTCGTAGTCAAATCCTCATCCATTAACTTGTTACAACATAAATAAGAGAAATAAATAAACTTTGCATAAACATAAAACATCTCGATTCTCTATTTCATCGATTATATGCATGAATGTATGAGGACATCCCGTAGGATTCGCATACGCCCTTATGCATGAAGAAGGTAACGTGGTCTATCCCGTAGGATCCATCGTTCTCCCTCCTTTTCTTTCTCACTTTCTCTTCTTTTTCTGAAGGTGATGCGGACACTACCCGTAGGCTCCAACATTCTTCCCCCTTCTTTTCTTTCTCACTTTCTTTTCCTTTTCTGAAGGTGATGCGGACACTACCCTGTAGGCTCCAACATTCTCCCCCCTTCTTTTCTTTCTCACTTTCTTTTCCATGATGCAAGATGTTATGGTGCAATACGTTATACATATTCTTTCACAAGTAAATAAAGTAAATGTAAATGATAAAGTGGCCAAAACAAGTATAAAGTAAAGGGGCATAAAGTAAAGACATAAAGTAAATAAATAAGAAGCTCCGGACGAACGATATATCAATCGAACTCCGCTACCAATAATAAAGTAAAATCATAACTTAAACGATTAACCTAACCTTCAAGGATTCTAAACTTCCAATATAATCCGAGGTTCTATTAATCGTTCCATATAAAAGTTTTAGATCTTTTAACTTCCAATGATCCATCCTCAACTCCGAAACGAATCTAACTTAGAATCTTCTGAGATTCAAGGCTTTCTTCGAGAAATCCTAAGTTCTCACTTAAAGGATTAAATTTAAATCCTAAGGGCACTAACTCACTTCTCTCTAATCTTAGATTTGAATTCTAGTCTTATTTTCCAATTCTACAAGCCATCATACTTATTCGCTTTCTTAATTTACTTTAAATCCTAACTATTCTCACCTTTGTAAGAGAATATCTCGCTCTCAACCTCCGATAGAGCGATCAAGCAAAGTTCAAACCACCCACAATTAGAATTACATGTAACAATTAATAAATTAACCAACTAATGATCAAACAACATCTAAGCTTGCAAAACGACAAAAAACCCAATAACCCTACAAAGAGGCTCTCGGCCCCCCCCCCTTCCAAAAAGGGTTTTGGTTTTGGTTTTCTGGCTTTTAGGCAATTTAAATGTGTTTCAAGTTGGTTTTAAGAAAATTCGATATTCCCGATTTCAATGGGTATCGATGATTCGAATTTTTGAACAATATGTAATTTCCCAAATTGAATTACAATAAACAATTTATCATCAATACATAACCCATAATCAAGCCCCAAAAGGTAAATTTCAAACGGGAAGGGTTTCGACTGAAACTCGGTTTTAGGGTTTAGGAAAAGTTTTCAAAAACTCTTAAAACGACCCCCCGTATTAACAAACACCGAGTTTCACAACACGAAATCGAAAGAAATAAAAGAAAACTCCATTAAAACATTATTTGGAGTTTAGGGTTTCAAGAGAAACTTACCGAGAACTCCGTGGATCTCGGGTGGCAAGTATGATGGTTGGGTGGAAATGAATCCACCCGAGGGCTTTCCGATGCAACCGAAATCGAGTCGATCCGCCGAGAAATGAGTAGAAACCCAAAATCCCCCAAATCCCCTTAAGGAGCCACGGCCAAGGAGAGAAAGATGAGAAGAAAATAGTCAACTTTGGTGAATTGGTGGATATTTAAAGATGAATGAATAGTGTTTTGATATTTTTAAGAAATCAGAAATGACGGTTGCGTCCTTTTATGACTTTTGACTTCTAAATCGAAACCCGAAGCTCTTAAATTAATCTAAAGGTGATTAATAATTATTAATTGGCCTATTAATAATTATTAATGTCAGCGAAGCAAAAATAAAACATTAAAACGATTAAAAAGAATTTCGAGCAAAATTAACTACTAAAATCGAAATTACAAAATAATAATTAAACAAAATACTTGAATTGAAATAAATAAATAAATAAACAATATTAAATAAAAAAAATTCACTTCAAAATAACGGGACATTACATTAGCACTGGTCGATAATCCATCTGCATGTACACATCAATTTGGAAAAAAAATCAGTCAGATACAAGTTGAAAAAGAAGTTTTCAGTATTCATTGAGTGACCATCTCAAATACCAGCCCATGAATGCTATGCCGAAGAATTTGTAGTAAAGTATGTATCTTGTTCATTCAAACATAAAATTATTTATATTTTGGTACAAAGAAAAAGATGGAGAAGTTAGAAATACTTAAAATCACATATTATGATAGATAACTCAAAAAAGTTATAACTCATATTCCAAAACCCAGTTGAGAAAAGTTAATTTCTTCCAATTAAACATAACATGTACAGAAACGATTTCCATTAAATTCTATAAATTCAAAATAAAAAACACATACCTGAGTAATGTTATTCACTGCTTCGATTAAGAGGGAAATAAAGGTTTTCAATTAAATACTGAGTGATGTGTATTCGAATGAAGCTTTAGTATCGTAAGAGAGAGATCACCAAAAAGGGGAGATAAAATCAAATAGGCTTTGTGTGACGACCCGACTCCTTTTTAAAAATCATTTAATTATAAACATAGCGGAAGTCTTTATATTTAAAAAAATTGGCATGGTTATGTTTGAAAGTTGGCTAGCAAAAACCTGTTTACATTTTTAATTCAGAATTTAAAACCACAAAGAACTTCAAGTTCCTATTCAAGAGTTCAAAAAGATTTATAATCATAAAAATAAAGACGAAAAGCTCTTAAGAGCTATATACAAATGTACAAATCCCAAAATATATAAAATTCACAAACTAAGCCCATGGACTTTTACAAACACCTAGTCCATCTCGAGGTCATCATTCTTCGATCATGCAGCACCAGCTCCTCTCCCACGACCTCTAGCAAGAGCATTACCTAAAAATATTTGTAATATCATGAGCTAACAACAAAGCCCAGTGAGAATAACAAGAATAAAAAGTAAAGTTAGACCTCAAACCCGTATTCTGATTTGTGTCCAATTAATCTTACATAATCCTTCCTAAAGTTCTCTAAACTCTAGGTATTTCCATCATCTATAATCTCTAGAGAATGATAATACTAACATACGTAGTCTAATTCTCATCCATTAACTTGTTACATCATATATAAGAAAAAGTAAGTAAACTTTTCATGAGTATAGCATCTCGATTCGCTTTGTTTTCTTACTTTTCATAAGGAGACATACAATTTCTTCTCCCTGATATAAGTCCACCGATAATATGCATGAAAGTAATGATGACATCCGTAGGATTCACATTCACCTTTTATGCATCAATGAAAGTAATGTGAACTTCCCGTAGGATCCACATTCTCCCTTATGAATGAATGAAGGTAATGTGAAACTTCCTGTAGGATCCACATTCTCCCTTCTTTTTCTTTCTCACTTTCTTTTCTTTTTCACTGAAGGTAATGTGAAACTTCCCATAGGATTTAAATTCTCCCTTCTTTTCTTTTTCACTTTCTTTTCTTTTTAAATGAAGGTAATGTGAAACTTCCCGTAGGATTCACATTCTCCCCTCTTTTCTTTTTCACTTTCTTTTCTTTTTCAATGAAGGTAATGTGAAACTTCCCGTAGGATTCACATTCTCCCTTCTTTTCTTTTTCACTTTTCTTTTTCAATGATGCGAGATGTTATGCATATGTTTGCAAAAGTAAATAAACGTAAATATGAATGTTAAAGTAGCCGAAAAAGCATAAAGTAAAGGAGCATAAAGAAAAAGGATCATAGATGTCCTTATGCATAAAGTAAATAGATAGGAAATTCCGGAAGATGATAAGTAAATCTAACTTCCGATACTTTAATAAAAGTAGATCCTATCTTAAACAAATAATCTACACTTTCAAGGATTCTAAACTTCCAATAAAATCCAAGGTTCTATTTTCAAATTTCTTTAACCATTCTATCTAAAAGTTTGGATCTTTTAACTTCCAATGATTCTAACTTAAAACTTCTTAAAGTTTAATGTTTCCCTTGAGAAACCCAAAGTTATCACTCAAGGAACTAGCTCCTAATCCTAAGGTCACTAGCTCACTTTCCTTTACTCTTAGATTCCAATCGTAATCTTAGCTTCTAATCCTACAAATCATTATACTTATTTGCTTTCTAAAACTACTTTAAATCCTAATTATTCTCACCTTTGTAAATGAAGATTTCGCTCCCAAATCCGATAGAGCGATCAAGTACACGGTCCACAAACACCTACAATTACAAATACATCTAACAATCAATAATTTACCAAACATCGATCGATTGACAACTAAATGCACAAAACGACGAAAAACCCTTTAAATCTCACAATGTAGCTCTCGACACCCCCATAAAAATGGGTCTCGGGATTGGTTTTCCGGCTTTTAGGCAATTTAGACGTGTTTCGAGTTGGTTTCAAGCAATTTGGTAATTTCTGATTTCAATGGGTAACGTTAATTAGGGTTTTTGGACAATATGCAATTTCCCGAATTTAATTACAACAACAAAATAATCATTAAAAATAAACCCCAAAACAGCCCCCACGATGTAAATTTAAAATGGGAAGGGTTTCGAATGAAACTCGATTTTAGGGTTAAGGGAGAGTTTCCAAAAACACTTAAAACAACTCCCGTAATTAAAATCATCGAGTTCCTCGACAAGAAATCGAAGAATTAAAATGAAAACTCCATTAAAACACTATAGTTCTCGTGTAAAACCACGCAGCTTCAAGGTGGGCGACCTTGTCCTGAAAAAAGTATTACCAAGCACTGGAGCACTGGGTGCAACATGGGGGGCCCTACACGGTCATAAAAGTAATTGGGTCTGGTGCATATCAGTTAGCGGACATGGAGAACAAGTCCCTCCCTCACCCGTGGAACATTGAACATTTGAAGGAACTTCAAGATCCTAATAAGGAGTTCAAAAGACTTATAATCATAAAAGTAAAGACAATAAGCTCTTATGAGCCATTTACAAATATACAAATCCAAAATATGTGTAAAATTCACAAAACATAGTCCATGGACTTTAAATCAACCTAGTCCATCTCGAGGTCATCATGCCTCGATCACGTAGCACCATCTCCTCTCCCACGACCTCTAGCCAGGGCATTACCTGAAATTTTTGTAATATCATGAGCTAACAACTTAAGCCCAGTGAGAAAAATAAGAATAAAAAGTAAAGTTAGACCTCAAGCCCGTATTCCGATTTGTGTCCAATTAATCTGACACAATCAATCATAAAGTTTTCCAAACTCTAGGTAATTTCATTCTATAATCTCCAAAAGATGATATTACTAACACACGTAGTCTAACTCTCATCCATTAACTTGTTATAACATAAATAGGAAAAGTAATTAAACTTTGCATAAAAATAACATCTCGATTCTCAATCCATGATATATATTTCCATCGATCATATGCATGAAGGTAATGAGGACATCCCGTAGGATTCGCATTCGCCCTTTATGCATGAATGAAGGTAACGTGGACATTTCCCATAGTATCCACCATTCAACCTTATGAATGAAGAAGGTGATGCAGACAATCCCCGTAGGGTCCAACAATCTCCCCTCTTTTTCTTTCTCACTTTGTTTTCTTTTTCATTTCAATGATGCGAGATGTTATGGTGTAATATTTTATGGTGCAATATTTTATGGTGCGAGATGTTATGATATACTAGCAAAAGTAAATAAACGTAAAGTACAAATATTAAAGTAGCTTAAACAAGCATATAGTAAAGGGGCATAAAGTAAAAGACATAAATTAAAAAGATAGGAAATTCCGGAAGAACGATATGTAAATCGAACTCCGCCACAATAATAAAAGTAAATCCTATCTTAAACGATTAATCTATTCCTTCAAGGATTCTAGACTTCCAATAAAATCCGAGGTTCTATTAGCTGTTCTATCTAAAAGTTTGGATCTTTTAACTTCCAATGATCCATCCTAAGCTTCGAAACGAATATAACTTAGAATATTCTAAGATTCAAAGTTTCCCTCGAGAACTCCTAAGTTCTCTCTTAAAGAACTAGCTCCTAATCCTAAGGGCACTAGCTCGTTTTCCTCTAATCTTAGATTCGAATCTTAGTCTTAGTTCCAATTCTACAAATCATTACAATTATTCGCTTTCTAAAGTTACTTTAAATACTAAATATTCTCACCTTTGTAAAAGAAGACTTCGCTCCTAAAATCGTTAGAATGATCAAGCAAGCGGTCCAAAATCACTTACAATTAGAATTACATCTAACAATCAATAAATTACAAAATAACGATCAAACAACATCTACACGTACAAATCGACGAAAAACTCAACAAACCCCAATAAGAGGCTCTCAGCCCCCCCATGAAAAGTGGGTCTCGGGTTTGGTTTTCCGGCTTTTAGGCAATTTAGATGTATTTCAAGTTGGTTTCAAACAATTTTGATATTTCCGATTTCAATGGGTATCAATAATTAGGGGTTTTTGAACAATATGTAATTTCTCGAATTGAATTACAATAAACATTATTTCAATAATTAATAACCCATATTCAAACTCCAAAAGATAAATTTCAAACAGGAAGGGTTTCGACTGAAACTCGGTATTAGGGTTATGGGATTGTTTTCAAAAACCCTTAAAACAACTCCCGTATTTACAAACACCGAGCTTCCCCACAAGAAATCGAAGAATCAAAGAGAAAACTCCATTAAAACACTATTTGGAGCTTAGGGTTTGAAAATAAACTTACCGAGAACTCCGTGGATCACGGGATAAAAGCACGATCGTTGGGTGGAAAAGAATCCTAGACCTGAGATCTTTCCAACGCACCTGGAATCAAGTCGATCGGTTGAGAATTAAACAAAAGCCAAATTTTCCTTTCCTCCCTTTGGAACCCACGGTAATGAGGAGAAAAATGGAGGAGAGTTTTGGTCAAAGGCAATTTAAAGAGATGAAGTGAATAGTAAATAGATTTTTAGGAATTTTGGAAATGACGGTTGCGTCCTTTTTATAACTTTTGACTTATAAATCGAAACCCGAAGTTCATAAACTATCCCAAAGGTGATTAATAATTATTAAGTGGCCCGTTAATAACTATTAATACCACCAAAACTTATTTAAACTAATAAAGCAATTAAAATGACTTAAATCGAAATAAACTACTAAATTCTAATTTACCGATTAATAAATATACTTTAATTACTTAAATTAAAATAAAATAAATAATTTTTTTTATCAAAAATTAACGGGACGTTACATACATGGTATCAAAGTGATGAGTGTCGAAACCATTAAAATAAATACGTACTCTTGTAATTAAGAAACTTGTAATCATGGTGAGTAAGGTCAATAAATATAAGAAATTGAAAATTAAATTAAAGTCAAATAAAATGGGGTTTTTAGTTTTGAAAATAAGAGAAAATTTTCTAACTAAAGGCTTAATCTTGGTTATGGTTCACTAAATTGTTCATCGATTAATAATCATGCATTCCTAAATTCTTCTCTAAATTAGTTAAAAGTCATCAAACTCTATCTATAATTATAAGTATTCTTCTTTAATTATTCGATAGCCAAGATACGATGATCATTGACTATTTTCCTAATCAATAAAGAACCATAGAATACGATACTATAATTTAATTTATCAAAAGCATTATGAAGTGAAGAACTCAATTCTAACAACCAATAAACACACGATACAATCGATTCATTTATATTAGATCATAAATTTCTGAGAAATGTAATGTCTCGTTATTTTTTTTAAGTGAAATTTTATTTTATTTTATTATTTGTTTAATATTTTGTTTATTTATTTAAATTAAAGTATTTAGTTTAATTTTAGTTCTAGTAATTTAGAATTTAGTAGTTAATTTCGTTCGAAAACCTTTTTAATCGTTTTATTAGCTTAAATTAGTTTTGGTTGTATTAATAATTATTAACGAGAAAATTAATAATTATTAATCACCATTGGGCTAGTTTAAGAACTCTGGGTTTCGATTTATAAGCTAAAATTCATTAAAGTGATGTAACCTTAATTTTCGAATTCTTAAAAAAAAATATCTTGCACTATTCACTTCTCTTTAAAATCGTCGTGATTTCGGTTGTGTTGGATTGCTCGGGACAAGGGCTATCTATCCAACATAGCCTCGTAGTGTTTTCTCGTTCTCTAAGGGAAGTCCTAAAAAGTTAGTTTTCAAAAAATTTTATATGGTTTTGTTTGTTTTTTATTATAAATGAGTTTTGAAGTTGAAATCACGTATTTCTATCAAGGAATTTGATGATTTTGTAAAGACTCGAATTTTCTCAAATCTTTAAATCAGAAACAAACAGTGGAAGACTGAATTTTATAAAAATATTGGTGTGGAACCGTTTAAAATATGAACTATCAAAACCTGTTTACATGGGCCCAATTTAGAGAAAGTAAAAACAAAGAAGTACGTACTTCATTTTATAACAAAGTCAAAGAAAATAGACTCGATAACATATTCAACAAGTCTTAGGCTCTCATGAGCCACAAAATACAATTTTAAAGACTATGACATAAATGATTTCATCTAGCATTCGTAGAATGCCCCAAAATATACATAAACAGTCCATGTCCCGAAAGCCATCCACTCGTGATCAAGCAACACCATCTCCTCCACCTCGTACCCTACTATGAATATTACCTGAAAAGTTTAAGTGTAGCAACATTAACATAAAAATGCTAGTGAGAATAAGATAGATGCAAGCACTTCTATGGACCGAATTCCATATCGGAAAATGTGTCCAAAATTCCTATCCTGCTCTTTGTTACCCATTCTATACTCCCAAGTACTTTGTATAAGAAAACAATCCCATTCTACTGTATCGTGACTTCGAAAAGTAAACATTCAAGCTCGTAAAATAAAGTACTAAAACAATTAAATAGTACTAAAGCATAACAAAGTAAATAATAATGTAAATTTCTATCATTTATGTCATTCCACATGTCATTCCACATATTGACAACATTGTCAAATTTCACAATTCAAACCGTGACCACCTGTCACCATTCACATTTCACACCATGACCACATTGTCACCATTCACATTTCACACCGTGACCACATTGTCACCATTCACATTTCACACCGTGACCACATTGTCACCATTCATATACCACACAGTGACCACATTGTCACCATTCACATTTCACACCGTGACCACATTGTCACCATTCACATACCACACCGTGACCACATTGTCACCAATCACAGACCACGGCGTGACCACATTGTCACCGATCACAGACCACGGCGTGACCATATTGTCACCTATCACAAACCAGACCGTTACCACATTGTCACTAATCACATTACCACACATACCACATGATGATTCGTTACCACACGTACTACAACCCTTTGGTAGTACTAATTAGCGAATCCCATCGCTACTATATTTGTCAATTTTGCTCAAAACCACAAGATGTTTTGTAACGTCCCGTGACTTTTGGGGGTAAATTTTTTTTTTATTATTATTATTTATTTTAAAAATAAAGCTTTTAAGATTAGTTTAAATTCAGAAATTTCGATTTTAGTAGTTATTTATATCTGAAATTGTTTTTAATCGTTTTAATACTTTAAATATGTTTCGGTGACATTAATAATTATTAACGGGCCAATTAATAATTATTAATCACCTTTAGATTAGTTTAAGAGCTTCGGGTTTCGTTTTTAAAGCAAAAGTAAAAGAGGGACGTAGGCGTCATTTCCCAAATTGTTAAATATCTAAACACTATTCCTCCTTCTCTTTAAATAAGCCAAAATTAGACAAAATATGAAATTTTCTTCTCATTTTTCATCCCAAACCCGTAGCTTAGAGAGAGAAAAAGAGGAGAGAAAGAAATCGTCGCCCCGGCTTCGTTTCTCGTCCGTTTTACGTGATTTCGGATGCGTTGGAAAGCTCTCGCCGAGACCTTTCTACCCATCCTAACAATCGAGGTTTTCGCTTGTTTTCTTGAGGCTTAAAGGTATGTTAAAGTTTCTTAATTTTGATGTGAATAGTGTTTTAATGGTGGATTTGAGTTGTAATCTTCGAATTCGTTCACCGAAGCTTGAGGGTTTCATTCGGGGAAGTCTTTATAGTCAATTTTAGAAACTTTCCCTAAACCCTAAAACCGAGTTTGAGCCGGAAACCCGTCCCTTGTGATTTTCCCTCTTTGGGCTATGTTTAGGATGTTAGGTTCTTTGTGTTTTTGCTTTTTAGTTAATTTTTTGAAAATGGATTAATATGCAAAACCCTATTTTTCGGTTACCCATTGATTTTGAAAACCTCCAAAGTATTCGAAACCAACCCAAAACACCTCTAAAATGCATAAAAGCCGGAAAACCAAACCCGAACCCCTTTTTCCCTAGCTTGACCGAGAGCTCCATAAGGGTAGAATCCGGGATTTTCGTGGTTTTATGTGTTTAGATGTTGTTTGATTGCTTTTCGGTTAATTAATGTAATTTAGGAATAATTCGTTTGTAGGATTGTGAATTGATCGTGAATTTACAACCTCGGATTATTCGGAGCTTGTCTTCAAGCTAAGGTGAGTTTAAAATGAAAGTTAGTTGTTTTATGAATTAAGTTTCGTTATGTTATTGTTTATCGAAGTTAAGCGGGATTTAGCTTCTTTGAATTTAAGTTTGGTTAGAAACTTTAATTCGGAAGTTAGTGGAGGAATTTTGGAACTATAATTAGTTCGATGAAAAGGAAACATCAGAGTGGTTTGAAAGTGTTACAAAGTGAATTGGAGATGATAGAGGAAAGTGGAATGAGAGTTACTTGAGTGTTTGAAAGTTGAAGTAGCTCAAGAGATACACTTGAGTGTTAACTCGTGTAATCTAGATAGTTAGGCTTCGTAAAAGCTTAGTAGGATTCTTTGAGATTAGCTAACTTTTAGGAAGCTTAACAGTTTGCGAAATGGTGAAAGTCCTGATATCCGAAATGGTGAAAGTCCTGATACGATGATTGTGATATGGTAATACCATACGCGCTTAGTATGTGATTTTGATCCATATGGTATACCCGATACGATGATGGTGATATGGTAATACCGTACGGGCTTAGTATGTGATTTTGATCCATATGATATACCCGATACGATGATGGTGATATGGTAATACCGTACGGGCTTAGTATGTGATTTTGATCCATATGGTATACCCGATACGATGATTGTGATATGGTAATACCGTACGGGCTTAGTATGTGATTTTGATCCATATGGTATACCCGATACGATGATGGTGATATGGTAATACCGTACGGGCTTAGTATGTGATTTTGATCCATATGGTATACCCGATACGATGATGGTGATATGGTAATACCGTACGGGCTTAGTATGTGATTTTGATCCATATGGTATACCCGATACGATGATTGTGATATGGTAATACCGTACGGGCTTAGTATGTGATTTTGATCCATATGGTATACCCGATACGATGATTGTGATATGGTAATACCGTACGGGCTTAGTATGTGATTTTGATCCATATGGTATACCCGATACGATGATTGTGATATGGTAATACCGTACGGGCTTATTATGTGATTTTGATCCATATGGTATACCCGATACGATGATTGTGATATGGTAATACCGTACGGGCTAGTATGTTGATGTTGATCCATACGGTAAATCCGTTACGATGAAACTTGTTTGGTAATAAAAGTAGTTAATGTTACATTTACATATTCCTTAGAATTGTGTAGTAAGACTTAGTGATGATTGTGCTTTACTTTAAGTCTTTGTTTCTATCTTATGGTATCGAGTGACGAGTACGGGTAGTATGTTATTTTCGTTTGTTTGTATGGAAATTGGAAGTGTGGATATGGGTAATAATGAGCATTTAGGCCTTTGGACACGATTTCTGGTATGAAATTTAGTTCATAAGATTACTTGCTTTCGTTTTACTCTCACTAGCATGTTATGCTAATGGTGCTACACTTACAATTTTAAGGTAAACCTCGAGCTAAGAAGCGTGGTAGAGGAGGTGGAGCCGCGTGATTGATCGAGATGGTGTATGGACAATACTAAGAACTCATTTTTGTTTAGCATTCATTGAAATGCTTGTAAATTATTTCATCTTTACATACTTGTGTCTTTTTGAGCCCGAAAGGGTATTTGTGTAAAATATGTCTATGTTTTATGGTCTAAATGTCTTTTGGTATGCGAAATTCCCGATTTATCGCTTTTTCTGGAAATTTGGGTTGTAAACAGGTTTTGGTTATTCGATTTTTAAACGAACCCACGCCATTTTTCTTTAAAAGTCGAGTCTTCCGCTGTGCATTTGAATTTAAAGAATTTAACGGGTTCGGGTCGTTACATGTTTTCTCCCAAGTTTTCTTTAACTATCTTATAACTGAAGGGATGATTTACTAAATTAGCAGAATTTATTTAGTAACACAAATTAACACTTAATTTAGGATCTATTAATATCATGCAATTTGTGATAAAAACATGTAGATTCATGCTCGTTTTTCGAAAATTAAAACCCTTTACTTACATCGAGTAAAATATATAGAATCGGTTGGAGGTTTCTTTACAGCATCAAATCCTCAGCAACATCGGATCTTCTACGCTATATCCCGATCGATCAAACGAAATCTGATTGTGGGATCGAACTTAAGAAGAAATTGGGAAGAAGAAAAATATTTTCTTCCCAATTTTGAATAGCAAAATCGGCAAAGGGAGAGAAAAGGAGGAAGAGAGATTTTTCAATTTCCAAAGAATTGAATTGTCTGATATATGAATGACCCAACCCTCCTATTTATAGAAAAATAGGAATCCTAATCACATTAGGATTAATCAATAGAGATAAATACAAAAAGAATAAAGATTATCTCTTTCCTTTATCTTGCAATTTCGAAAATGCCATAGATAAATAGGAGATTATTTTATTTTCTTTATTTTATTTATCTTGGGTAAATAAATCTATGTAATTATTTTAGGATATAATTCAAACAATTATCTCCTCAAAATACATGGCATGGCCGAAATTATCATCATAAAATTATAAATAAATACAATTTATTTAATTAATTATTTTGAGCCAATTCCAATTGGGTTCATTAATCCAATTGGGCTTGAAACTCTCTCTTAAATTAATAAGTCCAACTTAATTAATTTATTTATTAATTACCATTTAAATAAAATATTTTATTTAAACAATTAATAATATTAATATTTTCTCCCGACTAAATATTATCTAATTTATATTTAATTATTAATTTCCATTTAAATAATTTTCATTATTTAAATAATTAATAATAAATATTATAATTATTAATTTCCATAAATTCATTATTTAATTAATAATTTTATTGACAATATTTTATTATTAATTTAATTAATTTTAATTATTAATTTTATTTAAATATAATTATTTAAACAATTAATAATTGTTAATTAATTTCAAATTATTAATTACCATTTAAATATACTCAATATTTAAATAATTAATAATGTATAATTAATAATATTTCATTATTAATTTCATGTTTAAATAAACTCATTATTTAAACAATTAATAATGTTTATATTAATTACCGTTTAAATATACTCAATATTTAAACAATTAATATTGCCTATTTTAAGTAATTCACTTTACTTAAAATTTCCATTTCTTCTACTTGATTTCGCGACTACGATATTTGGGCTAGCATAGGGACCCGGTGGACCTATAGATCATAGGCTTAATAATTAGTCAATTAAGTGATTAACACATAATCAGTTAATTACTTATTATCTAACTATGAATAATTTCACTATAGATTCATAGCTGAACTCCCCTCACTATAGATGAGTTATGTTGTAACGTCCCGTTATTTTGTGATAAAAAAAAAAAAAAAACTTTTATTTATTTTATTTTAATTTGAGTAATTAAAATTCATTTATTTATTATTAAATTAGAATTTAGTAATTTATTTTATTTTAATTCCTTTTAATGGCTTTATTTATTTAAATACGTTAAAATGGTATTAATAATTATTAACGGGCCAATTAATAATTATTAATCACCATTGGGATAGTTTGAGATGTTCGGGATTCGTTTTAAGCCAAAAGTCAAAAAAGGGCAAAGTTGTAATTTCCCAAAATTGCAAAATATCTAAAATCACTATTTGATCTTCTCTTTAAATGAAACATTGACCAAAAGTTGACTCAATCTTTCTTCCCTCATTGCCGTGGCTTCAAGAAGAGAAAAAGAGATTTTCGGTTTTCTTTCGTTTCTTGTCGGATCGGCTTGATCTTAGATCCATCGGAAAGCCCTCGGGTCAAGGATCATTTTCCACCTAGCCATCGTCCGTTTCTCTCGAGATCCTAGGAGTTCTCGGTAAGTGAAGTTTCAAACCCTAACTCCAAATAGTGTTTTAATGGAGTTTTCATTGTTTTCTTTCGATTTCTTGCCTGTGAAACCTGGTGTTTGTCAATTCGGGAGTAGTTTTACGTGTTTTTGGAAACTATCCCATAACCCTAAAACCGAGTTTCAAATAAACCCTTTCCGTTTGAAATTTACCCTTTTGGGTTTGATTTTGGGTTAGAAATTAATGAATGAATGTTTATTTAAATTCAATTCGGGAAAGGGATTAATGTTCAAAAACACTATTCATCGATACCCATTGAAATCGGGATTATCGAATTTGATTAAAACCAACTCAAAACGTATTTGAATTGCCAAAAAGCCGAAAAAATCAAACCCGAGACTCGTTTTTGATGATAGGGCCGTGGGCCTCTTTGTGGGTTTTATTGGGTTTTCGTTGCTTTGTATGTTTAGTAGTTGTTTGAACGATAGTTGGTTTCGTTATTGATTGTTACGATATAATTCGTTTGTAGGTGTTTTCGAACCGCGTGGTTGATTGCTCTTTCCGTGTTTAGGAGCAAAGTCTTCACTTTTATTAAGGTGAGAATGATTAGTATGTAAAGTAATTATAGAAAGCAAATGAGTGTATTGGTTTGAAGAGTTTGAAACTAAGATTAGAATCCGAATCTAAGATTAGAGGGTTATGAGTTAGTGCCCTTAGGATTAGAAGTTAATCCTTCAAGTGAGAACTTAGAAGTTCTCGAGAAAGACTTGAATCTTAGAAGATTCTAAGTTAGATTCGATACGAAACTAAGGTTGGATCATTGGAAGTTAAGAATCCAACTTGTAATTAGAACGATTAATAGAACCTCGATTTATTGAAAGTTTAGAATCCTGGAAGGTATAGTTAATCGTTTAAGTAATGATTGTACTTTTATTATTGATATTGGAGTTCGATCGACATATCGTTCATCCGAGGTTACAATCTATTCCTTTCTTTTTACTTAATGTTATTTACTTTATGTATTTTACTTTATGTTTATTTCAGTTACTTTATTATTCGCACTCTATTTTATTTACTTTGTAAGTATGTGCGAGCATATCATTGCATCTCGCACCATGACATATTGCACCATGACATCTCGCATAAAGAGTACGGAATGTTGGAACCTACGGGTATTATCCGCATTTCCTTCTGAGAAAAAGAATGAAAATGAGAAATAACAGAAGTACAGAATGTTGGAACCTACGGGTATTATCCGCATTTCCTTCTGAGAAAAAGAATGAAAATGAGAAAGAAAAGAAGTACAGAATGTTGGACCCTTCGGGGATTGTCCGCATTTCCTTCTTCATGCATTCCATGCATATGGTTGATGAAAATATATATATATATATCTTGGATAGAGGATCGAGATAATTTACCGTTATGAAAGGTTATTTACTTTTCCTGTTTATGTCATAACAAGAATTTGGATGAGATTAAGACTACGAGAGTTAGTAGTATTATCCTTTAGAGAATGTAAAAATGATTTCACCTAGAGTTTGGATGACTTTAGGAGTGTATTGTGTCAGTTATTTGGACACAAATCGAAATGCGAGTTTGAGGTCTATCTTTACTTTTTATGCTTATTATTCTCACTGGGCTTAGTTTGTTAGCTCATGATATTACAACCAATTTCAGGTAATGCCTTGGCTAGAGGTCGAGGAAGAGGAGGTGGTGCTGCGTGATCGAGGGATGCTGACCTCGAGATGGACTAATGGATTGTAAAGTTTATGTCTTATTTTGATGAATTTTAAGGAATTGTACTTTGTATTTGGCTCCTAAGAGCCTAATGTTGATGTTTTATGATATTATATATTTGAACTCCTGATTTGGACTTAAAGTCCATGAGATTTTGTTAGATTTGAAAATTAGGATGTAAACAGGTTTTCGTCATGCCAATTTTCAAACAAAACCACGCCAATTTTTCGTAAATTAAAAGACTTCCGCTGTTTTCTCTGATTTTAATTTATTTAAAAGTGATGGGTCGTCACATATGTCCATTTAGTTTATCTTTTATTTATATTTTTTATATATCCTTCACGTGGAACCCTCATAATTACAGGCGGATAAATTTACCGTTTTGCCCCTGTAATTACCGCTTTATCCTTGTGTTCCCGCTGATTCTCCAATGAACTTTATCTTTAGTCGAACTAGTGATAAGATACTTCTGTGATCAATAGAAGTCGTGATGTCACTTGTTCATGTCTCGAATCAGTACATCAAGGGAGTTTCCTAAAGTTCCTAAAATGTTTAGGTATCGCACCGATACTGGTTAATTTATAGGAAAGTTATGAATCCCATCTCGTGAAAATGAGTTCCCACTACTTATCTAGTCATGTTCCCAAAAAAGAGTGTATTGAGCGTTCTTACAGATCGCTCTCAACTATGTGAATCAAAGAACATAACTCCACAAATAAGAGTCCGCAGTTCACTCAGGATTGAGATCTATCACGGTTGATAAACTTAGTTTGATATTCGATTATTTCTCGTAAACGGTACTAATGAGAAATTTGATCGAACATCGTGGTCCTGTCTTATACAATCAACATTGCATATGATACTTCCATTTCATGTCTCCCACATGAATGATCAGGATTAGATCATTTGTATATAAACAAAATGCGAAGCTATCAACAGTGTTACCAGGATAAGGTTCCCAAACGTTATCCATTTACTGTAGACACTTTTAAGTTACTCATCTCGACTTTAATCCTCTCGTATGACTCACATACTAAGTCATGATTTCATAAGAGTGACTTAGGGTTTTACTATTTGAATGTTTGATATTTATATATTTCCATATATTCCTAATATCGTTAATTGAATCAATCTAGATAATATAAAGAACTTTGTTTATTTATTTAATTTATTCTTAATAAATTACTATTATTAAATAATTACAAGTTCTAGGACACCATTCCTAGCAATCTCCCACTTGTCCTAGACCTTTGGAGATTTGACTTGTAATTCCAGTCAAACTGGATGACTATCAACTACTTAGCCATGGTAGTCATTTTAATGCTTTATCAGTAACGTTTTCATCTGTTTAGTATGTATTTCTTTTGTCTGATGTTAGTTTCATTAAGTGTAATAGATTCCATATTTTATCGCCATAAAATAAACTCTATTAACTATTGATTTGAAACTATCATCTTCAACCACCTTTCATTTACTAACGACTTAGTAATTACGCGAATCTAGAGTTTAGTTAGTAAAAACTCATTTTACTTATACTTAACTCATCTGATATTTAATTCGCAAAAGTCTTTTGTCAAATTCTTACATGGAAATAAATTCATGTTCGAATTTGAGCCCGTGCAACTCATAAAATCTCCCATTTTATCTATGTGCACTAACATACTATTTGTAAATTTTATTTTAGTCACATTGGTTCTAGAATTCTCGAAATTCTTAAGCTCCCACTACAAAGTAATTCTCCATTACTTTCATATGTTTAATGATTACAATTTTATACTTGTTATTATTTCAAAAATAATGTATAAGTATAAGTGACTCTTTTCAACTCTACTATTGAAAATTCGTGTCGGTTTTATTTCATTAATTTTTGAACTTTATTCATTGATTTTGAAGTCAATGAGTTTCACTTGGACTTCTAAAAGTCCCTTTGGTTCGTACTATGACGCTCCCACTCAAATAAAGTTCTACAAGTAGTTTTACCATTTAAGCTTTTTAAATAACTACTTGTTTTTTTTATTGTGAAATAAAATCATTGTAATTCTTTTCTATCTTAAGTAAGGTTTAAAACTTTCAGTATCACTGATTTACTGAACTTTTCTTTAATAATTTGTGAATTCAATTATTCACTAATTATTACTTTCTGATTTCTGTTTTGTTTATTCCATATCAGTTATTACCTTTAAAACATCCTTTTAAATAACTGAATGTTTGGAATATAAGAAATCGATTTAATGTTTGCTTATGACTTAAGTTCTAACATCTAAATGTCCAACTTTAATGATATTTAAGTCTTGTTATCTTTGATAAATCAAAGATGTTCTATTTTACTTATCCCATAAGTTTGTGGATTAATATGGTTATCATCTCAAATTCCTTGAAAACCATCTTTAAGAGATTAATCCCTCCAACTTATTTAAGTAATTTTAGACTTAAGTATTTAAACATTTTTAAACCTTATAACTCATTTAGATATACCGGAGTTTAGAATTTGGATTTGGAATTTATTTGTTTTATACTAAGTATTTTGAATAACAATCCAATCACACTTTGGAACTTTGTAATATAATTGTAAAGGAATATCTACCTAAATAACTCTTATTTAAAATATTCCCAAACTTGGTTCATACGAAATGAGAACCAATAGTTATTACATAATTCAAAATAAAAACAAATTAATAACTAAACTAAACTCGAAAACTATGGTTTGGGAAGAGAAATTTTTTCTTCCCTTTTAGACGATTGTAAAATCGGTTGCGAGGAGAATAGGAAGAAGAAGAGTTTTCAATTTCGAAAATTGAAATTAGAAGCTTTTGAATGAACAACCAAGACGTTTGTATTTATACGCAAAACAGTTTTCCAATCGAATTAGGAAATACTATTAAAATAAATACAAGATAAATGCCAAGAATAAAATCAAATTTTATTCCTTATTTATCTTACGTGCCGATTTTATGTGTATAAAATCAATAAGAAAAACTAATTTTTCTTTGTTTTAATTTGTCTTTGGTTAAACATTCTTTTATATATTTATTTTAGACAAAATAATTCAACAATTATTATATATGAGTCGATTTTGGTATTTAATAATTCAAATAATTTGAACCAAAATCCATTGAATTCATTAATTCAATTATAGGTTCTTCCTTATTAATAAATCTTATTTATTAACTCTTGATATTTATTTCAATAAATCAATTATTTAAATAAAATATTATATTCCGATTTTGTATATTATTAATAAATATTTATTATTTTCTATTTAAATAATCGAAATTATTTAAATTAATAATAAATAGGTTATTTAATATTATCCTTTTAAATAATCCCTATTATTTAAAACTAATAATAAATGTTTAATTATTGATTTCCATTCAGGTAAACACATTACCTAAATAATTAATAGTATTTTATTATTAATTACCATTTAAATAAACACATTATTTAAATAATTAATAACAATGATATTAATTTCCATTTAAATAAACTCATTATTTAAATAATTAATATTGTCTGTCTATTTAAGTAAACTGCTTTACTTAAATTATTAATTTCCTTTTCTAGGAAACACAGTTCTCATAGTTCAGTTTGTTCTTTCCAAGTATAGTGACTAAAACAGATGCTATATTACTGAAATTTAAATAAACTTAATCTTAAGAATCTAACATGCATTCAACATTCAAATACTCAAAGTTTCGACATATAATTAAATATGATTCATGAATGCGAACATTTTAATGAACAGAAAAGCCCTAAAACATGTTACTATGTCACAATATTTTAATGATACCGGTGAAGTGTCATCGAATGATAGGTCAGTTACCATCAATAAAACGAGATGCCACTCGAACAATTGACAACTCCAGAATAACTCATATTCCTATGTCATTGTTTACCGTGTATTTGGTCCAGAGTTTTGATAACAAAATTTATCAAATTTCTTTTAAGTGTAACCCACTAATTTAGTCTTTTAAATAAAAATTGAAGAGTGTCTACGAAGTGTAGATTCAGTCTTTAATCGCATTTAAAATTCTTTATCCCTTTCGGGAGACTCAACTTGATATTGATTTATACAATAAACCTTCCTATGGGAATGAACACCTGCAGCAGTGTTACAGAGGCCATGTATAAATCTCACGTTTCGAGCCCATTAGTGGAGACCATAGGATACATTGACATGTCTCCTTCTCCCACTTAATATTTTAAGTTAGGGTTTCATAACTTAGACTAATTTAGGCTAACTCATTAATCCAAGTTTTAATTAACCTAATCAACTTTAACTCTTAAATTGGTTAGATTAATTTTATAAAGTGATTGTTCAAGTTTTCCTAATTAAAACTAATCACATTATGAGCCGTCTTAATAATTTTGATTTATTAATTTGAACTTTTCTCCCAGATCACTCCCAGTTAGAGGCGCTCCGTGTTAGGGGAACTTTATGAAACCTCATCGCTTGGGCAGAGCTTTCTCGCCAGAGATCCATTCAATTCAATTAATCTCAATTATTAATTTTTAATTAATCCTTAATTAAAAGTTTCTATTTGTTTATCTTATATGGATTTTGGTCCAATTGTTTAAACAATATTTCCATATTACAAATAATTCATTTAGTTTCTATTCAACTTTTAAACTAGATTTAACTTTTGAATTTTAACTAAATAAGCATGCTTTTAATTCTAAAACAATTAGAATATAATTTTCGATAATAACATTTATAAAATAAAATTATAGCATGCTTCACATACATTAGCATATAATAACACATATTATATCATGATGCATGTATGTACAATTAATAAAATCATACAACCTATGGTGGGATTTTCTACATGACATACTTTTATGCATGAACATTATTTAAAACAATTATATCATACATATAAACAATTTAAATAATAAATAGCTAAATTGACTGGTATTCTTGGCAGTATTTCTAAAACGGAAAATTAGAATTACAACTTAATTAAATCTTCCATTGTAGAACTTGAGGCTTCAACTTTCTCTCTCCTCCATGGTGTAGGCGTGGGCATGGGTATTTATGGGGCAAATATTATCTCCTTAATATTTCCATAAATACTTGTTTTAAAATAATGATCTTTTAATTATATGGAAAAATAAAGAAAATATTTTCCATGTAATCTTATATCAATTTCTAAATTTATAATTTAAGATAGGGATATATGAAGGGATGATTTACTAAACTAGCGGAATTTGATTTAGTAAACTAATTAACATTTAATTATGGATCTATTAATATCATGCAATTTGTGAAAAAACATGTAGATTCATGCTTTAAATTTCGAAAATTAAAATCAAAACTTACATTGAGTAATAAATGGAGAATCGGTTGGAGGTTTCTTTACAGCATCAAATCCTCAGCAACACCGGATCTTCTACGCTATATCCCGATCGATCAAACGAAAAAACGATTGTGGGATCGAACTATAGAAGAAATTGGGAAGAAGAAAAATATTTTCTTCCCGATTTTGAATAGGGAAAATCGGCACTCAAGGGGGGAGAGGAGGAAGAGAGAATTCCGAATTTCTAAGGAATTTAATTGTATGATTTATGAATGACCCAACCCTCCTATTTATAGGAAAATAGGAATCCTAATCACATTAGGATTAATCTATAGAAATAAATACAAAAAGAAAAAAGATTATCTCTTTCCTTTATCTTGCAATTTCGAAAATGCCATAGATAAATAGGAGAATATTTTCTTTTCTTTATTTTATTTATCTTGGGTAAATAAATCAATATAATTATTATAGGATATAATTCAAATAATTATCTCCTACAAATTATCTATGATGGCCAAAATTAATAATAAATAATTAATAAATCAAATTTTATTTAATTAATTATTTTGGGCCAATTGCAATTGGGTTCATTAATCCAATTGAGCTTGAAACTCTCTCTTAAATTAATAAGTCCAACTTAATTAATTTATTTATTAATTACCATTTAAATAAAATATTTTATTTAAACAATTAATATTTTCTCCCGACTAAATATTATCAAATTTATATTTAATTATTAATTTCCATTTAAATAATTTTCATTATTTAAATAATTAATAATAATTTTATTGACAATATTTTATTATTAATTTAATTAATTTTAATTATTAATTTCCGTTTAAATATAATTATTTAAACAATTAATAATTGTTAATTAATTTCAAATTATTAATTACCATTTAAATATACTCAATATTTAAATAATTAATAATGTATAATTAATAATATTTCATTATTAATTTCCTGTTTAAATAAACTCATTATTTAAACAAATAATAATGTTTATATTAATTACCGTTTAAATATACTCAATATTTAAACAATTAATATTGCCTATTTAAGTAATTCACTTTGCTTAAACTTTTCATTTCTTCTACTTGATTTCGCGACTACGATATTTGGGCTAGCATAGGGACCCGATGGACCTATAGATCATGGGCTTAATAATTAGTCAATTAAGTGATTAACTCATAATCAGTTAATTACTTATTATCTAACTATGAATAATTCCACTATAGATTTATAGCTGAACTCCCCTCACTACAGATGAGTTATGTCCATTTAGTTTATCTTTATTTATATCTGTGATATAATCCTTCACGTGGAACCCTCATAATTACAGGTGGATAAATTTACCGTTTTGCCCCTGTAATTACCGCTTTATCCTTGTGTTCCCGCTGATTCTCCAATGAACTTTATCTTTAGTCGAACTAGAGATAAGGTACTTCTGTGATCAATAGAAGTCGTGGCGCCACTTGTTCATGTCTCGAATCAGTACATCAAGGGAGTTTCCTAAAGTTCCTAAAATGTTTAGGTATCGCACTGATACCGTTAATTTATAGGAAAGTTATGAATTCCATCTCGTGAAAATGAGTTCCCAGCTACTTATCTAGTCATGTTCCCAAAACAGGAGTGTATTGAGCATTCTTACAGATCGCTCTCAACCATGTGAATCAAAGAACATAACTCCACAAATAGGAGTCCGCATTTCACTCAGGATCGAGATCTATCACTGTAACGTCCCGTTATTTTGTGATAAAATTTTATTTATTTATTTATTCATTTTATTTTAATTCAAGTAATTAAGTTCATTTATTTATTATTAAATTAGAAATTTGCAATTTATTTCATTTTAATTCATTTTAATGGCTTTATTTATTTAAATACGTTTTAATGGTGTTAATAATTATTAACGGGCCAATTAATAATTATTAATCACCATTGGGGTAGTTTGAGATGTTCGGGATTCGTTTTAAGCCAAAAGTCATAAAAGGGCAAAGTTGTAATTTCCCAAAATTTCAAAATATCTAAAATTACTATTTGATCTTCTCTGTAAATGAAACTTTGACCAACCAATTGACCAAAATTTTTGCTCATTCTTCTCCTCCAAGCCGTGGGCTTCAAGAAGCAAAAGAGAGAATTTGGCTTTTGTTCGTTTCTTGCCGGATCGACTCAATCTTGGATATTTCGGAAAGCCCTCGGGTCAAGGATCATTTTCCATCTACCCATCGTCCGTTTCTCTCGAGATCCTAGGAGTTCTCGGTAAGAATCTCTTCAAACCCTAAGCTCCAAATAGTGTTTTAATGGAGTTTTGCTTGTTTTCTTTCGATTTCTTGCCGTGAAACTCGGTGTTTGTCAATTCGGGAGTAGTTTTAAATGTTTTTGGAAACTATTCCATAACCCTAAAACCGAGTTTCAATTAAACCCTTTCCGTTTGAAATTTACCCTTTTGGGATTGAAAATGGGTTAGAAATTAATGAATGAATGTTTATTTAAATTCAATTCGGGAAAGGGATTAATGTTCAAAAACACTATTCATCGATACCCATTGAAATCGGGATGATCGAATTTGATTAAAACCAACTCAAAACGTATTTGAATTGCCAAAAAGCCGAAAAACCAAACCCGAGACTTGTTTTTGATGATAGGGCCGTGGGCCTCTTTGTGGGTTTTATTGGGTTTTCGTTGCTTTGTATGATTAGTAGTTGTTTGATTGATAGTTGGTTTCGTTATTGATTGTTACGATGTAATTCGTTTGTAGGTGTTTTTGAACTTCGTGGTTGATCGCTCCTTCGAACTTAGGAGCTAAATCATCTTATTAATAAGGTGAGAATAGTTAGCATTTAAATTAACTATGGAAAGCAAACTAGTGTGATGGTTTGAGAGTTTGAAACTAAGATTAGAATCCGAACCTAAGATTAGAGGGTTGTGACTTAGTGCCCTTAGGATTAAGAGTTAATCCTTAGCGAGAACTTAGGAGTTCTCGAGTTAGACTTGAATCTTAAAAGATTCTAACTTAGTTTCGGTATGAAACTAAGGTTGGATTATTTATTTTAGACAAGATGATCTAACTTGTATTTGAAACGGTTAATAGAACCTCGGATTATTCGGAAGTATAGAATTCGGAGGACATAGGTTAATCGTTTAAATTATGATTCTAATTTTATTACTAATATCGGAGTTCGATCGTCATATCGTTCATCCGAGATTCTCAGTTATTTTTCTTTTTGTCATTTACTTTATGTCCTTACTTATGCCCATTTACCTTATGTGTATTTCGATTACTTTATCATTTACTTTACTTTATTTATTTGTACAAGCATATGCAAGCATATGCATAACATTTTGCACCATTATTTATTATACCTTAACATCTCGCATCATTGAAAAGAGAAAAGAAAAGAATGAAAGGAACGGTGGATGAGTGGATACCCACGTTACCTTCATGCATAAGGTGAATGGTGGATGAGTGGATTCCCACATTACCTTCATCATGCATAAGGTTGAATGGTGGATGAGTGGATTCCCACATTACCTTCATGCATAAGGATAAGGGTGGATAGTTTGTAAAAATCCACATTACCTTCATTACATGCATAAATGGCAAATGCGTATCCTATGGATGTACTCATTACTTTTATGCATATGATAGATGAGAAAGAGAGTCGAGATGTTATATTTTATGCAAAGTCATTTACTTTTCTTACTTTATGTTATAACAAGTTAAAGGATGAATAATTAGCCTAAGTGTGTTAATTAGTTTCATCAATTGGAAAATATGACTTAGAATAACCTAGACTTTGGAGAATTCTAGGAAGGATTGTGTCGGTTTATTGGACACAAATCGAATGCGAGTTTGAGGTCTATATTTACTTTTTATGCTTATTTTTCTCACCTGGGCTTAAGTTGTTAGCTCATGATATTACAAAAATTTCAGGTAATGCCCTGGCTAGAGGCCGTGGACCGGGAGATGGTCTTGCGTGATCGAGGGATGCCTGGCCTCGAGATGGACTTGTCTTTGTAAAGTTTGTGTAACACTTTTATAAATTTTTGAACACTTTGATGTTGTATATAGCTCATAAGAGCTTTTGATGTGGTTTTTATGTGATGAAATATTTGAACTCCTGATTTGGACTTAAAGTCCATGAGATTTTGATTAGATTTGAAATTAGGTTGTAAACAGGTTTTCGGCATGCCAATTTTCAAACAAAACCACGCCAATTTTTCGTAAATTAAAAGACTTCCGCTGTTTTCTCTGAATTTAATTTATTTAAAAATGACGGGTCGTCACAGTTGGTATCAGAGCCGACGGGTTCTGTAGACTACATGCGATGCATGTTTGTATTTCATGTTTTGTTTTAAGTCCATTCTCGAAAGTCATCATCCGAGATCGCAGCACCAGTATTCCTAGACCTTATCTTTAAACTCGCATTTCATTTCGATTTGGTAAAAGAGTGGTGAATCCTCTTTTACAAGTGACTTATCTTGTTTTATTGACTTTATTTCAGTATGCCTCCTAGAAGGGGGGCTAGACGAGCCGGGTGAGAGAGGTAGAGGTAGAGGCGAGCTCGGAGCCCTACACCTCCACCACCTCCACCTTGTGATTCCTATAGTACCTCCGCCTGATGATTCTGTTATACCGCCACCGTTCAGGGGCGAGGAGTTTATATTTCGAGGAGGATTATCTCGGGATTATTGCGAGATCCTGGTAGACCAGGATTGCCGTTGTACCACCACCTAGACCAGGTGATGTGGCGATTGATCAAGTTGGATCTCACCGATCTTGCTCGATTTTTGAGAGAGTATAGTAGACGTGCACCTGGTGAGTTTAACGGTAGGTCTTTGGACCCATCTTTTGTTGAGCTCCTGGATTGATAGAGTTGAGAGAGCTTTCGAGTTTATCAGTGCCCGGACCATCTGAAGGTCCATTGTGGTACGTATTCTTTGGTTGATGATGCTCTATATTGGTGGAGAGGTCTCCATAGATCACTTTCTTTGACTATGGAGGTTACTTGGAAAGTATTTCGTGAGAAATTTTATGAGAAATACTATTCTACTGATTTGAGAGATAGATTGGAGGTGGAATTTCGACCAAAAACAGGGTGATAGCTCGGTGACCGAGTATGAGAGAGAGTTTGACCGACCGTCTCTAGATTTGCTCCTGGACAAGTTGCTTGATCCTGAGAGCAAGATGAGGAGATTTTTAGTAGGGCCGAGAGCCGAGATTAGGGGTCATTTACGCACCCTGCGTCCGGCTACCTACGAGCAGGCTTTAGAGTTTGCCCTTTCTTTAGATTTGGCATCTGAAGAAAGGAAGGGTAAACTAGCTGCTACCGGAGAGACTTCCTCTCATAAGAGGAAGGTGGAGGATGACCGTGCTGGTCGAGTACCACCACCACAGCAGAGACAGTATCAGCAGCAGCAGGCTCGGGGTGGGATTCAGTTTGGACAGCCGAGAGCACAGAGACAGGCTCCCCTACCACTTAGGTGTTTTACTTGTGGTCAGGAGGGTCACCTATCTAGGTCCTGTAGAACTTATCAGGCTCATCCACCGCAGTATGGTTACCCGGGATAGGGTATTCAGCAGAGACCTTATCAGGCACCACCTGCTTTGTATGCTCCTCCAATTAGAGGTAGAGGTCATGACCGAGGCAGAGGTCAGGACCGGGGCAGAGGACAGTTTAGAGGTAGAGGTCAGGGTGGCCATGCACAGCAGTTTAGACTTCCACCTGTTGTTTAGCCGCCACAGATTTTACCTCCACCACCACCGAGATTTCCTCCACCGCCACATCAGTTACCGCCTCCACCTGCTCAGTATCAGGCCCGAGTTTATGCTACTAGAGAGGAGGCAGAGGCTGCAGGTACTGTAGTTACTAGTACTCTGACTGTTTTAGGCCATTCAGCCTTTGTTTTATTTGATTCTTGAGCTAGCCACTCTTTTATTTCTTCGCATTTGTTGAGTCGGCTATGCTTGAGTCCGCACTGCTAGGGTTTGAGATGCGTGTTTCTACCCCAGGTGGGGGAAGTTTATTATTGCCGATAGTATGATTAGCACGATGATTTGTGCTTTATGGGTTGTTGTTTGCATGCTACTTTGATTATCATGCCTATGTCTCGATTTCGATGTGATTTTGGGTATGGATTGGCTATCGCCTAATCGTGCCACTATTGATTGTACGAGAGAGAGTAGTTGATTTTATGAGTCCATGTGGGACTAGTGTGCGTTTTCGTGGGACTAGTAGTAGATCGGTACCCACTTTGATATCGATGTTAGAAGCTAGTATGCTTCTAAGTGATGGAGCCTTGGGCTATATAGCTAGTGTGGTTGACACTTCTATACTAGAGGCTAGTTTGAGTTCGATGCTGTAGTGAGGGATTTCATTGATGTTTTCCCGATGAGTTGCCCTGTTTGCCACCTGGTGAGACAGTTTGATTTTCGGATTGAGGTTGCTCCTGGGGCAGCTCCATTGTCCAAAGCACCCTATCGTATGGCACCTCCGAGTTGAAAGAACTCCAGAGCCATTCAGGGGACTTTTAGACTTGGGGTTTATACGCCCAAGTGTTTCACCGTGGGGAGCCCGTGTTGTTTGTGAAGAAGAAAGACGGTTCTATGCGTTTGTGCATTGATTATAGAGAGTTGAACCATGTTACAGTGAAGAACAAGTATCCTTTGCCCAGGATAGATGACTTGTTTGATCAGTTGAGGGGAGCCACTATCTTTTCAAGATAGATTTGAGATCCTGGCTATCATCGATTGAGGATTCGGGATGAGGATATTCCCAAGACCGCATTCAGGACGCGTTATGGACATTATGAGTTTGTAGTTATGTCCTTTGGCTTGACTAACGCTCCTGCAGCCTTTTATGGACCTTATGCACACGGTGTTTAGGAGGTTCATTGACTCGTTTGTGATTGTTTTTATTGATGATATCTTGGTTTATTCCAAGACAGGAGGAGTTGCACGCTATACACCTTCGAGAGGTTTTGACGGTACTACGAGATCAGAGATTGTATGCCAAGTTCTCTAAGTGTGAGTTTTGGCTGAGGGAAGTGGCATTTTTAGGCCACGTAGTATCGAGTAGAGGAGTATCTGTTGATCCCTCTAAGATTGAGGCAGTTACTAACTGGCCTAGACCGACGAGTGTGGCTGATATTCGCAGTTTTCTGGGACTTGCAGGCTATTATAGACGGTGTAGACACCAATTTTTGTCCGATATTATTTAAAATTAACAAGTTTTGAATATTTAAAATAAATATAAAAAAAAAAAAATGTTTTATTTTGATTTTGAAGTTTTCTCCTAAATTAGTTTTTTTAAAACTAAATTTAGTTTGATTGTAATATTGTCTACATTTATCTAAAATTTAATTTTTTTTTTTTATTTTTTATTTTTGAAATAATGTAATAGGAATTTAAAAAAAAAAAAGAAAGAAAAAAAAAACTTCTCCCTCCATGGACGCCATTTTCTTCTTCTTCTTCCCCATTTTCAACCTACAAATCTGGCAGAAGATCTTCACCATTTATGGCCTCATTTTTCATTTTCTTCTTCTTCCCCATTTTCAACCTACAAATCGTCAATAGATCACTTTCCCATCTCATGGCCATTTTTTTTCTTCATCTTCTCTCTTGCCCATTCCCTCATTTTCACTTTACAAACTTTGAAAAAAAGGATCTTATCTTCCCTAAAAATCAGCTGCTCAAGGACTTTGAATACATCTCCCATGCTCCAATGTTTTCTTTCCATCTATAAATACGGGTTGTCTTTGTTCTTCAAAACAGGGAGAAAAAGGAGGAAGAGGTGAAAAGAAAAGGAAAGAGGGAGCTCATAGTCATCTATAGCAAGAAAAAGTTAAAAACCATCTTTATTTTCTTATTTCCAAAAGCTATTTCTCTATAAAAACGGAGTGCCCCTGTTTATTTTAGTTTTCTTTTCAAAAGCAAAAACTCATCGTTTTCACACTAAAATCGCCGGAATTCGACACCTAAAGTCGTCGGAAGTTTATCCATTTTCGTGGTTCTCTTTGGGCATGAGTCTAAGTTGAAGAAATGGTCCAAAAATAGCTGGTATTGGTTCAGTTCGGAGGCTCGCTTTTTTTCATTTTTCTGGAAAAGGGAGGAGAGAAGAAGAAGCAAATCTGTCTATTTTAAAATCGTTTTTCCTTGTCAGTCGTATTATTACATATTTAATTTACAATATTATTTAATATATATAGCACTAGCCCAGTGGTTTCCGTCCAAATTTTGTATCCCCCACGTCCTGGTGGTTCAAATCCCACCAACGCCACTTTGTCATTTTTTTTACATCTATTATCGAAATATTGATTTTAAATTAAATCGCCAATATCTATGCACCAGGAAAGAGTTGGCTCGGTGGTGTTTTGTGCGATCTTAACTAATTATGGGCCTGGGTTCAATCCCTGGGCTGGACAACATTTTTTTACTGGTTTTGCATTATTAAAATAATTTTTGTTTAATAAATATCTTGCATAATATAATATGATATTACTATGCCCTTTTATATATATATCATTTTTCCTTTTATATATATATATATATTTTTTTTTATGATAGGATATATTATTTTAAACTAGTATAAGCTTTAATTTAATTGATTTGTTTATATATATATATGTATTTTTTTTTCTCTATTCAATTTTAATTTAATTATTATGTCACATTTACATTTTTGAGGTTTCTCATATTCAAAACCAACACCATAACTTAAGTCAATCCTCTAAAATATTATACTAAAATTTTGTTTAAAATTTTTAAAATAAGAAATTGGGAAATTTTAGGATGCTAATTTTCCCTTAAAAAATGTTTTATTACGAAGGAATTAAAAGGATATTGGAAATTTTAGGATGCTAATTTTTCAATCTAAAAAAAAACAAACTAAATATTCCTATCTTAAAACAATAAATATATCCTTATTTAAAAACCAATAAAATTTAAAAATATTAATAAATTTCAAATTGATTAAATAACTCTTCCTCAATAATAAAAATTAAAAATTTAAGAAAACCTTTAGCCTTAGTAACAATTCCATTTCCGATTTTGATAAAAATATTTTATAAAAACAAATGACATTCTCCATAAAACATAAAGCAATTCTCGATTTAAAATGTTCTAAAGTTGATTTTCAAAAATACCGACGATGGAGTTATAGGAGTTTTCAGGATGCTGATGTCCTATTATTTCTTGAGGAATAAAAGTTTAATTAAGGGATGCCAAAATTGAACTCAAGTTTTCTTAATGGCTTTTACGCCACTCATACTAATTTGATTAAGCCTTCTAATGTTTAGGGTATTAATCAATGAATAATGAGACATTTAAAAATAAAATTTAAAAACATATTGTGTGTTCAAAACCAAAGGCTTTAACATAAAACATTAAAGATAAATAACAGTAATCGTTTTCAAAACGAACATAATAGGGTGCTAATACCTTCCCTATGTGTGAATAAACTTCCGAACCCATTTCAAAAGTTAGTAGACTATCCTTAATAAAATTCCTAGGTGACTAATCACACCTATCCCGATAAAACCAATGATTAGTGGCGACTCTTTTACTTCTCCGCGTCGCGGGTACGTAGCGACAGCTTGGCGACTCTGCTGGGGAGTTTGTGAGTCTTACTGTTAGGATTTATCTTTATTACTATGTTTGAGCCTTTTATTTAACTGCATGATAACACACACAATCACGAGCCCCTTACCCAGGCTTTACCTTGTAAGGTTAACCGAGATTAATAATGGTGTTGTTCGTGGAGTTTTACTCCCGTGTATGACCCATGAAAATCTCACCCAAGTCAACCCGACCAGGATACTGGAAGGAGTACTTTGCTATGATAGGACAACCTTATTAGGATACTAATAAAGGTTACCTATTATAGCATAGACTTGGAACCTCACGTAGATAGAACCATGTACCACACTCAGACCTTGCTTGAACCATGTAAAACTTTGTTGCTGTGGTTATAGTTCATATCATTCATTCACGTTTTCAAAGATTTCTTTCATCCATCCATCATTCACCTGTCATTTTTCAAAAAATATTTCCACCTCATTGTGCAATAAAATTGTGAAAAAATCTCAAACATTATTTAAAACATGTATCAGATTGTAGACATGGTTGAAAAACAACAAATAATTGAAGTGGAGGAGTTAAGTGCAGTCCGAGAATGGTCAGAACAAATTCAAAAGATTCATGGAGATCCCCACCCGGTGAAAGTAGTTTCACGTTTGCCACCAAATGACATGTTTGTTGCTGACATCCAGGGAAGTAAAGACTTGAAAGAAATTTGGGAGAGGTTTACTACACCACAAAAAAAAGAATTTTGCAATAGATATGGCAATATAGCTAAACTTCTTAGTGTCACAATCAATGTTCATGCCATGAGAGCGGCCTTGGAATTTTGGGACCCCACTTATAGATGTTTCTCCTTTAATACGGTAGAGCTTACACCGTTGATCGAAGAGTATGAAGAATTGTTGAAAGTGCCATTGAGAGCTGAAGGGAAAATCTATTATTACGACAAAACACAAACTGGGAAAAGAACCTTGTCAAGAATTGCAGGAAATATTCCAGCTTTGAAAAAAGATAACATTATCAAAAAGAAGGGGAATAGAGAAGGGGTGCCTATAAATCTATTTGTTCAACTCATCAAGGAGAATATTACTGAAGATCGAGGATTAACTTTGTTTGCATTATGTCTCTATGGGGTAATTCTTTTTCCATCCATACGAGGATACGTTGACATCAAAGTTATCAAACTTTTCCTACAAATTCAACATGGAGATAATCCAACTTTGCCAATCTTAGCTGAGACGATTCGATCTTTAGACCACTGCATAATTGAAGGAAAGGGCAGGTTCATTGGTTGTGCATCACTGTTGTACGTGTGGTTAATGAGCCATTTGAAATATCCTTCGCTAGACGTACATATGCCGAGGATAAATTTTTTACAATCCTGGATGACAAACCAAGATCCAATTGCAGAATGTGCAAGAGTCCGTCAAAGTTCTGACCTTCCAAAACGAGAGGCATGGATAAATTTTTTGTCAGAACTCAAGGCAAAAGATGTAGTTTGGACATCACCATGGATGCCAATGAGGCCTATGATTTATAGATGTGGGAAAAGTCACGTTGTTCCACTTCTTGGCCCTTGGGGAGGCACAAGTTACGCCCCTCTTTTAGTATTACGTCAAATGTCTACGGAGCAATTCATCCCAACTGTTGATGGATTGAGAGATCTGGATTTTGAGTATGGGAAGAAAGAGTCAGAAGAGAGGATAAAACAAGCCTTGGAGTCTTGGAAAGTGATTAAGAAGATAAAGAGCGGGGATAGCCATGACACCACCACTAGAGACTACAAAAGATGGTTTGCAAACAAGAAAAAGATCGAACCTTCAGGCAAAGGAAAGGAAAAAGTAACTGAATCAGAGCAGGTCTATGAAGTGGGAAAAATAAGGATTGATCCTCTAAATGAGAAGGTAAGTGAGCCAAAGAAAATCTTTGAAGATGGAGAAACATTAGTGCATCAGCTGGAGGCCCGTGCCATAGAAGCAGAAAGTAATTTGGTTGAAGTACGGAAGCAATTGAAGAGTCAGATGAAACTTGAAAAAGAAAATCAGAGATTGAATCATGAGAATAGTCGACTAGTAAAAGTGGCGAAGAGGTGGAAAGATGAAAGTGTTTGTTTGAAGAAAAAGATAGAAGTCAAAGAAGAATACATCACAGATTTGAGGGGTAATATTGAGGGTTTGCAACAGGTAATATCTGAGTTGAAGACTGCACTTGAGATAAAAAGGGGACAGATCATAAAAACTGAAGAAAATAATGATTCGCTTCAACAAAGTATTGAGAATTTACAGTATCGATTGAATAAATGTCAAAATTCTGCTGAGAAGATACTACAGGCATACGAGCATTTGCACGGTGAGGTTAGGCATTTACGGGATCAGGATGAAGCTAATATTTTCTACATAAATAATGCAATCCAGAATCTAAGGATGTTGTGCGCACGAGCTAGAGTTTTTGCAGATTGGGGAGCAGACCTTCGAGGAGGCCTTCATTTTCTGCAGCCCAATGGAGAAGAGTTGATGGAGTTTCTATCTGTTCTTTGTAGAGAGCTTCGATCTCTTGGTCGTTTTGTGTAAACGCTAATGATATTATATCTTTTGTTTCAGTTAATGTCTTTTCAGTTTGCTATTTGGTTTAAGTAATGTATGAAATTAAGACTCTTTTATTGCACAATGAATGAAATCCCGCATATCTTTTTTTGTTCTTTTTCTGAATCATCTCCTTATAAAATTGCATTTTTTTTCATAAAGCACGAGTTAAAGTTTTTCACTTCAAAATTGATCATCCAACTCAACGTCGTCGTCCTCATCAAACAAGGTCAAGGACAAGAATCATGAGCGAGCAGGAAAACACTCAAAATCAGGAAATGCGTCAAGAAATGAATACCATGAGGGAGCAAATAGCAGAAATGATGGGGATGATGAAGGAAATGCTTAAAGGAAAAGCTATTGCAGAAACATCCCAATCTCACAACCCCATTCCCGAGCCTCATAAAGAAGCTGTCTTATTCCCTCCTGAGATTTCCTCTGGGCATCCAAATATTCAACAAATGTACCCCGGTCAAGAAGGCATGACTTCCTCATTCATATTACAGGCCCAACAAGCAGCCCACCCAAATGTTGAAAACTTAAGCAAGGCCCCTGAAGATACTTCTAAAGGGAAGATGGAATATTTTGAAGAAAGGTTAAGAGCTGTGGAAGGTGCAGATATATTTGGTACCATTGATGCAAGCAAACTGTGCTTGATTCCTGACGTCGTCATCCCAACAAAGTTCAAAGTACCTGACTTTGAAAAATATGATGGGAGTTCCTGTCCGAAGAGTCATCTCATCATGTACTGTCGAAAGATGGCTGCATATGTAAATGATGAAAAAATGTTGATTCATTTCTTCCAAGACAGTTTAACTGGAGTTGCTACTCGTTGGTATATGCAATTAGATAGCTCACAAGTGAGCAAATGGAAAGATCTTGCTGACCTGTTCTTGAAACAATATAAGCATAACCTAGACATGGCTCCTGATCGTCTAGACTTGCAGAGGATGGAGAAAAAGACTTCTGAGAGTTTCAAGGAATATGCCCAACGCTGGAGAGAAACAGCTTCACAAGTTCAGCCTTCTTTGACTGAAAAAGAGGCAGCAGGAATGTTTATTCATACTCTTCGTTCTCCTTATTACGATCGAATGGTGGGCAACGCATCCACTAACTTCTCAGACATTATCACAATTGGAGATCGAATTGATTTTGGGATAAAAAATGGTCGTATTGTTGACAACACAAATGATCCAAAGAAGGTTTTCATCCCAAAGAAAAAGGAAGGGGATGTCCATCAGGTGGGGCATGAGCAAAGACAAAACATCAATAGATATACTCCACATCAAAATGTGAACAATGTGGGCCAAGGATACTATATTTCGCAACCAACCCAAAATGGTGGTTCAGGAACAAACAGTTATCTTCAAAATGGCTACCAACAGAATGCGCAAACGTACCAGCAAAATAATTTTCCTCAAAGAAGTTTTAGAAGCGCTCCCAGACAAAATCATTTTGAACCAGTCCCTATGAGTTATGCTGAAATATATCCTCGATTGCTACAAAGCCACCAAATAGCCCCGATACATGTTGAACCTCTAAAACCACCATATCCAAAATGGTATAATGCAAATGTACGATGTGAGTATCATTCAGGAAACCCGGGACATTCAATTGAAGATTGTTTTGCTTTCAAATCAAAGGTAGAATCGCTAATGAAAGCTGGGGTCTTGAAGTTTGAAACGAAGAAAACTCCTGATGTTAATCGAAACCCTCTGCCAGACCATGGAATTAATGCCATTGAAGAATACTTAGAAGATGAGGAAGTGGTTGAGAAGAGAAAAATTGAAGATACGTCAGATACTGCGAAATATCACAATGTGTTTGTGGTTACAGAATATTCTGCGTTGCAACCATTGATAATTCAATATGAGGGAGTAGTTGTGGAGACTGCCAATGTTCCTACCATTGTAACAATCCAAGTGCCAAATTCTATTAATTACAGTAGTAATGCAGTTCCTTGGAACTATGGTAGCCAAAATATCATAGAAAGTGAGTCTGATGTGACCAATATTTTTGGAGTAAGTGGATTTACCCGAAGTGGAAGAGTTTACAAACCAGAGGAGGCACAAATTGAGAAAGCCTTAGTAAATAAAAGTAAAGGCAAAGAAATTATGAACGAAAAAGATAGCACTGAAGAAATTCCTGTTGAAGAATGTTTGATTATAAAGGAAAAACCTTTAAAGCTTGTGACTGATGAAGAGGCAGGTGAATTTTTGAAATTCATCAAGCAGAGTGAATACAAGATTGTGGAGCAACTTAATCGCACACCGGCTCGTATATCTATCTTATCTCTGCTCATGAGTTCTGAGCCACATAGGAAGGTTTTGATGGACATACTAAGTCAAGCACATGTGAACCACGATATCACTGTTGAAAAATTGAATGGCATCGTCGGGAATATTTCCGCATCTAGTTTCATATCCTTTAATGACGATGAACTCTCACCAGAAGGAATATCGCATACTAAGGCTCTCCATATCTCAGTTAGATACAAGGACCACATGATAGCAAAAGTACTCATTGATAATGGATCCTCATTGAACATTATGCCTAAATCAACACTGATGAAACTTCCTGTAGACCAAACACATATTAGGCAAAGCAGCTTGCAAGTAAGAGCCTTTGATGGGTCTCGCAGAGAAGTCGTGGGGGATATTGAGTTGCCAATTCAGATCGGGCCTTGTACTTTCAATATAAAATTTCAAGTGATGGATATGGTCCCTGCTTATAGGTCTGTTGGGAAGACCATGGATCCACTCTGCCGGTGTGGTTCCTTCATCCTTGCATCAGAGATTGAAATTTATCTTTGAAAACAAACTGATTTGTATATTTGGTGAGGAGGACTATATGATTTCTAAATCTGCAGCATTGTCATATATGGAAGCAGCAGAAGAGGCTCTAGAATGCTCATTTCGTTCCTTTGAAATTGCAAATGCCTCAATCGCCACTCCTGAACGATCCATTATTCAATCATTGTCAAGAGCTTCTATCATGGTTGCAAAGGTCATGATAAGAGGAGACTTTAAGCCAGGAGAAGGATTGGGGAAGGAAAAGCAAGGCAGAAAGCAAATAGTCAGTATACCGAAGCATCCTGGAAGATTTGGGTTAGGATATAAGCCCTCAGCCGCAGATAAGAGAGAAATGCAAGAAAAGAATAAACAAGAAAGAGCTTCCCGCTTGATGAACCAGGAGTTAGACACAACAAAAATGTATATCCCACATCTTTATGAAACCTTTATAAAAAGAGAAGTTCTTTATCCTGATATGCAATCTGAAGTTGTCACCTTAGCAGTTGGGATGTCCGATTTGTCAATCGTTGCAGTTATAGAGGAGCAGTCTGAGGATGATGGATTTGTTTATCGCTGTGCACCGGGTTTTGAGTTGAGCAACTGGGAATCTAAAGAAAATCTTTCTTTTTTCAATTTGATGCAAGAGTAATTTCCTGTTTTTCGTTATTTAAGCTTTAGTTATTTAAGTTTTATATCTTTTAGCTATGCCCAAGGCTATCGGATCTTTATTTTGTGACAAGGGCTTTTATCTTAATAAATGCATTTTCACGTTAAGGCATATCTATCTTCTCTCATTTCTTTTTGAATATTCTGTTTACTAGCTTTTGTTTCTTTTCTCTCTTTTCTCCCACCAATCCTCTCAATCCAATACAGGACCGAAATTATTGATTTAAAAGATGAAATTTGTAACGATCCAGAAATTGATTTTAATACCCCGATATTTAATGTCGAGCTTGGCGAGGAGGATGATGAGTTTGAATTAATAGAGGATAATGATGATTTGTCGCCTGAGCTATTGAGACTTATTGAAGAGGAGGAAAAGGCGACGTTACCGTATCAAGAAGTTTTGGAGACCATTAACTTAGGTACTAATGAAGAGGTTAAGGAAGTGAGACTGGGAACCTTGATTGCAAAGAATGTACGAAATAAATTGATAGAACTGCTACAAGAATACAAAGATGTGTTCGCTTGGTCTTATCAAGACATGCCAGGACTGGATACAGATATTGTAGTGCACCATTTACCATTAAAAGAGGGTTATGTACCAGTAAGACAAAAGTTACGAAAATTGAAGCCTGATATGCTCATCAAAATCAAAGAGGAAGTAAAAAAGCAATTTGATGCTGGTTTTCTTGCTGTTTCCAAATACCCTGAATGGGTTGCCAATATAGTACCGGTCCCAAAGAAAGACGGGAAAGTGAGAATGTGTGTGGATTACAGAAGCTTAAACAAGGCAAGTCCTAAAGATAATTTTCCTCTACCTCATATTGACGTACTTGTTGACAACACAGCTGGATTTTCCACATTCTCATTCATGGACGGATTCTCAGGATACAACCAGATCAAGATGGCTCCAGAAGACCAAGAGAAAATGACATTTTATCACTATGTGGGGAACTTTTTGTTATAAAGTCATGCCATTTGGTTTGAAAAACGCAGGAGCAACTTATCAACGTGCTATGGTTACTCTTTTTCATGATATAATGCATAAAGAGATTGAAGTTTATGTTGATGATATGATAGCCAAATCTCGTTCTGAAGATGAGCATGATGTCATTCTTCGTAAGCTTTTTGAACGTCTCAGAAAATATCAATTGAAGCTTAACCCCTCAAAGTGCATCTTCGGAGTTTCCTCGGGAAAACTATTGGGATTTATCGTGAGTCAAGAAGGGATCAGAGTCGATCCTGATAAAGTAAAGGCTATTACAGACATGAAACCACCACAAACTGAGAAGGAAGTCAGGAGCTTTTTGGGAAAACTAAACTATATTTCGCGGTTCATCTCGCACCTAACCGCTACTTGTGAGCCAATATTGAAGTTACTTCGTAAAAGTAACACGAGTAAATGGAATGAAGATTGTCAAACAGCCTTCGACAAGATAAAGCAATACCTGCAAAATCCACCCATATTGGTTCCCCCGACACCTGGTAGGCCTCTAATCTTGTACTTGACGGTTTTAGAGGACTCAATGGGGTGTGTGTTATGCCAACATGATGAATGGGAAAAGAAAGAGCAAGCAATTTACTATTTGAGTAAAAAGTTCACTAGTTATGAAGCAAAATATTCATTGCTTGAGAAGACATGTTGCGCTCTAGCCTGGATCGCTCACCGGACTTAGACAATACATGTTGTACTACACTACCTGGTTGGTGTCAAAAATGGACCCAATCAAGTATATTTTTGAGAAGCCATCACTGTCAGGAAGGATCGCGAGGTGGCAAGTTCTACTATCGGAGTATGACATTGTTTACGTTACAAGAAAAGCAATAAAAGGAAGTATACTTGCTGACTTCCTAGCAGACTTACCGATAGAGGATTATAAATCAGTGAATTTTGAATTCCCTGACGAAAATATCATGGCAATTATGAAAGAAGAAGAGGATGAGATCGTAGACCCTGAGTTATGGACTATGTTGTTTGACGGAGCATCAAATGAACTAGGGCATGGAATTGGAGCAATATTAATCTCTCCTGAAGGAAAATTGTTCCCGGTGACGGCAAAGTTATACTTTGATTGTACTAACAATGTTGCTGAATACGAAGCATGTAGCATGGGAATCCAGACGGCTAGACACATGAAGATCCAAAAGATACGAGTATACGGGGATTCCATGCTAGTTATCTTACAACTGAAAGGGGAATGGGAAACCAGAGATTCAAAATTAATCCCATACAAAAAATACATACTTGAACTATGTGAAGGTTTTGATGAAGTGACTTTCAGTCATATCCCACGAGAAATAAATCAGATAGCTGATGCACTTGCTACTTTATCAGCTATGTTTATGATAGAAGCAAATGAAGAGGTCCCACCAATACAACAGATTGAAAAGCGAGAATCGCCAGCTCACTGTATGCATATTGAAGAAGAATCTGATGGGAAACCATGGTTTTATGACATAAAAACTTTCATCAAACAGAGAGAATATCCTAAAGGGATATCTGAAAATGATAAACGGACACTTCGAAGACTTGCGATGAATTTCTATCTGAATGGAGAAGTTTTATATAAACGAAATCATGATATGGTTCTCCTGAGATGTGTGGATGCAGTAGAAGCTAATAAAATTATGGAGGAGATACACGATGGAGTTTGTGGGACCCATTCTAGTGGACATATGATGGCAAGACAAATCCTTAGAGCGGGATATTACTGGTTGACTATGGAAACAGATTGCATTAAATATGCTAGAGAATGCCACAAGTGTCAGATATACGCAAACAAGATTCATGCACCGTCTTCTGAGTTACATGTTTTATCATCACCTTGGCCGTTCTCGATGTGGGGGATAGATGTGATTGGTCCAATTGAGCCAAAAGCTTCAAATGGTCACCGTTTCATTCTAGTTGCTATTGATTATTTTACTAAATGGGTGGAAGCAGCATCATATTCAAGTGTCACAAAAAATGTCATTCAAAAATTCCTGAAAAGAGAAATAATATGTCGATACGGATTGCCTGAGCGAATTATCACTGATAATGCCAAGAATTTTAATAACAAGCTTATGGCGGAATTTTGTGAAAAGATGAAAATCAAACATGCAAATTCGACTGCTTACCGACCTAAAATGAATGGAGCTGTAGAAGCAGCTAATAAGAATATCAAGAAGATTGTCGGAAAAATGACAACTACATATAAAGATTGGCACGAGATGCTCTCGTATGCATTGCATGGATATCGAACTGCTATTCGCACATCTACGGGTGCGACACCATTTTCTCTGGTCTATGGCATGGAGGCTTGTCTCCCCATTGAAGTGGAAATCCCGTCCCTCAGGGTTATAATGGAATCAGAGTTAGAAGAATCAGAATGGATTCGCACTAGGTATGAACAGTTGAACTTCATTGAAGAAAAAAGACTATCTGCCTTATGTAGAGGGCAGTTGTACCAAAGAAGAATGTCACGAGCATATCAGAAGAAGGTACACCATCGTCATTTTCAAGAAGGAGATTTAGTTTTGAAGAGGATTCTTCCCTTTATAAAGGATCACAGAGGGAAATGGACTCCGAATTATGAGGGACCATACATAGTAAAGAAAGCCTTTTCAGGAGGAGCCTTGATATTGACTAATATGGATGGGGAAGATTTACCGAATCCAATCAATTCGGACGTGGTCAAGAGATATTTCGCGTAATCAAGAAAACTCACCAAGCAAGCATTTTATCGGGATATAGATGAATTTCTGGAAATTTACATTTTCATCTACTTTCCTTGTATCGTTCATATTGTGCTATCACCCTACTTGTGAATCTTCAAGATATATTATCAATAAACTTGTACTCTTTTCAATTTCTGATCATTGATCTATATCACTACTTTTATCTGAATCTATTCTTATCCGAACAAGAGATCCTCATTGCTATTATCGTCACACACTTTCACTTCAGATAGATATGCTTTTAAAATGAGAGTCAATAAAGATAAAAAGCCCAAAAAAAAAAAAAAAAAAAAAAAAAAAAAAAAAAGCAAAAAAGCAAAAAAGAAAAAAAAAGAAAAAGGAAAGTGGGAAAACAAAAATTATCTCTTGCATTAAAATGAAAATAAATTCCTAATTGTAGTTACAATGTCTAAAATTAACAATATTGTGGCAAAAGCGATGTGACGGTCGTGATATTCAATGCTATGACGAGCTGATTATTAAGAAGAAGATACAAGGGCAAATTTTGGGATTTTAGGCTACGAAGCGTCATCTCACACAATCAGTAAATAGAGGCTAGGGCAATTTTGGAGGTTAAAGACACTCATTTTATTTTGAGTCATGCGACATTATCACAGGGAAAGCTTAACGATACTTAACACTAGGGCAATTTGAGAGGATTTGAGCCCCTTTAAGTGATACCTCGCCCGCTCATGAATCAGTTTATTACTTTTAGCGAAAAGGAAAATCATGTTGAGTTGGATATTGAAAAGAAGTGAGAAAATTTGAGGTTCTCTTAAAAAGAAAAAATCAGGTTTTCAAAGATATTTACGCTTGAGTTTCATATGCTTTACTTTTAAACATCCACATTTCCTGAAAAAAATTCACATATCAAGGCACATTGTCTTGTCCTCGGAGAAGTCAAATACGCTAGGTGTTTCAGTCAAGCAGCCTAGTGTCAAGCTCTTTTTTTTTATTATTATTCAATAAAGATTACAACGCACATGTGAAAAATTTCAAGCTCATATCGAGGGTGAGATGCCGATACGAGTCATTTTTATGTTTATTTTAGGATCATATCGAGGGTGAAGTGCCGATATGTATCCATTTTTTATTTCATGTTCCTGATCATATCGAGGGTGAAGTGCCGATATGTATCCATTTTTTATTTCATGTTCCTGATCATATCGAGGGTGAAGTGCCGATATGTATCCATTTTTTATTTCATGTTCTTGATCATATCAAGGGTGAAGTGTCGATATGCATCATTTTTTTTTTTATTATTTCATGTTCTTGATCATATCGAGGGTGAAGTGCTGATATCTATCCATTCTTTATTCATGTTCCTGGTCATATCGAGGGTGAAGTGCCGATATGTATCCATTCTTTATTCATGTTCCTGATCATATCGAGGGTAAGATGCCGATATGAGTCATTTTAAATTCATGTTTATTTTAGGATCATATCGAGGATGAAGTGCCGATATGGACTAAAGTGTTTTTATTGTTCATGCTCTTATCGAGGGTGAGATGCCGATATGAGTCATTTTAATTCATATTTTATTTTAGGATCATATCGAGGGTGAAGTGCCGATATGTATCCATTTTTTTTATTTCATGTTCCTGATCATATCGAGGGTGAAGTGCCGATATGTATCCATTATTTTTTATGTTCCTGATCATATCGAGGGTGAAGTGCCGATATGTATCCATTTTTTATTTCATGTTCCTGATCATATCGAGGGTGAAATGCCGATATGTATCCATTCTTTATTCATGTTCATGCTCATATTGAGGGTGAGATGCCGATATGAGTCATTTTAATTGCTGTTGATTTTAGGATCTTATCGAGGTTGAAGTATCGATATGAAAAAAATAAAAATAAATTGTTGTTGTTTTCACTGCTATTATCTTTGACTCGCTTTGTTTAATTTTAATTAATATTGAACAAAATAAGGTCTACGCGTTTGTCAACCTTCTAATGCTATAAGGATGAACAAACGAGGGCAAGCTGTAGACACCAATTTTTGTCCGATATTATTTAAAATTAACAAGTTTTGAATATTTAAAATAAATATAAAAAAAAAATGTTTTATTTTGATTTTGAAGTTTTCTCCTAAATTAGTTTTTTTTAAAACTAAATTTAGTTTGATTGTAATATTGTCTACATTTATCTAAAATTTAATTTTTTTTTTTTTTTTTTTTTTGAAATAATGTAATAGGAATTTAAAAAAAAAAAAGAAAAAAAAAAAACTTCTCCCTCCATGGACGCCATTTTCTTCTTCTTCTTCCCCATTTTCAACCTACAAATCGCGAGAAGATCTTCACCATTTATGGCCTCATTTTTCATTTTCTTCTTCTTCCCCATTTTCAACCTACAAATCACAATGAGATCACTTTCCCATCTCATGGCCATTTTTTTTCTTCATCTTCTCTCTTGCCCATTCCCTCATTTTCAGCTTACAAACTTTGAAAAAAAAGGATCTTATCTTCCCTAAAAATCAGTTGCTCAAGGACTTTGAATACATCTCCCATGCTCCAATGTTTTCTTTCCATCTATAAATACGGGTTGTCTTTGTTCTTCAAAACAGGGGAGAAAAAGGAGGAAGAGGTGAAAAGAAAAGGAAAGAGGGAGCTCATAGTCATCTATAGCAAGAAAAAGTTAAAAACCATCTTTATTTTCTTATTTCCAAAAGCTATTTCTCTATAAAAACGGAGTGCCCCTGTTTATTTTAGTTTTCTTTTCAAAAGCAAAAACTCATCGTTTTCACACTAAAATCGCCTGAATTCGACACCTAAAGTCGTCGGAAGTTTATCCATTTTCGTGGTTCTCTTTGGGCATGAGTCTAAGTTGAAGAAATGGTCCAAAAAATAGCTGGTATTGGTTCGATTTCGGAGGCTCTGGTTTTTTTCATTTTTCTGGAAAAGGGAGGAGAGAAGAAGAAGCAAATCTGTCTATTTTAAAATCACTTTTTTTACCTGTCAGTATTATTACATATTTAATTTACAATATTATTTAATATATATAGCACTAGCCCAGTGGTTTCCGTCCAAATTTTGTATCCCCCACGTCCGGTGGTTCAAATCCCACCAACGCCACTTTGTCATTTTTTTTTACATCTATTATCGAAATATTGATTTTAAATTAAATCGCCAATATCTATGCACCAGGAAAGAGTTGGCTCGGTGGTCATTTGTGCGATCTTAACTAATTATGGGCCTGGGTTCAATCCCTGGGCCGACAACATTTTTTTTCTGTTTTGCATTATTAAAATAATTTTTGTTTAATAAATATCTTGCATAATATAATATGATATTACTATGCCCTTTTATATATATATCATTTTTCCTTTTATATATATATATATATTTTTTTTTATGATAGGATATATTATTTTAAACTAGTATAAGCTTTAATTTAATTGATTTGTTTATATATATATATGTATTTTTTTTTCTCTATTCAATTTTAATTTAATTATTATGTCACATTTACATTTTTGAGGTTTCTCATATTCAAAACCAACACCATAACTTAAGTCAATCCTCTAAAATATTATACTAAAATTTTGTTTAAAATTTTTAAAATAAGAAATTGGGAAATTTTAGGATGCTAATTTTCCCTTAAAAAATGTTTTATTACGAAGGAATTAAAAGGATATTGGAAATTTTAGGATGCTAATTTTTCAATCTAAAAAAAAACAAACTAAATATTCCTATCTTAAAACAATAAATATATCCTTATTTAAAAACCAATAAAATTTAAAAATATTAATAAATTTCAAATTGATTAAATAACTCTTCCTCAATAATAAAAATTAAAAATTTAAGAAAACCTTTAGCCTTAGTAACAATTCCATTTCCGATTTTGATAAAAATATTTTATAAAAACAAATGACATTCTCCATAAAACATAAAGCAATTCTCAGATTTAAAATGTTCTAAAGTTGATTTTCAAAAATACCGACGATGGAGTTATAGGAGTTTTCAGGATGCTGATGTCCTATTATTTCTTGAGGAATAAAAGTTTAATTAAGGGATGCCGAAATTGAACTCAAGTTTTCTTAATGGCTTTTACGCCACTCATACTAATTTGATTAAGCCTTCTAATGTTTAGGGTATTAATCAATGAATAATGAGACATTTAAAAATAAAATTTAAAAACATATTGTGTGTTCAAAACCAAAGGCTTTAACATAAAACATTAAAGATAAATAACGATGTCGTTTTCAAAACGAACATAATAGGGTGCTAATACCTTCCCTATGTGTGAATAAACTTCCGAACCCATTTCAAAAGTTAGTAGACTATCCTTAATAAAATTCCTAGGTGACTAATCACACCTATCCCGATAAAACCAATGATTAGTGGCGACTCTTTTACTTCTCCGCGTCGCGGGTACGTAGCGACAGACGGTTTGTGCAAGATTTCTCCAAAATTGCTTCAGCCTTGACACGTTTGACCCGGAAGGGGGTTGATTTTATATGGTCTGAGGATTGTGAGAGGAGCTTTGAGGAGCTCAAGAAGAGGCTTGTGACAGCACCTGTTCTAGTGTCGCCTGATAGGACTGGTGGTTTGACTGTGTATACAGATGCTTCCCACAGAGGTTTGGGATGTGTGTTGATGCAGCATGGTAAAGTTATAGCTTATGCTTCTCGTCGATTGAAGGAGCATGAGAAGAAATATCCGACTCATGATTTAGAGTTGGCGGACTTGTGCATGCATTGAAAATATGGAGGCATTATTTGTATGGTGAGAAGATTATGATATTTACCGACCATAAGAGTCTCAAATATTTCTTCACTCGAAGGAATTGAATATGAGACAACGGAGATGGTTAGAGCTCGTCAAGTATTATGACTGTGACATTCGATATCATCCTGGGAGAGCCAATGTAGTGGTGACGCGCTCGAGGGGAAGTCTTCTCATTCATCGCTTTGTCGCCCTTACCTTTGAGTTTGAGGTGGGATATGGAACGAGTGAGATAGCATTGCTTACGCCGAGGTCACCGTGAGTCCGGCTAGTTTGACAGTGGGGCCTACTTTGAGGCGAGGATGATTGATGCCAAGAGGGGAGAGGTTCATTTGCGGGCCGGTTTTAGAGAGGCCGAGTCGATGTTCCTAGTCATTTTACCTTCTCTACGACAGTGCTCTAATGTATCGTAAGAGGCTATGTGTGCCTTTAGGATCGACTTTTAGAAGGGACTGTTGGAGGAGGCTCACGATTCTATCTTCTCTATACATCCAGGTAGTACGAAGATGTACAGGGACCTGAGAGAGCACTATTGGTGGCCGGGGATGAAGTTTGAGATAGCGGACTTTGTTAGTAGATGTTTGACTTGTCAGCAAGTCAAAGCTTTGAGGAAGAGTCCATCGGGTTTGCTTAACCCTCTGAGTGTGCCAGAATGGAAATGGGAGGAGATTTCCATGGACTTTATCAGTGGTTTGCCGAGGACGCCCAAGGGTTATGATACCATTTGGGTGATTGTAGACCGTTTGACGAAGACCGCGCACTTTATACCTGGGAGGATCACCTACCCAGTTGAGACTTGGGCACAGTTGTATCTACGGGAGATCGTTAGATTACATGGTGTGCCAGTGAGGATTGTTTCTGATCGGGACACTCGTTTTGTCTCGAAGTTTTGGCGAGCTTGCATTCACTATGGGTACAGGCTTGGATTTTAGCACTCTTTTCACCCCCGCAGGCAGATGGTCGACCAGAGAGAGTTAACCAGATTCTGGAGGACATGTTGAGGGCTTGTGTTCTTGATTTTGGAGGCAGTTGGGATTCTCAATTGTACTTGGTAGAGTTTGCTTATAATAACAGCTACCAGGCTACTATTGAGATGGCACCTTTGAGGCACTTTATGGTAGAAAGTGTCGATCTCCACCACCTGGATGAGGTTGGAGAGAGAAGGCTTTTGGGACCCGAGTTGTTACAGATTGACTAGTCGGTCTATTGACTTGATCAGAGAGAGGATGAGGGTTGCCCGGAGCGCACGTAAGAGTTATGCGGACAAACGACGTAGTCCACTCGAGTTTTCAGTGGGGGACCACGTGTTTTTGAAGGTAGCACCTATGAAGGGTGTTATGAGATTTGGGAAGAAGGGTAAGCTGAGCCCTAGATTTATTGGCCCATTTGAGATACTCGATCGAGTAGGAGCAGTGGCTTACCGATTGGCTTTATCACCTTCTTTATCGGCGATTCATAATGTTTTCCATGTATCTATGCTTCTAAGTACATGGCGATCCTTCACACGTGATTGATCACGAGCCGATAGTTTTGGATGCTAGTATGTCTTATGAGGAGACACCGTTGAGATTTTAGCATTCGAACAAAAGGTGTTGAGAAACAAGACGATACACTTGGTGAAAGTCCTTTGGAGGAATCAAGTGTCAGAAGAAGCTACGTGGGAGCGTGAGGATGATATGCGGGCAAAGTATCCTCGACTTTTCACCTAGTGAGTTTACTTTTCGGGACGAAAAGCTCTTTTAGGAGGGTTGACTGTAACGTCCCGTTATTTTGTGATAAAATTTTATTTATTTATTTATTCATTTTATTTTAATTCAAGTAATTAAGTTCATTTATTTATTATTAAATTAGAAATTTGCAATTTATTTCATTTTAATTCATTTTAATGGCTTTATTTATTTAAATACGTTTTAATGGTGTTAATAATTATTAACGGGCCAATTAATAATTATTAATCACCATTGAGGTAGTTTGAGATGTTCGGGATTCGTTTTAAGCCAAAAGTCATAAAAGGGCAAAGTTGTAATTTCCCAAAATTTCAAAATATCTAAAATTACTATTTGATCTTCTCTTTAAATGAAACTTTGACCAACCAATTGACCAAAATTTTTGCTCATTCTTCTCCTCCAAGCCGTGGGCTTCAAGAAGCAAAAGAGAGAATTTGGCTTTTGTTCGTTTCTTGCCTGGGATCGACTCAATCTTGGATATTTCGGAAAGCCCTCGGGTCAAGGATCATTTTCCATCTACCCATCGTCCGTTTCTCTCGAGATCCTAGGAGTTCTCGGTAAGAATCTCTTCAAACCCTAAGCTCCAAATAGTGTTTTAATGGAGTTTTGCTTGTTTTCTTTCGATTTCTTGCCGTGAAACTCCGGTGTTTGTCAATTCGGGAGTAGTTTTAAATGTTTTTGGAAACTATTCCATAACCCTAAAACCGAGTTTCAAATAAAACCCTTTCCGTTTGAAATTTACCCTTTTGGGATTGAAAATGGGTTAGAAATTAATGAACGAATGTTTATTTAAATTCAATTCGGGAAAGGGATTAATGTTCAAAAACACTATTCATCGATACCCATTGAAATCGGGATGATCGAATTTGATTAAAACCAACTCAAAACGTATTTGAATTGCCAAAAAGCCGAAAAACCAAACCCGAGACTTGTTTTTGATGATAGGGCCGTGGGCCTCTTTGTGGGTTTTATTGGGTTTTCGTTGCTTTGTATGATTAGTAGTTGTTTGATTGATAGTTGGTTTCGTTATTGATTGTTACGATGTAATTCGTTTGTAGGTGTTTTTGAACTTCGTGGTTGATCGCTCCTTCGAACTTAGGAGCTAAATCATCTTATTAATAAGGTGAGAATAGTTAGCATTTAAATTAACTATGGAAAGCAAACTAGTGTGATGGTTTGAGAGTTTGAAACTAAGATTAGAATCCGAACCTAAGATTAGAGGGTTGTGACTTAGTGCCCTTAGGATTAAGAGTTAATCCTTAAGCGAGAACTTAGGAGTTCTCGAGTTAGACTTGAATCTTAAAAGATTCTAACTTAGTTTCGGTATGAAACTAAGGTTGGATTATTTATTTTAGACAAGATGATCTAACTTGTATTTGAAACGGTTAATAGAACCTCGGATTATTCGGAAGTATAGAATTCGGAGGACATAGGTTAATCGTTTAAATTATGATTCTAATTTTATTACTAATATCGGAGTTCGATCGTCATATCGTTCATCCGAGATTCTCAGTTATTTTTCTTTTTGTCATTTACTTTATGTCCTTACTTATGCCCATTTACCTTATGTGTATTTCGATTACTTTATCATTTACTTTACTTTATTTATTTGTACAAGCATATGCAAGCATATGCATAACATTTTGCACCATTATTTATTATACCTTAACATCTCGCATCATTGAAAAGAGAAAAGAAAAGAATGAAAGGAACGGTGGATGAGTGGATACCCACGTTACCTTCATGCATAAGGTGAATGGTGGATGAGTGGATTCCCACATTACCTTCATCATGCATAAGGTTGAATGGTGGATGAGTGGATTCCCACATTACCTTCATGCATAAGGATAAGGGTGGATAGTTTGTAAAAATCCACATTACCTTCATTACATGCATAAATGGCAAATGCGTATCCTATGGATGTACTCATTACTTTTATGCATATGATAGATGAGAAAGAGAGTCGAGATGTTATATTTTATGCAAAGTCATTTACTTTTCTTACTTTATGTTATAACAAGTTAAAGGATGAATAATTAGCCTAAGTGTGTTAATTAGTTTCATCAATTGGAAAATATGACTTAGAATAACCTAGACTTTGGAGAATTCTAGGAAGGATTGTGTCGGTTTATTGGACACAAATCGAATGCGAGTTTGAGGTCTATATTTACTTTTTATGCTTATTTTTCTCACTGGGCTTAAGTTGTTAGCTCATGATATTACAAAAATTTCAGGTAATGCCCTGGCTAGAGGCCGTGGACGGGGAGATGGTGCTGCGTGATCGAGGGATGCTGGCCTCGAGATGGACTTGTCTTTGTAAAGTTTGTGTAACACTTTTATAAATTTTTGAACACTTTGATGTTGTATATAGCTCATAAGAGCTTTTGATGTGGTTTTTATGTGATGAAATATTTGAACTCCTGATTTGGACTTAAAGTCCATGAGATTTTGATTAGATTTGAAATTAGGTTGTAAACAGGTTTTCGGCATGCCAATTTTCAAACAAAACCACGCCAATTTTTCGTAAATTAAAAGACTTACTGTTTTCTCCTGAATTTAATTTATTTAAAAATGACGGGTCATCACGATTGGTATCGAGCCGACGCGGGTTCGGAGACTACATGCGATGCATGTTTGTATTTCATGTTTTGTTTTAAGTCCATTCTCGAAAGTCATCATCCGAGATCAAGAGCACCGGTATTCCTAGACCTTATCTTTAAACTCGCATTTCATTTCGATTTGGTAAAAGAGTGGTGAATCCTCTTTTACAAGTGACTTATCTTGTTTTATTGACTTTATTTCAGTATGCCTCCTAGAAGGGGGGCTAGACGAGCTGGAGTGAGAGGTAGAGGTAGAGGTAGAGGCAGAGCTCGGAGCCCTACACCTCCACCACCTCCACCTGTGATTCCTATAGTACCTCCGCCAGTGATTCCTGTTATACCGCCACCTGTTCAGGGGCGAGGAGTTTATATTTCTGAGGAGGATTATCTGGGATTATTGCGAGATGCTGGTAGACCAGTATTGCCAGTTGTACCACCACCTAGACCAGCTGATGTGGCAGTTGATCAGGTTGGATCTACCGATGCTGCTCGATTTTTGAGAGAGTATAGTAGACGTGCACCTGGTGAGTTTAACGGTAGGTCTTTGGACCCATCTTTTGCTGAGCTCTGGATTGATAGAGTTGAGAGAGCTTTCGAGTTTATCAGGTGCCCGGACCATCTGAAGGTCCATTGTGGTACGTATTCTTTGGTTGATGATGCTCTATATTGGTGGAGAGGTCTCCATAGATCACTTTCTTTGACTATGGAGGTTACTTGGAAAGTATTTCGTGAGAAATTTTATGAGAAATACTATTCTGCTGATTTGAGAGATAGATTGGAGGTGGAATTTCTGACCCTGAAACAGGGTGATAGCTCGGTGACCGAGTATGAGAGAGAGTTTGACCGACTGTCTAGATTTGCTCCTGGACAGGTTGCTGATCCTGAGAGCAAGATGAGGAGATTTTTAGTAGGGCTGAGAGCCGAGATTAGGGGTCATTTACGCACCCTGCGTCCGGCTACCTACGAGCAGGCTTTAGAGTTTGCCCTTTCTTTAGATTTGGCATCTGAAGAAAGGAAGGGTAAACTAGCTGCTATCGGAGAGACTTCCTCTCATAAGAGGAAGGTGGAGGATGACCGTGCTGGTCGAGTACCACCACCACAACGAGAGACAATGTCGGCGCAGCAGCTCCGGGTGGGATTCGGTTTGGACACCGAGAGCACAGAGACAGGCTCCCCTACCACTTAGGTGTTTTACTTGTGGTCAGGAGGGTCACCTATCTAGGTCCTGTAGAACTTATCAAGGCTCATCCACCGCAGATGGTTACCCGGGATAGGGTATTCAGCTGAGACCTTATCAGGCACCACCGCTTTGTATGCTCCTCCAATTAGAGGTAGAGGTCATGACCGAGGCGGAGGTCGACCGGGGCGGAGGACGATTTAGAGGTAGAGGTCAGGGTGGCCATGCACGCCAGCTTTAGACTTCCACCTGTTGTTTAGCCGCCACGATTTTACCTCCACCACCACCGAGATTTCCTCCACCGCCACATCGATTCACGCCTCCACCTGCTCGATGTCGGCCGGAGTTTATGCTACTAGAGAGGAGGCGGAGGCTGCAGTACCGTAGTTCCTGGTACTGATTGTTTTAGGCCATTCAGCCTTTGTTTTATTTGATTCTTGAGCTAGCCACTCTTTTATTTCTTCCGCATTTGTTGAGTCGGCTATGCTTGAGTCCCAGACCGTTAGGGTTTGAGATGCGTGTTTCTACCCCAGTGGGAAGTTTATTATTGCCGATAGTATGATTAGCACAGATGATTTGTGCTTTATGGGTTGTTGTTTGCATGCTACTTTGATTATCATGCCTATGTCCGATTTCGATGTGATTTTGGGTATGGATTGGCTATCAGCTAATCGTGCCACTATTGATTGTACAGAGAGAGTAGTTGATTTTATGAGTCCATGTGGGACTAGTGTACGTTTTCGTGGGACTAGTAGTAGATCAGTACCCACTTTGATATCGATGTTAGAAGCTAGTATGCTTCTAAGTGATGGAGCCTTGGGCTATATAGCTAGTGTGGTTGACACTTCTATACTAGAGGCTAGTTTGAGTTCAGTGCCTGTAGTGAGGGATTTCATTGATGTTTTCCCCGATGAGTTGCCCTGTTTGCCACCGGTGAGACAGTTTGATTTTCAGATTGAGGTTGCTCCTGGGACAGCTCCATTGTCCAAAGCACCCTATCGTATGGCACCGGCTGAGTTGAAAGAACTCCAGAGCCAGTTACAGGGACTTTTAGACTTGGGGTTTATACGCCCAAGTGTTTCACCGTGGGGAGCCCCGGTGTTGTTTGTGAAGAAGAAAGACGGTTCTATGCGTTTGTGCATTGATTATAGAGAGTTGAACCATGTTACAGTGAAGAACAAGTATCCTTTGCCCAGGATAGATGACTTGTTTGATCAGTTGAGGGGAGCCACTATCTTTTCGAAGATAGATTTGAGATCTGGCTATCATCAGTTGAGGATTCGGGATGAGGATATTCCCAAGACTGCATTCAGGACGCGTTATGGACATTATGAGTTTGTAGTTATGTCCTTTGGCTTGACTAACGCTCCTGCAGCTTTTATGGACCTTATGCACACGGTGTTTAGGAGGTTCATTGACTCGTTTGTGATTGTTTTTATTGATGATATCTTGGTTTATTCCAAGACAGAGGAGTTGCACGCTATACAAATTTTCTATACCCTAAAATTAGGGTTTACAAATTTTCTACTAAAATTTAAAAACCTAAGTGCCTCAAGAATACCTAAACAGTCAATAAGAAAACCTCCACAATTTATATAACACAATTTATATAAACATACATAAAACAATTTTTATGCAACCCACAAAAATTTTCGAAAATTCACAATTTTGCATGATAATTAAAATTAGCTCTGATACCAATTGAAGGGATGATTTACAAAATTAGCGGAATTTATTTAGTAACACAAATTAACACTTAATTTAGGGTCTATTAATATCATGCAATTTGTGATAAAAACATGTAGATTCATGCTCGTTTTTTGAAAATTAAAACCCTTTACTTACATTGAGTAAAATATGGAGAATCGATTGGAGGTTTCTTTACAGCATCAAATCCTCAGCAACACCGGATCTTCTACGCTATATCTTGATCGATCAAACGAAATCCGATTGTGGGATCGAACTTAAGAAGAAATTGGGAAGAAGAAAAATATTTTCTTCCCAATTTTGAATATCAAAATCGGCAAAGGGAGAGAAAAGGAGGAAGAGAGATTTTTCAATTTCCAAAGAATTGAATTGTCTGATTTATGAATGACCCAACCCTCCTATTTATAGAAAAAAAGGAATCCTAATCACATTAGGATTAATCTATAGAGATAAATACAAAAAGAATAAAGATTATCTCTTTCCTTTATCTTGCAATTTCGAAAATGCCATAGATAAATAGGAGATTATTTTATTTTCTTTATTTTATTTATCTTGGGTAAACAAATCTATGTAATTATTTTAGGATATAATTCAAACAATTATGTCCTCAAAATACATGGCATGGCCGAAATTATCATCATAAAATAATAAATAAATACAATTTATTTAATTAATTATTTTGAGCCAATTCCAATTGGGTTCATTAATCCAATTGGGCTTGAAACTCTCTCTTAAATTAATAAGTCCAACTTAATTAATTTATTTATTAATTACCATTTAAATAAAATATTTTATTTAAACAATTAATAATATTAATATTTTCTCCCGACTAAATATTATCTAATTTATATTTAATTATTAATTTCCATTTAAATAATTTTCATTATTTAAATAATTAATAATAAATATTATAATTATTAATTTCCATAAATTCATTATTTAATTAATAATTTTATTGACAATATTTTATTATTAATTTAATTAATTTTAATTATTAATTTCCGTTTAAATATAATTATTTAAACAATTAATAATTGTTAATTAATTTCAAATTATTAATTACCATTTAAATATACACAATATTTAAATAATTAATAATGTAGAATTAATAATATTTCATTATTAATTTCATGTTTAAATAAACTCATTATTTAAACAATTAATAATGTTTATATTAATTACCGTTTAAATATACTCAATATTTAAACAATTAATATTGCCTATTTTAAGTAATTCACTTTACTTAAAATTTCCATTTCTTCTACTTGATTTCGCGACTACGATATTTGGGCTAGCATAGGGACCCGATGGACCTATAGATCATAGGCTTAATAATTAGTCAATTAAGTGATTAACACATAATCGATTAATTACTTATTATCTAACTATGAATAATTCCACTATAGATTCATAGCTGAACTCCCCTCACTATAGATGAGTTATGTCCATTTAGTTTATCTTTTATTTATATCTCCGATATATCCTTCACGTGGAACCCTCATAATTACAAAGGATAAATTTACCGTTTTGCCCCTGTAATTACCGCTTTATCCTTGTGTTCCCGCGATTCTCCAATGAACTTTATCTTTAGTCGAACTAGAGATAAGATACTTCGTGATCAATAGAAGTCGTGACGTCAATTGTTCATGTCTCGAATCAAGACATCAAGGGAGTTTCCTAAAGTTCCTAAAATGTTTAGGTATCACAAGGATACCGTTAATTTATAGGAAAGTTATGAATTCCATCTCGTGAAAATGAGTTCCCAGCTACTTATCTAGTCATGTTCCCAAAACAGAGTGTATTGAGCGTTCTTACGGATCGCTCTCAACTATGTGAATCAAAGAACATAACTCCACAAATAGGAGTCCGCATTTCACTCAAGATTGAGATCTATCACGGTTGATAAACTTAGTTTGATATTCGATTATTTCTCGTAAACGGTACTAATGAGAAATTTGATCGAACATCGTGGTCCTGTCTTATACAATCAACATTGCATATGATACTTCCATTTCATGTCTCCCACATGAATGATCAGGATTAGATCATTTGTCTATAAACAAAATGGGAAGCTATCAACAGTGTTACCAGGATAAGGTTCCCAAACGTTATCCATTTACTGTAGACACTTTTAAGTTACTCATCTCGACTTTAATCCTCTCGTATGACTCACATACTAAGTCATGATTTCATAAGAGTGACTTAGGGTTTTACTATTTGAATGTTTGATATTTATATATTTCCATATATTCCTAATATCGTTAATTGAATCAATCTAGATAATATAAAGAACTTATGTTTATTTATTTAATTTATTCTTAATAAATTATTATTATTAAATAATTACAAGTTCTAGGACACCATTCCTAACAATACCACTCAAATCAACAGAGTATTCTAATACTCTTCTCCCATTTCCGGAAACATAATTCTCCTTGAGAATACAACTTAATCCACAATTAAACCACTCACTTTAAACACACCATAAGTTTACTAATTTCATTCCTTATGCACTTTCCTTATCTCCCAACTATATCCAATAAGGGATAAACCCTAAAATCTAATAACCATCTTAACCTCGATCAAACATGATCGGCATGCAACCCGGAAACATAAAAGTAATCACAACCATTTTAAACTCAAACGTCCCGTTATTTTTAAGTGATTTTTTTTATTTTTTTTATTTATTTATTTTAATTAAAGTATTTAAAGATTATTCTAGATTCAATAATCTAGAATTTAGAAGTTAATTTCGCTCGAAACCCCTTTTAATTATTTAAATAGCCTAAATTCGTTTCGGTGACATTACTAATTATTAATGGGCCAATTATAATCACCTTTATATTAATTTAAGAGCTTCGGGTTTCGATTTATAAGTCAAAAGTCATAAAAGGACGTAACCGTCATTTCCCAAATTCTTAAAATATCAAGGCACTATTCATCTTCTCTCTTTAAATTTGTCATTGACCAAAAATTTGACTCCATCTTCTCATTTTTTCTCTTCCAAAACTATGACGACCCGTCACTTTTAAATAATTAAAATTAGAAATATACAGCGGAAGTCTTTATATTTTAAGAAAATTGGTGTGGTTATGTTTGAAAATTGGCTAGCCAAAACCTGTTTACATCTTAAATTATGAAATCTAAAAACACAAGGAACTTCAAGTTCCTAATCATGAGTTCAAAGAGATTTTTATCATAAAAGTAAAACGAAAAGCTCTTAAGTGGTATATACAAATATACAACTCCAAAGTATGTATAAAATTAACAAAAAATAGTCCATGGACTTTAAATAAACCTAGTCCATCTCGAGGTCATTATCCTTTGATCACGCAACACCATCTCCTCTCCCTCGACCTCTAGCCAGGGCATTACCTGAAATTTTGTAATATCATGAGCTAACAACTTAAGCCCAGTGAGAATAATAAGAATAAAAAGTAAAGTTAGACCTCAAACCTGTATTCCGATTCGTGTCCAATCAATCTTACACAATCAATCCTAAAGTTCTCTAAACTTTAGGTAATTTCATTCTAAACTCTCCAAAGGATGATATTATTGACACTCGTATTCAAATCCTCATCCATTAACTTGTTACGACATAAATAACAAAAGTAAATAAACTTTGCATAAATATAACATCTCGATTCTCTATTCCATCGATCACATGCATGAAGGTAATGAGAACATCCCGTAGGATACGCATTCGCCCTTTATGCATGAAATGAAGGTAACGTGGACATTTCCCGTAGCATCCACCATTCAACCTTATGCATGATGAAGGTAACGTGGACATTTCCCGTAACATCCACCATTAACCTTTCATTTTCTTTCTTACTTTCCTTTCTTTTTCACTTTCTTTTCTCTTTCACTTTCTTTTCTTTTTCACTTTCTTTCAATGATGCGAGATGTTATGGTGCAATATATTATGGTGCGAGATGTTATGGTTATGCTTGCGTATGCTTGTAAAGGTAAATGAAAGTAAAGTATGAATATTAAAGTAACCAAAACAAACATAAAGTAAAGGGCATAAAGTTAAGACATAAAGTAAAATAGATAGGAATCTCGGTAGAACGATATGTAAATCGAACTCCGCTACATTAATAGAAGTAAATCCTATCTTAAACGATTAACCTATACCTTCAAAGATTCTAAACTTCCAACATAATCTGAGGTTCTATTAATCGTTCTATATAAAAGTTTGGATCTTTTAACTTCAATGATCCATCATAAGCTTCGAAACGAATCTAACTTAGAAAATCCTAAGATTTAACGCTTTCCTCGAGAACTCCTAAGTTCTCACTTAAAGGATTAACTTCTAATCTTAAGGGCACTAACTCACTTCCCTCTATTCTTAGATTCGAAACCTAGTCTTAGTTTCCAATTCTACAAATCATTATACTTATTCGCTTTCTAAAATTACTTTAAATCCTAACTATTCTCACCTTAGCCAAATAATATTTGCTCCAAGTCTCCAATTCCCACGAAACAACAACCGAGCAAACGCACCTACAATTCACCAATTTCACAACATATTACAACTCATAACTAAGATGAGAACAAGTGTGCATTTTCGGGTGAATAGTGATTTCGGATGAATAGTAATTTCGGATGAATAGTGTTTTTCAAAAATCCGGGCTCAAACCCATCAAATTCCATGATAGAAATTCATGATTTCAACTTCAAAACTCATTTATAATAAAAAAACGAACAAATCCATATAAAAAGTTTTGAAAACTTACTTTTTGGGACTTCTCTTAGAGGACGGGAAACTCCGAAAAGTTAGTTTGGATAGGTAGCCCTCGTCCCTACCAATCCAACGCAACCTAAATCATCGAAAACGGTCGAGAATTGATGAAAGCCCAAAAGAAAATCCAAACCCTCCAATGGAGGTTGGTCTCCACGGCAAGGAGAAGAAGAAATGAAGAAGATGGGTTGTCTTGGTCCATTTGGTGATATTTAAAGAATAAGTGAATAGTAATTTTAGATATTTTAAGAAATTGGAAATGACGGTTGCGTCCTTTTATGACTTTTGACTTATAAATCGAAACCCGAAGCTCTTAAATAAATCTAAAGGTGATTAATAATTATTAATTGGCCTATTAATAATTATGAATGTCACCGAAACGAATTTAAAGTATTAAAATGATTAAAAAGGATTTCGGGCGAAATTAACTACTAAAATCGAAATTACAAAAATAATAATTAATCTAAATACTTAAATTGAAATAAATAAATAAATAAATAGCATTAAATAAATAATAAAATAAATAAATAAATAAATAAATAAATTCACTTCAAAATAACGGGACGTTACAAAAACCGTAGCTTCAAGGGTTTGGGGGGAAAAATTCGGGTTTCGTTCGTTTCTCGATGGATCGACTCTATTTCGGTTGCATCGAAAAGCCTTCGGTCCTTCTCCACCTAGCAATCGTGCTTTCCATCCGTGTTCTAAGTACTTCTCGGTAAGTTAAAGTTCAAATCCTAAGCTCCAAATAGTGTTTTAATGGAGTTTACTATTTGATTCTTCGATTTCTTGCCAAGGAACTTGATGATTTTAAGTACGGTAGTTGTTTTTAGTGATTTTGAAACCTTTCCCTAAACCCTAAAACCGAGTTTCAGTCGACGCCCTTCCCGTTTGAATTTACATTGTGGGGGTTGTTTTGGGGTTTACTTTTATTGATATATTGTTTATTGTAATTAAATTCGGGAAATCGATTATTGTCCAAAAACCCGAATCATCGACACCCATTGAAATCGGGAACTTCGAAACTACTTAAAACTAACTCGAAACACCTCTAAAGTGCCTAAAAGCCGGAAAACCGAACCCAAAACCCGAAACCCGAAACCGAACCCTAGAGCACCCTTGGGTTTTTCAGGGGTTGTTCGTCGTTTTGAGCTTTTAAATGTTATTTGATCAATGTTTGATTTATTAATGTTTGTTAGATATACTTTTAATTGTAGGTTTTTTTGGATCGTTGATTGATCGTGCTTTCGGAGACTTGCAGCACAAACTAATTTGGCTAAGGTGAGAATAAATAGGATTTAAAGTATATTTAGAAACCGAATAAGTTAAACGGTTTGTAAGATTGGAAGTTGAGATTTAGATTCGAATTTAAGAGTAAAGAAAAGTGAACTAGTGACCTTAGGATTAGAAACTAGTTCTTTGAGTGAAAACTTTGGAGTTTCTCTAGGGAACATTGTACTTTTGAAAGTTCTAAGTTAGAATCGTTCCGGAGATAAGTAATGGATCATTGGAAGTTAAAGGATCCAAACTTTTAGATAGAATGGTTAAAGGCTTTCGAAAATAGAACCTTGGATTTTATTTGGAAGTTTAGAATCCTTGGAAGTGTAGATTACTTATTTAAGATAAGATCTACTTTATTTAAAGTATTGGAAGTTCGATCTACTTAATGTTCTTCTAGAATTCCTATCTATTTACTTTATGCATAAGGACATCTAAGATCCATTTACTTTATGTCCTTTATCTTATACCCTTTACTTTACGCTCCATTCATATTTACGTTTATTTACTTTTGCAAGCATACCATAACATCTCGCACCATAACATCTCGCATCATTGAAATGAAAAAGAAAAGAAGGGAAAATGATGAATCCTACGAGAAATTCACATTACCTTCAGAGAAAAAAAAAAGAAAGTGAAAAAGAAAAAGAAGGGAGAATGATGAATCCTAGGAGAAGTTCACATTACCTTCAGAGAAAAAGAAAAGAAAGTGAGAAAGAAAAGAAGGGAGAATGATGGATCGTAAGGGAAGTGCCCACATTACCTTCTTCATTCATAAGGGAGAATGTGGATCCTACGGGAAGTTCCACATTACCTTCATTCATGCATAAAGGGCGAATGTGAATCCTACGGGATGTCCTCAATACCTTCATGCTATTATCAATGGAAATATATATCATTGATAAAGAATTGAGTTGTTATGTTTATGCAAAGTTTATTTACTTTTCTTATATGTGTTTTAACAAGTTAATGGATTAGAATTAGACTACGTGTGCTAGTATTATCATCCTATAGAGTTTATGATTATGATGGTTAGTTTTCTAGAGTTTAAAGAACTATAGAAAGGATTATGTAAGACATACTGTAACGTCCCATTATTTTGTGATAAAAAAAAATTTATTTATTTTATTTTAATTTAAGCATTTAAAGTCTATTTTAGAATCGGTAATTTGGAAATTAGTAGTTTATTTCGGTTTAAATATTTTTAAATTACCTTTTTAGTTGAATTTCATTTTAATGGTATTAATAATTATTAACGAGCCAATTAATAATTATTAATCACCATTGGGATAGTTTAAGAACTTCGGGTTTTGATTTAGAAGTCAAAAGTCATTAAAAGGACGTAATCGGCAATTCCAAAATTCCTAAAATATCAAGTTACTATTCACTTTCTCTTTAAATATACCAACTGACCAAAAGTTGACAAAAAATTGCTTCATCTTTTCTCTCAAAACCGTGAGCTCCTAGGGGGAAAAAGGGATTTTTGTGTTTCGTTCATTTCTCGACGGATCGACTCGATTTTGGTTGCATCGGAAAGCCATCGAGTCTAGGATTCATTTCCACCTAACCATCGTGCTTGCCACCCGTGATCTAAGGACTTCTCGGTAACTTAAACTTTAAACCCTAAGCTCCAAATAGTGTCTTAATGGAGTTTTCTCTTTGATTCTTCGATTTCTTGTCGGGAAACTCGATGTTTGGAAATATGGGAGTTGTTTTAAGTGTTTTTGAAAACAATCTCATAACCCTAAAACCGAGTTTCAGTCGAAACCCTTTCCGTTTGAAATTTACCTTTCGGGTTTGATTATGGGTTATTTATTATTGATATATTGTTATTGTAATTCAATTCGGGAATTTACATATTGTCCAAAAACCCTAATTATCGATACCCATTAAAATCGGGAACATCGAAATTGCTTGAAACCAAATCGAAACACATCTAAATTGCCTAAAAGCCGGAAAACCAAATCCAAGACCCACTTTTCTTGGGGGGGCCGAGAGCCTCATAGTGGGGTTTGTAGAGTTTTTCGTTGTTTTGTACGCTTAGATGTTGTTTGATCGTTAATTGTTAATTTATTGATTATTAGATATAATTCTAATTGTAGGTGGTTTTGAACTTTGCTTGATCGCTCTATCAGATTTGGGAGCGAAATCTTCTTTTACCAAGGTGAGAATAAAGAGGATTTAAAGTAACTTTAGAAGCCAAATAAGTAGAATGATTTGTAGGATTGAAAGTCGATCTTTAGGTTTGAATCAAAAAGGGTATAAGAAAATAAGCTAACTTTTTAGAATTGGGAGTTAGTTTTGATCTCGAGTTGAGAGAATTCATAAGTGTTTCAAAGGAACGTTTAACTCTCGAAAGCTCTAAGTTTAGGTTAGTTCCATGCCTAAGGATGACTATTCGGAAGTTGAAGGTTTCAAGTTTAAAGAATTGAATAAGAAACTTGATTTGGAACTTCAAGTACTTATTGAGAGAATTAGAATTATCTTGAATTGGACACTTAAGATAAAGTTAGTAAGTAAGTTTATGAAAACCGTTGATTTGATTTACTTATTTTTTTTCCTCATCAGAAGTTGCTATCTTCTTATTTTATATTTAAGAGTATAATACTTGATTCATTTACCTTCTATGTTCTTTAGTTTACTTTAAAAGTTTACATTTATTTACTCGTACTTGAAAGCTTATGCACATCATATCATATCATTTTTCATAATCGAATTGGGAGGAATAATGAGGTATGCTAAGGACTGCGAGACTTAGTACTGTCTAGTATTATTCGTTTTATATTTCCGTATATGTACACAAGGAATGCTAAAGGACTGCGGGACTTTGCATGATCGGAGGATGGATAATGAGATAATGATAGAACTATGCGAGTTCACATTATTTGGTATTATCCATAATTACTGTGATACATATACGAGGATACAGAGGTGTATTTGAACCTTGTATTTGATTAGTGAGATAATGAGGTAATGTATGGACTGCGGGACTGTAACGTCCCGTTATTTTGATGTGAATTTTATTTATTTATTTTATTTATTTATTTATTTAATGTTATTTATTTATTTATTTATTTCAATTTAAGTATTTAATTTAATTATTATTTTGTAATTTCGATATTAGTACTTAATTTTGGCCCGAAATTCATTTTAATCGTTTTAATGTTTATTTTTCGTTTCGGTGACATTAATAATTATTAATAGGCCAATTAATAATTATTAATCACCTTTAGATTTATTTAAGAGCATCGGGTTTCGATTTAGAAGTCAAAAGTCATAAAAGGACGCAACCGTCATTTCCAATTTCTTAAAATATCTAAATTCACTATTCATTTATCTTTAAAAATCCAAATTTTGACCAAATGACTTCATCTTTCTCTTCCTTTCCTTCTCCTAGCCGTAGCCTTCAATCCACCATTGATGTGGATTTTATTTTCTTCGTTTCTCATTCGTTTCTCGACGAATCGTTGTGTTTTCGGTTGCGTTGGAATGGTAGGGACGAGGGCTACCTATCCAACCTAGCTTTTCGAAGTTTCCCGTTCTCTAAGGGAAATCCCAAAAAGTAAGTTTTCAAAACTTTTTAGGTGGTTTTGTTCGTTTTTTATTATAAATGAGATTTGAAGTTGAAATCATGAATTTCTATCATGAAAAATGACGATTTTGAGCCCGGATTTTTGAAAATCACTATTCACCCGAAAACACTATTCACCCGAGACACTATTCATCCGAAATCACTATTCACCCGAAATTGCACATTTGTTCGCATATTAGTTATGAATTGTAATATGTTGTACAATCGGTGAATTGTAGGTGCAATTGCTCAGGTGGTTGTTTCGTGGAAATTGGAGATTTGGAATTATTTTGGCTAAGGTGAGAATAGTTAGAATTTAAAGTAATTATAGAAAACGAATAAGTGTAATGATTTGTAGAATCGGAAACTAAGATTAGAATCCAACCTAAGGTTAGAGGAAGTGAGATAGTGCCTTAGGATTTGAAGTTAATCCTTTAGGCGAGAAACTTAGGATTTCTCGTTGAAAACCTCGAATCTTAGAAGATTCTAAGTTAGATTAGTTTCGGAGTTTAGAATGGTTCACTTGGAAGTTTAGAATCCTTGAAAGTTTAGGTTAATCGTTATATTTTGACCTTTACTTTTATTATTGTTAGCGGAGTTCGATCGATATATCGTTTATCCGGGATTCTATCTATTTTACTTTATGCCCTTTACTTTATGTTCTTTACTTTATGCCCCTTTACTTTATGCTTGTTTTGGTTGCTTTATCATTTACATTTACTTTATTATTTTTGCAAGCATATGCAACCATATGCATAACATCTCGCATTATTGAAAAGAAAAGAAAAGAAAGTGAGAAAGAAAAACGAAAGGATAATGGTGGAATACGAGAAAGTCCACATTTCTTCCATGCATAAGTTTTGGTGGGATATTTTAAGTTGCCCACACTACTTCCATGCATAAGTTTTGGTGGGATATTTTAAGTTGCCCACACTACTTCCATGCATAAGTTTTGGTGGGATATTTTAAGTTGCCCACACTACTTCCATGCATAAGTTTTGGTGGGATATTTTAAGTTGCCCACACTACTTCCATGCATAAGTTTTGGTGGGATATTTTAAGTTGCCCACACTACTTCATATATAAGGATAATGGTGGATAGTATGTAAAAATCCACATTACCTCCATTTCATGCATAAATGGTGAATGCGTATCCTACGGGAAGTACTCATTACTTTTATGCATTTGATAGACGAGAAAGAGAATCGAGATGTTATATCATGCAAAGTTTATTTATTTACTTTTCTTATTCATGTTATGACAAGTTAATGGATGAACAATTAGACTAAGTGTGCGAATTAGTATCATCACTTGGAGAATATGGAAATAGAATTACCTAGAGTTTGGAAAACTTTAGGATTGTTTGTGTTAGTTAATTGGACACAAATCGAAATGCGAGTTTGAGGTCTATTCTTACTTTTTATTCTTATTATTCTCACTGGGCTTAAGTTGTTAGCTCATGATATTACAAACATTTCAGGTAATGTTTGGGATCGTGGAAGAGGAGCTGGTGCGTGCTTGATCGAGAGGATGATGATGATCGAGATGGACTATGTGTTATGTAAAAATCCATGTACATGGTTGTTTTGTGAACTTTATATCATTTTGATGATTTGTACTTTGTAATTAGCTCATAAGAGCTTATTGTCGTTGATTTATGATTTTAATCATTTTGAATCCCTGGATAGGAACTTAATGTTCCTTGTGTATTTTAGATTTTGAAATTAAGATGTAAACAGGTTTTTGGCCAGCAAATTTTTAAACATAACCACGCCAAATTTTCTTAAAATAAAAGACTTCCGCTGTTTTCTCCGATTTAAATTATTTAAAAGTGACGGTCGTCACGGTTGGTATCGAGCCTTAGGGTTCTGAGACTACATGCGATGCATGTTTGTTTTCATGTTTTGTTTTAAGTCCACTCTCAAGTCATCATCCGAGATCGTGGCACCAGGTATGCCTATAACTCTTATTCTCATACTTTATTTCTTTGATATTGGAAGAGTTATGAGAATATTGTTAAAAATTAATGTTGTTTGTGATATTTCACATCCTTGTACAACCACTATGTGGTTATGTTTATTTGACCCATTTTGAGATTTGGGTAAAGGTGTCGAGAAAGTGAATGATCCCGTGCAGATTTGGAGTTTATACACCTCGTTACGAGTATTGACATAATGTCAAAGTAAAGGAGATAAGATATTCCGAGAGATCAATCGTTTGATCCTTAAAGTTGATTAAAGTATTATTGTCACACAATTGCTAAGTAGTGGTCTTAGTAGATGTGTGTTGACTTTTTGGGTGTACAAGGGAACATGTTTGTCTGGAGCCCAGTATTAAGAGATGAAACACCTGTTTGAGGTGAGAATTTGTAAGGAATCGGTTTGGCTCGTGTCCAGTAACCTAGATTTAACTCAATGGACAAGTTCCTGATTTGAGTTGAGAAAGTTGGATTATGGTAAATGGTAAATCCTGGTAGTACAGTTGTACAGAAAGGAAAATGTGTTGCCACTTAAAAGAGGAAGTAAGGACTTTACGTGATAAGTCTCAACGAGGACCATTAAAGATTGTGATAATTGGTTAATGGCCTAGTTTGGTCACTATCATGGTATGATGTGCTAATTTGAATTGGATTATACTCGAGGTCGAGTTATCGAGATCTATATTTGGAAAATTTTCAAGATTGACTAACACTAAGGTGGAGTGTTGGTATTCGATTGAAATATAAAAGGAAGTTGATGGACCGTGATATCGGTAACTTCTATAAGATAATGAGATGGCTTGGTGAATTTCAATTCACATGGTGTTTGACCATCTAATTGAACAGTGAACTTTGAGAAACTTGTAGGGCATAGTTTGGACCTACTGAGTCTTTTATGATAGACTCTAAAGTAAAACCTATGTTGGAAGGTTAGAATGATATTGAACTAAGGTGTTTGACAGGCACCAGTTTTGCTTTACAAGAAAGCAAATAATCTCTGAGGTCGAGTTCATTCAAGATTTGAATAAGGAGGCTTATGAGTCATCCTTATCTTGGATTTTACATCTTATGAAAGGAAAAGAAAATTAACTACTACGGGAAAGATTACCCCTCAGAAGAAGAAAGCAAAGGATGACGACGCCAGTCAAGGGATACCGCAGCAGCAGCAGCAGCATCAACAACAACAACAACAGCGGCAACAACAACAACTGGTTCGAAGTGGAGCTCAACAAGGATTGGATCATCCTTACTACAATAGTTGTGTTAGTTTCCATCAGGGAGATGCACACTTCTACCAAGATGCTATGTTGTGATCAAACTTGGATTCACGCCACTTTTATAGGGCGTATAGGACTTAACCATCACAATATAGTAATAAGGTTAGAATTATCAGGAAGAGCTACCAGTATGGTAGAGGTTTATACTTTATTATTTTCAAGCCGTTTGGCATTTATTCTGTTTAATTCTCGAGCTAGCCACTCTTTTATTTTTATCTTGTTATGTTAAGTTGGCAGCTCTTGAGTCGAGACTGTTGAGTTTCGAGATGCGTGCTTTTACCCCAGTTGGGAAGTTTATTATGATGATAGTGCATATGGCACTTATGACATTTGCATTATGAGTAGATGCTCACATTTTATTATGATTGTTATGCATATGTCTGATTTTGATGTGATTTGGGTATGGATTGGCTATCAGCTAATCGTGCCACTATTGATTGTATTGAGAGAGTTATTGATTTTATGAGTCCATGTGGGACTAGTCTATGTTTTCGTGGGTCTAATGATAGAGTAGCACCCACTTTGATATCTATGGTAGAAGCTAGAGTGCTTCTAAGTGATGGAGCCTTGAGCTATTTAGCTAGTATTATCGATACTACATGCGTAAACTAGTCGAGTTAAAAGAGCTTAAGAGTTAGTTATAGGAACTCTTAAACTCAGGGTTTATTCACCCTAGTGTGTCCTCGTAAGGAGCACTTTGTTTGTTTGTGAATAGAAAGACGGTTCGGTGAGACTGTATATTGATTGTCGAGAGTTGAATCAATTACGAGGGAAAAACAAGTATCAATTGTGTTGATTGATGATCTATATGATCAGTTGCTCATCCTATAAAGGTTATGATTATGAAAGTTAGTTTTCTAGAGATTAGAGAACTATAGAAAGGATTATTTAAGATGTACTTTCCTAGAGATAAAAGAAAAGAAATTGATGTATAGCCAAGTGCTATAGGAAAAAGGAATGAGATCGAATTGGATAATAAGAGAATACAAGGGTGTATTGAACCTTGTATAACTATCATGTGATAAACATGTAAGAGAACTAATTTCTCAATAAATTGGAGGATCTCGTAATTGGAAAATAAGATTGATGTAAACCTTATGTATAGTATAAGGTAGTAAAGAGAACGAGATTCAAATGTTATATATATATGTTATGAAACATATCCCCTTAATGGTTGGAAGATTGTTCCTCAAATATTGGGAAGAAACCGTTATCTTTTCAAAGATAGATTTGAGATCCGGTTAAATCCGTTGAAGATTCGGGATTAAGATAATCCTAAAACTGTGTTCAAGAGGTACACCAATTCTATCGATGTTACGGTTAATGATGACAATCTGATGTATTCTAAGACTAAGAAGATGCATGATATGCATGTGAAGGAATTTTGACATTATTAAGAAATCAAAAGTGTATGCCAAGTTCTCAAAGTGTGCGTTTTGGCTAAAAGAAATGGCATAATAGGCCATGTGTTATCAAGAAGAGGATTATATTGATTCCTCTAAGATTGAGGCGATTAATGCGGCCTAGACCGACTAGACCGGCTGATATTCGCGATTTTATGGGACTTGCAGGCTATTATCGGCCGGTTTGTGCAAGATTTCTCCAAAATTGCTTCACCTTGACACGATTGACTCGGAAGGGAGTTGATTCTGTATGGTCCGAGGATTGTGAAAGGAGCTTTGAAGAGCTCAAGAGAAGGCTTGTGACAACACCTGTTCTAGTGTCGCTGACGGAACCAGGTGGTCCATTGTGTACACAAATGTTTTCCCACAGAGGTTTGGGATGTGTGCTAATGCAACACGGAAAAGTTCTGACTTATGCTTCCCGTCGGTTGAAAGAGCATGAGATGGTTAGAGCTCGTTAAAGATTATGACCGTGACATTCGGTATCATCTTGGAAAAGTCGGTGTAGTGGTGACGCGCTCGGTGAAAGTCTTCTCGGTTGTCAGTTTTGTCGGCCGTACCTTTGAGTTTGAGGTGGAATATGGAACGAGCTGAGATAGCATTTCTTACTACCAAGGTCACTGTGAGTGTGGCTAGTTTAATAGCGGGACCTACTTTGAAGCAGAGGTGATTGATGCACAGAGAGGAGAGACTCTTTTACAGGTCAGTTTTAGAGAGGTTGAGTCAGATATTTCTGACCATTTTACCTTCTCTACAGATAGTACTCTGACGTATCGTAAGAAGCTATGTGTGCCTTCAAGATCGACTTTTGAAAAGAACTGTTGGAGGAAGGTCATAGTTTTATCTTTTATGTTCATCCAGGCAATACAAAGAGGTACGAGAACCGAGACAATTTTATTGATAACCTGGAATGAAACATGAGATTGTAAAGTATGTGAGTAGGTGCTTGATTTGTTAGTAAGTCAAGGCCCTAAAGATCCACCGAGTTATCTTAACCTTTGAGAGTACTTAAATGGAAATGGGAAAAGATTTCCATGGATTTTATCAAGGTTTGCCAAGGACGGCAAAGAATTATGATATCATTTGGGTGATTGTAGACCATTTGATGAAAAAAAAAACCGCACACTTTACTCTTGGAAGGATTATCTATCCAGTTAAGACTAGGGTACAGTTGTACCTAAGAAAGATTGATAGATTGTGGTGTGCAGGTGAAGATTTTATCAGATTGAGACACTCGCTTTGTCTTGAAGTTTTGGCACTGTTTAGACACTTTGTGGAAGAAATTGTCATTCTCCCATTCATTTGGATGAGATTGGAGAAAAGAGATTTTTGGTACTCAAGTTGTAACAAATGACTAGCGAGTCTATCATTTGTGTAGAGAAAGGTTAAGGATTAACCAAAGTTGACAGCACGATTCGGTGTAGTCCGTTCAAGCGATAGTAGTGGATCTCGTATTCTTCAAGTGGAACCAAGGAAGGGTGTTATGGAAGTTGGGAATAAGGGTCAGTTGAACCCTAAGTTTATTTGGCCTATCGAGATACTCAATCGAGTAGAAGTGGTAGCTTGTTGTTTAGCCTTACCACTTTCGTTATCGACCGTTTGTAATGTTTTCCATGTATTGATGCTTCGGGAATACATGGTGAATCCGTTCCACGTGATTGATTATGAACTGGTTGTTTTGAATGCTAATAAGTCTTATGAGAAGGCACCCGATAAGAGCATTCGAACAAAAGTGATGAGAAATAAAAAGGAATTTACTTGGTTAAGGTTCTTTGAAAGAACCAAGTGTCAAAGGGAATAACGTGGGAACGTGAAGATGAGATACAGTCAAGTACCTTCGCTTTATTCACTTAGTGAACGCACTTTTCGAGGACGAAAAGTCTTTTAAGGAGGGTAGACTGTAACGTCCCGTTATTTTGAAGTGAATTTTATTTATTTATTTTATTTATTTAATGTTATTTATTTATTTATTTATTTATTTATTTCAATTTAAGTATTTAATTTAATTATTATTTTGTAATTTCGATATTAGTACTTAATTTTGGCCCGAAATTCATTTTAATCGTTTTAATGTTTATTTTTCGTTTCGGTGACATTAATAATTATTAATAGGCCAATTAATAATTATTAATCACCTTTAGATTTATTTAAGAGCATCGGGTTTCGATTTAGAAGTCAAAAGTCATAAAAGGACGCAACCGTCATTTCCAATTTCTTAAAATATCTAAATTCACTATTCATTTATCTTTAAAAATCCAAATTTTGACCAAATGACTTCATCTTTCTCTTCCTTTCCTTCTCCTAGCCGTAGCCTTCAATCCACCATTGATGTGGATTTTATTTTCTTCGTTTCTCATTCGTTTCTCGACGAATCGTTGTGTTTTCGGTTGCGTTGGAATGGTAGGGACGAGGGCTACCTATCCAACCTAGCTTTTCGAAGTTTCCCGTTCTCTAAGGGAAATCCCAAAAAGTAAGTTTTCAAAACTTTTTAGGTGGTTTTGTTCGTTTTTTATTATAAATGAGATTTGAAGTTGAAATCATGAATTTCTATCATGAAAAATGACGATTTTGAGCCCGGATTTTTGAAAATCACTATTCACCCGAAAACACTATTCACCCGAGACACTATTCATCCGAAATCACTATTCACCCGAAATTGCACATTTGTTCGCATATTAGTTATGAATTGTAATATGTTGTACAATCGGTGAATTGTAGGTGCAATTGCTCGGTGGTTGTTTCGTGGAAATTGGAGATTTGGAATTATTTTGGCTAAGGTGAGAATAGTTAGAATTTAAAGTAATTATAGAAAACGAATAAGTGTAATGATTTGTAGAATCGGAAACTAAGATTAGAATCCAACCTAAGGTTAGAGGAAGTGAGATAGTGCCTTAGGATTTGAAGTTAATCCTTTAGGCGAGAAACTTAGGATTTCTCGTTGAAAACCTCGAATCTTAGAAGATTCTAAGTTAGATTAGTTTCGGAGTTTAGAATGGTTCACTTGGAAGTTTAGAATCCTTGAAAGTTTAGGTTAATCGTTATATTTTGACCTTTACTTTTATTATTGTTAGCGGAGTTCGATCGATATATCGTTTATCCGGGATTCTATCTATTTTACTTTATGCCCTTTACTTTATGTTCTTTACTTTATGCCCCTTTACTTTATGCTTGTTTTGGTTGCTTTATCATTTACATTTACTTTATTATTTTTGCAAGCATATGCAACCATATGCATAACATCTCGCATTATTGAAAAGAAAAGAAAAGAAAGTGAGAAAGAAAAACGAAAGGATAATGGTGGAATACGAGAAAGTCCACATTTCTTCCATGCATAAGTTTTGGTGGGATATTTTAAGTTGCCCACACTACTTCCATGCATAAGTTTTGGTGGGATATTTTAAGTTGCCCACACTACTTCCATGCATAAGTTTTGGTGGGATATTTTAAGTTGCCCACACTACTTCCATGCATAAGTTTTGGTGGGATATTTTAAGTTGCCCACACTACTTCCATGCATAAGTTTTGGTGGGATATTTTAAGTTGCCCACACTACTTCATATATAAGGATAATGGTGGATAGTATGTAAAAATCCACATTACCTCCATTTCATGCATAAATGGTGAATGCGTATCCTACGGGAAGTACTCATTACTTTTATGCATTTGATAGACGAGAAAGAGAATCGAGATGTTATATCATGCAAAGTTTATTTATTTACTTTTCTTATTCATGTTATGACAAGTTAATGGATGAACAATTAGACTAAGTGTGCGAATTAGTATCATCACTTGGAGAATATGGAAATAGAATTACCTAGAGTTTGGAAAACTTTAGGATTGTTTGTGTTAGTTAATTGGACACAAATCGAAATGCGAGTTTGAGGTCTATTCTTACTTTTTATTCTTATTATTCTCACTGGGCTTAAGTTGTTAGCTCATGATATTACAAACATTTCGGGTAATGTTTGGGATCGTGGAAGAGGAGCCAGTGCGTGCTTGATCGAGAGGATGATGATGATCGAGATGGACTATGTGTTATGTAAAAATCCATGTACATGGTTGTTTTGTGAACTTTATATCATTTTGATGATTTGTACTTTGTAATTAGCTCATAAGAGCTTATTGTCGTTGATTTATGATTTTAATCATTTTGAATCCCTGGATAGGAACTTAATGTTCCTTGTGTATTTTAGATTTTGAAATTAAGATGTAAACAGGTTTTTGGCCAGCAAATTTTTAAACATAACCACGCCAAATTTTCTTAAAATAAAAGACTTCCGCTGTTTTCTCTGATTTAAATTATTTAAAAGTGACGGGTCGTCACAGGGACTTTGTTACCAGACATTATTCACTTGAGGTGGGAAGATACTAGTGTTGTATGGGTCGAGAGCCCTATACATTTAATGAGGGAGATAATGGAGTATTGATGGACTGCGGGACTTCAATACTGTTCATTATAAGCAATTTGAATGTTATATTGATATAAAGATGGTGTATTCTTTATACTCACTTTTCGAGTGAATGATTAATGATTAGACTTCATGTGTTAACATTATCACACTTATCTTAAAATGTGATTGTTGGGCATGTTAAGTTCCGAACGAGATTAACCTTATTTGATTAAACATAAAACCATCAAATGTATAATCCCGAAGGAAATGTATGATTTGGAATCATTCTTCTAAACTTTAGAAGTTTGAGAAAAGCATAAGCAAATTGAAATTGGACACAAATCAGAATGCAGGTTTGGGGTCTATCTTTACTTTTTATTCTGTCTATTCTCACTGGGCTTTGTTGTTAGCTCACGATATTACAACCATTTTCAGGTATTGCTCTTGCTAGAGGTCGTGGGAGAGGAGCTGGTGTTGTATGATCGATGGATGATGACCTCAAGATGGACTAGGTTTATGTAAAGTCCATGGACTATGTTTTGTGAATTTTACACATATTTTGGATTTGTATATTTGTAAATGGCTCATAAGAGCTTAGTGTCTTTACTTTTATGATTATATGTCTTTTGAACTCGTGATTAGGAACTTGAAGTTCCTTGTGTTTTCTTTAGATTTTGAAATTAAGATGTAAACAGGTTTTGACTAGCCAATTTTCAAACATAACCACGCCAATTTTCTTAAAATATAAAGACTTTCGCTGTGTCTTCTAATTTAAATTATTTAAAAGTGTCGGGTCTTTACACATACATTTCTAGAGAGAAAAGAAATGAATTTTGATGTATAGCTGAGTGCTATAGGAAAAAGCAATGAGATTGAATTGGATAATGAGAGAATACAAGGGTGTGTTGAACCTTGTATAATTATCATGTGATAGACATGAAAGAGAACTAGTTTCTCAATAAATTGGAAGATCTCGAAATTGGAGAATAAGATTTGATGTAAACCTTATGTATAGTATAAGGTATTAAAGATAACGAGATACAAATGTTGTATATATATATATATATATATATGTTATGAAACATATCCCCCTAATGGTTGGAAGATTGTTCCTCAAATATTTGGGAGATTTGGTAAGTAAAAGTGAAATATTGATGTAAAACCATTTTGGTGGTTGAAAGGTAAGAGAATGTGAGTTTTACTTGGACACAAATCCATATGCAGGTTTGGGGTCTAACTTTACTTTTTATTTTGTTTATTCTCACTGGGCTTTGTTGTTAGCTCATGATATTACAGACATTTTCAGGTGTTCGGGTCATGAGAGAGGAGCTGGTGCAGCTTGATCGAGATGATGATGATGCTGAGATGGACTAGATGTCATTTAAAAGTCCCGGGGCTTATCTTATTTTGTTTTGATTTCGATCTTTGAGATGTAAATTTGTTTATAAGCTCTTAAGAGCTTTTCATCTTAAGTTTTATGGTTATAATTTTCTTTTAAACTTTGGAAAATGAATTGTATTTCCTTACTTTTAATTTCTCTGATTGTGAAAAATGTATACAGGTTGTGGATAGTCCAAGTTTTAAACATATCCACGCCAAATTTTATTAAATAATAAGTCTTCCGCTATTAATCTGATTTTAAATTATTTAAAAGAGTCGGGTCGTCACATAAACTCACCTTATAATTGAAGTCAACTTCTAATTGCCGGTTGACCAAAATCACGATCGATGCACAAAACCTATAATTGAAACCTAAAGTATATTAAATTAACGAAATGAATAACGATCGTCACGTTATTAAAATAAAAGGCAAAATAGCCCGGGAAAGCTCCCAAGAAGCCCACGGCCCAAGGGGATGAGGGAAAAGGAGTTGGTTTTCCAGATATTAAGCACTTTAAAAGTGTTTCGAGTTGGTTTCGGGTACTTTGGAGGTTGGTACCATCAATGGGTAAACGTGATTTAGCGTTGTGGACAAAATTTCAATCCAGAACGATAAAGAAAAACATAAGAACATAACATTTGAAAAACCCTAAGCATCATCAAATATGAGAAAAACTAAAAGAAATGGCTTTTGGCTCAAATCCGATTATAGGGTTTAAGGAAAGTTCTAAATATACATAAAACAACTCCCTCGATCTAGTTCTTCGAGTTCTCGGGCAAGAAATGGAAGATTTCAACCAAAAACGCCATTAAAACACTATTTGAAGCTTTAGGTTTTAAACTTTGACATACCTTAAGGCCCTTAGATAATGGTGGAAAAGATCGATTGGTAGGTTGGAAATGATGCTCGGGCCCGTGGCTATCCAACGCAACCGAAATTACATCGATCCAACAAGAATAGAAGAAAAGCCAAAAAACTCTCTCCTCCCTTTGATGCTCACGACAATGGGGAGAAGAAAATGGGAAAATTGTCTAATTTTGAATTATTTAAGGAGATGAATGCATAGTGTTAGGATATTTTAAGAAATGGGAAATGACGCATACGTCTTTTATTTGCCTTTAGCTTTTAAAACGAAACCTGAAGCACTTAAACTAGCCCAATGGTGATTAATAAATATTAATTGGCCTATTAATAATATTAATACCATCAAAACTTATTTAAGCTAATTAAGCAATTAAAAAAGGGTTTCCGAACGAAATTAACTATTTAACTCCAAATAACTAAATCTAAAATTATCTTTAATACTTTAAATAAACAAATAAATAAAATTAAAAAAAAAATTCACCTCAAAATAACAGGACGTTACAGTCCACCATCCTTAAAAAACTTTTCATCCCCGAAAAGTAACTTCTAAGTAAACAAGTGAGGGTATTTATCCTGTATCTCCTCCTCTCGTTCCCAAGTAGCCTCCTCTAATACTTGGTTCCTGCACAAAACCTTCACCAAGCCGATAGACTTGTTTCTCAACACTTTTTGCTCCATTGCTAAAATCTTCACTAGCGTCTCCTCATAAGACATGTTAGCATCAAGAACAACAAACTCATGATCTATCACATGTGAAGGGTCTACCAAATATTTTTGAAGCATCGAAACATGAAGAATACTATGAACGGCTGACAAGGATGCTGGTAAAGCTAAACGGTAAGCCACCGTTCCATCCCGATCCAGAATCTCAAATGGACCGATAAACCTTGGGATCAACTTACCCTTCTTCCAAAACCACATCACAACCTTCGTAGGTGCCACCTTCAAAAATACGTGGTCCTCCACTGCAAACTCAAGTGGACTACATCGCTTATCGGCATAACTCTTCTGTCGAGTTAGGGCAACCCTCATTCTCTCTTTAATCAACATAATGGACCCACTAGTCCTCTGTAACAACTCGGGTCCCAATAGTCTCCTCTCTCCAACCTGATCCCAATGAGCGTGAGAATGACACTTTTTACCATAAAGTGCCTCAAACGGTGCCATCTCGATGGTAGCCTGGAAACTATTATTGTATGCAAACTCTACCAAGTTCAAATGCGAGTCCCAACTACCACCAAAATCTAGAACACAAGCCCTCAACATATCCTCTAAAATCTGGTTAACTCTCTCTGTCTGACCATCGGTCTGAGGATGAAAAGCCGTGCTAAAATCCAAACCGGTACCCATGGCGGAATGTAAATTCTGCCAAAACTTTGACACAAACTGAGTGTCATCAAGATCACACATAGGCATCATAATGAACACAACATGCAAGAAACAACCCAAAATGCACATGTCATTGGTATATATAACTCTATCCACAATCACAAATTTCCCAAGCAAGGATTCAAGAAAAAGTCAACCTCGAGTATTCCAGCTCATATTGGTACACTCATTACATTTTAGTTACAAGGCTAGACCAAAAATCAAATGATATAGTCATTCACTGTCCTCATCGGGACCCTCTTCAAAAATTTCTACCTCACTATCTTGAGTAGCAACAACCTCTAAATTTAAAACTTCACTAATCCATTGAAATACCATAATTAACAATAATTTCACTTTCTCAACTCCGACTAGGGACTTGTCTCTATCTAGGTCACTAAACTCAAGCTAGACCGATTACTTTTCCACAAACAATCAAATGAACTAGGTGTCACATCCCTTATCACCAAAATCTTGCACAAACATGCCTCTTTTCATGTAAACCGTTAGTCACGTGTTCTACTAACACATCTACTCTAACAACTACACCAAAACCAAACCTTGATCAAAAGATCAATCTCTTGGAGTATCCCAACTCCCTTGCACTAGCTCTATGTCACACGCTACACAATGTGCATAACCTTCAAACCACACATGATAAAGCCTAACCTTAGTACCCATATCAAGATCCCCGCCTATCAGTCAATCAACACCGCCACTTAGTGGCTCTTACGAGGTGGAAAGATATCACAAATTATAATCAACATTCAATAAGGGAGAATCTCTCCTCATAACTTTCCACTTCTAAGAAAAGTAACACTTAAGAATAAAGTTCAAGGAATACCTGGTGTCGTTGATCCAAGTGATGCTTTAGAAAAGGACTTAAAACCAAAACATGAAATACATGTGATGCATGTGGTCTACAGAACCCATAGGATCTGATACCAACTATAAAGACTAGAATTTTCTCAAATCTTTAAACCATAAGCAAACAGCGGAAGACTAAATTTTATAAAAAAAATTGGCGTTGAACCATTTAAAATATGTACTATCAAAACCTGTTTACATGGGCCCAATTCAGAGAAAGTAAAAACAAAGAAGTACGTACTTCATTTTATAACAAAATCAAAGAAAATAGACTCGATAACATATTCAACAAGTCTTAGGCTCTCATGAGCCACAAAATACAATTTTAAAGATTATGACATAAATGATTTCATCCTAGTATTTATAGAATGCCCAAAAATATACATATACAGTCCATGTCCCGAAAGCCATCCACTCGTGATCAAGCAACACCATCTCCTCCACCTCGTACCCTACTATGAATATTACCTAAAAAGTTTAAGTGTAGCAACATTAGTATAAAAATGCTAGTGAGAATACGATGGATGGAAGCACTTCTATGGACCTAATTCCATATCGGAAAATATGTCCGAAATTCCTATCGTGCTCTTTGCTACCCATTCTATACTCCCAAGTACTTTGTATAAGAAAACAATCCCATTCTACTGTATCGTAACTTCGAAAAGTAAACATTCAAGCTCGTAAAATAAAGTACTAAAACAACTAAATAGTACTAAAGCATAACAAAGTAAATAATAATGTAAATTTCTATAATTTATGTCATTCCATATGTTATTTCACATTGTTACCACATTGTCATATTTCACAATTCAAACTGTGACCACTTGTCACCATTCACATTTCACACCGTGACCACCTGTCACCATTCACATTTCACACCGTGACCACCTGTCACCATTCACATTTCACACCGGGATCACTTGTCACCATTTACATTTCACACAGTGACCACATTCTCACCATTAACATTTCACACCGTGACCACATTTTCACCATTCACATACCACACCGTGACCACATTGTCACCATTCACATTTCACACTGTGACCACATTGTCACCATTCACATACGACACCATTACCACATTGTCAGCAATCACAAACCACGCCGTGACCACATTGTCAGCAATCACAAACCACACTGTGACCACATTGTCACTAATTACATTACCACACATACCACATGATGATTCGTTACCACACATACAACCACACGACATCCCTTTGGTAGTACTAATTAGCGAATCCCATCGCTACTATATTTGTCAATTTAGCTCAAAACCACAAGATGTTTTCTCCCAAGTTTCCTTTAACTATCTTATAACCACTCAAATCAACAGAGTATTCTAATACTCTTCTCCCATTTCCGGAAACATAATTCTCCTTGAGAATACAACTTAATCCACAATTAAACCACTCACTTTAAACACACCATAATTTTACTAATTTCTTTCCTTATGCACCCTTATCTCCCAACTATATCCAATCAGGGATAAACCCTAAAATCTAATAACCCTCTTAACCTCGATCAAACATGATCGTCATGCAACCCAGAAACATAAAAGTAATCACAACCATTTTAAACTCACCTTATAATTGAAGTCAATTTCTGTAACGCCCCGGGTTTTTGGTTGTTTTTATTTTTGATTATTTGGTGATTAACCATGGTTAAAAGTTAACTAAGGTTAGAAAATGTTTAAAGGAAATTTGTTAACCATAGTTAGTTTAGTTGAAAGGGTTGGTTAGTAAAAGAAATTAAGGGGCAAGGACTAATTGGCAAAAGAAATTGGAAGGAAGGATTTCTTTTAATATTAGGAGGTTGAAGGATTTGAAGTTAAAATGAAGGGGTGGAGGGACTTACTTGCAATTTGATTATTTTGTTTTTAGAAATTAAAAGTATAAAAGGGAATTAAGAGAAAAGAAAAGAAAAATGAAAAAAAAAAAACAAATTTCACTCATCTTTTTCCCCCAAATCCGAGCAAGAAGAGAAGAAAAATGTGAGAGAAAGAAAGTGTTGGATCTCCCTCGTTTCTTGGCCAATTCCTTCGTGCCTTAGCTCGTTGGAAAGCTCTCGGAATAAGCTTTCTACCCATACTACATTTGAAGTCTTTCCATCCACTTCTAAGGGATGAAAAGGTGAGGGAAAGTTTCAGAATTTATGGGTATTGTTGTTTTGATTTTCAATTTCAAACCCACACTTGAATCCTCTTGTTTGGAGTTTAAGGAGTTGTTGTATGTGGGTTTTCATAATTTTAAATTTCTGGAAAAATTATGTTGAATTGATGAGTTTTGGCTTTAAGGCTCATGTATTTTTAAAAGGAAATTGGGAGCCATGGTTTTGCAAGAACACTTGACCTCCATTAATGGTGAAGCTCCAAGCTTATGTTTGGTTGTTATTTTGAGTTCTTGGCTTGAAATTATAGGATGTTAAATTCTGGAATTTGCTTTAAATTGATGTTTTAAAGCTTTAAGATGTATGTTAAGCAAGTTTATGTGGAACTAAAGGCCATGGATGAACTCATATTGAATGACACCTTAAATTGGCAATGTTTTGGAAATTCTAGCTTTTTAAAGTATGATTGTACTTGGCTATTCTTTGAAGTTAATATTTCTGGAAAGTATATGTGTTTATATATGTATAATCCACATGAAAAACAACTTGGAAAGGTAAGGAAAGGTAAGGAAAGGATTATTGAAAGGTTAGCAAATTTTGCCTAAAAAGCTAGTTTTACACTTAGCTTTCTTTGAGTTTTTCTTGAGTAATTGTGTTAAGTTATCAATTCTGGAAATATTGGTTGTTAATATGTATATTTTATACATGAAAAATATTTGGAAAGCCCATTTGGATGAATCTTGGGTTAGTTTTCTTTTAGGCAAAAAATAGTAACCAATTTGACTAGTTTTAAGCACTTTGCTACTAACCGGGTTTGCGATGAGTTGTTGTTACCATGGGCTGATTTGTATGTGATATATTACCTCTAATTATTGTGTGGGGTGTTTCATGTAGGATAGGAGACAAGAATAAGCTCCGAGATCATATCGAAAAGGTGAGAACACAAAGAATCGGAAGGGTGTTGCCGATTTGTTTCAATGCTTGGTGTGGTTGTGGTTTGATTTGTTGTCATGGATGATTTGGAGTCACTTGGACTCATGTTTGATGAAGGAGTAGACTTGTGAAAGCAATGAGGGGCCAGGTTCATGCTTGACTCGACGTAAAAAGTCGAAAGAACAGGAAATGCATAAATTGATTGCTCTTGCTTGCAAATTGTGTTGAAGTGATATGTTTGCTTGTTTAAATATATCTACCTTTAGATATATGATTATATGACTTGGTTGAATATACCAAACGAGATAGAAAATGTTTATAAGTCCACTTGAGCATGATTTACCTATGAATTGACTAGTTAAACATGACTACTTGAACTTTGCCTCTATTTACCATATAAGCAATACTTGCCTACTTGTTCATTATATTTTTAGTCCATGATTGAGATATATGCTGATTTGAGAATATTCTTAAATGATTTTAGCATGGTTTTAATTATGCTCGGTAATAATACGATTGAGATATCATGGAAGTAATATTGTTTTTGCTGATAATGAACATATGCTTTCTGTGCATATTTGAGCAAGTTGTGTAACATGGCATTGTTATGTATTACTTAGAGGCATGGCTTTACATATGCTCGTTAAGCGGAAAGTAATACTTTGTTAAGAATTGTAAGAAAGCATGACTAGTCATTACATTTCATAATCATTCCATTCATGCATATCGGTTTTCTGTAAATGGCCATGGGGTTGTAACCCGTGTAATGGTGTATGGTTGTTGGACATTACATGTGGTTACCGTGGCGTGAGATATTGAGGAGCTCCAAGGCGCTGTGTGGTGGATGGCTTGGATGCTAGAGTGGTTATTACGATAACCTGGAAGAACAAATGAGCTACGGCTCAAGTGATTGTTGAGTTAGTTTGTGAGAAACGCGTAGTGAGACGCGGGGAATGTGAAATGAAAATTGTGAAATGGAAAGTTGGCCCGTGAGAAATTGTGGTTGTTTATGTACATGCATAACGATATTTGAAAGATTGTGAAAAGAGCTACGGCTCGGATGATGATTGATTATGTGATTGGGGCGTAGTGAGATGCCGGGTTTAATGATGATGTGTTCTTTGAGAATATTGAGAATGGAAAGAATGAAAGGTAAGTTGTGTAGTGATCACCGAGAGTTCGTGATCGAAGAATTGAGATGTTTTGATGTTACTTTTACATACTACCATTGATGTACCTAAACTTGTACTTGAATTGTGACATTACTTTCTTCCATGCATTCATTATATTCTTATCGCATCACCATTCATACTCTTTTGTTTTCACTGAGTGTCATGCTCAAAGGTGCTCTAAATCACCTTTCAGGTAATGCTCGAGGTCGAGAGCGTGGTGTGGCAGGTGGTGCTCGTTGATAGCTCGAGATGCGGCTTTTGGATGGCTTGAGACATGCGAACTAGGGTTCGATTTGGGAATGTTCGTGGATAAATAAACCATTGTCTAGGGGTTTTGTTTTGAAACTTATGTACTTATGTTTATTTTATTTTTTTAACCTTGAAAGTGGTGCACCCGTACTTTGTTTTACTCGAACTTGGATTTTTTTCTGAACCGGCCGACGAGCCGTGGTTATTGTTATTAATATATAAACAGGTTGATGTATTCACTTTGGGTTTAAGAATTTACGTATACATCATGCCGAATTTTTCAATGATTTATTAAGACTTGTGTTGTTTAAAGATTGAATTTTACGCTTCCACTACGTGCTCGAGTCCTAGGCTTATTTAAATAAGTCGGGTCATCACAATTTCTAATCGCCGGTTGACCAAAATCACGATCGATGACAAAACCTATAATTAAAATACACCTAAAGTATATTAATTTAACGAAATGAACAACGATCGTCACGTTATTAAAATAAAAGATAAAACAGCCCGGGAAAGCTCCCAAGAAGCCCACGGCCCAAGGGGAAGAGAGAAAAGGAGTTGGTTTTCCTAATTTTAAGCACTTTAAAGGTGTTTCGAGTTGGTTTCGGGTACTTTGGAGGTTGGTACCATCAATGGGTAAACGTGATTTAGGGTTTAGGACAAAAGTTCAATCCCAAACGATAAAGAAAACATAAAACCATAACATTTGAAAAACACGAAGCATCATCAAATATGAGAAAAACTAAAAGAAATGGCTTTTCGCTCAAACTTGATTCTAGGGTTTAGGGAAAGTTCTAAATATACATAAAACAACTCCCTCGATCTAGATCTTCGAGTTCCCGGGCAAGAAATGGATGATTACAACCAAAAACACCATTAAAACACTATTTGAGGCTTTAGGTTTTAAACTTTGACATACCTTAAGGCCCTTAGATAATGGTGGAAAAGATCGATTGGTAGGTTGGAAATGATGCTCGGGCCCGTGGCTATCCAACGCAACCGAAATTACAACAATCCAATAAGAATCGAAGAAAAGCCAAAAAACTCTCTCCTCTCTTTGAGGCTAACGGAAATGGGGAGAAGAAAATGGGAAAATTTTCAAATTTTGACTTATTTAAGGAGATGAATGAATAGTGTTAGGATATTTTAAGATATGGGAAATGACGCATACGTCCTTTATTTGCCTTTAGCTTTTAAAACGAAACCCGAAGCACTTAAACTAGCCCAATGGTGATTAATAATTATTAATTGGCCTATTAATAATTATTAATACCATCAAAACTCATTTAAGCGAATTAAGCAATTAAAAAGGGTTTCTGAACGAAATTAACTATTTAACTCTAAATAACTAATTCTAAAATTATCTTAAATACTTTAAATAAACAAATAAATATTAAATAAATAAAATAAAAAGAAAAAACAAATCACCTGAGAATAACGGGACGTTATAGATTTTGAGCCAGGATTTTCGAAAAACACTATTCACCCCAAAATCACACTTGTTCTCATATTAGATATGAGTTGTAATTTGTTGTTCGATTGATGAATTTTAGGTACAATTGCTTGTTTGTTGGTTCGTGGGAACTTTGTTGTCACGAGAGCATACGAGGTGAGAATAAATAGATTTTAAAGTAAACTTAGAAACCGAATAAGTTGAACGATTTGTAGAATCAGAAGTTGAAATTAAGGTTTAAATCGAAATGATTAAAGTAATTGAGCTAACAGGCTTAGGCTTGGGAGTTTGTTATAATTGAGTGAGAGAACTCATGGATTTCTCGAGGGAAAAATTTAACTCTTGGAAGTTCTAAGTTTTGATTCTTTCCAGAGTTTAAGAATGATTATCGAAAGTTGAAGGTTTCAAGTATAATGGGTGAATAAGGAAATTGATTATGGAACTTCTGATATTTACTGAAAGCAATAGAATAATTTTGAATTGGAGAATTTATGATAAAGTTAGTTATTCAAGTTTATCTAAAGGCTGTTTGGCTTGATCTATTTATTGTTTTCTTATTAGAAGTTCCTAATTCTTATTTTATGCATAAGAGTATTAAGTGATCCATTTACCTTTATGTTCTTTCAATTACTTTGAATGTTTATATTTATTTACTTGTACTTGAAATCATATTCATATCATATCATATCATATGGCACCATCGAAATTGGGAGGAATAACGAGACATGCTAAAGGACTGCGGGACTTTGAATTGTCTGGTATTATTCATTTTATGTTTACGTATATGTACATGAGGAATGCTAAAGGAATGCGGAACTTTGCATGATCTGAGGAGATGGATAATGAGATAATGATGGAACTATGCGAGTTCACATTATCTGGTATTATCCATAATTACTATGATACATATACAAGGATACAGTGTAGTGTTAGCGTGCGGGATTTTCATTACCTGTATTTGGTGAGTGAGTTAATGAGGTGAATGAAATAGCCTGCAGGAGCCTCATCACCTGTCGTTAATCACTAGAGGTGGGAAGTTAATATTGAAAAAGCTTCGTATATTTTATTTGGAAAGCGAGATAATGAAATATGGTTAGCCTACGGGAGCTTTCATACTGTCATTATAAGCATGTGATGGTTATATTGATGTAAAGGTTGTGTGTCCTTTACACTTTTTGAGCTAGATAATGAAGTATTCTTAGCCTGCGGAAGCTTTAATACTGTCATTATAAGCATTATTTTGCAAAGTGAGATAATGAAGTATAGTTAGCCTGCGGGAGCTTTCATAATATCATTATGAGCATCTTGATAGTTATGTTGATGTAAATGCTACGTATATTTTTCATTGTCAAGCGAGTTAATGAATTATCTTGTTTGAATAGGTTACGACTGAGTGAGCTTAGCATTATTTGTTAAAGAAAAAGGAAAGTAAAATTTCGATAGCCTAAGTTGCTATAGAGAAAAGAATTGAAACATTATGTATATCATACATTTCCATAGAGAAAAAGAATAAAATATGATGTATAGCCGAGTGCTATAGGAAAGAGAAATGAGATTGAATTGTATAATGAGAGAATACAAGGGTGTATTGAACCTTGTATAATTATCATGATATATACGTAAGAGAACTAGATTCTCAATAAATTGGAAGTTCTTGAAATTGGAGATTAAGACTTGATGTAAACCCTATGTATAGTATAAGGTAATAAAGAGTATGAGATACAAGTGTTATGTGTGTTATGAAACACATTCTTCTAAATTCTTGGAAGTTAGTTCCTCAATTATATGAGAGAATTGGTAAGTAAAAGTGAAATAGGTGATACAAACCCTTCTTCGTGGTTGAAAGGTAAGGGTATGTGAGTTTTACTTGGACACAAATCCGGATGCGGGAATGCGCATTCCATATCATGATGCATCCCAATTTCGGATAAACCAAAACCTGTTTACATCGGATAAACCAAAACCTGTCTACATCCCAATTTTCAGAAAAAGCAATAAACCTGGAATGCGCATTCCATATCATGATGAAACTTCTAAAGAAAGTTTTAAAGTCCAAAATATATACAAATGCTCCATCGAGCTCAAAAATGAAACATAACAAAAAGTGATGCAATGTTCATGAGCATTCAAGAATGCTACACCCAAAATCAGTTGTGTTCCTGTCCATTCATTATCTCGATCGGTCACGCGGCGCCACCTCCTCTACCTCAAGTCTTACCTGAAAAATTGTAATTGTAGCAACTTTAGCATAAAAATACTAGTGAGAGTAAAATGAAAGCAAGTAATCTTTTGAACAACATTCCATGTTAGAAATTGTGTCCAAAGGCCTAGATTTCACTTTTACTACCCATTCCACATTACAAATTCCGCGTATAATCAACATCCATAATATACTTCCTGCAAGGTAACGTTACCAAGACTTAAAGTAAAAGTACTCGTTATTACTAAGTCTTACTATACAAGTCTAAAGATTATATAATTGCATTACTAACTATCTTTATTACCCAATCAGTTCCATCGTATCATAATACCGTATTGACCGAAGTCGACATACCACGTACCACATCACAAATCATTGCACCGTGATTCCGTATGGAGCGTATCAACATAGTATCATGTGCCGTATCACATATCATCGCACCATGATACCGTATGGAGCGTATCCACATACCATCATGTGCCGTATCACATATCATCGCACCATGATACCGTATGGAGCGTATCAACATACCATCATGTGCCGTATCACATATCATCGCACCATGATACCGTATGGAGCGTATCAACATACCATCATGTGCCGTATCACATATTATCGCACCATGATACCGTATGGAGCGTATCAACATACCATAATGTGCCGTGTCACATATCATCACACCATGATACCGTATGGAGCGTATCAACATACCATCATTTGTCGTCTCACATATCATCGCACCATGATACCGTATGGAGCGTATCAACATACCATCATTTGCCGTCTCACATATCATCGCACCATGATACCGTATGAAGCGTATCAACATACTATCATGTGTCGTATCACATATCATCTCACCATGATACCGTATGGAGTGTATCAACATACTATCATGTGCCGTATCAAAATTACCATATAGAATCCATCAAGCTCCCTAGTAAGTTAGATAAAGATCCACTAAACTACTAAAGAACTTAAACCGCTTGAATTACACGAGTCAATACTCAAGTGTAATTTCTAAGCCACTTTGACTCCCAAATCACTTAAAGTTCTTTATTCAGTCACTTTCATCTAAAGTCACCAAATCATCTTACAAGACTTCCAAACCACTCGTATTTCCTCTTTTACTTCCAAAACCATAAGTACACCAAAACCACTCCACTCACATCCGAGTTTAAAGTCTCCAACCAAGTATAACTTCCGGAAGTTAGTTCCCCTCTTAACCTCGATAAACAATAACGTAATGAAACGTAATTCATAAAATTACTAACTTCCATTTTAAAATCACTTTATATGTGAAGTCCAAGCTTCCAAAGCACCGGGGTCAAAGTCACGCAATCGATCACAAACCTACATATCAAATACACCTAACAATCAAATAATTATCTGAAAATCGAGCAAACGACATCTAAACGCATAAAACGACGAAAACACGGCGAAAGAGCCTAGTCATGCTCTCGGCCCTACAAGGAATAAAGGGCTCAGGTTCGATTTTCTTGCTTTTATGCACTTTAGAGGCGTTTTGGGTTGATTTAGGATACTTTGAAAACCGAGATATCAATGGGTCACCATATTTTAGGGTTTTACATAATAATCGATTTTCGAAAAATTAAGTAAAACGTAAAATCATAGCAAACTAAACACCCTAATCTAGGTCAAGTGAGAGAAAATAACACGGGACAGGTTTTCAACTCAAACTTGATTTTAGGGTTTTGGGAAGTTTCTAAAATTGTATAAAAGGACTTCTTCGATTGAAATCTTCAAGCTTTGGTGTGTGAATTTGAAGATTTCAATCTCAACCACCATCAAAACACTATTCAAAGCTTGAATTTAGAAAATTTGTCATACTTTGAGGCCTTTAGAAAACGGACAAAAACCTCGATTGCTAGGTTAGAAATGATCCTCAGGATGAGAGCTTTTCAACGAAACCGGAATTACGGCGATCTACCGAGTAAATAAGAAAAGCCAATGAGAAAGGGAGGGAGGAGGGTGGTCTCAGCCCTAAGGGGGAGGAAGAGAAAAGATGAATGAAATTTTCTTTTGACTAAAGTTGACTTTTAAAGATGAGGAAGATGAATAGTGATTTTTAAGAAATTGGAAAATGACGTATACATCCCTTTTAAATGTTTCGATAAAAAATACGAAACCCGAAGAGCTTAGAATAATCTAAAGGTGATTAATAATTATTAATTGGCCTGTTAATAATTATTAATGTCACCAAAACTAATTTAAAGTAATAAAAGGATTGAAAATACTTTCGAACGAAAATAACTACTAAAATTGAATTTACTAAGTTTAAACTAAACTTAAATACTTTATTTAAAATAAAAAAAAAATTACCTCCAAAAGTAACGAGATGTTACAATAGTCCAAGTTTTAAACATATCCATGCCAAATTTTTATTAAATATTAAGTCTTCCGCTACAAATTGATTTTAAATGATTTAAAAGTAGTCGGGTCGTCACAAGAAATATCCCTAGTCAATTAATGTTATTTTTGTACGTATATTAGAACAATTAAACAATTAAAGATTTAATGTTCTAATTAGCAATATGAAAGTTTAATCAATTGAACATATGACCACTATGCACAAAAATTAATCAAAAAAAGTCTAGGTAACATTGACATCCATGATGACGTCTTCTTTTTAATGTTGCAACGCCACTGTCGCTTCTCCAATGGTTTTGGATGATAATTTTATTTTGGCTCTACATTCTTCGTTATAAATATGATTTTAACACAATGTTTTCGCCTATATTCTTAAAATTCAATGATTAACAACAGTTTGGACATTTGAATCAAGGGTAAAATGAAAATAAGACCCCTGTTATTTTTTCTAAATTCATGAAAACCCCCTGTGGTTTCAAAATGACAAATCATACCTATATGGTTCCATATTATTCCAATGAGACCCCTCCACTCCAATGCCATTAATTTTTTCTTTTAGCCATAACCTCTTCGTTAGAACTCCGATTTGGATGATTCAAGATGTTTTGGAATCCTCATTTCGAGCTTTACGTTAATATCTATTCGAAACTTTGAAACTATTAATAAATAAAAGAGTTTATTATCAATAAAATATGAGGTTTGATTGTTACCATCAACCCTTTTAGTTACTAATGATTTGGAAGTTTAAAAATAACCATAACATAGTGCTCGAAATGAAGATTCCAAATTATCTGTAATCATCCAAAGCGGATTTCCAACGAAGAAGTTATGGCTAAAAGAAAATTAATGTCGTTGGAGATGAGGGGTCTCATAGGAATAATATATAACCACAGGGGTTACAGGGGTATGATTTCTTATTTTTAAACCATAGTGGATGTTCATACATTTAACAAAAACCACAGGGGTCTTATTTGCTTTACATTTGAATCAATTAAAAATCATTTTAGAGATATTATGAACATCCTGTTACTTTTGAAGTTATTTCTTTTAATATTTTATTTATTTTAATTAAAGTATTTAGTTTAATTTTAGAATTAGTAATTTAGAATTTTGGAGTTTATTTGGTTTTAAACCTTTTTAATTGCTTTATTAGCTTAAATTAATTTTGGTCGTATTAATAATTATTAACGAGTCAATTAATAATTATTAATCACCATTTGGCTAGTTGAAGAGCTTCAGGTTTCGTTTTATAAGCTAAAATCATTAAAGGGACGTATTTGTAATTTATGATTTCTTAAAAATATCAATTTACTATTCATGTTCTTCTTTAAATACAAAGTAGTCAACCAAAAGTCACAATTCTTCTCTTCTTCTCCTTCAATAGCCGTGGGCCTCTTCCTTGGGGTTTTCCTTTTTGTTTTTCTTCAATTCTCGGCTGATCTTCGTAGTTTCTATTGTGTTGGATTGGTCGGGATGTGAGCTATCTATCCAACCTAACCTTATGGCGTTTCTCGTTCCCTAAGGGAAGTCCTAAAAAGTGAGTTTTCAAAACTTTTCCTATGGATTTCTTTATTTTTGTTTCTAAATGAGTTTTGAAATTGAAATCATGTGTTTCCATCAAGAAATGTGACGCTTTTGAGCTTGGATTTTTGAAAAATACTATTCATCTTATAATCACTATCCGGTGTTATTGTAGGTGTTAGCAATCGTACGAGAGGTAATTCGTTCGGCACTTAGGAAGTTCGACTTCTTGGCTAAGGTGAGTTTAAAATGGAAGTTAGTAATTTTATGAATTAAGTTTCATTACGATATTGTTGATCGAGGTTAAGTGACAAAAAAAACTTATAAGAATTAATACTTATTGGTTGGTGACTTTAGACTTGGAAGTGAGTTTGAGTGTCTTAGGAGCAATTTAGTGATTTTGGATGAAAAATAAGTTTGAGAACGTTTTGGAAGTCTTGTAAGATTATGGAAAGTTTTAGAATAAATTTGAAAGTTTAAGATACTTTGAGTAGTTTTAGATCAAAGTAGCTTAAAAGAAATTCTTGGAAGTATCAAAGGTTATGGAGATTTTGAGAAAAAGTTGGGAATTGAAATTACTTCAGGTAGTTTTGGACTAAAGTAAAGTAGAGAGATTCTTGGGAGTTAACTTGTGTAACTCAAAGCGGCTTACTTTGGGGAATTATAAGACTTCGTGGAACTTGGCATCGGTGATGATAATGGTTAGGGTCTATATGATCTTATTACCTTGTGTAAGTAATACGGATTGTGTTTTATTGTGGTAATAATTTGGAGTATGAAAGTTCTAATGATAATACGATTGATGTTGATTGTGGTAGTACCGTGGAGTATGAAATCCTAATGATAGTACGATTGATGTATTCGGGACTTTTGGTATGAGGCAACACTTTAATAAGTACAAAAGATAAGCATGTTATTGAGTGTAAATGTAGTATGATTGTATTGTTTGTTAGTTGTTTGTGTTGAGATGCTCATGTAATGAACCGATTTATGTTATTTGAGATATATTGATCCCATAGGTGAATTAGACTATGGCATAGGTATATTGTAACATTCCGTTACTTTTGGAGGTAAATTTTTTATTTTATTTTAATTAAAGTATTTAAGGTTAGTTTAAATTTAGTAATTTCGAATTTAGTAGTTATTTTCGTTCAAAAACCTTTTTAATCCTTTTATTACTTTAAATTAGTTTCAGTGACATTAATAATTATTAACGGGCCAATTAATAATTATTAATTACCTTTAGATTAATTTAAGATCTTCGGGTTTCGCTTTATAACTAAATCTTTTAAAAAGGACGTAATCGTCATTTTCTGATTTCTTAAAATATCTCATTTCACTATTCATCTCCTTCTTCTTTAAATAAATCAAACTTAAGTCAAATTTTTTATCTCTTTCTCTCCTTCTTTCCTTGCTAGGGCCGAGAGCCTCATCACCCACCCCTCTCTCTTTGGTTTTTCTTTAATACTTGGTGGATTGACATAATTTCAGTTGCGTTGGAAAGCCTTCAGTCCAAGGATCGTTTCTAACCTACCAATCGAGGTTTTCATCCGTTTTCTAAAGCCTCAAGGTATGACAAAGTTTCTAAATTTAGCTTTGAATAGTGTTTTAATGGAGGTTGAGATTGAAATCTTCAAATTCACACATCGAAGCTTGAAGATTTCAATCGAGAAAGTCATTTTGGGAAACTTTAGAAACTTTCTCTAACCCTAAAACCGAGTTTGAGTCGAAAACTCGTTCCGTGTGATTTTCTCTCACTTGGCCATGGCTAAGGTGTTTAGTTTGTTATGATTTTGTATTTTACTTAATTTTTTAGAAATCGATTATTGTGTAAAACCCTAAAATACGGTTACCCATTGATATAACGAACTTTCTACTTGAAACCGATCTGAAACGCCTATAAATCGCATAAAAGCAGGAAAACCGAACCCGATCCTTTTACCCTTCTTTGGCCGAGAGTAAGCCTAGGGTCTATTCCTAGGTTTTTTCATTGTTTTATGAGTTTAGATTTAATTTGCTCGATTTTCGGTTAATTAATGATTGTTAAGTGTAATTGATTTGTAGGATTTGATTGATCGCGTGGATTTGATCTCGTCATATTGGGAAGCTTGACTACAAATCCAAGTCAGTTTAAAATGGAAGTTAGTAATTTTATGAATTAAGTTTCGTAATGATATTGTTTATCGAGGTTAAGAGGGAAACTAACTTCTATAAGTTAATACTTTGGTTGGTGACTTTAGACTCGAAAGTGAGCGGAGTGACCTTGGAGTTTTAGTGAGCTTGGGAGGAAAAGTAAGATTGAGTGTGTTTGGAAGACTTGTGAGATGAAATTGACGACTCTTAGATGAAATTGGAGATTTTAGATAAAAGTGAAAGTTTAAGGTACTTTGACTGGTTTGGGAGTCAAAGTGGCTTAGAAGTTATACTTGAGTGATAACTCGTGTAATTTAGGTAGTTTATGTTCTTTAGTAGCTTAGTAGGGTCTTATTTAAGTAAACTAACTTACTTGGGAACTTGATGATGACTTGTGATATGGGAAGACCGTACGTGGTAGTATGTTGATGTTGATCCATACGGTAACATGTTACGATGACTTGTGATTTGGTAAGACCGTACGTGGTAGTTTGTTGATGTTGATCCATACGGTAGCATGTTACGATGACTTGTGATATGGTAAGACCGTACATGGTAGTATGTTAATGTTGATCCATACGGTAGCATGTTACGATGACTTGTGATATGGTAAGACCGTACGTGGTAGTATGTTGATGTTGATCCATATGGTAACACGTTACGATTGCTTGTGATATCATAAGAACGTACGTGGTAGTATGTTGATGTTGATCCATATTGTAACACGTTACGATGACTTGTGATATCGTAAGAACGTACGTGGTAGTATGTTGATGTTGATCCATATTGTAACACGTTACGATGACTTGTGATATGGTAAGACCGTTCGTGGTCGTATGTTGATGTTGATCCATACGGTAACACGTTACGATGACTTGTGATATGATAAGACCGTACGTGGTTGTATGTTGATGTTGATCCATACTGTAACACGTTATGATGACTTGTGATATGGTAAGACCATACATGGTAGTATGTTGATGTTGATCCATACGGTAACACGTTACGATGACTTGTGATATGGTAAGACCGTAGTGGTAGTATGTTGATGTTTATCCATACGGTAACACGTTACGATGACTTGCGATATGGTAAGATCGTACTTGGTAGTATGTTGATGTTGATCCATATGGTAACATGTTACGATGAAACTTGTTATGGTAGCAATGAAAGTTTGAGATACAACTACTTTTATACATTAGAATTGTGAGAAAGATTTAGTAATAATTAGTACTTTTACTTCAAGTCTTATTTCAATACTATACGGGAAGTTATATTTCATATTGTATGATTGTGTGGAAATTGGAAGCGTGGAATGTAAAGTGCAATTTAGTCCTTTGGACACAATTTCCTATATGAAATTTGGTACATAGGATTACTTGCTTTCATTTTACTCTCACTAGCATTTTTATGCGAATGATGCTACACTTACAATTTTTCAGGTAATGGTAAGTGTATGACATTCTCGAAAAGGACATGTCGAGCTGATGACATGGTAGAGGAGGTGACGCTGTATGACATGTCGAGCTGATGGATGGACAGGAACATGAACACTTTTGGTTTAGCATTCTCGAAAATGCTTGTAAATATTTATCATCTTTCATACTTTATATTTTTTAGCTCGAAAGGGCATTTGTTTAAAAATTGTAAGTCTTCTGGTTTTAAGCTCTTTTGAAAGTTTATATCATAATCTAGAATGCACATTCCATGTTTACTGTTTTTTCTAAAATTGGCCCAATGTAAACAGGTTTTGGATTGTAACGTCCCGTTATTTTGAAGTGAAATTTTTATTTATTTATTATTATTTTATTTTATGTTATTTATTTATTCAAATTTAAGTATTTAGTTTAATTATTATTTTTGTAATTTCGATTTTAGTAGTTAATTTCGCCCGAAATTCTTTTTAATCGTTTTAATACTTTAAATTCATTTTGGTGACATTAATAATTATTAATAGGCCAATTAATAATTATTAATCACCTTTAGATTAATTTAAGAGCTTCGGGTTTCGATTTATAAGATAAAAGTCATGAAAGGACGCAACTGTCATTTCCAAAATTCCTAAATATCTATTTACTATTCACTTCATCTATTTAAATTGTCATTTGACCAAAATGGACCCAAACTCTTTCATTTTTTCTCTCCAAACCCGAGCAAAAAGAGGAAGAAAAGAGAAGAGGAACAAAGTGTCGCCCCGGCTTCGTTTCTTGGCCATTTTGCGTGATTTCGGATGCGTTGGAAACCTCTCGCCGAGACCTTTCTACCCATTCCACTCTTGGAACGTTTCCAACTCTCTAAGGTAAGCCCTAGATTTCGAATTCTCTTAGTATTTCCATGGAAATTGATTCAAGCTTTTGAGTTCTTGGCCAAAACTCTCATCCCCTTCCAATTTTGTTGTTGAATGTTGATGGAAAACTTATTGGGTAACTATTACTTGACTTTCCCTTAACCCTAAAACCGAGTTTCAGTTGAAACCCTTCCCGTTTGAAATTTACCTTTTGGGGTTTGATTATGGGTTAATTATTATTGAAATAATGTTTATTGTAATTCAATTCGGGAAATTACATATTGTTCAAAAACCCTAATTATCAATACCCATTGAAATCAGGAATGTCGAAATTGCTTGAAACCAACTCGAAACACATCTAAATTGCCTAAAAGTCGGAAATCCAAACCCGAGACCCACTTTTCATGGGGGGGCCAAGAGCCTAATGTTGGGGTTGTTCGTTGTTTTGAGCTTTTAGATGTTAATTGATCGATGTATGTTTATTTATTAATTGTTAGATGTAATTAATTGTAGGTGTTTTGGATCGTTGTTTGATTGTGCTTTCGGAAACTTGGAGCAAAGCTATTTTTTGGCTAAGGTGAGAATAGTTAGGATTTAAAGTATTTTTAGAAAGCAAATAAGTGTGAAGATTTGTAGAATTGGAAACTAAGATTAGAATTTGAATATAAGATTAGAGGTAGGTGAGTTAGTGCCCTTAGGATTAGAAGTTAATCTTTTAAGTGAAAACTTAGGAGTTCTCAAGAAAAGTATTAAATCTTAGAAGATTCTAAGATAGATTCGTTTCGAAGCTTAGGTTGGATCATTGGAAGTTAAAAGATCCAAACTTTTATATAGAATGGTTAATAGAACCTTGGATTATATTGGAAGTTTAGAAACCTGGAAGGTATAGGTTAATCATTTAAGATAGGATTTACTTGTATTAATGTAGCGGAGTTCGATTTACATATCGTTCGTCCGAGATTCCTATCTATTTTACTTTATGTCTTTTACTTTATGCCCCTCTACTTTATGCTTGCATTGACTACTTTAATTCCGCACTTTACTTATTTACTTTTACAAGGATATGCAGGCATATGCATATCATATTGCACCATAACATTTTCGCATCATTCATTGAAAAAGAAATGAAGGGGAGAATGTTGGAGCCTACGGGTAGTGTCCGCATCACCTTCAGAGAAAAAGAAACAAAAGTGAGAAAGAAATGAAGGGAGAATGTTGGAGCCTACGGGTAGTGTCCGCATCACCTTCAGAAAAAAGAAAAAGAAAAGAAAGTGGAAAAGAAAAGAAGGGAGAATGATGAACCCTACGGGAAGTTCACATCACCTTCAGAAAAAGAAAAGAAAGTGAAAAAGAAAAGAAGGGAGAATGATGAATCCTACGGGAAGTTCACATCACCTTCAGAGAAAAGAGAAGAAAGTGAAAGAAAAGGAGTTGAATGGTATCCTACGGGATGTACGCATTACTTCTTCGTGTATAGGGGGTTGAATGGTATCCTACCGGATGTACGCATTACTTCCTCATGCATAAGGTTGAACGGGTATCCTACGGGATGTACCTATTATCTTCATTCATGTACATAGGGCAAATGCGAAATCCTACGGGATGTCCTCACACAACAAGAATATAAGGTTGTACCGACGTCAGAAATGCCAGGCGCGTGCCACGCGCAAGCAAAGCCACTTAAAAGCGGCCATTTCGGCGCACAACTGCGCCTGGAAATGGTTGACCAATACCGGCGCAAGCCTTATCTGTCGCGCGGTATTGGATTAGTTCAAGCCCAGGGCCGGCCCAATACCGGCGCTGGGCTTGACATGCGCCGACATTGAGCTGGCCCAATGCCGGCGCCTATGTGTATTAAGTATCGCCGGCGCTATCGTGCGCCGGCGATACAACTTTCCGATTTTCCCCCCCTCCCCCCCGAAACCCTTCTTCTTCCTTTTTCATTTCTGATTTTTCTCCCCCTGCTCCAGCCGAAGACGCCTCCGCCGCCACCCCTTGTGTTCCCTTTTCTTTTTCCATAGATTCTCCACTGATTTCCTCCGTTCAAAAGCCAAAATTTACATTATCCATTGTTTTAGGTATGTTTCTATACTCTATTTTACTAAAATAATTATTATTTGGTTAGATTTCATAGTTTTTAGTTTTAGGTTTTTTTTTTTGAAAAATTGGGTTTTTTGTTGTTTTATTGTTTAATTCTTAATAATTAGTTGTTATGAATTACATTGGGCACACACAATACATGATTGAATGGAGATTTGAGATAAATTTTTTTTTATCAATATGGATTTTGTTCAAATTGACTATTTTGAGTTTTTAGGTTTTTTTTTTAAAACAATTGTGTGTGTTATTTACTTTTAGTGTTAAATTGTTAATATTTGGTTATTATGAAGTAAATTAGTTACTTTATACATGATTGATTATAGATTTGGGATGAATTTTATCAATTATTGTTAATAGGAATGAACAATTTATTTAATTTTTATTGTTTTTTGTATTTAATTATGTGATTAATTTTAAACTTTGCATATTTAGTGGGTTTTTTCAATTTGATGTTTTTGAGTTTTTAGGTTTTGTTAACATGTTTTTATTCCAATTTGTTTAAAAAAATGATTCAAATAATTAATTAAATAATTGATTGAACAAAACTTGAATTGTTTTTAAAGTTTAAGAATATTTCAAACTTTTTAGCATATAAACTCACTGTTTTTTTTTATTTAATTATGTGATTAAATATGAAAGTTGCCTATTAAAATGACTGAATAATGCAATTGTAAATTGAAACAAATAATATTTTCAGATCTTTCGTGAGCTTATATACAAATGTCAGGATCCAGGTTAATTTTCTGACCTTTTATATTTTAACGTCGTTATGTTTTGGGAGACGGCTATCCTGCAGCAAAGTTAGCCGTCTCAAAGCATGTCTTAATGTTTTTATGTTTTTGCTTAGATTGACATGTGTGTTGATATAACTTTTTGTTTTTAGTATTTTTTTTTTGAATGTCACGGGAGACGGCTAACCTGCAGCAAAGTTAGTCGTCTCAAAATATGTATATATTTCTTTTTTATATAGTTTGTATGTTTAAGGGGTTTTTACATTGAGGAGTAGAACTTTAGCATGAAATTTACTTGGGATTTTTTTGTTTAAAATAGGTCGAATGTCGATAGGAGTTGGATGAATCTAAATGATAGGTTTTGTAAAGAGTATATTGATGGGGTGAGTTTATTTTTAGAGGTTGCGGTGACGGTTGTGAATGATAATGGAAAAACCCGATGTCCTTGTTTAAAGTGTGTGAATGTTGGTTTTGCCACAATTCAAGAAATTAGAGAGCATTTGCATGTTTATGGAATATCACGAGGATATACCCGTTGGACATACCATAGAGAAAATTTTAAAATGGGTAGCACGAGTAGTAGTGTGCCTCCCTTAGATGCATCCTTTAGTGAAAATGATGATGATGATGGAATGATAGACATGCTTAATGACCTACAAGGTGGTGCATTTCATGAATATGAAACTGAGAACCCAGAAAATATACTTGATGGTGAGGAAAATGTGGACACGGGTGAGTGTCATAGCGAGTTCTCACACTTATTCGGTGAAGCACAAAAAGAGTTATACCCGGGTTGTAAGAACTTTTCATCTCTCAGTTTCTTAGTGAAATTAGTTCATATCAAGGTTTTAAACAGGTGGAGTAATAAGTCATTTGATATGCTTCTCGAGTTATTAAAAGAAGCATTTCCCGAAGGGACGGTTCTACCGGGATCATATTATGCTTCTAAGAAGTTCTTACATGCGCTTGGATTGGGGTATAAATCAATTCATGTCTGCAAGTTTGATTGTGTTCTTTTTAGAAAAGAATACGCGAAAGAAGAGTTTTGTCCAGTTTGTGGGGAACCACGATATGAGGTGAATGAGGGAAAAACTAAACATAAAGTAGCTCAAAAAGTACTTAGACATTTCCCATTAAAACCTAGGTTACAAAGACTTTTTGCATCAAAATATACAGCGTCTGATATGAGATGGCACAAGGATAAACGTTTGGAAACGGAAGGCGTTTTACGTCATCCGTCAGATGCAGAAGGATGGAAGCATATTGACAAAGAGTTTCCGTTGTTTGCTCCTGATCCTAGAAATGTGCGTCTAGCATTAGCATCTGATGGTTTTAACCCATTTGGGCAAATGAGCATCACGTACAGCATATGGCCCGTGATTTTGGTTCCATATAACTTACCACCTTGGAAATGTATGAAAGAATCTACTTTTTTTGTGTCTTTACTGATTCCTGGCCCTAAGTCACCCGGGAAAGATATTGATGTATTCTTACAACCATTGATTGAAGAGTTGAATTATTTATGGAGTGAGGGTATAAGAACTTTTGATAGCTCAAAGTCTGAGTATTTTCAATTACGGGCTGCGTTGCTATGGACCATCAATGATTTCCCCGCATATGGTGATTTGTTTGGTTGGAGTACGAAAAGATACAAAGCATGTCCCATATGTTTGGAAGATACTTCTTCAATGGGTATTCGAAGCAAAATATGTTTCATGGGTCATCGACGATATATTCATATGAGCCATCTATGGCGTTTTGAAACAGTGCATGATGGAAAACAAGAATTGAGGGCCAAGCCGAATATTAAATCTGGAGTTGAGATTATACAAGATTTAGATCGATTAATTTTCCTAAAGTTTGGTAAGCATCCTTGCACCCAAGAGAAGAAGAGAAAACGACCAGAAGAAAACGACAATTGGACTAAGAAAAGCATATTCTTTAGTCTTCCTTATTGGTCTAAATTGCTTTTACGTCATAAGTTAGATGTAATGCATATAGAGAAAAACATATGTGATAACTTGGTAGGAACAATTTTTCTATTGAAGGAAAGAATAAAGATACATTGAAAGCATGTCACGATCTGGCAGACTTGGGAATACGATCTGAATTGCATATACAAAAAGTTGGGAGAGATAAGTTTGTGAAACCTGCTGCTGCTTACGTATTGACTACGAGTCAGCGCATTGAGGCATGTAAGTTCTTGAAAAGTGTAAAATTTTCAGACGGGTTTGCATCAAACATATCTCGGTGTGTTAATGTTAAGGCTGGCACTACAACAAATTCCACAAAAGATGACACTGGGTTTTTTTAAACGATGACACATATGATAAAAGATGACATATTTAAGAATTTCAGTTTTTTTTAACTAAACGATGACACACATAGAATGTCATCTTTTATTAATTAAAATTTCAAGTTCTCGCGCGCAACTTTTGACGTTAATTTTCGGAATATTTATTAAATACATTTTTTTAATATCGGTTTATGTCTGTCATTATTTATTTGTGTCATCAAATAATTAATGTCGGAGTATGTATGTCATCGTATATTAATTTTTTTATTAAGCCCTACTTAATATTCCAAAAAAAAAGTAAAAGCATTAGGGTAAAACATAAGAGGACGCAAAGCCACACGTATCCTCCAAACCGCTCCATGTTCTCAACATCACCGCCTGCCACTTCTCGCAATACCCATCGCTCAGTGTCATTGTAACTTATGATGACTAATGGTAAAAAATATGAATATTTTTTTACCATTCGTTATATAATGACACATATACGATGACGTTTAAAAAATGACATTGTAAATGTGTCATCGTAAGATAAGAGGGCACTCACTGTAATGACACTTACAAAAGTGTCATCGTATTATTAAGATGACAGTTTTTGTCTGTCATTAAAAGGCAAATTTGTTGTAGTGTGGAAAACTTACTGGGTTAAAGAGCCACGATTGCCACGTTCTGTTAGTAATCTAGGCATTTTTGAATTACGACATAAGTCAGGTGGTAACAGAGTTCAGTAATTTCTTTCGTAGTTTGTGTGCGAAAGTAATAAGTTTAGATGAGTTGGATCAGTTACAGCGTGATATCACTTTCATCTTATGTAAACTTGAAAGAATATTTCCTCCTGCCTTTTTCGATGTCATGGTTCACTTATCAATTCATTTGCCGTATGAAGCTCGAATAGTAGGGCCAGTATGTTATAGTTGGATGTATTCAATAGAACACAGTCTTCGGACATTAAAGAATTATGTGAGAAATACGGCACGTCCAGAAGGGTGCATAGTAGAGGCATATGTTTTCAACGAGTCAATAACGTTTTGTTCTAGATATCTTCAAGGGATTGAGACTCGATTTAATAGGTTGGATCGTAATTATGAAGGAGAAGTTGACAGTCGTGTAGAGAGTGACATATCAGTGTTTAAAGATATGTCTCGTCCTCTCGGGCGTTACGATCTATTAACCTTAACACAATCAGACATTGCTAAAGCACACTGGTACACCTTGAGTAATTGTGATGAAGTAGAACCATATTTACGGTATGTATATCTACTCCATATTTTTAACACTGCTTCCAATGTATTCATATAGATTCCTTGTATTTACTTAATCATCCATAGGGATCACCTTGATTTACTTGAACACGAGGGCTTGAGCGACATACATAAACATCAAGAGGCACAATTGGCCAATTGGTTCAAACGTCGTGTAAGATATGTTTTCAGTTATTTTTGTTTTATAGCGCACTGTACCCATAAGTTTTCATACAAAAGTTTATTTGACAATGTAGGTTAGTGAATTATGGAGTTGTCATGAAGTAAGTTATGATTTGTACGCATTGTCAATGGGCCCAGACATTCGTGCTAAATCATATACAGAATGTTGTGTCAATGAGATGCGTTTCCACACAATGGAAAGATCTTCTGGCCGTTCTACTAAGAGTTGTGGGGTTTCTGTTAAGGGTGATCATGATGAAGGATCAACTACATTTTATGGACTCTTAAAAGAGGTTATAGAAGTTACTTACTTAAGATCTAATCAAGTTGTTTTATTCCGATGTACATGGTTTGACACATCTCCATCTAAAATGAAGAAAGAGTCGGGAAACATATCGATTAACATATCTCGAAATTGTTTTGAAGAAGAACCTTTTATCTTAGCTAGTCAAGCTCAACAAGTTCTATACTTGGATGACATTAAATATGGGAAAGATTGGAGAGTAGTTCAAACTTGAAGACAAAAAAATGTGTGGAATGTCCGTGAGTTAGAGGAAGATAACGAGGATGATATGATTTTGAATGTGAGTTCACCCATAGATACTCATGTCAGTGATAGACTAGATGCACAGAGGCTCGATAGAGATGATGACATAGAAGAGTTTATAACCAATAATGAAGAAGAGCCGGAAAATGATATTGTTGATTCGGAAAATGAGAGCGATGAGTCGGAAAACGATGACTCAGAATAGTAAGTTAGGTTTAATATATAATTTTTAAACATGCGTTTGTTTTTAACTTTTAACAAATATTGTGTTTGCGTGTTTTAAACAGGAATAATAAGGGGAAGGGTCAGATTGACAAGTCATGACCTATCGCACCGGGCAACAGGAAGACTCCTCGTCGTCGTACAGGCGGGGTAGTTATTACGGAGCCATCATCGGATACATTGATGAGTTCTCAGTCTCCTTCTCCCTCACCAGGGCATGTATCGACTTCAGATTCACCAATGTCATCACATGATATGCGTTCTCAGCCACCTTCGCCCACACTCGATCATGGTAAGAATCATTTTTTTGTGTGAATGTCACTTATGCTTTGTTTTGTACTTACTTCTTAATTTGTTTTATAGTCTCGTCTCAGTCGTTGGTTCCTAGACGTTGTTATGTGAAGAACCTTTCACTGCATAAGGGGACGAGTAAGAAAGATCTGACTATCCCGGAAGACTTAAAACGGGTGGTTGGCGACAATGCTAGATCATTTATCACTAAGACTGGCATATTGGTGCGTGCCCTTATACCACCGAGCCACAAGAGATATGATTTGGTGCCGGTAGAGATTCTTAATGATATCAAGCAACGACTTGCAGTGAGTCTTGTATTTAGATATATGATTTGCAAGTATTATATAATTTGCACTAACATGATTGCTAATGTGTTAAGGACAAATTCAATCTTCAATTGGCCAATGGCGTACATTGGAAAACTATTGAAGGACAAATGATATCTTCTGCGAATGAGTATCGATATGAGCTTGGAAAATACTATCGCAATAACGTACAAAAGTTTGGTGAAGAGCAAGCTGACCGCATGAAACATCCAAGAGTGCATAGTGATGATGAATGGGGGTTATTAATCGAGAAGTTGAAATCACCTGAATTTAAGGTAAAATCGTATTATCTAAATCTTAGTATCTTTATTTATGAATAATAACTAAATAATTACTTATGATATTCATTTGGTGTAGAAACTATCAGAGACAAACACTCATTCCCGAGCGGCAGTACCGCATTTACATAAAGGTGGCTCGAAATCCAATGCTAACAAGCTTTATGAGATGCTGATACTATTTCACACACTTTACTTATTAAACTTTTTTCTATTTTTATAGTATCATACACATTTTATATGAATATTTGCAGAGATAAGATAACCTAGAAGCTACATGGGTCGACATGTTTGAGCAACAACATTCTTATGAAAGTCCAAAAAAGTGGGTGAGCGGACAGACCGAAGAACATCACGTAAGTTTATTATTTTAAGTTTGTTATGTTTTTGTTTTAAATATTTTGTATTCATTTTGTGTTTTTTTCTATTGTCTTAGAAAAAAATTGTGGAATATATGAAGCCGCCACAAGTTGCGTCAGACACAACGGATTCAAGCCCATCTATTACTGATATCGAGGCAATGGAGATGACTTTGGGTCATAGACCAAGCTATAGGAGAGGTATGGGCAAAAGGCCTAAACCTCCCCCAAGGTCAAGTAGTTCATCGAGATCTTCTGTGTCTTCACAAGTAGAACAACTCACCCAAAGTCAACAACAACTAGCTCAAAGTCAGCAACAACTAGTTGAAGCCCTTACTACTATTGAGGAACTTCGAGCTCGTGATGTGGAACGTGAGGCTCGTGAGGGCAAAGACGTGATTTAGAGGCCAGGAAACTTCGAGAGGACTTTGATGCGTTCATGAGAAACTATAGAGGTGGTGGGGATGGTCATGCTTAGGATTTACATGTACTTTGAACACATTACGTGTCTGTTGTAGTATTTTAAGACATCATGTTTTACTTTCTTAAAGACATTATATTTGTCTTAATTGAACTTTAGTTAATTTCTATCACATTTTGTCACAACTTTTTCTGGTTCTGGATTTTATATGGTTTAGAAAAATCTTAATATATATATATTGAAACAAGTGGCTTTTGAGGAGCTTAAAATAAGTAAAATTAAAAAAAAAACAGTGGCAATACCCGCGCCATAGCGCCGGCACTGGGTTACATGCATATAATAGTAACCTTATTGCCGGCGCTATGGCGCCGGCAATATTTTCAGTATTGGCGCCGGAAATACCTGGCAGTGGGGTTTAGGATTAACCCCACTGCCGGCGCCACCACGCCGGGGATGCTTTCTTAGCATCCCCGGCGCTATGCGAACCACGACGGGGATGCGTTCCTAGCATCTCCGACGCTATGAATAGCCGCGCCGGAGATGCCTGAAAATGGAATCCCCGACAACCTAGTGCAGGCGCTATTTCCGGGGCAGAAGTGACGTCGGTGATACCTTTTTCCAGCACATGTTTATGGTATTGCCGGTGCGAAGGTGCGCCGGTAGTACCCATTCATTTTGTAGTGTCATGCATTCATGCTTATGATCGATGAATTAGAGAATCGAGATGTTTTATTTTATGTAAAGTATATTTACTTTTCTTATTTATGTCGTAACAAGTAATTGGATGAGAATTAGACTATGTGTGTTAGTAGTATAATCCTTTGGAGAGTTTAGAATGAAATTACCTAAAGTTTAGAGAACTTTAGGATTGATTGTGTAAGATTGATTGGACACGAATTGGAATACGGGTTTGAGGTCTAACTTTAGTTTTTATTCTTATTATTCTCACTGGGCTTAAGTTGTTAGCTCATGATATTACAAAATTTTAGGTAATGCCCTGGTTAGAGGTCGTGGGAGAGGAGATGGTGTTGCATGATCGAGGGATGATGACCTTATGATGGACTAGGTTGATTTAAAGTCCATGGACTATGTTTTGTGAATATTTCACATATTTTGGAGTTGTATATTTGTAAATGGCTCTTAAGAGCTTTTGTCTTTATGTTTATGATTATATTCATTTTGAACTCCTGGATAGGAACTAAATGTTCCTTGTGTATTTTAGATTTTGAAATTAAGATGTAAACAGGTTTTGGCTAGCCAATTTTCAAACATAATCACGCCATTTTTCTTAAAATATAAAGACTTCCGCTGTGTTTTCAAATTTAAATTATTTAAAAGTGTCGGGTCGTCACATGGATAATCCAATTTTTAAATGAACCCATGCCTTTTTTTTAAAAAAAAAACCAAGTCTTCCGCTGTGACTTTGAAATTATAAAATTTAACACAAATCAGGTCGTTGAGCTGAGTTATACTGATCCAATAGGTGAAACAGACTATGGCATAGGTAAAAGAGATGAGTTATACTGATCCCATTGGTGAAACAGACTATGGTGTAAGTATACGAGCTGAGATATACTATACTGATCCCATAGGTGAAACAGACTATGGCGTAGGTATATGGGATGAGATACTATATGATATGATCTTGGGATATAACAGGGTTATAGATGAAACCGGCTATGGGCGATGTTATATGTCAAGATCGGCAAATAGATCGAGTTCATATCATGAGCATCCCAACTTACTTGTTAGTTGTTATGTAAAACATGCTTATCCTTTGTAAAAGTGTTTTTATTCAATGGTAATACTTTATATGCCAATATAATAATATGATTTGGTAACACCGTATGTGGCAGTATGTTGATGTTGATCCATACGGTAACACGTTACGAGGACACTTGATTTGGTAATACTGTATGTTGTAGTATGTTGAGGAGGTAACATACGATACACGTTACGAGGTAATTAGAAGTGGTACGGAATATGGTGATATGAATTGGTAACGCTGTATGTGGTAGTATGTTGATGTTGATCCATACGATAACACGGAACGAGATAACTTGAAGTCGTAAGAAAATTGGTAATAGATGTGGTTCGATATGATTCGTAAATCAGAAAGTTTATTGGTGTATGGTTAGGATGAATTGGAAATGTAGAATGGGTAGTAAAGAGTATTTTAGGTCTTTGGACACAATTTCCGGTATGGAACATGGTCCATAGAACTACTTGCTTTCATTTTACTCTCACTAGTATTTTTATGCTAATGTTGCTACACATACATTTTTTTTCAGGTACTTATCGATGTAGGTGACGTGGTAGAGGAGGTGGTGTCGTTTGATTTCTTGAAGAGATGAATGGACAAGAACATGCACACTTTTTGTATAGCTGTAAAGACTCGAATTTTCTCAAATATTTAAATCAGAATAAACAGCGAAAGACTTTTATTTTTATAAAAATTTGGCGTGGATCCATTTAAAATATGGACTACCAAAACCTGTTTACATGGGCCCATTTTAGAGAATGTAAAAACAAAGAAGTACATACTTCATTTCATGACAAAATCAAAGGAAATAAACTTGATAATATGTACAACAAGTCTTAGGCTCTCATGAGCCACAAAATAAGTTTAAAGACAGTAACATATAATGTTCAACTAGCATTCATGGAATGCCCCAAAATATACTTGTAAGTCCATGTCCACAAAGCCATCTGCTCGCGATCAAAAGACACCACCTCCACGACCTCGCCCTCTCCCACGAGTATTACCTGAAAAAGTTTAAGTGTAGCAACATTAGCATACAAATGCTAGTGAGAATAAAATGGATGCAAGCAGTTCTATGGTTCGAATCCCATATCGAAAAATGTGTCCAAAAATCCTATTTTGCTCTTACTTCCCATTCGATATTCCCAAGTACTTTGCATAAGAAAATCAATCTCATTCTACTATATCGTAATTTCGAAAAGTAAACATTCAAGCTCGAAAAATAAAGTACTGAAGCATAACAAAGTAAATTTCTATCATTCACGTCATTCCACACGTTATTTCACATTGTGATCACATTGTCACATTTCACAATTCAATCGTGACCACTTGTCACCATTCACATTCACACCGTGACCACAATGTCACCATTCACATTTAACATCCGTGACCACATTATTACCAATCAAAAACCATACCGTGAACTCACTGTCACCAATCACAAATCATACCGTGACCTCACTGTCACCAAACACAAACCATACTGTGACCTCACTATTCAAATCACAAATCATACCGTGACCTCACTGTCACCAATCACAAACCACACGAAGAATCTCTCCAAAGTTTCTTTTAACTATATTATAACCACTCGAAATAAACGGAGTATCTAATACTCTTCTCCAATTTTCGAAATCTAATTCCCCTCGAGAATATAACTTAATCCACCAATAACATCTTACTTTAAATAACATAAAACTTAACTTGTTCTTTCCTTATGCACTTTCCTTAACTCCCAATTATATATCTTCTTGGATAAGTTCTAAAATCTAATAACCCTCTTAACCTTGATCAAACATAATCGTCAAGCAATTCGAAAACATAAAAGTAATCACAACCATTTTAAACTCACCTTATTATTGAAGTCAACTCCAAATCACTGGTTGACCAATTTCATGATCGATGCACGAAACCTATAATTCAAATACACCTAAAGTATATTAATTAACCAAATTGAATAACGATCATCACGATACTAAGATAAAGAACAAAACAACCCAGACTTAAACTCACAAGGCCCACGGCCCAAGGCAGGTGAAAGGTGGAATAAGTTTTCCGTATTTTTAAGCACTTTAAAAGTGTTTCGAGTTGGTTTCAGGCACTTTGGAGGTTGGTAACATCAAAGGGTAAACATGATTTAGGGTTTAGGTCAAAAGTTCAATCCCGAACAATTATGAAAAACATAAAAAGATATCATTTGAAAAACCCTAAGCATCATCAAACAAGAGAAAAACTAAAAGAAACGGCTTTTGGCTCAAACCCAATTCTAGGGTTTAGGGAAAGTTCTAAATATACATAAAACAACTCCCTCGATCTAAATCTCCGAGTTCCCGAGCAAGAATTGGAAGATTAAAACCAAAAACACCATTAAAACACTATTTGAAGCTTTAGGTTTTGAACTAATTTGACATACCTTAAGGCCTTTAGAAATTGGAGGAAAAGATCGATTGATAGGTTGGAAATGATGCTCGGGCCCGTGGCTATCCAACGCAACCGAAATTATCACGATCCACCAAGAATTGAAGAAAAACTAAAAATGGGAAAATCTCAAATGATGTCCACGGCAAAGGAGAAGAAGGAGAAGAAAAATGATGAAATTTGGTCTAATTTGGTCTAATTTGGCTTATTTAAAGAGATAAATGAATAGTGTTTTTGATATTTTAGAAATTGAAAATGACGCCTACGTCCTTTATTTGCTTTAAGGCTTTTAAACGAAACCCGAAACATTTAAACTAGCCTAATGGTGATTAATAATTATTAATGGACCCATTAATAATTATTAATACAACCGAAACAAATTTAGGCTAATTAAGCGATTAAAACGGTTTCCAAACGAAAGTAACTATTTAAATCTAAATAACTAATTCTAAAATTATCTTTAATACTTTAAGTAAATAAATAATTAAATAACAAAAAAATGAAAATAAAAAATTCACCTCAATATACGAGACGTTACAATAGCATTCTTGAAATACTTTGTTTATACTTTCTACTTTTCTTACTTTGGGTTTTTGAGCTCGGAAGAGCGTTTGTTTAAAATTGTAATAGTCTTGTGGTTTTAAAGCCCTTTAGAAGTTTACTTATAATCTGGAATGCGCATTCCATCATTTATCTCTTTCTTTGTTGTGAAAAGTGTAAAACAAGTTTTGGTTTGTCCGAATTTTAAATGTACACATGCCGTTAAATCCTTCAAAATTGTGAAGAAACCCTAAACGATTTCTTCTTCATTTTTCAATGCGTTTTATGCTTGCCTCGCCCTATCGTTGGTGAGAAGGTGAACAATCATCCTTGTTCTAAAATACATGGTAAATAAATGCGACCTCCCTCAAACTTTCATCCTATTATCTTTTCTTTGTCCATTCTTTTTATTTGTGTCATTATATTTCCTGATTTCACTATGGGTATAAGAACTTGTTCTCTCATATTTTTGGTAAAATCTATATGGCTTTTAAACAAAGGCAAGGATGTTATTTTCTATTTTCTTCACAAATTTGATTACTTTGTGTATTTCTATTAATAATTTCAGTGTCCAAATCATTTCACTAGTTTAAAATATTAAGTTGTTTCCAAACCTAAAGTCTTACAAATCATTTCACTATTTTCATCACAAATTTGATTACTGTGTGTATTTCTGTATTTTCTTTCGAAACTATCAAATCTTTAGAGTCTGATTTATAATGTCTAATACAAGGCCAATTTATAGGCTTAAAATACAGGGGAATTCGTTTATAATAATCCTATAACAGCCCCATGAAGTCCCTTGCTTGTAACCCCCAAAATTAAAGCAAAACAATAAGTTACAATTAGCTACTATTACTTTGTAACCTACAAGGAAAGTAAAACATTTGTAACTGATGTTTAACTCTAATTGAAGCTTGTAAAAGACCATTAAATGTTGTCTTGAAGTTGCTTTGAGTTCCCATGAATGATGGTTGAGTTGGCTTGAATGAAGCCTGGGTTATCATCAATGCATCTTGAGTTGTAGTTAATGCATCTTAACATAACTTGTAATAAATGAACTCGGGTTGCCATTAATGCAATCAGAGTGCATTTAATGCAAATAATCTTGAAGCTTGAATTCCTCAAATGCAAGGCTACATAATTCATATAAAAAACTATATATAATTTGTCCATTTTGTTTTTCTTCTCTGACGCTAAGATAATAGTTGGGGTATTTTAATTTATCTGAATCCTTCATTCTCTGCCAAGTGTCTCTAGTTTCTACTCCCATATTGGAAAAAAAATGATAAGAGTTTTCTCTCAAAGTTTGTTCAAGATGGTGAGTTTTCTTAAGGTCATTTATATAAGTGTTATTGGTTTAAATTCTTCCTCAGCCCTAACAAATTCTCTCCTCTATTATTCCCCGATTATATTTGTTGAAATACTTTCAATTGGATGATTTCTTTATTCAAAATTCACATATTCCCCTACACATTTTCATATAGCTTTCTATTTCCCCCTTTATATTTTATATTATACTATTATCAGTTTGCATTAATTTGTTTTTTTCCTTGCTTATTTTCTTTAAGTGATGCTTTATTTTTGTTCCAAAGATTAAATCAAGATAAGATGATGGATGATTGTATTAAGATTTTAAATTTCTTATGAAATTTATTAGAAAAAATGTGTTTATCTTCTTTATAAATTATGCTTGAAAAAACATAAATATTGTTTGAAAGGCTTGTAGTGGGCTTGATACAATTAGGATTTATTGGATTTTGGGTGTGAGAAAATCAATATGCTTTTATATGGTAATGTCCAAATATGTAAAATTAGCCAAAAGGGAGATTATGATTATTTTCTTATCTCTTTTAGTGCAATAGAAGAGATTCTTAAAAAGCAGGGCTTGTAATTTATTGGTAGAACTGTTTATTATTAAAATAAGTAATAGAAAAGATTCTTGTAATTTATGGGTAGAAGTTGAAACATACTTTGCTTATTAGATGATTGTGCAACACAATAATAAATTTTGTCATTAGTGGCGCAGTTTTAGCGACAGAATTGTGTTGTTAATTGAATTTAGCGATGAAACTACCGATAAACTGGTTGATCACTAAAAAAGCAATCGCTTGTTGATATTAGTGATGAAATATATCGCTAACAGTAAAATCACTAATAAAATGTTGATTATTTTAGCGACGCAATCTTTCGCTGAAGATAGAGACATAATGACTCACTACGTCTCTCTTTTAGAGACTCGATGAGTCGCTAATATTAGCGGAAAAATTATTCACTACGGTTAGCAATGCATTCCATCGCTTATGCCGAGACGTATTTGTTCTCTAATAAAATCAACTAATTGACTTTAGCGATGAACTCCATCGCTATATATACAATTAAAAATATGATAAAAAGGGATAACAGCGAGCCATTGCATCGCTGTATTAGCTTTTTTTTTAATTTTTAAAATTAATTATTAATATTAAAAGAAAACAATAATTAAAAAATAAATAAATATATAATATTAAAAAAAACAAAAATTTCATTAAATATTCATAATAAATTTACAAAGATTTCATTACATAATCATGTCCAAAAAATTAATAAAATAGTAAAAAAAACTAGAGAGGGCTCGTATGCTCGAAATCTGGATGTTGAGATGTAGATCCAGAGCCGGCCTCCCTGTGTAGGTTCATCCAACCCATGACTTGAGCCTTCAACAGATTATGCTGAGCCTGGAGATCATAATTGAAAGCTTGAATGCTTTGCGCAATGAGGTACTATCTCACCTCAAAGACTCGGTCTCAATTCAAGAAGAACTCAAAGCGTGCGACTGGTCTACATAAAGCTCCTTCCCATAAGCGCCAAGACCAGAGACTGAGCTATCAGGATGAACACCACCGACTTCAAGAAAAAAAAAGCAACACGATGGTTTTCCTAAGTAGACTTAGACTCAGGAGTGGGCAATAACGATTCGAGCATTTCTTTAACTTTTCCCTACAAAAATTAACCAAACATTTATTTGAGTAAGTTAAAAAAATATATTATTAAATTTATTTGAAAGCATGAAAATAAATAAACAAACCGCTAATTCTCGCGCTCAATCAAACCCCATCGTGACCCTTCATGTGTAGATGGAGAAACAAATCAATCGGAATGAACTTACATCCATCCTAAGTTTGTGAAAATGAGAACAGGAAAAATAAAGGATTAGGAAAATAATAATTTAAAAACATTAAAGATATAAGCAAAAGACTAAAAGTACGTACCAATATCTTGTAATGCTCGTCATGGTGGCGAGTCCTGCCAGTGTGCATAGCTGAGTTGCCTTTCGATTCGCTGAGTTGATTTCGGAGATGCACAACTGCTGGACAATCTAACTATCCTCAAGCAACTTTTGATGAGCTTGCTCAATCATCCATAAAAGTTTTTCAGCGGGTTTATTTTTTACTTCTAGATGGTGTCCTTATAATGTTTCCCAGCCTGTTTTCTCCAGAGAGGGTAAATGATCTCACCAATGAGATCTACAGGGATCGTAAAGTGTGTCTCTAAAAAAAAGAAAAAAACTAAAATTTGTTAGCAATTTAAAATATTATACATAAATTTTTTTATAAAATATTAACTTTTACTTTCCATGTCTGAAACCAGCGTAATTTGCAGATATCAGAAATATCCTTCCATTTCCTGAACTCGGGATTCTTCTTGTAAACATCCGTGAAAACTCATGAAACCTTACCAGATGGATGTAATCTATAAAAAAAACACACAAACATATATAGGTTAAAAAATAATTTATATATAAAAATTTAATAATTTAAACAAAAAAATAAAGTACACTCACTTCTTTCTCGTCATCCTCAAGACGACCATGTTGTTAGCCAACTGCTCAGCGACGGGGGTTTCTAATGTGGTCGGTCAGGTAGTGTGACGACCCGTCACTTTTAAATAAATTAAAATCAGAGAAAACAGCGGAAGTCTTTTATTTTAAGAAAATTTTGCGTGGTTTTGTTTGAAAGTTGGCATGCCGAAAACCTGTTTACATCCTAATTTTCAAATCTAATAAATCCACAAGGAACATCAAGTCCCATTTCAGGAGTTCAAAGATATATATCATATAAACATCAACATTAAGCTCTTATGAGCCAAATACAAAATACAATTCATTTAAGTTCTTAAAGTTCATCAAAATAAGACATAAACTTTACAAATTCATTAGTCCATCTCGAGGTCAACATCCCTCGATCACGCAGCACCATCTCCCCTTCCACGGCCTCTAGCCAGAGCATTACCTGAAATTGGTTGTAATATCATGAGCTAACAAACTAAGCCCAGTGAGAATAATAATCATAAAAAGTAAAGATAGACCTCAAACTCGCATTTCGATTTGTGTCCAATTAAACTGACATAAACTTTCTTAGAATCCACCAAAATCTAGGTAATTCTATTCCATATTCCCCAAATGATGATACTAATTAGCACACTTAGTCTAATTGTTCATCCATTAACTTGTTATGACTTAAATGAGAAAAAAAATAAATAAACTTATATAATTATAACATCTCGATTCTCAATTCCATCTTTCATATGCATAAAAGTAATGAGTACATCCCATAGGATACGCATTCGCCATTTATGCATGAAATGAAGGTAATATGGATTTTCACATTTCATCCACCATTCAACCTTATGTATGAAGGTAACGTGGGTATCCAACTCATCCACCATTCCTTATGCATGAAGGTAACGTGGGTATCCAACTCATCCACCATTCCTTTCATTCTTTTTCTTTTTATCTTTTCAATGATACGAGATGTTATGGTATAATAAATAATGGTGCAAAATGTTATGCATATGCTTGCAAAAGTAAATAAAGTAAAGTGCGAATATTAAAGAAATCACAACCAACGTAAAGTAAAGGGGCAATAAGTAAATGACATAAGATAAAGAAACAGATAAGAATTCTCGGACGAACGATTTATAAATCGAACTCCGGTATCAATAATAAAGATAAAGATCAAACATAACGATTAACCTAAACCTTCAAGGATCTTAAACTTCCAATGATCCATCTTAAACTCCGAAACTAATCTAACTTAGAATCTTCTAAGATTCGAGGCTTTCATCGAGAAATCCTAAGTTTCTCGCTTAAAGGATTAACTACAAATCCTAAGGCACTAACTCACTCCCTCTAATCTTAGTTTGGATTCTAATCTTAGTTTCCGATTCTACAAACCATTACACTTATTCGATTTCTATAATTACTTTAAATCCTAACTATTCTCACCTTAATTAAAAGATGACTTTGCTCCTAAGTTCGAAGGAGCGATCAAGTGAGCGGTTCAAAAACACCTACAAGGAATTATATCATACAATCAATAAATTACCAACTATCGATCAAACAACAACCAAACATACAAAACGACGAAAAACCCAACAAAACCCCACAAGAGGCTCTCGGCCATCACAAGGAAAAAGGGTCTCGGGTTTGGTTTTCCGGCTTTTTGGCAATCTAAAAGTGTTTCGAGTTGGTTTTAAGCAAATTCGATAATCCCGATTTCAATGGGTATCGATAATTAGGGTTTTTGAACATTAAGCCCTTTCCCGAATTGAATTTAAATAAACATTATTTCATTAAATTCTAACCCAAAATCAAACCCAAAAGGGTAAATTTCAAACGAGAAGGGTTTTGACTGAAACTCGGTTTTAGGGTTATGGGATAGTTTCCAAAAACACGTGAAGCTACTCCCAAGTTTACAAACACCGAGTTCTACAACACGAAATCGAAGGAAATCAATGAAAACTCCATTAAAACACTATTTGGAGCTTAGGGTTTCAAGAGAAACTTACCGAGAACTCCGTATAACACGAGTGGCAAGTACGAAGGCTAGGTGGAAAAGGATCGTAGGACCGATACCTTTCCAATGGAACGAGAATCAAGTCGATCCGTCGAGAAATAAGCGAAACCCGAAAATTCCCCTTTTCTTCTTGATGCTCACGGCAAAGGAGGAGGAAAAATGAAAGTATTTTGGTCAATTTGTGGTCAATGGTTCATTTAAAGAAGATTAATGAATAGTGTTTAGATATTTAGGAATTTTGGAAATGACGGTTGCGTCCTTTTATGACTTTTGGCTTAAAAACGAATCCCGAACACTCAAACTATCCCAATGGTGATTAATAATTATTAATTGGCCCGTTAATAATTATTAATACCATTAAAACGAAAAAGATCAATTAAAAGATTAAAACCGAATAAACTACAAATTCTAAATTAAAAATTAATAAATAAGCTTTAATTACTTAAATTGAAATAAAATAAATAAAAGTTTTTTTTTTATCACAAAATAACGGGACGTTACAGGTAGGGAAAAGTTTAAGCAAAGATCGATTCGTTATTGCCCACTCCTAAGTCTCAGCCTACTCAGGAGAACCATCGTGATGCTTTCTGTAACGACCCGATTTTTCATAAAATCCTTTAAAACAAATGCGCAGCGGAAAACTTGATTTTACAGAAAAATGGCATGGTTCGTTTAAAATTCGGATAAACCAAAACCTGTTTATACATTGGCTCATATCAGAGAAAGCAATAAACCTGCAATGCACATTCCATTCTATGATGAAACTTCATGAGAAAGTTTTAAAGCTAAAAAATATATACAAATTATACAAATGCTCCATCGAGCTCAAAATAAAACATAATAAAAGTGATGAAATATTCATGAGCATTCAAGGATGCTACACCAAAAATCATTTATGTTCCTGTCCATTTATTATCTCGATCGCTCACGTGGCACCACCTCCTTTACCTCGACCTCTACCACGTTTCTTACCTGAAAAATTGTAATTGTAGCAACATTAGCATAAAAATACTAGTGAGAGTAAAATGAAAGCAAGTAATCCTATGGACCAAATTCCATATCAGAAATTGTGTTTAGAGGCGTATATTTCACCTTTACTACCCATTCCACATTCCAAAATCCACACATAATAAACGTACATAATATGCTTCTTATGAAGTAACGATATCAAGACTTAAAGTAAAAGTATATGTTATTTCTAAGTCTTGCTACACAATTCTAAAGAAGATGTAATTTTAATACTAACTATCTCTGTTACCAAACAAGTTTCATCGTATCATAATTTCGTATGGACCGAAGTCAACATACCACGTGCCGTATCACAAATCATCGCACCATGATCTCGTATGGACCGTATCAACATACTATCATGTGCCGAATCACAAATACCGTATGGACCAAAGTCAACATACCACGTGCCATATCACAAATACCGTATGGACCGAAGTCAACATACCACGTGACATATCACAAATCATCGCACCATGATACAGTATGGACCGTCTCAACATACTATCATGTGCCGTATCACAAATACCGTATGGACCGAAGTCAACATACCACGTGCCATATCACAAACCATCGCACCATGATACCGTATGGAGCGAATCAACATACTATCATGTGCCGTATCACAAATCATCGCACCATGATACCATATGGAGTGTATCAACATACTATCATGTGCCGTATCACAAATCATCGCACCATGGTGCTACACTTACAATTTTCAGGAAAACATCGAGCTAAGAAGCGTGGTAGAGGAGGTGGAGCCGCGTGACTGATCGAGATGGTGTATGGACAATACTAAGAACTCATTTTTGTTTAGCATTCATTGAAATGCTTGTAAATTATTTCATCTTTACATACTTGTGTCTTTTTGAGCCCGAAAGAGTATTTGTGTAAAATATGTCTATGTTTTATGGTCTAAATGTCTTTTGGTATGGGAAATTCCCGATTTATCACTTTTTCTTGAAATTTGGGTTGTAAACAGGTTTTGGTTATTCGATTTTTAAACGAACCCACGCCGTTTTTCTTTAAGAGTCGAGTCTTCCGCTGTGCATTTGAATTTAAAGAATTTAACGGGTTCGGGTCGTTACACTATCATGTGCCGTATCACAAATCATCGCACCATGATACCGTATGGAGCGAATCAACATACTATCATGTGCCGTATCACAAATCATGGCACCATGATACCGTAAGGAGCGTATCACCATACTTTCATGTGCTGTATCACAAATCATCGCACCATGATACCGTACGGAGCGTATCAACATACTATCATGTGCCGTATCACAAATCATCGCACCATGGTACCGTATGGAGTGAATCAACATACTATCATGTGCCGTATCACAAATCATTGCACCATGATACCCTATGGAGTGAATCAACATACTATCATGTGCCGTGTCACAAATACCGTATAGAGCTCATCAATTTCCCTAGTAAGTTAGATAGAATCCCACTAAACTACTAAAGAACATAAACTGCTTGAATTACACGAGTAAATACTCAAGTGTAATTTCTAAGACACTTTGACTCCCAAATTACTTTAAGTTCCTTATTCATCCACTCTCATCTAATTCTCCAATTCATCTTACAAGACTTCCAAATCACTCATAAATCCTCTTTTACTTCCAAATTCATAAGAACACCAAAGCCACTCCACTCACATCCGAGTTTAAAGTCACCAACCAAGTATAACTTCCGGAAGTTAGTTCCCCTCTTAACCTCGATAAACAATATCGTAATGAAAAATAATTCATAAAATTACTAACTTCCATTTTAAACTCACCTTGAGAAGAAGTCGTCCTCTTACGAGCCGAAGGATAAATCTCGCGAATGGTTTCCAAAACCTACAATTTAATTACATCTAACATACATTAATTTAAAAAAAAGAACAACGTTCGACATGTAACCAAATAAAAGACGAAAACAGCCCGAGATGGGAACTTGATGCTCACAGCCCTAAGGGTGATTTGGAGAAGAGAGCATTTCCGGTTTTTGGCACTTTAGATGTAATCCGGGTTCGTTTTAGGCACTTTTGAGGTGGATTCAAATAATGGGTAACATTAATTAGGGGTTTAGGGGCTAGAATTAACCACACAAATTTAATGGATAACGAAAAATAAAGCACTTCTACACTACACATAACAGTCCACGCAAAAGGGGTGAATTGACGGTGTCGGGTTTTTCACTCAATCCAAAATTAGGGTAAAGGATAAACATGCATCAACCCTAGGTAGGATCCTTTAGCTAACAAAAGAAAAGGATGAATTCAAGCATAAACCAAAGATAGAATTTCAAAATCAACAACACCCATATTTTAAAGAATTTCCCTCACCTTTTCGTTCCTTGGAAGTGGATGGAAAGGCGTCAAATGTAGGATGGGTAGAAAGCTTGTTGTGAGAGCTTTCCAACGAGCTAAGGCACGACAAAATCGGCCAAGAAACGAGGGAGATCCGACACTTTCTTTCTCCTCTTCCTACTCGGGTTTGGGGGGTTTTGAGAGAGAAAAAGATGAGCAAATTTCTCTATATTTGGCTAAGGATGGGTTTTTAAAGAGTTGATGTATAGTAACTTGATATTTTTAAGAAATTGAAAATTACGCCTACGTCCTTCTTTTACTTTTTGCTTTTAAAACGAAACCCAAATCTCTTAAACTAGTCTAAAGGTGATTAATAATTATTAATTGGCCTGTTAATAATTATTAATATCACCGAAACTAATTTTAAGTCATAAAAGGATTGAAAAGACTTTCGAACGAAAATAACTACTAAAATCGAAATTATTAAGTTTAAACTGAACTTAAATACTTTATAAAAAAAATTTCCTCCAAAAGTAACGAGACGTTATACTTTCCTTTCGGAAGTCGGTGGTGTGAAGCCTGATGGTTCAGTCCCTGGTCTTGACACTTACGGGAAGGAGCTTTATGCACGCCAACCGCGCGCTTGAACTTCTGCACGTGCTGAGATCGAGGCTTTGAGGTGAGAGAACGAAGCATTGTTCCTACAGATGCAAGCTTACGAGCTCCATTTTCAAGCTCGTATAGATGATCTTCAGGCTTAGCATAATTAGTTAATGGCTCAAATTCAGGAATGGGTGAGCTTGAATAGAGCTCCCGGCTCCGGGTCTACTACTCAGCGTCCAGATAACGAGCATACAAGCGCTCTATAGTTGTTTTTTTTATATTTTATTTGCTGTGGGATATTTTTTTGATGGAAACATTTGTTTATATATTTATTTTGTTTTAATTAAAAAAAAATTAATTTTAGGTACTATACTTAATATTTAAAATTAATTTTTTTTTTAAATTAAAATGGCTAAAATAGTGACGCACTGTGTCTCTAAAAGTTTTTTATTCATTTTTTAATTCTAATGTTAGAGATGAGGTTTGTCGCTATATTCAATTAGTTGACTTTATTAGAGAAGCAAGACACATTGTGTCTCTAATAATGAGACGTAATATGATATTGTGTCTCTATATTCAGCGATAGAGTTCGTTGCTAATTGGTTAATAATTTATTAGCATCCTATTATTTTTTTGTCACTAGTAGCGATACATTTCGACTCTAATTTGAACAAGCAACGCCATTTTTAGAGACTGTTTCGTCTCTAAATTCAAGTAGAGGCGAAGTTCGTCATTAATCTCTGCCTTTCTTGTAGTGTAGGTTTGTTGTTGCAGATCTTGTTGACTTTTACGCAACAATGTGATCTTGCTTCATGCTTTTACTAACCACCATGCACTACTTTACTTCTTAGCCATGAGTTCATTGTGGTCATATGAAGTTGAGTTCTCTTCTTGGATGGGACCTGTCTACTCATTCTCATCAGTGTCAATTTTATGTATAAGTAATTTGGGTTTTTTCTCTTTGTGGCTGTTACACCATGTTCAACATTCTTAGTTTCAACATTAACACCCCCTTCTTAGCTATTTCAAAGAGGTTTCTTGTGTATGAATTTCTGAATTATCCATAACATATTTAAATTTTATTAAATCTTTGATAGGTTTAGGTTCTTCACAAGATAGACGACTCTCTTTTTTGGAAGGCTTAACGCTTATAAGAAAACATTTTGTGATGATTTGATCTTTATTTTATTGTTTTTCTTGTTGATTTAACAATTAAGAAGTTGGTAATTCATAATTAACTACTTTTTTAACAACTACATTCCCTCACTCTCCAGGGAAAATTACACACCCAACGACATCAATTTCAGAATCCAAACTGGTTGATTCACAAACGGTCAATCGAACGTCGACATTATAGGCAAGTCATAGTTTTCTTTCTTTAGTTTTTCTTTATGGAAACCAACAAAGAGAAAAAACTATTACCTTATATTTTTCTTATCTTTGCCTTTGAATCAACTAGGTCGGGAGCTAGGATTGAAGACATTCACTCCGCCATACTTAGCGCCTTTGACAACCGGCATAGTGGTTCTAAAAGGCTTTAATTACGCTTCCGATTCAACTGAAATCTTGAAAGAAACTGGAAAAATCTTTGTAAGCTTTCTTTCTACTGCAATTAAAAATGCTAATTTTGGGGATTTTTTTTGGTAGAATAATATGTTTCGTAATTACCCATTATTTGCTTTTCTGTGTGTTAAAGGGGTGCTCGAATCAATTTGGATGCAAAAATTGATAACTTTAAAAATACAAGACAAGTTAATTTTTATAATTTTTATACATGTTCAGCAGCTCACTTGTCTTCCACTAGTGCTTTTAATATGTGATTGAAAAAATTATGTTACATGGTTGTTATGCTGCTATAAAAGGTGATCGGTGAAATGATTTATATACAATGTAGCTATTTGAATATATTTGACAGACATGAAGTTGTCTAGCTCCTCTGAGTATCAAATTTTTTTTTCTTGTAGTGATATCTTTCATGTAAAGTTTCACACTATGAGTGTAAGTTTTGTAAAAAAAAATTATCGATATAATGTGGTTTTCAATTATATTCAATAAATCGAAGAGAATAAGTTTTACTAAGTTTAACAAATGTCTTTTGGGGAGGAATATGCTATTTGTTTATTGAAAAGTTAAATTAGTAGCATTGAAATTCTAGAATGGTTGTTGATTGAGTATTATGGCTATCCTACAGTTACGGTAGTCATGACAGTAATAAGTTAAGTATTATGGCTCTCTACAATTATGGTAATTGTAAGGCCAAAATGAAAAACTATTCTTTTTTATCCTTTGGTTTAGTAATTCTTCCTTTTTACAACTAACATAATTATTTTTTGTGTTGAACTTATTTCTCCATTATTTTTCTTTTCAGTCTGGAAAGCCAGAGGTTCAGGAATTATTTCTCCATCACTTTGTTATTTATCTTTAAAGTAGGATTTTTGGGTCTTGATGATGTGGTGGCTTCATGATCTTGGATGTCAAGAAAAACAATAATTTGTTATAGTTATCTGTCTCTTTATGTATTGATATGATTTAATTTTTTGGTATTTAGAATGTAATTCATGTAAGCCTCAAGTAACATTTTAATTTTGAGTTTGTAATATTTAATTAAATTTAACAGGTGTATTATAAATTTGATGTATATTTAATTATAAATCTTTTTTCTTACATTTAGGACAAAAGGTGATGGTTTTTCTGTGTCACTAATTAGAAAAGATGACGGTTTTTTGACCGTGATCTATTCGAGTGTCACTTTAAGTTTAAGGCAACGGTAAAAAATCATCACTGTATACATTTGGTGACACTGGCATTGGTGACTGTTAAAATACAGTCACCTTATAGTAAAGGAAACGGGGAAAAACCTTCACTCTTCATGAAATTCTTATAGTGGAAGAAGATGTTCTTTTTTTTTCAAACCTAAATTTAGTTTTAACCCTTAGTTAACATATAGGGTACATAAAATTGGAAAATATAAAGTGTACGGGTACATTTTCAGTTAATTTAGTGTAGGGGTATTTTTTACAACCTCTTGAAAATGCACGGTATATTTTACATTTTACCCTTGCAAATATTACATCAAAATATGCTATCGAGTGAAATTTCCCTAATTATTATGTGAAGTGATTATTATATATCATAGTCAATATCGATTATTAAGAATAGTCTATAAGTTATATACTTGTTTTTAAAATACATATTTATTAATCTGTAAGGGCCCGAGAATTTTAGTAGAAATATGTAAGTTTGGTATAAATTAAATTGTACTTTAAATAAGGAAAATGATTTTGTTATGTTAATTTTTGTTATTTTTGTGACTAACAATAGTTATTTTAATAATTGGGGGAGGAAATAAATGGGAATGGAATGGTTAACCATTGTTAATTTAGGGAGAGGACTAGTTAGCATGTATTTTGCGATCAAGGGTTATATTAGCAAAAGAAAATTTGGAGGGGTTTGTTTTTTATTTTAGGAGGTGGAAGGATGGATGGGCAATTTTTTTTAGTTGAATTATAAATTTAGTAATTGGTTTGTGTTAAGACATAAGATAAAGGAAAAAATAAATAAATAAATTCCTTCCCTTCCTTCTTCTCCAACTCGTCTTCCACACCCCCCCCCCCCCCAATTTTCCATCTCTTTGATTTCTTGCTTCCTCCATCAATTTCGCTCTCAAACCTTGGGTAAATTAAGTGGGTTTTGGGTGATTTGTGTTAGTTTTGTCATTCAAGGAAGATTTTTACAAGAATCATTGGGATTTAAGCAAGTTCAAGGACAAAGACGAGTGGATACAATCAGAGCCAACTTTGAAGGTGAGAACATAAAGAATCGGAAGGGTGAATGGCGAGCATTCACGGGTTTTGTTTTCCCGAGTTGTTTTGAACAGGAAGGTATGGTGTAGGTGGTATTGAGTGATAGAATGGTTGGTAAGTTAAGTGTGTAAAAGAATTATGGAAACAAATAATGACTCCGGTAGTGGCTAAAGAGGCCGAAGTGTTAAATACTTTAAAACCGGTTTATGTTTTGATAGTTGTTCGTTTATGCATGTCTATTTGCCTTATTATTATGTTCATAGTCCATGAATGATTCCTATACTGATTTGGGGTTATGATTATGCACATTTGTCATGTTTTTGATTTATGCTCAACGAATAGTTACGAATGAGATAATGGAGAAAAGTGTGAACGTGAACCATGTGATTATGTGAATTTTGAGCATTTTGTGGGTAATGATCGAGTCATATGTATACTTGTCGTATTGTTCAGGTTATACTCGATGGTTAGTTGTGGAAAAGCTTAAAGGGGGAAATGCTTGATATGTGCACTAAGGGTTATGTGAATTAAGCTTAATGATTAACTCTTATAGTGCTTGGAGGAATTGTTCTACTTGTGCCATTGAATTGAGAATTTGATATACAATGTTTATCGAAAGCAAGCATGCTCATATCATTTCATCTCATAGCACATCATTCATGCATTTCATACTTTCGACATGTGGCCATGGGGTTGTAACCCGCGTAACGGTGAATGGGTGTTGGACGTTACATGTGGTTTCTACGGCGGAAATGTGATTAACCCAGGTAACGGTGTGTGGGTGTTGGACACTACACGTGGTTACCGTGGAAAGTTGATGAGCTCTGGTGTGCTATGTGATAAATGGCCCGGGTTCTAGTGAGTTTGAGATAGTTGAAATTGTGATGAGCTATGGCTCGAATGTTGGTTGATCTTGTGACTTGGGGCGTAGTGAGATGCCGAGTTTGTGATGGCGTGGCTCGTGAAATTTAAAAGGATCATATTGTGAAATGTGAGATATGGTAACTGTAACGTCCCGTTATTTTGGGATAAAAAAATTTTATTTTATTTTATTTTAATTTAAGTAATTAAAGTTTATTTTAGAATCGGTAATTTAGAATTTAGTAGTTTATTTCAGTTTACGTCCTTTTAATTGCTTTATTAGTTTAAATTAGTTATGGTGGTATTAATCATTATTAACGGGCATATTAATTATTATTAATCACCATTGGGATAGTTTAAGAACTTCGGGTTTCGATTTATAAGTCAAAAGTCATTAAAGGACGCAATCGTCATTTCCAAAGTTCTTAAAAATATTAATTCCCTATTCCCTATTCCCTATTCTTCTTTAAATCACCATTGACCAAAAAGTTGACATATTCCTTCATCTTTTTCTTCCAAAAGCCGTGAGCCTCAAAGGGAAAAAGGGGATTTTCGGGTTTCGTTCGATTCTCGACGAATCGACTCGATTTTGGTTGCATCGGAAAGCCCTCGAGTCTAGGATTCTTTTTCACCCAACAATCGTGCTTTCCACCCGTCTTCTAAGGACTTCACCCTAAGCACCAAATAGTGTTTTAATGGAGTTTTCATTTTGATTCTTTGATTTCTTGCCGAGGAACTCGATGATTTTAATTACGGGAGTTGTTTTAAGTGTTTTTGGAAACTTTCCCTTAACCCTATAACCGAGTTTCAGTTGAAACCCTTCCCGTTTGAAATTTATATCGTGGGGGTTGTTTTGGGGTTTATTTTTATTGATATATTGTTTATTGTAATTAAATTCGGGAAATTGCATATTGCCCAAAAACCCAGTTTATTGTTACCCATTGAAACCGGAACTTCCAAGTGTACTTGAAATCAACCCAAAACACCTCTAAATTGCCTAAAAGCCGGAAAACCAAACACGAGGCCTATTCTTCCTTGTTTGACCGAGAGCACCCATTGGGAATTTTCGGGGTTTTTCATCGTTTTATGCTTTTAGTTGTCAATCGATCGATGTATGTTTAATTATTAATTGTTAGATGTAATTATTTGTAGGTGTTTATTGATTCTTTGCTTGACCACTCTTCAGAGGTTTGGAGTGAAACCACATCTACCAAGGTGAGAATAAATAGGATTTAAAGTAACTTTAGAAACCGAATAAGTAGAACGGTTTAATTATTAATTGTTAGATGTAATTATTTGTAGGTGTTTATTGATTCTTTGCTTGACCACTCTTCAGAGGTTTGGAGTGAAACCACATCTACCAAGGTGAGAATAAATAGGATTTAAAGTAACTTTAGAAACCGAATAAGTAGAACGGTTTGTAGGATCAGAAGTTAAGAATAGGATTCAAATCTAAGAGTAAAAGAAAGTAAGCTAGTGACCTTAGGATTAGGAGCTAGTTCTTTGAGTGAAAACTTTGGAGTTTTTCGAGGGAAACATTGAACTTTTGAAAGATCTAAGTTATAATCGTTTCAGAAATTAAAAATGGATCATTGGAAGTTAAAGGATCCAAACTTTTAGATAGAATGGTTAAAGGAACTCGAAAATAGAACCTTGGATTTTATTTGGAAGTTTAGAATCCTTGGAAGTGTAGATTACTTATTTAAGATAAGATCTACTTTATTTAAAGTTTCGTTGGTTCGGTTTACTTATTGTAAGTCCAAAATTTCTATTTATTTACTTTATGCACAAGGACATCTATAATCCATTTAATTTATGTCCTCTATTTTATGTTCTTTCATTTAGTGATGAATGATTATATTTATTTTACTTGCAATTAAAAAAAAGTAACTAAAAAAAAAAAGGATATTCATATCATATCACATAGCTTGCAGGAGCTATCACATAGCCTAAGGGAGCTTACACATAGCCTGCGGGAGCTATTATTATTGTCATTCATCACAATTTATGTTTATTTGAATATGTTTATACCGAAATAAGATAATATAAGTTTTTAAGGTCAAATGAATATAAACCATATATCTCGATGAAGGTATTAAGGAAAATTTGGGTATGACCCCTTTCTTCTAAACTTTGGGAGTTATTATTCTCAAGTTTTGGAAGTTTAGTGAGAAAGTTGTAAGAGTTACTTGGACACAAATCCGGATACGGGTTTGGGGTCTAACTTTACTTTTTATTCTGTCTATTGTCACTGGGCTTCGTTGTTAGCTCATGATATTACAACCAATTTCAGGTAATGCTCGTGCTGTAGGTCGTGGGAGAGGAGCTAGTGCTGTATGATTGCAGGATGATGACCTCGGAATAGACTAGGTGTATTTAAAGTCCATGGACTTCAGTTTTGTGAATTTTATACATTTTGGGATTTGTACATTTGTATATAGCTCTTAAGAGCTTTTTGTCTTTACTTTTATGATTATAACCCTTTTGAACTCCTGGATAGGAACTAGAAGTTCCTTCTGTATTTAAATTCTGAAATTAAAATGTAACAGGTTTTTGGCTAGCCAACTTTTAAACATAACCACGCCATTTTTTTTAATATAAAGATTTCCGCTGTGTTTTATATTTAAATGATCTTAAAAGGAGTCGGGTCGTCACAGTAATGGTTTGACGAAAATACATATCGGAGAACTTGTGATTTGTTGACTCCATCTATACATAATGTATTTGTTCTAGTTTTGCAGCACGATATTACCTTGTTTGCATTCTATCACGGTCATTTCATATCCCATTCATATTCTTTTGTTTTCATTGAGTGTCATGCTCAAATGTGCTCTACATCACCTTTCAGGTAACGCTCGGGGTCGGGGGCGTGGAGCGGCACGTGGTGCTCATTGATGGTACGAGATGAAGACTTTTGGATTGGCTTATAGTCACATGAGCTATGCGTTTCAGGGAGCAATGTTTGGAAAGTCGAGTCTACGTTTAGAGTCAAAATTTTAAACCTTTTGTACATATTATATTTTGTATAACAGTGTGACGACCCGACACTTTTAAATAATTTAAATATAAAACACAGCGGAAGTCTTTATATTTTATGAAAAATGGCATGGTTATGTTTAAAAGTTGGCTTGGCAAAACCTGTTTACATCTTAAATTCTGAAATCTAAAAACACAAGGAACATTAAGTTCCTATCAGGAGTTCAAAGAGGTTGATAATAATAAAAGTGAAATGAAAAGCTCTTAAGAGCTTATAACAAATTTACATCTCAGGACCGAAATCAAAACAAAATAAGATAAGCTTAGCCCCGGGACTTTTAAATGACATCTAGTCCATCTCCTCATCATCATCCTCTCAATCAAGCCGCACCAACTCCTCTCTCATGACCCGTACACCTGAAAATGTTTGTAATATCATGAGCTAACAACAAAGCTCAGTGAGAATAAACAAAATAAAAAGTAAAGTTAGACCCCAAACCCGCATCCAGATTTGTGTCCAAGTAAAACTCACATTCTCTTACCTTTCAACCACCAAAATGGTTTTACATCAATATTTCACTTTTACTTACCAATTCTCCCAAATATTTGGGAACCATCTTCCAACCATTAGGAGGATATGTTTCATAACGTATATTTATACAACATTTGTATCTCATTATCTTAATATCTTATACTATACATAAGGTTTACATCAAATATTATTCTCCCAAATAAGAGATCTTCCAATTTAGTGAGAAACTAGTTCTCTTACATATGTAAGTTATTGAGAAAACTAATTCTCTTACATATGTATCACATAATAATTATACAAGGTTCAATACGCCCTTGTATTCTCCCATTATCCAATTCAATCTCATTCTTTTTTCCTATAGCACTCGGCTATACATCAATTTCATTACTTTTCTTTATAGAAATGTATGTCATACAAAATGTTCAATTCTTTTCTCTATAGCAACTCAGGCTATCAAAAGTTTACTTCCCATTATTTTTAATATAATAATATTAGGCTCACTCGGACTTAACATATTCAACAATCACAGTTTGCGATTAATGATGATAATATTAGTACTCGTAGTCTAATCATTATTCATTAATTCGCTAAACAACTGTAAGGACATACAACCTTACATCAATATAACATCAATTGCTTATAATGACAGTATTGAAATCCCGTAGTCCTTTCAATACTTCATTATCTCGCTCAACAAATGTAAAGGACACACAACCTTTACATTCATATAATATCATCAATGCTTATAATAACAGTATTGAAGTCCCGCAGTCCATCAATACTTCATTATCTCGCTCAACAAGTGTAAAGGGCACTCAACCTTTACATCAATATAATATCAATATAATCTTCCCACCTCTAGTGAATAATGTCAGGTAATGAAGTCCCGCGGTCCATCAATACCTCATTATCTCACCCACCAAATACAGGCTTCAATGCACAGCTGTATCCTCGTATATGTATCATAATAATTATGGATAATACTAGATAATGTGAACTCGCATAGTTCCATCATTATCTCATTATCCATCTCCTCCGATCATGCAAAGTCCTACAGTCCTTTAGCATTCCTCATGCACATATACAGAAATATAAAACGAATAATACCAGACAATGCAAAGTCCCGCAAACCTTTAGCATGTTTCATTATTCCTCCCAATAATCAATTATGCAATATGATATGATATGAATTATGCCTTCGAGTGCAAGTAAAGTAAATATAAACATTCAACATAATCGCAAAAGGGCATAAAGGTAAAGTGCCTAAAGTAAAGAGCATAAAGTAAAAGGATCATAGATGTCCTTATGCATAAAGTAAATAAGTTGGAATTTCGGAAGAACAATAAGTAAATCGAACTTCTAATACTTTAATAAAAGTAAGATCCTATTTTAAACAAATGATCTTCACTTTCAAGAATTCTAAACTCCTAAATAAAATCCAAGGTTCTATTTTCAAGTTCCTTTAACCATTCTATCTAAAAGTTTGGATCCTTTAACTTCCAATGATGAGACAACCCGACACTTTTAAATAAATTAAATTAGAAAATACAGCGGAAGTCTTTATATTTTAAGAAAAATGACGTGATTATGTTTGAAAATTTGCTGGCCAAAACTTGTTTACATCTTAAATTCAAAATCTAAAATACACAAGGAACATTAAGTTCCTATCCAGGAGTTCAAAATGATTTATAATCATAAAAGTAAAGACAAAAGCTCTTAAGAGCTATATACAAATGTACAAATCTCGAAATCATCATCCTCTCGATCAAGCGCGCACCAGCTCCTCTCCCACGATCCCAAACATTACCTGAAATGTTTGTAATATCATGATCTAACAACTAAGCCCAATGAGAATAATAAGAATAAAAAGTAAGGTTAGACCTCAAACTTGCATTTCCGATTTGTGTCTAAGAACATACTTACTCTTTGCTATCAATCCATTCAAAGAGTTTATATCAAAATGTTCCACTTTTACTTAACAATTCTCCAATATAATTGTGGAACTACATTCCAAATATTTCTAGTATGGTTTCGTAAATGCATATAGTATTTATATCTCATTTTCTATATATACCATATACTATATACAAGGTTTACAACAAATCTTATTCTCCCAAAGAATGATATTACTACACTCGTAGTCAAATCCTCATCCATTAACTTGTTATGACATAGAATAAGAAAAATAAATAAACTTTGTATAAAATATAACATCTCGATTCTCTATATCATCAATTATAAGCATGAATGCATGAGGACATCCCGTAGGATTCGCATACGCCCTTATGTATGAAGAAGGTAACGTGGTCTATCTCGTAGGATCCATCGTTCTCCCTCATTTTCTTTCTCACTTTCTCTTCTTTTTCTGAAGGTGATGCGGACACTACCCGTAGGCTCCAACATTCTTCCCCCTTCTTTTCTTTCTCACTTTCTTTTCTTTTTCTGAAGGTGATACGGACACCACCCGTAGGCTCCAATATTCTTCCCCCTTCTTTTCTTTCTCACTTTCTTTTCGTTTTCTGAAGGTGATGCGAACACTACCCGTAGGCTCCAACATTCTTCCCCCTTCTTTTCTTTCTCACTTTCTTTTCCATGATGCGAGATGTTATGGTGCAATATGTTATGCATATGCTTGCACAAGTAAATAAAGTAAATGTAAATGATAAAGTAGCCAAAACAAGTATAAAGTAAAGGGGCATAAAGTAAAGACATAAAGTAAATGAATAGGAAACTCCGGACGAACGATATGTCAATCGAACTCCGCTACCAATAATAAAGTAAAATCATAACTTAAACGATTAACCTAACCTTCAAGGATTCTAAACTTCCAATATAATCCGAGGTTCTATTAATCGTTCCATATATAAAAGTTTTGGATCTTTTAACTTCCAATGATCCATCCTAAACTCCGAAACGAATCTAACTTAGTAATTTCTAAGATTCAAAGTTTCTCCTCGAGAATTCCTAAATTCTCGCTCAAAGAACTAGCTCCTAATCCTAGGGCACTAGCTCACTTCCCTCTAATCTTAGATTCGAATTCTACAAATCATTATACTTATTCGATTTCTAAGACTACTTTAAATCCTAACTATTCTCACCTTTGCCAAATTATTTTTGGTCCAAATCTCCGATTTCCCACAATTCAACAACCGAGCAATCGCACCTACAATTCATCAATTGCACAACATATTACAACTCATATCTATTATGAGAACAAGTTTGCATTTTTGGATTAATAGTGATTTTGGATGAATAGTAATTTCGGATGAATAATGTTTTCGGGTGAATAGTGTTTTTTGAAAATCCGGGTTCAAAATCGTCAAATTCCATGATAGAAATTCATGATTTCAACTTCAAAACTCATTTATAATAAAAAACGAACAAATCCATATAAAAAGTTTTGAAAACTTACTTTTTTGGACTTCTCTTAGGGAACGAGAAACTTCTAAAAGTTAGGTTGGATAGGTAGCCCTCGTCCCTACCAATCCAATGCAACCAAAAACACGACGATCTGCCGAGAAACGAAGAAAAGCCAAGAAAAAGTATTCTCATCCATGGAGGAAATGGCTCACGGCCAAAGGAGAAAAAAGAGGAGAAAATGTGATTTTTTGGTCAATTTGTGATTTTTAAAGATGAGTGAATAGTGATTTTAGATATTTTAAGAAATTGGAAATGACGGATACGTCCTTTTATGACTTTTGACTTATGAATCGAAACCCGAAGCTCTTAAATAAATCTAAAGGTGATTAATAATTATTAATTGGCCTATTAATAATTATTAATGTCACCGAAGTGAAAATAAAGCATTAAAACGATTAAAAAGAATTTCGGGCAAAATTAACTACTAAAATCGAAATTACAAAATAATAATTAAACTAAATACTTGAATTGAAATAAATAAATAAATAAAAAATATTAAATAAAAAAATTCACTTCAAAATAACGGGACGTTACAAATGATCCATGTTAATCTCCGGAATGATTTTAACTTAGAACATTCAAAAGTTCAACGTTCCCTCAAGAAACTCCAAAGTTTTCACTAAAAAAAAAACTAGCTCCTAATCCTAAGGTCACTAGCTCACTTTCTTTTACTCTTAGAATCGAATCTAAACTTCAACCTCCAATCTTACAAAACCGTTCAACTTATTCGGTTTCTAAATCTACTTTAAATCCTATTTATTATCACCTTAGTGTAGCGTCCCGTTATTTTGAAGTGAATTTTTTTTTTTTTTATTTTATTTAATGTTATGTATTTATTTATTTATTTATTTCAACTTAAGTATTTAGTGTAATTATTATTTTCATAATTTAGAATTTAGTAGTTAATTTCACCCGAAATTCTTTTTAATCGTTTTAATACTTTAAATTCGCTTCGGTGACATTAATAATTATTAATAGGCCAATTAATAATTATTAATCACCTTTAGATTTATTTAAGGGCTTCGGGTTTCGATTTATAAGTCAAAAGTCATAAAAAGATGCAACCGTCATTTCTGATTTCTTAAAAATATCCAAAACACTATTCATTCATCTTTAAAATCTCACCAATTGACCAACAGTTGACCAAACCTCTCTTTTTTCTCTTCCAAAACCGTGGCTCTCATGGTGTGGGGGAAATTTTTTTGGTTTCGTTCGTTTCTCGACGGATCGGCTCGATTTCGGTTGCATCGAAAAGCCCTAGAGTCTAGGATTCATTTCCACCCAACCATCATGCTTTTCTCCCGTGATCCACAAAGTTCTCGGTAAGTTTATTTTCAAACCCTAAGCTCCAAATAGTGTTTTAATGGAGTTTTCTTTTTGATTCTTCGATTTCTTGTAGGAAAACTCGGTGTTTGTAAATACGAGAGTTGTTTTAAGGGTTTTTGAAAACTTTCCCATAACCCTAAAACCAAGTTTCAGTCGAAACCCTTCCCGTTTAAAATTTACCTTTTGGGGTTTATTTATGTGTTAATTATTATTGAAATAATGATTATTGTAATTCAATTCGGGAATTGGCATATTGTTTAAAAACCCTAATTATCGATACCCATTGAAATCGGGAATATCGAAATTGCTTGAAACCAACTCGAAACACATCTAAATTGCCTAAAAGCCAGAAAACCAAACCTGAGACCCACTTTTCATGGGGTGGCTGAGAGCCTCATGTGGGGTTTGTAGATTTTTTCGTTGTTTTGTACGCGTAGATGTTGTTTGACCGTTATTTGGTTAATTATTGATTGTTAGATGTAATTCTAATTGTAGGTATTTTTGGACCGTTTGCTTGATCGCGTTATCGAAGGTTTGGAATGAAATCTTCTTTTACAAAGGTGAGAATATTTAGGATTTAAAGTAATTTTAGAAAGCGAATAAGTATAATGATTTGTAGAATTGGATGCTATGACCAAGATTTGAATCTAAGAATAGAGGAAAGTGAATTAGTGCCCTTAGGATTAGGAGCTAGTTACTTGAGTGAGAACTTTAGAGTTTCTCGAGGCAAACTTTGATTATTAGAAGTTCTAAGTTAGATCGTTTGGAGAATAGGATGGATCATTGGAAATTAGAAAATCCATACATTAGATAGAATGGTTAAGGAATATTGAATAGAGAACTTTGGACTTTATTGGAAAGTTTAGAATCTTTAGAACTTAAGAACATACTTCTATTAAAGTACCGTTCGATCGGTTTACTTATTATTTTTCCGAAGTTCATATTCATTTACTTTATGCCCTTTACTTTATGCTCAATTCATATTTACGTTTATTTACTTATGCAAGCATACACATAATATCTTGTATCATTGAAATGAAAGAGAAATGAAGTGAGAAAACAGAAGGTGAATGAGGGTTTGACGAGATATCCTCATTATCTTCATGCACAAAAGGTGAATGTGGGTCCGACAGGATATCCTCATTACCTTCATGCATAAAAGATGAATATGAATCCTACGGGAGTTTTCATTACTTTCATGCATATCATTGGTGGAAATGGAAAGTGAAATAAAAGGTGAATGTGAAACCTATGGGTGTTTTCATTACCTTCATGCATAAGGGTGAATGCAAATCCTACGAGATGTCTTCATTACCTTCATGCATATGATCGATGGAAATATATATCATGGATAGAGAATCGAGATGTTATATTTATGCAAAGTTTATTTACTTTTCTTGTTTATGTTATAACAAGTTAATTGATGAAAGTTAGACTACGTGTGTTAGTAATATCATTTGTTGGAGATTATAGAATGAAATTACCTAGAGTTTGGAGAACTTCAGGATTGCTTGTGTCAGATTAATTGGACACAAATCGGAATACGGGTTTGAGATCTAACTTTACTTTTTATTCTTATTATTCTCACTGGGCTTAAGTTGCTAGCTCATGATATTATAAAAATTTCAGGTAATGCCCTAGCTAGAGGTCGTGGGAGAGGAGATGGTGCTGTGTGATCGAGGGATGATGACCTCGAGATGGACTAGGTTGATTTAAAGTCCATGGACTATGTTTTGTGAATTTTACACATATTTTGGATTTTATATTTGTAAATGGCTCATAAGAGCTTATTGTCTTTACTTTTATGATTATAAGTCTTTTGAACTCCTGATTAGGAACATGAAGTTCCTTGTGTTTTCTTTCGATTTTGAAATTAAGATGTAAACAAGTTTTGGCTAGCCAATTTTCAAACATAACCAGGCCAATTTTCTTAAAATATAAAGACTTCCGCTGTGTTTTCTAATTTAAATTATTTAAATGTGTCGGGTCCTCACAGTTGGTATCAAAGCCTTAGAGTTCTGTAGACTACATGTGATGCATGTTTGTTTTCATGTTTTGTTTTAAGTCCATTCTCAAGTCATCATCTGAGATCAGCAGCACCAGGTATGCCTATAACTTATATTCTCATGCTTTATTTCATTGATATTAGAATATTGTTAGAAGTTAATGATGTTTGTCATATTTTACATCCTTGTAAAACCACTATGCGGTTATGTTTATTAGACCCATTTTGAGATTTCAGTAAGGGTGTCGAGAAGGTGAATGACCCCGTGCAGTTTTGGAGGTTATACACCTCGTTAAGAGTATTGACATAATGTCAAAGTAAAGGAGATGAGATACTCTGAGAGATCAATCGTTTGATTCTTAAAGCTTATTAAAGTGTTATTGTCACACAATTGCTAAGTAGTGGTCTTAGTAGATGTGTGTGGACATTTATGTGTAAAAAGGGGACATGTTTGTCTGGAGCCCAGTATTAAGAGATGAAACACCTATTTGAGGTGAGAAATTATTAAAAAGAAATCGGTTTGGCTCGAGTCCAGTAACCTAGATTTAACTCAATGGACAAGTTCCTGGTTTGAGTTAAGAAAGTTGGATTATGGTAAGTGGTAAATCCTTAAGGTAGCATTGTGCTAAAAGGAAAATGTGTTGCCACTCAAAAGAGGAAGTAAGAACTTTACGTGATAAGTCTCAACAAGGACCATTAACGACAATGTTAATTGGTGAATGGCCTAGTTTGGTCGCTATTACACTATGGTGTATCAATTTGAATTGGAAATACTCGAGGTCGAGTAATGAAGATACATATTCGGTAAATTGTCAAAATTGACTAACACTAAGTTGAGTGTTGGTATTTGATTGAAATATAGAAGGAAGTCGATGGACCGTGATATCGATAACTTCTATAAGGCAATGAGATGGTTTGGTGAATATCAATTCACATTGCGTTTGACCATCTAATTGGACGATGAACTTTGAGAAACTTGTAGGTCGTAGTTTGGACCTACTGAGCCTTTTCAAGATAGACTCTAAAGTGAACCCTATGTTGGAAGGATAGAATGTTATTGGACTAAGGTGTTTGACAGACACCAGTTTTGCTTTGTAAGAAAGGAAATGATCTCTGAAGTTGAGTTCATTCAAGATTTGAATAAGGAAGCTTAGGAGTTATCCTTCTCTTGGATTTTGCATATTATGAAAGGAAAAGAAAACTAGCTACTATAGACCAATTTCCTCTTAGGAGCAGAAGACAGAAGATGACGATGCCAGTCAAGGGACACCGCAGAAGCAACAATAGCAGCAGCAACAACATCAACAGCTACAATAGCAGCAACAACAACAACAAGTTTGAGGTGGAGCTCAACATGGACAGCCAAAATGACAAGGATAGGATCATCCTTACTACAATAGTTGTGCTCGTTTCCATTTAGGGAAATGCACACTTCCATCAAGATGCTATGTTGTGATCAAACTTGGAATCATGCCAATTTTGTATGGCGTATAAGACTTAACCATCACAACATAGTAGCAAGGTCAGGATTATCAGGAAAAGCCGCCGGTATGGTAGTGTTTTATACTTTGTTATTTTCAGGCCGTTTGGCTTTTATTCTGTTTAACTCTGGAGCTAGCCACTCTTTTATTTTTATCTTGTTATGTTTAGTTGGCAGCTCTTGAGTCGAGACTATTGAGTTTCGAGATGTGTGCTTTTACCCCAGTGGGGAAGTTTATTATGATAATAGTGCGTATGGCACTTATGACATATGTATTTTGAGTAGATGTTCCCATCTTACTTTGATTGTTATGCATATGTCTGATTTTGAAGTGATTTTGGGTATGGATTGGCTATCAGCTAATCCTAGCACCATTGATTATACTGAGAGAGTTATTGATTTTATGAGTCCATGTGGGACCATTTTATGTTTTTGTGGGTCTAGTAGCCAAGTAGCATCCACTTTGATATCTATGTTAAAAGCTAGAACGCTTCTAAGTGATGGAGCCTTGGGCTATATAGCTTGAGTTCTATGCTCATAGTGAGGGATTTTGTTGATGTTTTCCCTGATGAGATATCCGGTTTGCCACTGGTGAGACAGTTAGATTTTCAAATTGTGGTTGCTTCTGGGACAACTCCATTGTCCAAAGCACCTTATCGTATGGCACCGACAGAGTTGAAAGAACTCCAGAGCCAGTTACAGGAACTTTTAGACTTGGGGTTTATACGCCTGAGTGTTTCACTGTGGGGAACCTCGGTGTTGTTTGTGAAAAAGAAAGATGGCTCTATGCGATTGTGTATCGATTATAGAGAATTGAACCATGTTACGATGAAAAACAAGTATCCTTTGCCCAGGATAGAAGACTTGTTTGATCAGTTGAGGGGAGCCACTATCTTTTCAAAGATAGATTTGAGATCTGGCTATCATCAGTTGGGGATTCGGGATGAGGATATTCCCAAGACTGCATTCTGGACGCATTATGGACATTATGAGTTTGTAGTTATGTCCTTTGGCTTGACCAATGCGCCTGCAACTTTTATGGACCTTATGCACACGGTGTTCAGAAGGTTCATTGATTCATTTGTAATTTTTTTCATCGATGATATCTTGGTTTATTCCAAGACAGAGGAGTTGCATGCTATGCACCTACGGGAAGTTTTGACGGTACTACGAGATCAGAAATTGTATGCCAAGTTCTTAAAGTGTGAGTTTTGGCTGAGAGAAATGGCATTTTTAGGCCATGTAGTATCGAGTAAAGGAGTATTGGTTGATCCCTCTAAAATTGAGGTAGTTACTAACTGGCCTAGATAGATGAGTGTGGCTGATATTCGCAGTTTTCTGGGACTTGCAGGCTATTATAGATGGTTTGTGCAAGATTTCTCCAAAATTGCTTCAGCCTTGACACGTTTGACCCGGAAGAGAGTTGATTTTTGTATGATCTGATAATTGTGAGAGGTGCTTTGAGGAGCTCAAGAGGAGGCTTGTGACAGCACCTGTTCTAGTGTCCCCTGATAGAATTGGTGGTCTGACTGTGTAAACAGATGCTTCCCACAGAGGTTTGGGATGTGTGCTGATGCAACACGGGAAAGTTATAGATTATGTTTCCTGTCAGATGAAAGTGCATGAGAAGAAATATCTGACTCATGATTTAGAGTTGGCATCTGTTGTTCGTGTATTGAAAATATGGAGGCATTATTTGTACGGTGAGAAGATCCTGATATTTACTGACCATAAGAGTCTCAAGTATTTCTTCACTCAGGAGGAATTGAATATGAGACAGCGGAGATGGTTAGAGCTCGTTAAGGATTATGACTGTGATATTCAGTATCATCCTGGGAAAGCCAATGTAGTGGCTGACGCACTCAGTAGGAAGTCTTCTCATTCATCAGCTTTATCGGCTATACCTTTGAGATTGAGGTGGGATATGGAACGAGCTGAGATAGCATTTTTGACATCTGAGGTCACTAAGAGTCTGGCTAGTTTAACAGTGGGACCTACTTTGAGGTAGAGGATGATTGATGCTTAGATGGGAGAGACTCATTTACAGACCGGTTTTAGAGGCTGAGTCATATATTCCTAGCCATTTTACCTTCTCAACAGATAGTGCTTTGATGTATCGTAAGAGGCTATGTGTGCCTTTAGGATTGACTTTTAGAAGGGAACTGTTGGAGGAGGCTCACAATTCTATCTTCTCTATTCATCCAGGTAGTACGAAGATGTACAGGGACCTGAGACAGCATTATTGGTGGCCTCGGATGAAGCTTGAGATTGCAGATTATGTTAGTAGATGCTTGACTTGTCAGCAAGTCAAGGCATTGAGGAAGAGTCCATCGGGTTATCTTAATCCTCTGAGTCTGCCAAAATGGAAATGGGAGGAAATTTTCGTGGATTTTATCAGCGATTTGCCGAAGACGGAAAAGAATTATGATATCATTTTCGGTGATTGTAGACCATTTAATGAAAAACCGCACACTTTACTCTTGGAAGGATCATCTATCCAGTTAAGACTAGGGTACAGTTGTACCTAAGAAAGATTGATAGATTGTGGTGTGCCGGTGAAGATTTTATCAGATCGAGACACTCGCTTTGTCTCGGAGTTTTGGCACTGTTTAGGCACTTTGTGGTAGAAAGTGTCGTTCTTCCGATCATTTGGATGAGATTGGAAAAAAGAGACTTTTAGTACTCAAGTTGTAACAAATGACTAGCGAGTCTATCATTTGTTTAGAGAAAGGTTAAGGGTTAACCAAAGTTGACAGCAGGATTCGGTGTAGTCCGTTCAAGTTGTAGTAGTGGATCTCGTATACTTCAAGTGGCACCAATGAAGGGTGTTATTGAAGTTGGAAATAAGGGTAGATACTTAATCGAGTAGAAGTTAGCTATTTTGCTTTCAAGTTCTCGCTTCGGTATACGTATTCGCATCCTTGGCTCTTAGATTAAACCGGGTCATCACAAAATCATTTTTTAAAATAATAATTTTGTAAATATTACATAAAAATTTGATGCCCATAAAACTTTCAAAAAATTAAAAAATTAATAAAATTCACACTATAAGAATTTTGACAATAGATGACACAAGTAAATACTATAGACCACGCTAGGATAAAAAATCCGGATGAATAGTGATTTTAAAAAAAAACCCGTCACCTTTTGTTGAAGAGAAAAAAGCCTTTTTAACATAAAAAAATTTGCTGCTCGTTTCACGCTCAAACCTTATCTCTTCATATCCGTTTCACGATCTCTCTCTCTCTCTCTCTCTCTCTCTCTCTCTCTCTCTCTCTCTCTCTCTCTCTCTCCTCTCTCAATCGCTCTCCCTTCAGTCTTCAAGATCCAATCTAACCATTGCTCTCCTTTCTCTTTCACTTTGGTTTGATTTGATTCGATTCATTCTCAGCATCGTTCTCTTCGATTCAATCTCAAAAAATTTCTCTTCGATTCAGACTCAACATTTCTCTCTTCGATTCAGACTCACCATAGCTCACTTTGATTCACTCTCAAAATCGCTCTCTTTAATTTTCTTCGATTCATTCTCTTCATCTGACTCCCACCTCTTTGTCTAAACTCTTAATCCCACTTATCAAAAGATTTTGCTCGAAACCTTAGGGTTTCGAAGACAAGTTGGAATTTTGAACAATAGGGTTTGAAATTTCAAAGATTTTCTAAGCCAGTGGTTTTGGATTTTCGAAGAGAATGATTTGAAAGCATGGGTTTCAGGTAGTTTTGTTTTTTGTTTTCCCAAGAATTTGATATTATATATGAAGCAAGAAAGTCATTTTGCTCCAAATTTGAAGGAAAATGTGTGATAAGAATGGTGAACAATAGTTTTGATTGATGTTTTAGGCTAAAATCTTAGTTGTTTTTCTCTTCACAAAGATATAAATAAGCTACAAAGATTTCTATATAATTTATCCTCTAATTTTTATAAGATGCATCATGTAAAAATTTAGTGCAAGCTTTATTTTGAACACACTCGGCCACTTATACACATAGCATTATTGGTGTAGTGTCTGCTATTAATTCAATTGTTATTTATAATAGTAGAAACTGTATAAGTTTAATTGAAAACCAAATATGTTTTTCTAAGTTTGTTGCTTCCAAATCCATGTCCATGTGTAGGTGTGATTGGGATGTGACTTGAAGGTTTAAAAAATTTCGTTCCTTGCATCTTCAAGAGATCAAACTAAACTAATCAAAGGCTCTGAAATTTTCGTCCTTTTTATAATATAGCTGAGCAGAGAGAATGTTGATTATTCCAAAAAGGTTAGGCCTTTGAATAAAAATGATGTAAATGAATAATTAGGCACAAGAAATGAGTGGCTCGCAGCAGGGAAAAAAGGTTTTTATTGACAGCAAATGATAAGTTTTAAATTTCTGTTTTCCCTTTTTTCTGCTTTTTCTCTTATCTAAGTTATTTCTTGTCGTTCTCTTGAAGGAAAACCAAAAGTTGAGGTTAGTAAAAATGAGAGAGTTCATTTCGATTCTCATTGGTCAGGTTTGTATCCAAGTCAAAAAAATCCTGTTGGGAGCTTTATTATCTCAAGCGCGGCATTCAGATATTTTTTCCTTCGATCTGTTTTATATTTGTGTATTTTGAGGATTATTTTTACTTGCATCTGATGATATTTTGTTAGATTTCTTGTTTTCGAATAAAATGACTCTACAGTTTCCCCGTTTTCCCTTTTTATTTTGAGCGAAGATGGCAGTTAAGTCATGCATGGAGTGTTAAAGTTTCCTTTGTTTTTTTCCACCTCTGTTTCTCTGTAGTTACTTTCTTAATTATCGTGCTTGACAAGTATATATAGCCATGAGTTTGAGTTCTATGAAAAAGTGAAGGAGAAGTTAAGTAATGTTGATGATTACCAAGAATTTTTGAAACATCTCCATATCTATAACAAGGAAATAATTATTACTAGAGAAGAACTTCAGTCTTTTTTTTTTATTGTAAGAGAAGAACTTCAGTCTTTTGTATGGATACTTTCATACTTTCCATTTGTCTCTTCATTTAATGACATATATTTTTCTTGATGATCCTATATTTTGAACATGGAAGGATATATATTTTATTATTTTATCATTATATCAAAGTGCTATGTCATTTGATAAACTTGGGCATGACAAGTTATGGCTTTCTGTAACGTGAGACCCATTAATGCAGTTGCATTTATCCTTCACTTACATTCTTAAGGACTTTTTTGTTCCAATTCTAGTAGCTTAATGATCCACTAATTATTTACATGTCTTTGAAATGAGATTTTGATGATAACATTTAATGCGACTTAAATTTTCTATAGAATTCCTTAACCCATTATTCTTTCTTAAATTTCTAGGATTCTGATTCATGGTTGCACTATGGAAAATATCAACTTTTACTCAAATATCAAATATATTTAATGTCTTTGCACTTTTTAGGTTCTTTGTCTTGTTGCCATGAAAAAACTCATCTCCTTCAAACCTGATTATATACATGATGCAAAAATAAAGGTGAGATTTCTAAATGAAAGAAATCTTATATATATACATGCATGTTCTTTGAAGACTTGTTTACTATTTTATTTTATTGAAAAATGTCTAATATATACATGTATGTTCTTTGATGCTTTTTGTTTATCCATTTATAGATTTATTCCTTTTATTAAAAGACTAGCTGGAAGTACATAATGCTTTTTGTATGTTCTTTGATGCTTTTTGTTTATCCATTTGCAGTCAACTTTGATTATTTGTTTTTAAAGATTATGGTTAGTTATTGTTTGTATTATTCTATGTGTTGAATTCGAAAGAAAAAAACAATCATTTACTTGTTCAAGACTTGGCTTGGACTACTAGTGCCATGTCAGTCTCTTCTCCTTTCTTTCTTTTAATTCAGTCATTCTGTTTTCAATGTCAGGTTCTTGAAATCTGTTGATTGGTTCATTGATTTGGTGGTCTTGTTTATGTAACTGTTGCTCATGTCCTTCTTTACATTCTCTTTCAATATTTCTTTTTATACCATTTTTCTCTTCAGTTTTTCTAGTTGTTAAGTTGTTCAAACTTGAAAAACTGAAGAGAAAAATATAATGAAGTAATGAAGAGAAAATATAATGAGGATGAGGCAGAAGAGAGGGGCAATTAATGACTTAAAGATATGGTATAGTTTCTTATTAGTATAGTTTCTTTTATCTATTACTACTTCCATTTTTAATAGATTCAATGATTTTTGTTGCGATATCGCACATGACAATTAATGTTCTTTAAAATTTATACCAATGGAAAAACTGGTTTTGTTTCCTTTTACTAAACCCTCAATTTTAGTTTCTATTGAAGTTGAAAATTGACATTCTTACAGTGATTATGAGCAATGAGGATGACTAAAGGTATATTTTTCTATTATTCCTGTGCCCATTTATAGTTTACAAGGAATTTGTTTGAAAATTTGAAAATAAAAAAGGCATTTAATTGTTGGCTATGCCCTATGGTGGTAGGTTTTTGACTATCATGTTGATCATGTGATAACCTACCTACTTTTGACTTGTTGAGCATAATAAATATTTCTTTTCCTCGAGCATCCTATATGAATAAGTTCAAATACTGCTTTCAAACTACACATATTAAGCAACAATGATATCAAATCAAAATTGGAAATTTGTAACTCTTTCATATTTCAGGTTTTAGTTTTAGTAAAGTGTATGGAACTATGAAGTGGGTGCAAGTAAGAGAATTTAATCATATGCAATGTTATGCATGTCTTAAATTACTAGTTATATAATGAACTTGGTTATGCAAAGGACTTTTGATGGATAAAAATTAATGTGGTGCCCAAGTTGCTGATAAGCATCTTAACTAGTCCATGGAAAGGGGTATTGATGCTGGCAGTTTAAAAGTCATTATATGGAATGATAGATAAAGATAACATATTCACATGTATAAACAACTCAACAATTTATTGAGACTTGAGATCTACATGTCTTTCTTTCGCTCACTTTTTGCCCCCTTAATTTAGAATTATTTGTATCTTTTTTTTAAAGCAACAAATTGGATTTCTCACTCTGCCTTCTCACTCTGCAGTGCTTCTGGAAATTGTCATGTGGAGCCACTCCTTTCTAATGGCAAGCAGTAATCTTGGTTGTTTTAGTTTATTCAATTTTGTTTTGTATTCTTGTTGAAATTTATCTTTTCCATTGCTTTAATTACACAAGTCTGCTTTCTTTTGGAGCTTGATAGTAGTCAATTTTTTTTCTTTTTCAGAAATATGGGATTACAACAGTACTGGTGTTTATTTTGGAAAGAACAATGCTGATTACAGAGTACCGAGTACAAATGTGCCTTCTTCAAGTGAATTATATGCCACAGCTTGACTTGCACCTCTGTCACTCAAGTATTACAGGCTTTTCTTGTGAAGAGGAAGTTACAATGTGAAGCTTCACTTTGTTGAAATAATGTATACTGTTGACCAAACATTTAGAAGCCTGGGGGAACAAATATTTGATATCTCAATTCAAGTAAGTCGAAATACATTATGATCATCAAAAGATATAGATTGTGATTACATTTAGACGTCTAGTATATGATAATGAGAATGAGATGTCTTGAAATAACATGACTTTTTTATGTTAATTATTAATGGTGGGTTAGGATGTTAATGATCAATAGTACTATGGTTTTTTATTCATTGACATCCTATTTTTCATTCCCACATACTAAATAGCCTCTAATTAACAAGACTTTATACTTGGCTGGTAAAGGAACAATTGCCATTACAAACAGAGGGTGTATAGACCTTTGATATCTGCTATCACAGTGACACCAAGTAAATATGTTGAGATGTTTAAAGTAAATTAAGCGTTTTTCTGAGTAAGCCTACTTTTTTTTATCTGACTATTATTATTTATTCTCTCTTGCTTCCGTTGCTTGCAATGCTGTTTTCCAATGATATTTGTTTAGTTTTCAAAAACTGAAATTGTGTGAATTCTTCTATATTTTGAAACAAATTCAATTTCCTTAAGCTAATTTTAGTTGTGAAATTAAGTTTTCCTTTATTCATATTAAGTTTGAAGACTTAAAAATTACACTTATTGATATGGTTGTAGATTTTTTCATATTTTCTTGTATTACAGTTATTAAGTTCCTAGCTATGTTCCAAGAGTGAAGTTGGCTAAAGCTGATTGGATCTTGCAGATTGATATTGTTGAATAAGGTGATATGCTTGAGGTATGATGAATATAAATTAGTTTTTATTGTTTTGATATTATGAATGAATAGGATCTGATAACATGGTTGATTATTGATAATTGTTTGGTTGATTATTTTTTTATCCCAACTCTTTTCTGTTTCATTTGTGATTTACTTATTGCCTTTATTAGTTTGGTTTTCGAAACTCAATCTAAATCTAAATATTCATATGAATTTGGTTATTTGGTTTATGTCTCAATAGATATACTTTTGCAATCTTAATTAAATGACTAAAATTAAATTCTTATTTTTGTTAAAATTACTTGAATGCAAGGGGACCATCTTGCTTCATAATGTAGTTGTTTAACTATTTAAATGGTAGATAATATTGATCCATTTCTTTTTTTACTTCTTATTTAACTTTTTGTTTCTATATCTAAGTTCACATGGTTTGACATTAATCTTGAGTTCTATGATTTTTTTCTTTTCAGATTTTATATTATCCAAGTTGTTGTTTATATTGTCCAAGGGGACCATCTTTGGTTTAGAAGTCTGAATGTGTTAAAAATAATAGGTTAAAAATTTCCCAATAAGTCTGCACTGATATAAACCATGTGATGTTAGAATTAAGAGCTACCTCAGAGATGTTGAACACGATGAACATTATAATGTTGGGAGTTGTGTGAAAAAATGTGATTCACTACAGGAAATGTACCTCATGAATAGGTTTATGATCACCATCAAGGACTACAAGAGCATCACACTTATATTAATTTTTTGCGAATTAATTGGATGTTGTAATAAAATATTATATGCGTGCTTTGGTGATAAAAGCAATTTCTTTTCTCCTGTGATGTTTATGTTTTACTAAATGCTCTTTTTTTATTTTGTTTATGGTAGATAAGATTTATTGACAAGACAGACCCAGCAGGAATTGATCATCAGATTGCACAACTAGGGCAGGAATTGAAATCTACTCTTGTAATAGTGATTTCGAAGGTCAGCAATAGTTTCTATTTTACCATTCTTTTGTCATGCATGTAATGTTGGAGAAGGGACAAATATTGGCCCAAATTGCTTAAAAAGCTTTAAGAACTAAATGAAAGAACTGTCATGGCTATCCTGTAGTTATGGTAGTCATGACAATGATAAATTGAGTATTATGGCTTCTAAAATTATAGTAGTTGTAAGGCCAATATGAAAACTTACTCTTTTCTATCCTTTACTTGTTATAATGTCGTGTTAATTTTTTTTTTGGGCTTAAAATATATGTTCTAATGCTGTTTTGCATTTTTCCATGTAAAATAGCAGTTTTGGGGCTTTTTTTACATTAAGAAGCTGTTTTTAGTCATATATATATATAGTTTTTCTGTTGTTTCATGTCATTTTGACACTGTACTATGGGCTAAAATTGTTCCAATGTCGTGTTAAAAATTTTTGGGTTTAAAATATATGTTTTATTGTTGTTTTGAGGCTTAAATTGAATGTTTTGCTGCTGTTTTTTATAGTCATATTGTAGCATTTCATATAAAGTGGCAGTTTTGGGGATTTTTTTTACATTAAGAAGTTAGTTTTTAATTATGTACATAGTTTTGATTTTGTTTCATGTCATTTTAATAATGTTTTATAGACAAGAACTTATTATAATGTCGTGTTAATATTTGTTTGGCTTATAATATATGTTTTAATGTTGTTTTGAGGCTTAAATTGGATGTTTTGCTGCTGTTTTTTTTACGGTGACTATAATAATTTCATAAAAGTGGCAGTTTTGAAGCTTTTTTTTACATGTGCTGGCTAACATTTTTTGGTCATTTACATAGTTATGCTGATAGTTAACAAGTGTTTCTTCGCTATTGTCCTCTATGAGTTTTATTTTTTATTTTCATTGCATTAGTTCATTTTTTTTTTGTTGATCAGAGGTTTTAACAATCAAATGAGAATTTGGAGTACATAAGAGAGGAGATAAAAGCGGAGTCATTGAGTTGGTTATTGGAATTTTGACGGGAGTGGTGATTGTAATTCTTTTAGCAATTCTTGTTTTATTTGTCTAAGTAATAATGTAATTTAATTTTTGTTTAAAAATATTGTAATTTATGTAGGCATTTAGTGATATTTTAACTTTTATTGTAATATTTAGTTAAATTTGATAGGTGTAATAAATGGCATTATTTGAGAATTAATTAATTTAAAAAAAAAAATTTCTCAAATTTTAGACAAAAGGTGACGGGTAAAAAACGTCACCCATTCGAATAGGTGACGGGTACAAAAGGTCAACTATTCGAATAGGTGACGGGTAAAACAGGTCACCTATTCGAATGGGTGACGGGTAAAACTGGTCACCTATTCGAATAGGTGACTTTTTTTTGGCGTCACCTATTCGAATAGGTGACGGTTTTTTATGCCCGCCACCTATTTAAATAGGTGACACTGTCATAGGTGACGGTCAAAAAATCGTCACCTATTCGAATGGGTGACGCCAAAAAACGTCACCCATTCTCGAAATTCTTATAGTGTCAAGATTGAAATCAGTTGTTGAAAAAGAATATTAAAGAAAATATAAAATTTCATATAAAGACGTAACAATCTATGCTTTGTTACGACTAGTTTCTATGAATGGGGAGACAAAAAATAACCAAATAAGTGTCGTTATATAAGATGTCACACATCAAAGAAATTAATATAAGCTATAATTTTGTATAAATTATAGCCAACGCAACAAGTAGATTCATCATAAAAACATAAAATTGTATACTTAACAACAAACAAAAGAATGGTTAAATACTAATCCTCTTGACTACGTTAACAAGTAAATTACATGAATAAAAAAATCAGCATTTATTTGTAAGCAAAATGTCTATATTTTTTTTTATGCGCTTTAAATATATATAAGAATTTGAGATTCGAGGGTCATTTTCACGTGCATTAAATATAAATTAATAGATATAACTGTTTGATATATATATATATAATATTATTTTTTATTTTTTGAAAAACAGAGCGAATTCTTTATATATATATATATTTTTTATTTTTTGAAAAACAGAGCGAATTCTTTGACTTGAAAAAATAATTTTTATGTTGGTGTAGGGGGCTCATTTTCACGTGCTCTGTATGACTGAAACTTGCACATGGTTGGAGTAAATATTATGTCCTTTTTTAAAATACAGATTACTAAGATATGTATTAGGAATTACTAGTTTTAATTGGCTCGTTTTTTTTTTTTTTTTGAAACGGTTCGATTGAGTTCGATTTTATAACAGGAATATTCAAATCAGACTGGTTTAATCCGGTTCTGTTTTAGGAAAATACAAACTGAACCAAACTGATTATATAGGATATTTGGACTGTACAGTCCGGTTATGACCGGTTTGGTTTCACTAACTTTTCGATTATTAGGAGCTAATGAGAGGTATTACATTTTTAATTTAGACTGTATTATTTAAAGGGCAAAATGCAAATAACACCACTGTGGTTTTATCTAAATGCACGAACACCCCATGTGGTTTAAAAATGACAAATCACACACTTGTGATTCAAAATTATTTCAATGAGACCCATCTCCTTCAACGTCATATATTTTCTTTTAGCCATAACTTTTTCGTTTGAACTCCGATTTGGATGATTCAAGATGTTTTAGAATCCTCATTTCGAGCTCTACATTATGGCCTTTTTAAAACTTCAAAATCATTAATAAATAAATGAGTTTATTATTATCAAATTACGAGGTATGATTTACATCATTAACGTTTTTTATTATTGATGATTTAGAAGTTTTTAACTAACCATATGTACAACCAAAAATGAGGATTCCAAAACATCTTGAATCATCCAAATCAGAGTTCAAATGAAAAAGTTGTTACTAAAAGAAAATTTATGTCGTTGACGGGAGGTGGTCTCATTGGAATAATTTTGAACCATAGGGGTGTGATTTATCATTTTTAAACCACAAGGTGTTCACGCATTTGGGAAAAACTAAAGGGGTCTTATTTTCATTACCCGTATTTAAAATTGTGACGACCTGACTTAATCAAAAAGCCCAGGACGCGAGTACGAATACGGAAGCAAGAATTTAAGCTTTAAATAGTTGACTTAGACAAATAAAGAAAATTTCGGCATGCATTATTCGTAAATCTTAAGTCTCATATACAAAATAAAGAAAACCTGTTAAACAGAAAACATCGGCTTGTCGGCTGGTTCAGAGTATCACATAAATACGAAACAAAAGAAACAAAGTTTGGTGCACCAGTTACACCGTTATACGAAATATAATGTGTACAAAAGGTTTAAAGTTTTGACTCTAAACGTAGACTTGACTATACAAACATCGTTCCCTGAAACACATGGCTCACGTGACTATAAGCCAATCCAAAAGTCTTCATCTCGTGCTATCAATGAGCACCACCTGCCGCTCCACGCCCCCGACCCCGACCCCGAGCGTTACCTGAAAGGTGATATAGAGCAGCTATGAGCATGACACTCAGTGAAAACAAAAGAATATGAACGGGATACGAAATGTGACGACCCGTCACTTTTAAATAAATTAAAATCAGAGAAAACAGCAGAAGTCTTTTATTTTAAAAAAAATTTGCGTTGTTTTGTTTGAAAGTTGGCATGCCGAAAACCTGTTTACATCCTAATTTTTCAATCTAATAAATTCACATGGACTTTAAGTCCCAAATCAGGAGTTCAAATATTTCATATCATAAAAATCACATCAAAAGCTCTTATGAGCTAAATACAACATCAAAGTCTTGAAATTTACAAAAATATTTACATATACTTTACAACAACGAGTCCATCTCGAGGTCAGCATCCCTCGATCACGCAGCACCATCTCCCCTTCCATGGCCTCTAGCCAGGGCATTACCTGAAATTTTTGTAATATCATGAGCTAACAACTTAAGCCCAGTGAGAATACTAAGCATAAAAAGTAAAGATAGACCTCAAACTAGCATTTCGATTTGTGTCCAAGTAATCTGACACAATTCTCTCCTAAAGTTCTCCAAACTCTAGGTAATTCATTCTATACTCTCCAAAGGATGATACTAATAACACTTATAGTCAAATCTCCTCCATTAACTCGTTATGACATAAAATGATAAAAGTAAATGACTTTGCATAAAATATAACATCTCGATTATCTTTCTTATCTATCATATGCATGAAGGTAATGAGAACATCCCGTGGGATACGCATTCGCCCTTTATGCATAAATGACTGAAGAAGGTGATGTAGACATCCCCCGAATGGTCCAACATTCTTCCCTCCTTTTCTTTTCTCTCTTTATTTTTCTTTTTCTCTGAAGGCGATGCGGACATTCCCTGAAGGGTCCAACATTCTTTCCTTCTTTTCTTTCTCATTTTTCCTTTCTTTTTCTAGGAAGGCGATGCGGACATTCCCCGAAGGGTCCAACATTCTTTCCTTCTTTTCTTTCCCTCTCTGAAGGCGATGCGGACATTCCTCGAAGGGTCCAACATTCTTTCCTTCTTTTCTTTCTCTCTCTAGAGGCGATGCGGACATTCCCCGAAGGGTCCAACATTCTTTACTTCTTTTCATAATGCGAGATGTTATGGTGCAATATGTTATGGTGCGAGATGTTGTGATATGCTCGCAAAAGTAATTAAACGTAAAGTACAATATTAAAGTAGCTGAAACAAGAATGAAGTAAAAGGGCATAAAGTAAATAAATAGTAAACTTCGGACGAACGATATGTCGATCGAACTCCGGTATCAATAATAAAAGTAGAATCATAACTTAAACGATTAACCTATACCTTCAAGGATTCTAAACTTCCAATATAATCCGAGGTTCTATTAACCGTTCTAAATACAAGTTTGGATCTTTTAACCCCCAATGATCCATCCTAAACTTCGAAACGAATCTAACTTAGAACTTTCTAAGGTTCAATGGTTTCCTCGAGAACTCCTAAGTTCTCACTTAAAGAACTAGCTCCTAATCCTAGGGTACTAGCTCATTCCCTCTATTCTTAGATTCGGTTTCTAGTCTTAGTTTCAAATGCTACAAACCTTCATACTCATTCGCTTTCTATAGTTACTTTAAATCCTAACTATTCTCACCTTAGCCAAATAAGAGTTCGCTCCAAGTTTCCGAAAGCACGATCAAACAATGATCCGAAACACCTACAATTAATAAATAAACATACATCGACCAATTAACATCTAAAGGATCAAAACAATGAACAACCCCATAAACCCCACTATGAGGCTCTCGGCCCCCCCCCCATAAAAAGTGGGTCTCGGGTTTGGTTCTCCGGCTTTTAGGTACTTTAGAGGTGTTTCGAGTTGGTTTTAAGAAAATTTGATATTCCCGATTTCAATGGGTATCGATAATTAGGGTTTTTGAACATTAATCCCTTTCCCGAATCGAATTTAAATAAACATTTATTCATTAATTTCTAACCCATTTTCAATCCCAAAAGGGTAAATTTCAAACGGGAAGGGTTTCGACTGAAACTCGGTTTTAGGGTTATGGGAAAGTTTCCAAAAACTCTTAAAACTACTCCCGTATTTACAAACACCGAGTTTCACGGCAAGAAATCGAAAGAAAACAAAGAAAACTCCATTAAAACACTATTTGGAGCTTAGGGTTTGAAACTTTACTTACCGAGAACTCCATGGATCTCGAGAGAAACGGACAATAGCTAGGTGGAAAAGGATCGTAGACTCGAGGGCTTTCCGATGCAACCAAGATCGAGCCGATCCGTCGAGAAACGAAGAAAACCCGAAATTTTCTCTCCCTCTCTTGATAGCCACGACTTTGGAGGAAAAGGATGAGCAAAAATGAAGACTTTTGGTCAACTTTGGATATTTAAAGATGATTGAATAGTGATTTGGATATTTTTAAGAAATCTAAAATGACGGTTGCGTCCTTTTATGACTTTTGACTTCTAAATCGAAACCTGAAGCTCTTAAATAAATCTAAAGGTGATTAATAATTATTAATTCGCCTATTAATAATTATTAATATCACCGAAACGAATTTAGAGCATTAAAACGATTAAAACGAATTTCGGTCGAAATTAACTACTAAATTCGAAATTACAAAAATAATAATTAATCTAAATACTTAAATTGACATAAATAAATAACATTACATAAATAATAAAATTAAATAAATAAATAAATAAAAATAAATAATAAAAAAATTTCACTTCAAAAATAACGGGACGTTACAGTCTACCCTCCTTAAAAGACTTTTTGTCCTCGAAAAGTGCGTTCACTAAGTGAATAAAGCGAGGGTACTTTGACTGTATCTCATCCACACGTTCCCACGTTGATTCCTTTGACACTTGGTTCTTTCAAAGAACCTTTACCAAGTGAATTCCTTTTTTTTTAATTTCTCATCACTTTTGTTCGAATGCTCTTATCTTAGTTGGTGTCTTCTCATAAGACATATTAGCATTCAAAACTACCAGTTCATAATCAATCACGTGGAACGGAATCACCATGTATTCCCAAAGCATCAATACATGGAAAACATTACAATCGGTCGATAACGAAAGTGGTAAGGCTAAACAATAAGCTACCACTTCTACTCGATTGAGTATCTCAAAAGGCCAATAAACTTAGGGTTCAACTGACCCTTATTCCCAACTTCCATAACACCCTTCCTTGTTGCCACTTGAAGAATACGAGATCCACTACTATCGCTTTAACGGATTACACTGAATCCTGCTGCCAACTTTGGTTAACTCTTAACCTTTCTCTACACAATTGATAGACTCGCTAGTCATTTGTTACAACTTGAATACCAAAAATCTCTTTTCTCCATTCTCATCCAAATGAGCAGGAGAATGACACTTTCTACCACAAAAGTGTCTGAATAGTGTCAAAACTTTGAGACAAATCGTATGCTCCAACTTGATACAATCTTCACCGGCACACCACACAATCTAACAATCTTTCTTAGGTACCACTGTACCCTAGTCTTAACTGGATAGATGATCCTTCCAACAGTAAAGTGTGCGGTTTTCCATCAAATGGTCTACAATCACCCAAATGATATCATAATTCTTTGCCGTCTTTTGCAAACCTTGATAAAATCCATGGAAATCTTTTCCCATTTCCAATTAAGTACTCTCAAAGGTTAAGATAACCCGGTGGATCTTTAGGGCCTTGACTTGCTAACAAATCAAGAACCTACTAACATACTTTACAACATCATTTTTCATCCCAGGTCATCAATAATATTGTCCTGATTCTCGTACCTCCTTGTATTGCCTAGATGAACATAAAGATAGAACTGTGAGCTTCCTTCAACAGTTCTTTTCAAAAGTCGGTCCTGAAGGCACACCTAGCCTCTTACGATACATCAGAGCACTGTCAGTAGAGAAGGTAAAATGACTAGGAATATCTGACTCAGCCTCTCTAAAACCGGCCTGCAAATGAATCTCTCCCCTCTGTGCATCAATCATCCTTTGCCTCAAAGTAGGTCCCACTGTCAAACTAGCTAAGCTCACAGTGACCTCGGCAGTCAAAAGTGCTATCTCAGCTCGTTCCATATCCTACTTCAATCTTAAAGGTATGGCTGACAAAGCTGATGAATGAGAAGACTTCCTACTGAGCGCGTCAGCCACTACATTGGCTTTCCCAGGATGATACTGAATGTCACAGTCATAATCCTTAATGAGCTCTAACCATCTCCACTGTCTCATATTCAATTCCTTCTGAGTGAAGAAATATTTGAGACTCTTATGGTCACTAAAAATCAAAATCTTCTCACCGTACAAATAATGCCTCCATATCTTCAATGCATGCACAACATTGTAACTTGATTCAACCCTCGATAATCAATACACAGTCTCACTGAACTGTCTTTCTTTTCACAAACAACGAGGTGCTCCTTACGAGGACGCACTAGGGTGAATAAACCCTGAGTTTAAGAGTTCCTATAACTCACTCTTAAGCCCTTTTAACTCAGCTAGTCTTTGGTACAGAAGTATCGACAACATTAGCTATATAATCTCAAGCTATATCACTTGGAAGCATTCTAGCTTCTATCATAGATATCAAAGTGGGTGTTACTCGTCTACTAGACCCACGAAAGCATAAGCTAGTCCCACATGGACTCATACAATCAAAACTTTCTAGATACAATCGGTAATGATGGTACGATTAGCAGATAGCCAATCTATACCCAATATAACATCAAAATCAGACATATGCATAATAAACAAAGTAAAATGTGAGCATCTACTCATAATGCAAATGTCATAAGTGCCATACGCACTATCATCATAATAAGCTTCCCCACTGGGGTAAAAGCACGCATCTCGAAACTCAACAGTCTCGGCTCAAGAGCTACCGACTCAACATAACAAGATAAAATAAAAGAGTGGCTAGCTCCGGAATTAAACAGAAATAAAAGCCAAACGGCTTGAAAATAATAAAGTATAAATCACTACCATACTGGTAGCTTTTCCTGATAATCCTGACTTTGCTACTATGTTGTGATGGTTGTATCTTATACGCCTTATAAAAGTGGTGTGAATCCAAATTCGATCACAACATAGCATCTTGATGGAAGTGTGCATCTCCCTGATGGAAACTGGCACAACTATTGTAGTAAGGATGATCCAACCCTTGTTGAGCTCGACCTCGAACCAGTTGTTGTTGTTGCTGTTGTTGTTGTTGATGTTGATGTTGTTGCTGCTGCCGTTGTTGCTGCTGTGGCATCCCTTGATTGGCGTCGTCATCCTTTGCTTTCTTCTTCTGAGAGGTAATCTGTCCCGTAGTAGTAAATTTTCTTTTCCTTTCATAAGATGTAAAATCCAAGATAAGGACGACTCCAAAGCCTCCTTATTCAAATCTTGAATTAACTCGACCTTAGAGATCATTTGCTTTCTTGCAAAGCAAATCTGGTGTCTGTCAAACACCTTAGTCCATTAACGTCCTATCCTTCCAATATAGGATTCACTTTAGAGTCTATCTTAAAAAGACTCAATAGGTCCAACTGTGACCTAATATTTTCTCAAAGTTCACCGTCCAATTAGATGGTCAAACACCATGTGAATTGAAATTCACCAAACCATATCATTGTCTTATAGAAGTTACCGATACCACGGTCCATCAACTTCCTTCTATACTTCAATCGAATACCAACACTCCACCTTAGTGTTAGTCAATCTTGAAAATTTTCCAAATATGGATCTCAATAACTCGACCTCGAGTATAATCCAATTCAAATTAGTACATCATACCGTGATAGTGACCAAACTAGGCCATTAACCAATTAACACAATCTTTAATGGTCCTCGTTGAGACTTATCAAGTACAGTCCTTACTTCCTCTTTTGAATGGTAACACACTTTCCTTTAGCACAATGCTACTATAAGGATTTACCACCTACCATAATTCAACTTTCTCAACTCAAACCAGGAACTTGTCCCTTGAATTGAATCTAGGTTACTGAATTCGAGCCAAACCGATTTATTTTCAACAATTTCTCACCTCAAACAGGTGTTTCATCTCTTAATACTGAACTCAAGACAAACATGTCCCCTTTTTACACGTAAATGTCCACACACATCTACTAAGACCACTACTTAGCAATTGTGTGACAATAACACTTTAATCAGCTTTAAGGATCAAACGAGTGATCTCTCGGAGTATCTCATCTCCTTTACTTTGACATTATGTCAATACTCTTTATGAGGTGTATAACCTCCAAAATTGCACGGGGTCAATCTACTTCTCGTCACCCCTACCCAAATCTCAAAATGGGTCAAATAAACATAACCACATAGTGGTTTTATAAGGATGTGAAATATCACAAACATCATTAACTTCTAACAATATTCTCATAATTCTTCCAATATCAAAGAAATAAAGCATGAGAATAGAAGTTATAGGCATACCTGGTGCTGTTGATCTCAGATGATGACTTGAGAATGGACTTAAAACAAAACATGAAAACAAACATGCATCGCATGTAGTCTACAGAACCCTAAGGCTCTGATACCAACTGTGACGACCCGTCACTTTTAAATAAATTAAAATAAGAGAAAACAGCGGAAGTCTTTTATTTTAAGAAAAATTTGCGTGGTCTTGTTTGAAAGTTGGCATGCCGAAAACCTGTTTACATCCTAATTTTTCAATCTAATAAATTCACATGGACTTTAAGTCCCAAATCAGGAGTTCAAATATTTCATATCATAAAAATCACATCAAAAGCTCTTATGAGCTAAATACAACATCAAAGTCTTGAAATTTACAAAAATATTTACATATACTTTACAATAACGAGTCCATCTCGAGGTCAGCATCCCTCGATCACGCAGCACCATCTCCCCTTCCATGGCTTCTAGCCAGGGCATTACCTGAAATTTTTGTAATATCATGAGCTAACAACTTAAGCCCAGTGAGAATACTAAGCATAAAAAGTAAAGATAGACCTCAAACTAGCATTTCGATTTGTGTCCAAGTAATCTGACACAATTCTCTCCTAAAGTTCTCCAAACTCTAGGTAATTCATTCTATACTCTCCAAAGGATGATACTAATAACACTTATAGTCAAATCTCCTCCATTAACTCGTTATGACATAAAATGATAAAAGTAAATGACTTTGCATAAAATATAACATCTCGATTCTCTTTCTTATCAATCTTATGCATGAAGGTAATGAGAAAATCCCGTGGGATACGCATTCGCCCTTTATGCATGAATGAATGAAGAAGGTGATGCGGACATCCCCCGAAGGGTCCAACATTCTTCCCTCCTTTTCTTTTCTCTCTTTATTTTTCTTTTTCTCTGAAGGCGATGCGAACATTCCCCGAAGGGTCCAACATTTTTTCCTTCTTTTCTTTCTCATTTTTCCTTTCTTTTTCTCGAAAGGCGATGCAGACATTCCCCGAAGGGTCAAACAATCTTTCCTTCTTTTCTTTCCCTCTCTGAATGTGATGCGGACATTCCCCGAAGGGTCCAACATTCTTTCCTTCTTTTCTTTCTCTCTCTGAAGGCGATGCGGACATTCCTCGAAGGGTCCAACATTCTTTCCTTCTTTTCATAATGCGAGATGTTATGGTGCAATATGTTATGGTGCGAGATGTTGTGATATGCTCGTAAAAGTAATTAAACGTAAAGTACAATATTAAAGTAGCTGAAACAAGCATGAAGTAAAAGGGCATAAAGTAAATAAATAGTAAACTTCGGACGAAGGATATGTCGATCGAACTCCGATATCAATAATAAAAGTAGAATCATAACTTAAACGATTAACCTATACCTTCAAGGATTCTAAACTTCCAATATAATCTGAGGTTCTATTAACCGTTCTAAATACAAGTTTGGATCTTTTAACCTCCAATGATCCATCCTAAACTTCGAAACGAAACTAACTTAGAACTTTCTAAGGTTCAATGCTTTCCTCAAGAACTCCTAAGTTCTCACTTAAAGAACTAGCTCCTAATCCTAGGGTACTAGCTCATTCCCTCTATTCTTAGATTCGGTTTCTAGTCTTAGTTTCAAATGCTACAAACCTTCATACTCATTCACTTTCTATAGTTACTTTAAATCCTAACTATTCTCACCTTAGCCAAATAAGAGTTCGCTCCAAGTTTCCGAAAGCACGATCAAACAATGATCTGAAACACCTACAATCAATTACATCTACAATTAATAAATAAACATACATCGATCATAAACCCCACTATGAGGCTCTCGGCCCCCCCCCATAAAAAGTGGGTCTCGGGTTTGGTTCTCCGGCTTTTAGGTACTTTAGAGGTGTTTCGAGTTGGTTTTAAGAAATTTCGATATTCCCGATTTCAATGGGTATCGATAATTAGGGTTTTTGAACATTAATCCCTTTCCCGAATCGAATTTAAATAAACATTTATTCATTAATTTCTAACCCATTTTCAATCCCAAAAGGGTAAATTTCAAACGGGAAGGGTTTTGACTGAAACTCGGTTTTAGGGTTATGGGAAAGTTTCCAAAAACTCTTAAAACTACTCCCGTATTTACAAACACCGAGTTTCACGGCAAGAAATCGAAAGAAAACAAAGAAAACTCCGTTAAAACACTATTTGGAGCTTAGGGTTTGAAACTTTACTTACCGAGAACTCCATGGATCTCGAGAGAAACGGACAATAGCTAGGTGGAAAAGGATCGTAGACTCGAGGGCTTTCCGATGCAACCAAGATCGAGCCGATCCGTCGAGAAACGAAGAAAACCCGAAATTTTCTCTCCCTCTCTTGATAGCCACGACTTTGGAGGAAAAGGATGAGCAAAAATGAAGACTTTTGGTCAACTTTGGATATGTAAAGATGATTGAATAGTGATTTGGATATTTTTAAGAAATCTAAAATGACGGTTGCGTCCTTTTATGACTTTTGACTTCTAAATCGAAACCTGAAGCTCTTAAATAAATCTAAAGGTGATTAATAATTATTTATTGGCCTATTAATAATTATTAATATCACCGAAACGAATTTAGAGCATTAAAACGATTAAAACGAATTTCGGTCGAAATTAACTACTAAATTCAAAATTACAAAAATAATAATTAATCTAAATACTTAAATTGACATAAATAAATAACATTACATAAATAATAAAATAAATAAATAAGTAAAAAAAATAATAAAAAAAAATTTCACTTCAAAAATAACGGGACGTTACAAGAAATGATCGTGATAGAATGCAAACAAGGTAATTGTTAGGAATGGTGTCCTAGAACTTGTAATTATTTAATAATAATAATTTATTAAGAATAAATTAAATAAATAAACATAAGTTCTTTATATTATCTAGATTGATTTAATTAACGATATTAGGAATATATGAAAATATATAAATATCAAACATTCAAATAGTAAAACCCTAAGTCACTCTTATGAAATCACGACTTAGTATGTGAGTCATACGAGAGGATTAAAGTCGAGATGAGTAACTTAAACGTGTCTACAGTAAATGGATAACGTTTGGGAACCTTATCCTGGTAACACTGTTGATAGCTTCGCATTTTGTTTATAGACAAATGATCGAATCCTGATCATTCATGTGGGAGACATGAAATGGAAGTATCATATGCAATGTTGATTGTATAAGACAGGACCACGACGTTCGATCAAATTTCTCATTAGTACCGTTTACGAGAAATAATCGAATATCAAACTATGTTTATCAACCATGATAGATCTCAATCCTGAGTGAAATGCGGACTTGTATTTGTGGAGTTATGTTCTTTGATTCACATAGTTGAGAGTGATCTGTAAGAACGCTCAATACACTCCTGTTTTGGGAACATGACTAGATAAGTAGCTGGGAACTCATTTTCACGAGATGGAATTCATAACTTTCCTATAAATTAACGGTATCAGTGCGATACCTAAAGATTTTAGGAACTTTAGGAAACTTCCTTGATGTACTGATTCGAGACATGAACAAGTGACGTCACGACTTCTATTGATCACAGAAGTATCTTATCTCTAGTTCGACTAAAGATAAAGTTCATTGGAAAATCAACGGGAACACAAGGATAAAGCGGTAATTACAGGGGCAAAACGGTAAATTTATCCGCCTGTAATTATGAGGGTTCCACGTGAAGGATAATATCACAGATATAAAAAATGATAAACAAAATGGACAATAACTCATCTATAGTGAGGGGAGTTCAGCTATGAATCTATAGTGGAATTATTCATAGTTAGATGATAAGTAATTAACTGATTATGTGTTAATCACTTAATTGACTAATTATTAAGCCCATGATCTATAGGTCCATCGGGTCCCTATGCTAGCCCATATATCGTAGTCGCGAAATCAAGTAGAAGAAATGGAAATTTTAAGTAAAGTGAATTACTTAAAATAGGCAATATTAATTGTTTAAATATTGAGTATATTTAAACGGTAATTAATATAAACATTATTAATTGTTTAAATAATGAGTTTATTTAAACAGGAAATTAATAACGAAATATTATTAATTAGATATTATTAATTATTTAAATATTGAGTATATTTAAATGGTAATTAATAATTTGAAATTAATTAACAATTATTAATTGTTTAAATAATAAATTTATTTGAACGAAATTAGTAATTAAAAATTAATTAATTAATAATAAAATGTTATCAATAAAATTATTAATTAAATAATGAGTTTATTTAATGGAAATTAATAATTAAAATATTTATTATTAATTATTTAAATAATAAAAATTATTTAAATGGAAATTAATAATTAAATATAATTTGATAATATTTAGTCGGGAGAAAATATTAATATTATTAATTGTTTAAATAAAATATTTTATTTAAATGGTAATTAATAAATTAATTAATTAAGTTGGACTTATTAATTTAAGAGAGAATTTCAAGCCCAATTGGATTAATGAACCCAATTGAAATTGGCCCAAAATAATTAATTAAATAAATTAGAATTATTTATTAATTATTAAGCCAATTTTCGGCCATGACATGTACTTTAGGAAGAGATAATTGTTTGAATTATATCCTAAAATAATTACATAGATTTATTTACCCAAGATAAATAAAATAATCTCCTATTTATCTATGGCATTTTCGAAATTGCAAGATAAAGGAAAGAGATAATCTTTTTCTTTTTGTATTTATCTCTATAGATTAATCCTAATGGGATTAGGATTCCTATTTTCCTATAAATAGGAGGGTTGGGTCATTCATAAATCACACAATTCAATTCGTTAGAAATTCGGAATTCTCTCTTTCTCCTCTCCTCCCCTATTGCCGATTTTCATAGGCCATTGGGAAGAAAAATATTTTTTTCTTCTTCCCAATTTCTTCTTAAGTTCGATCCCATGATCGGATTTCGTTTGATCGATCGGGATATAGCGTAGAAGATCCGGTGTTGCTGAGGATTTGATGTTGTAAAGAAACCTCCAACCGATTCTCCATATTTTAATCAATGTAAGTAAAGGGTTTTAATTTTCGAAAAACGAGTATGAATCTACATGTTTTATCACAAATTTCATGATATTAATAGATCCTAAATTAAGTGTTAATTTGTGTTACTAAATAAATTCCGCTAATTTAGTAAATCATCCCTTCAGTAATATCGTGCTTAAAATGCAAAGTTAGAACAAATACATTATGTAAAGATGGAGACAACAAATCACAAGATCTCTAACATGTATTTTCGTCAAACCATTACCATATCTCACACTTCACAATACCATCCTTTTAAATTTCAAAGGCCATGCCATTGCAAACCAGGCGTCTCACTACGCCCCAAGTCATAAGATCATCCAACATTCGAGTCATAGCTCATCACAATTTCCACTATCTCAAACTCACTAGTACCCGGGCCATTTATCACATAGCACACCGGAGCTCCACCACATCTCCGCCATGGTAACCACGTGTAACGTCCAACATCCATACACCGTTGCACGGGTTATGACCCCTTGGCCACATAACGATCACATTATATGCATGAGTGGAATGTATGGCATGAAATGGATTAAGCATGCTTCTTCACAAAAAGATTATATAACGGAATATCGAATTAACAAATGTAAACAGATCAACTTTTCGAAAATCGGCATATGACTCTATCTTTGCTCATATAATGTTCAAGTTTCACATATTCACATGGTTCATGATCACACTTTTCTTGTTATCTTAATCGTAACTATTTATCGAGCAATATAACAAGTATAACAGGTATGAATAATCATAGCCCCAAATCTAGAATATGACTTGTTCATGGACTATGAACATAATAATAAGGCAAATAGGCATGCTTAAACGAACAACTATCAAAACATAACTAGTTTTAAAGTATTTAACACTTCAGCCCCTTTAGCCACTACTGGAGACAATATCTGTTTCCATACTTCTTTTACACACTTAACCTTACCAACCATTCTATCACTCAATACCACCTAAACCATACTTTCCCTTTCAAAACAACCCAGGAAAACAAAACCCGTGAATGCTCGCCATTCACCCTTCCGATTCTTTATGTTCTCACTTTAAAAGTTGACCTCGATTGTATCCACTCGTCTTTATCCTACAATAAGTTAATCCATATATGTTTAGTCTAATATAAACATTACAAGTCAGCCCCTATCAAACACATATAACCCCGAACCCGGTTAGTGATAAAAGTTCCAAAACTAGTTAGTTGATTTGGGATGAAATTTTCGGCCAAACAAGGTGTATTATGAAATATACATTGGGTTGCTTCCCTAAGGTGGTTTACTTGCTAAATATATATATATATATATAAACACCCAAATACTCCAGAAATGATAACCTTTTATTAATGGACAAGAATTACACAAAAACATGAAAACTAGTAAAAAAGAAGTGTAATTTTCGGTCAAATATAGAAAATCACCAAAATTTCACTAAGTTGATCTTCCAATGTGTTTTTCATATATCACATACACATATAATAACCCATCATTCCAGAATTTAGATTGCTAAGCAAAGGTCAAAGAATCCCAAAATTCAAAGAAACTAAAACTTTGAAACCTCCATTAATGGAATTCTTTGGAAATTTATATCCATCTATGATTCCCATATTCTTCCTTTCAATATGCATAATCATTAAAACCTAAATCAACATATAGATTTTAGAATTTAAAGCTCTCCAATACCCATTAAGAAACCTTTCAATTTACAAAACTTAGAAGCTTAGATTTTCACCATTAATGGTGGTTAAGAACTTTTCCATAGAGTCCCAATTGAATAACTCTTAGGATTTAATCAACATCATCCTAAGGTTAATTTCCATAATTTTAATCATGAGAGAACCTTCTTATAAATACCCTTAAGATACCCTTGAAGAAACCCAAATCAACACCATGGAAAGCTTGCCAAAAACGCAATTCTAGGTTAGTAATTACCTTGAGTTTTTTTTTATCAATCTCCTCCCAAGACTTGTTTGAATCTTCCTTTCAAGATGAAACAATCATGCACCACCAAAATCCACTTGGACTAACCTCCGATTTAAAGTAGACAAAGCTCCAAATGACAAAACAATGGATATTGACAAAACAGGGAGGGGGGGGTCACGGGTTCACGAAGAAGGAGGAGAAAAGAAAATTTTGTTTTTGTTTTCTTTATCTGTAACATCCCGTTACTTTTGAAGTGAAATTTTTTATTTAATTATTTATATGTTATTTATTTATTTCAATTAAAGTACTTAGTTTAATTATTATTTTGTAATTTGTAGTTAATTTCGCTCAAAATATTTTTAGTCGTTTTATTTGCCTAAATTAGTTTTGGTCATATTAATAATTATTAACAAGCCAATTGTAATGTCCCGTTATTTTGAAGTGAATATTTTTTCATTTTATTTATTTTATTTTATTATTTATTTAATTTTATTTATTTATTTCAATTTAAGTGTTTAGTTTAATTATTATTTTTGTAATTTTGATTTTAGTAGTTATTTTCGCCCGAAATTCTTTTTAATCGTTTTAATACTTTTAAATTCGATTCGGTGACATTAATAATTATTAATAAGCCAATTAATAATTATTAATCACCTTTAGATTAATTTAAGAGCTTCGGGTTTCGATTTAGGAGTCAAAAGTCATAAAAGGACGCAACCGTCATATCCAATTTCTTAAAAATATCAAAAACACTATTCATATTCTTCTTTAAATTGCCATTTGACCAAAGTTGACCAAAACATCTCTCATTTCTCTCCCAAGGCCGTAGCTTCAACGTGGGGGAAAGGATTTTTTTGGTTTTTGCTCGTTTCTCGGTGGATCGGCTCGATTTCGGTCCTAGGATTCTTCTCCACCTAGAAATCGTGCTTTTCTCCCGTGATCCACAGAGTTCTTGGTAAGTTTATTTTCAAACCCTAAGCTCCAAATAGTGTTTTAATGGAGTTTTCTCTTTGATTCTTCGATTTCTTGTCGGGAAACTCCGTGTTTGTAAATACGGGAGTTGTTTTAAGAGTTTTTGAAAACATTCCCTTAACCCTAAAACCGAGTTTCAATCGAAACCCTTCCCGTTTGAAATTTACCTTTTGGGGTTTGAATATGGGTTATAAATTATTGAAATAATGTTTATTGTAATTCAATTCGGGAAATGGCATATTGTTTAAAAACCCTAATTTTCGAATATGTAAGTTACACACTCAAAGTGCAAAATCAGACAGTTGTTGATATGGGTGAGCCAATGTCGCATAAATGACAATAAACTCGTAATCCATAAGTTCAAGTGAAAGAATATGTTGGATGATTTGAAAGCGGTTAGATAATGTAATGTCCCCTTATTTTATGAGGTAATTTTTTTTATTTAAAGCATTTAAATTAATTTTATAGCTAGTTAACTTAGATTTGAGAAGTTATATTCTTGTACTTGTCATTTATTACTTTAAAAACTTAAATTATTATAGACATATAAATAATTATTAACGGGTCAATTAATAATTATCTTTTATCTTGTTTAAGTGCATTGGATTAATTTTAAAATCTAGAAGTCAAATAGGGACCTTTTTGCTAACTATGTTCTTCTCTTTAAATCTAGACCACCCATCTTTTTCTTCATCATTTTGACCAAAGAAAAACAAAAGACACACAAAGCTCTCCAATAGCTCCCATGGTTGCCCCTTGGGTGTTTTTCTAGCTTAGAATTTTCTTCTTTTCTCGACCGTTTTCAACTATTCTTTTTGTTTTGAATTGCATGGGACCTAGGCTTTCTATACGTCCTACCCTTGTGATGTTTCTCTTTCTCCAAAGGAAGCTCTATAAAGTGATTTTTTTAAATAAAAATTCCTATGGTTTTGTTTCTTTTTACTTCTAAATGAGATTTCAAGTTGTAATCTTCAATTTCTTTCAAGAATGTTGAAGATTTCGAGTTTGAATTGTCATTTAGGGTTTTCATGGTTGTTCTTCAAACTGTTGTTATAAAAGTACCAAAACCAACCTGATTTGTCTGTAAATTTTGTCAAAACCACCACACCTTTACCTTATAAAACTCAGCCCCTTAGCCTTGAGTCATGTTGTCCAAGAACCGGCCTATTTTTTCCTGTTTGACTTATTTCATTGTCGGTTATTTGTTTCTTTAGGTAATTAATGTTTTTCAGGTGTAATTAACTTCTAGACGTTGGTTGTTCGCTTTCTTGAACACTCTTTTGGAACTTTGAAGTTAATTTACTTTTACGAAAGTGAGGATTAAAAAAAATTAAAGAAAACTTAGAAACCAAATTTGTAAAAGGATTTGTTTGATCGTTAGTGGGGATTAGTTTTGGAAGTAAGAGTGTGACGACCCGACTCCTTTTAAATCTTTTAAAACTAAAACACAACGGAAGTCTTAGTATTAAAAAAAACGGTGTGGATATGTTTGAAACTTAGGTTAACCAAAACCTGTATACATTTTTCACTTCAGGAAATTTAAAAGTAAGGAAATGCAATTCCGTTTCCAAAGTTTAAAAGAGTTAATAACCATAAAAATAAAACAAGAAGCTCTTATGAGCTTATATACAAATTTACATATCAAAAGACACAAATACAACAAAATGAGTCCATGGAATTTTTAAAAGTGTAACTAGTCCATCTCTATATCATCATCCTCTCCATCAAGCTGCACCAGCTCCTCTACCACCACCACGAGCATAAGCATTACCTGAAATTGTTTGTAATATCATGAGCTAACAACAAGCCCAGTGAAAATAAACAGAATATAAAGTAAAAATAAACCCTAAACCCGCATTCTAATTTGTGTCCAAGTAAGACTTACATAATCTTTACTAAAACTCCCAAAATTTAGAAGAATGTTTTCATATTCAATACCTTTTTCTAGTTCATCCTTTTAATACCTCAAACTATATATAAAGTTTACCCTTCTTTTATGTTTAATCAAATAATATTAATCACGTTCGGACTTAACATAACCAACAATCATAATTATGATAATGACGATAATGTTAGCATACGTAGTCTAACCATTATTCATTAACTCATTAAACAAGTGTAAAGGCCACAGAACCTTTACATCAATATAAAAATCACATGCGAATAATGTCAGGTAATGAAGCTCCCGTACGCTAAGTTCATTCACCTTATTATCTCGCTTTTCAAAATAAAATATTCAAATTCCTTTTCAATAATGTCTATCCATCTCTAGTAAATAATGACAGGTAATGAAGCTCCCGTTGGCTAAGTTCATTCACCTCATTAAACTCATTTCCAAACAAAATATATGAATTATTTTCAATAATATCTTCCCGCCTCTTGTGAATAATGACAGGTAATGAAGCTGTCGTAGGCTAAGTTCATTCACCCCATTATCTCACCCACCAAATACAGGTAATGAGCTCCCGTAGGCTAAGTCATACCCTGTATCTTAAAATATGTGTATCATAGTAATTATGGATAATACCAGATAATTTGAACTCGTATAGTTCCATCATTATCTCATTATCCATCTCCTCCAATCATGCAAAGTCCCACAGTCCTTTAGCATTCCTCATGTACATATACGGAAACATAAAACGAATAATACCAGACAATGCAAGCACACTCAGTCTATGCATTGCCTCATTATTCCTCCTAATAAACGATAATGCAATATGATATGATATGATATGAATATGCTTTCAAGTGCAAGTAATTAAATATAAACATTCAAAGTAAATGAAAGAAAATAAAGGTAAATGGGTCACGTAAAACTCTTAAACATAAAATAAGAATGTAGAAACTTCTGATAAGAAAAAAAAAATCAAGCCAACTTTAATAAACACGAGTTCTTAACTTTAACAATAAAGTCTCCACTTCCAACGATTCAATTCTTTTCAATAAATATCCAAAGTTCCATATTTAAGTCCCTTAACCATCCCATTAAACTTGAATCCTTCTACATCCAATAATCCATCCTAAACTCCAGAACGATTCTAAACTTAGATCTTCCAAAAGTTAAACGTTCCTCTCGAGAAAATCCATAAGTATTCTTAATCAATTAGAACTAGCTCCAAACCTAAGTATACTAGCTCACTTTCTTTTATTCTTTGATTCAAACCTTAATCTCAACTTCCAATCCTACAAATCATTCTACTTATTTGGTTTCTAAAGCTATGTTAAATTCTATTTATTCTCACCTTGGCAAAAGTAGTTTTCGCTCCTGAGTTCCGAACGAGCGATCAAGCCATGGTCCAAACACACCTACAATTAAATTTTATCTAACAATCATTAATTAAGCAAACATCGAGTAAACAACACCTAAAAGCATAAAACGGCAAAAAACCCAAGAAATGGCCAAAGGGTGCTCTCGGCCCTCTTAAGAAAAATGGGCCTCAAGTTTGTTTTTCCAGCTTTTAGGCAATTTAGAAGTGTTTCGATTTGGTTTCAAGTAGTTTGGAAGTTCCCGATTTCAATGGGTAACGATAATTTGGGTTTTTGGACAATAGTTGATTTCCTTAATTTAATTACAATAAACAATTAATCAATAAGTATGCATCCTAAAACAGCTTACAAAAGTAAATTTCAAATGGGATAGGTTTCGGCTCAAACTCGGATTTAGGGTTAAAAGGAAGTTGCCAAAATTACCAAAAAAAACTCCCGTAGTTAAAGTCATCGGGTTTCTCGGCAATAAATCGAAGATTCAAATCAAAAACTCCATTAAAACACTATTTGATGCTTAGGTTTTGAAAATTTGACATACCTTAAGGGCCTTAGAAAACAGATGAAAAGTACGATTGTTAGGTTGAGAAGAATCCTAGGACCGAGGGCTTTCCAACGCAACCGAAAAATGTAACGATCCGTTGAGAAACGAACAAAACTTGAAAAATCTCCCAATCCCCTTGAAGCCCACGACAATGAAGAGGGAGAAATGAAAAGTTTTGGTCAACTTTTGGTCAAATGGAAATTTATGGAAGATGTGAATAGTTAATTGATATTTTAAGAATTTTGGAAATGACGGTTACGTCCCTTTAATGACTTTTGACTTCTAAATCGAAACTTGAAGTTCTTAAACTAGCCAAATGGTGATTAATAATTATTAATTGGCCCGTTAATAATTATTAATACAACAAAAACTAATTTAAGCTATCAAAGCGATTAAATAGGTTTAAAACGAAATAAACTACTAAATTCTAAATTACTGATTCTAAAATATTCTTTAAATAATTAAATTAAAATAAAATAAAATAAAAATTTTTTTGTACCTCAAAAGTAATGGGACGTTACAAAGAGACTTAAAGTACGCTTGCTAACTTGATAGGTTTGGAAGTTAGATTAAAAGTAAGTTGGGTGAACTTATTCGACAGCTGGTGGAATTGACTAACTCTTGCTAATTCTAGGTTTAAGTTTGATTTGGTATTTTCTTGATGATTTTGGGTTATGGAGATTCTAAGTATAACATGATTTTCTTAGTTATTGTACTTTTCTGATGATGTTAGAACGTATGAGAAATTATGGATTTGCAGTTATGGAACTTTTATGAAAATTATGAATTATGAGACTATGAGACTCTGATTATGATTATTTTTACTTTGGGCCTCTGTTTATGAATGTCTTGCGTTAAGGCTTTGTTTATGTTTATCTTGCATAACTATATGGGAGGAATAATGAGATAATATATAGACTGCATATGATTGTATTGTTTGGTATTATTCGTTTTGTATTTACATATATGTATCATAAGGAAGGTCTTTTTAGTTGGTCGGATTGTAACGGCTCGTTTTCCTAGTAAGTTCGTAATTTAATAATATTTTGGATTAATAGTAGGGTAAAATGCAAAAATGACCCCTGCACTTTCACCCAATTTTAAATATGACCCTTACACTTTTTTTCATCAAAATACACCCCTGCACTTATCAAGAAACCATAATTTATTAAAAAATCATTCATTTTAACATTGAGCTACAATTTTATTTTTTTTACATTATAATAGAATATTAATATTTATTAACCTTTTCAACTTATATTGGGTCAAAAATTTAGGACCCACAATTTTCTAATGTTTCGTAGTGAAGTTTGTATCTGGTTCGTTGATCGATTCTTACCTGATTTGATTTGTAGTAGAGCGAAAGGCATAGGTCAGATGCTTTTGAAAAAATCTTGATTAGTAGATTGTTATTTTCGAAGGAGATGATAATTTTTCTTGAGTAAAGGTTGACTGAATGCTAATGTAAATATTGGGGGTCCCAGTTTTTTTAACCCAAGGTTAATCATAAAGGTTAAGAAATATTAATATTTTGTTAAAATGTAAAAAAAAGGAATGAAATAATATTTCAATGTTAAAATGGATGATTTTTTAATAGATGATGGCTTTTTGATAAGTGCAAGGGTGCATTTTGAAAAAAAATAAATAAAGTGCAGGAGTCATACTTGAAATTGGGTGAAAGTGCTGAGGTAATTCTTTAATTTTACCCTTAATAATATTATAAATGAAGAAGAAATAAGAGAATTGACATTTAATTGGTTAATTTCTTATTTTTTAGGAATTGGTTAAATTAAAATTCAACTTTTATTAAAGGAAAAAGAAGAGAAACAAAGAAAAAAAAAGAAAATGGGTGTGAAAATCAAGCCTGGACATGAAAGGAATAGCACAGAGAAAAGGTAAGGGTTTTCTTCATATTCTTTCCCTCTCTTAGCCACCAGACTATCTTAGGTGATTGGGCGTGTTCTTGATCAATTTTTCGTCGTCTCTTCATCATAATAGGTGTTGTTCATAATGGTTTGATCTTTGGTGAAGGTTTGGGGAAGAATTGAAGAGTCTTCTCCAAGTTTTGACTCAAGGTAATTGATTTGTTTCCTTTAAAATTTCAAAACTTATATTCTTGTTCTTGGAAGCAAAATCCACACAAAAACCTATTCTTTTCACTTTTCATTCAAGAATCTCTCTTTTCTTCAAGAAAATTTCCAAACCCAAGAAACCCTAAACTTTCCTTTTCTTGAAAAACCACATACCAAACAATTTTCTACTCAAAGAAATACTAGAAAATCACCTCGAAGAGCCACTGCCACTACCGTTAGCAACATCAACAACATTATAGTTGTTGCTGTCGACAGCAAAACAGCCCTCAAGGGGCTGTTTTGCGTGTTGGTTGCTCCGTCGTTTTATCGCCCGTCGATTGTAGTCTTTTACTATATTTCAGTATGTACTTTTACGAAAGTTTTTTTTTTATTAAAATAGGCGTTGTTTTATGTTGTAGAAATTCTTTGAATAAGAACTCAAGTTCTTGAAAAAGAAAATCATGACTAAGGTGAGCAGATTGTATTGAGTGTTTGTATTGTTTTGTTTTGAATCTTTTCGATTAATTAAGTCTTTTTTTTATCTCTAATTGAATGTTTTAAAGATTATATTAAGCATGATAAATGACGTTCTTCGCTGAATTGGAAATGTGATAATTTGTGTTTAACACTATGGAAAAAGCTTGAACTACAAGCATGATAGGTGACTAGTTTGGTTTTATGTTTTGGAAACTTGTATGGTAGAGCTTGGTGATTTATTATGTGATGATTAAATTTGATTCTGGATGATTTTAGGATGGTATAAGATTCTTGAATAGTTAGTTAAATTTTATGAGAAAAGTGGAAACAAGAGCATATGTGAAGCCTAGTTATGCCTGTTTGATGTTATATGGATTTTGGATACATTGGATTTTACATTTGGTGTTTCCAAGAATTTTTGGATGATTTTAGAATATGTAAATGCTGCTGAAAATATTTTTGAAGTTTTTTGTAGGTTTAGTGCCCATTAAGTTAGGAAAACTACGCTAATTAGACTAGTTTTACCCTATAGTGATGGGTTATGGTTGGGTGATCGTATTGAGTGTTTGTAATGTGTTCTTAGGTCAATTTAGACCATTGTAAGGCTGAGAATGCGATATTTTTCAGAATTTGGAATTTTTAAGTTTAAGTTTTGAGAAAGTTAGTTTTAGGTAGAAACGGTGTTTCTAGGCTAAAAACTGAACTAAGGCTTGTAAATTATTCTAGTAGTAATGGTTTGAGATAAATCATACTATTTTGATTTCTTTAACAATATGGTTGGAGATTCGCATTAAGTAGGGTTATGATTAATGAAGAATATGTCATTAAGGGGATTATTATAGTTGTTCGCGACATAATAACACCTAGCGGGGTAGGTTCATTCCATGTGTACAATGAAAGAGAATAAATTGTAGGTTCGCTTATGTGATTTGAAACCACATAAGAAGAATACCTCGAAAGGTTAAATTGTGGTAAATTATGTTTAACCCTTTCAAGCGTGAGCTTTCACTTTGTTTGCGAATAAAGAGAAGAGTTAAGACATTGGGTTAAGATGGAATGGTATAGTTTGAGCAAGCTTGTTTGGAAGTTGGTGAGGCCGATAATGGACTTAATGGATTTAGATACTTCTCATGGCATAACTTTTCATTTAATATTTCTTCTCATTAGGTGTAGCCTCATGATACATACTATTTTTTTCAGGTAAAAAAAGAAGAAAGGTGACAACTGACGCCATTCGTGATTGGTAGATTTTGTTGACAATGATTTACACCCCGGTGACTATCTTTTATTTTATTTCCAGTTTTATTGTGGGGTTGAGATTTGAATTCAAATAATAAATTAATGTAACTTTTTGTGTTATTTTATTTTGATTAGTGCATTGGATTTGAAACAAGTAAACTATTGTGGATTTAGGTTTGAAATAAGATCATGATGGATATGTGAACTTTGTTTACTTTGATTTAAATGAAAGAGTATATTTGACTTTCATTTGGTTTCCGCGGTTGTTATGTTTTATGTTTTCCATGTTTTGGTAAATTGGAGATGTTACATACTTCCATTAAGAAAATATGGAAAATTCGTTGGGGGTTCCTTTATCAAAAGATCCTCTACACTATATCCAGATCAAACAAGAAAAACTTGATTGTGAGATCAAACTTTAGAAGAAAATTAAAAGAAGAAAAAGAAGTTTTCTTCCCAATAATGATGACAAAATCGGCAATTTTAGAGGAGAAGGAGAATAGAGCTTTTTCAATTTCCTAATTGAAGAATAATGTTAATTATGAATAACCAAGGCCTCCTATTTATAAGCTTTTGGTTATTCTAATTACATTAGGAAAACCCCAACAAGATAAAGAGATTAAAGAAAAAAATAATTTCCGTTATATATTTGCTATAGCCAAAAAAAGAGATAATATAAAGAAAAAATCTAATTTTTCTTTATTTATTTTATCTTGGATATATATAATTTTATGTAATTATTTGATAAATTAATTTAAATAATTATCTTTCTAAATACACATAGTGTAACGTTCCGTTACTTTTGAGGTAAAAAAAATATTTATTTTATTTTAATTAAAGTATTTAAAGTTAATTTTAGAACTTATAATTTAGATTTAAGAGTTTATTTCATTTTAAACCTTTTTAACGCTATATTAGCTTAAATTAGTTTTGGTCATTTTAATAATTATTAACGGGCCAATTAATAATTATTAGTCACCATTTGGCTAGTTTAAGAACTTCGGGTTTCGATTTATAAGTTAAAAGTCATTAATGGGACGTAACCGTAATTTCTAAAATTCTTAAAATATCAAGATACTATTCATCTCCTCTTTAAATTGCCTTTTGACCAAAGTTGACCACAAAATCTTCTCTCCTTTCTCTCCTTTGGTTGTTGGTCTCAAAGGGTTTGGGGAAATTTTTGGGTTTCATTCGTTTCTCGACGGATCAACTTGATTTCAGTTGTGTTGGATAGCCCTCGGTCCAAACATCTTTTTCAACCTAACAATCGAACTTTCCATCCGTTTTCTTAAGGCCTCCAGGTATGACAAAGTTTCTAAAATTTTCTTCAAATAGTGTTTTAATGGAATACATGGTTGAAATCTTCGATTTCTTTCCGAGAAACTCAAAGATTTCAATCGAGGAAGTTGTTTTTAGTGATTTTAGAAACTTACCTTAACCCTAGAATCAATTTTGAGCCAGAAACCCGTTCAGTTTGATTTTCCCTTACTCCGTGATGGCTAGGGTATTTTAAACGCTATTGTTTATTGTTTTACTTAATTTTTTGGGATTGATCTGTCCAAAAACCCTAATTATGATTACCCATTGAGATTGTGAACTTCCAAAGTACTTGAAACCAAACTGAAACACCTCTAAATTGCCTGAAAGTCGGAAAACTAAAACCAAGACCCTTTTTCTTATGAGGGGCCGAGAGCACCTTTAGGGTATTTCAAGGGTTTTTTGTCGTTTTATGCTTTTAGATGTCGTTTGTTCGATGTTTGATTAATTAATTGAATTTAATTGTAGGTGTTTTTGGACTATTGTTTGATCGCTCTTTCGGAACTCGGGAGTGAAATCTACTTTTTTCAAGGTGAGAATAAATAGATTTTAAAGTAAACTTAGAAACCAAATAAGTTGAACGATTTGTAGAATCGAAAGTTGAGATTAAGGTTTAAATCAAAAGGATTAAAGTATGCGAGCTAACATGCTTAGGCTTGGGAGTTAGCTCTAATTGAGTGAGAGAACTCATGGATTTCTCGAGGGAAACGTTTAACTCTTGGATTCGTTTAGATTCGTTTCGAGGTTTAAGAATTATTATCGGAAGTTGAAGGTTTCAAGTATAATGGGGTGAATAAGGAACTTGATTATGGAACCTCGGATATGTACTGAAAGCAATAGAATCATTTGAATTAGAGACTTTATGATAAAGTTAATAATTCAAGTTTAACTGAAGGTCGTTTGGCTTGATTTATTTTTTGTTTTCTTATCAGAAGTTCCTAGTTTCTTATTTTATATATAAGAGTATTACATGATCCATTTATCTTTATGCCTTTCGATTACTTTGAATGTTTGCATTTACTTTATTTGCACCTAAGAGCATATTCATATCATATTGTATAATTAAAATTGGGAGGAATAATGAAACATGCTAAAGGACTGCGGGACTTTGCATTGTCTGGTATTATTCGTTTTATATTTATGTATATGTACATGAGGAATGCTAAAGGACTGCGGGACTTTGCATGATTGGAGGAGATGGATAATTAGATAATGATGGAACTATGCGAGTTCACATTATCTAGTATTATCCATAATTACTATGATACATATACGAGGATACAGGGGTGCATTGAACCTTCTATCCAATGAGTGAGTTAGTGAGGTGAATGACTTAGCCTGCGGGAGCATCATTGTCTATCATTATTTACTAAAGGTGGGAAGATATTATTAAATAGATTTCATATATTCTATTTTGGAAAGCGAGATAATGAAGTATTGTTAGCTTGCGGTAACTTTCATACTATCATTATGAGCATGAGATGGTTACATTGATGTAAAGGTTGTGTGCCCTTTACAATTGATGAGAGAGATAATGAAGTATTGCTAGCCCGCGGGAGCTTCAATACTGTCATTATGAGCATGTGATAGTTATATTGATGTGAAGATTGTGTGCCCATTACACTAGTTGGGCGAGTTAATGAATAAGGTTTTGACTGCGTGTGCTAACATTATCGTCATAAATCACAAATTACGATTTTTTAAATATGTTAAGACCAAGTGAGCTTAACCTAAGTTATTAAGACAAATGAATATAAACTATGTATATAGTATGAGGTATTAAAGAGAATCAATAAGAAAGATACGTGTATTATGAAATCGTTCTTCTATATGTTTGGGAGCGAGTTTCTCGAGTATTTGGGAGATTTGGTTATTGAAAATTGAATGCTTGATGTGAAATATTTTTGAAGTGATTGAGTGATAAAGAGAATGTAAATTTTACTTGGACACAAATACAGATGCGGGTTTGGAGTCTAATGTTACTTTACTTTCCGTTTATTTTTAATGGGCTCCCTTTTTTATCATGATATTACAAACATTTTCAGGTAATGCTCATGCTAGGTGTCGTGGGAGAGGAGTTGGTGCGGCCTGATCGAGTCGATGATGATACCAAGATGGACTAGATGTACTCGTAAAGTTCATGGACTAATTTTGTTTCATTTTGTGTCTTTTGAGATGTAAATTTGTATATAAGTTCCTAAGAGCTTTTTTGTTTTAACTTGTATGGTTATAAACTCTTTTAACTCTAGAACAAGAATTGTAATTCCTCGTCTTTAATTTCTCTGATGTGAAAAATGTATACAGGCTTTGGTTAGTTCAAGTTTTAAACATAACCACACCGTTTTTTTTTAAATAATAAGACTTCCGCTGTGTTTTTGTGACGACCCGTCACTTTAAAATAATTTAAATTAGAAGACACGGCGGAAGTCTTTACATTTTAAGAAAAATGGCGTGATTATGTTTGAAAATTGGCTAGCCAAAACCTGTTTACATCTTAATTTCAAAATCTAAAATACACAAGGAACATTAAGTTCCTATCAGGAGTTCAAAATGATTTATAAACATAAAAGTAAAGACAAAAGCTCTTAAGAGCTATGTACAATTATACAAATCTCAAAATTATATAAAATTCACAAAACCATGTACATGGATTTTTACATAACAACTTAGTCCATCTCAAAGTCTTCATCTCTCGATCATGCAGCACCATCTCCTCTCTGTCGACCTCTAGCCAGGGCATTACCTGAAATAGGTTGTAATATCATGAGCTAACAACTTAAGCCCAGTGAGAAAAATAAGAATAAAAAGTAAAAATAGACCTCAAACTCGCATTCCGATTCGTGTCCAAATAATCTGACACAATACACTCCTAAAGTTCTCCAAACTCTAGGTAATTTCATTTTATACTCTCTAAAGGATGATATTACTAACTCTCGTAGTCAATCCTCATCCAATTACTTGTTATGACAAAGTTAAGAAAAACAAATTAAACTTTGCATAAATATAACATCTCGATCCTCTATCCAGGATATATAATTTCATCGATCATATGCATGAAGGTAATGAGTACATCCCGTAGGATACGCATTCGCCCTTTATGCATGAAATGAAGGTAATGTGGACTTCTCCCGTAGTATCCACCATTCAACCTTATGCATGAAGGTAATGTGGACTTTTCCCGTAGTATCCACCATTCAACCTTATGCATGTTGAAGGTAATGTGGACTTTACCATTAACCTTTCATTCTCTTTCTCACTTTCTTTCCTTTTTCACTTTCTTTTCTCTTTCACTTTCTTTTCTTTTTTACTTTCTTTCAATGATACGAGATGTTATGGTACAATAAATAATGGTGCAAGATGTTATGCATATGCTTGTAAAAGTAATAAAGTAAAGTACTATTATTAAAGTATCAGAGACAAACATAAAGTAAAGAGGCATAAAGTAAAGACATAAAGTAAAATAGATAGGAATCTCGGATGAACGATATGTCGATCGAACTCCGCTACCAATAATAAAAATAAAAACATAACTTGAACGATTAACCTATACCTTCTAGGATTCTAAACTTCCAATATAATTCGAGGTTCTATTAACCGTTCTAAAAACAAGTTGGATCTTTTAACTTCCAATGATCCAACCTAAGCTTCGAAACGAATCTAACTTAGTAATTTCTAAGATTCAATGCTTCCCTCGAGAACTCCTAAGTTCTCACTTAAAGGATTAACTTCTAATCCTAAGGGCACTAACTCACTTCCCTCTAATCTTAGATTCGAATTCTAATCGTAGTTTCCAATTCTACAAACCACCACACTTATTCGCTTTGTATAATTACTTTAAATCCTAACTATTCTCACCTTTGAAAAAGATGACTTCGCTCCTAAAACCGTTAGAGCGATCAAGCAAGCGTTCCAAAAACCTACAATTAGAATTACATCTAACAATCAATAAATAATCCAACTAATGATCAAACCACATCTAAGCGTACAAAACGACGAAAAACTCAACAACCCATCAATGAGGCTCTCGGCCCCCCCTCCATAAAAGGATTTTGGTTTTCCGGCTTTTAGGCAATTAGATGTGTTTCAAGTTGGTTTCAAACAATTCGATATTCCCGATTTCAATGGGTATCGATAATTAGGGTTTTTGAACATTATGTCCTTTCTCGAATTGAATTTCAATAAACAATATTTCACTAATTTATAACCCATAATCAAACCCAAAAAGGTAAATTTCAAACGGGAAGGGTTTCGACTGAAACTCGGTTTTAGGGTTATGGGAAAGTTTCCAAAAACTCTTAAAACAACTCCCGTATTTACAAACACCGAGTTTCCCGACAAGAAATCGAAGGATCAAAGAGAAAACTCCATTGAAACACTATTTGGAGCTTAGGGTTTGAATATGAACTTACTAAGAACTCTGCGGATCTCGAGAGAAAAGCACGACCGATGGGTGGAAAAGAATCCTAGACCCGAGGGCTTTCTGATGCAACCGAAATCGAGTCGATCCGCCGAGAAACGAAGAAAAGCCAAATCGCCCCTCCTAATCCTTGAGACTCACGGCCATGGGGAAGAAATGAGAGAAGAATGGTCAACTTTTGGTCAACTTGGCATTTTAAAGATGAAGTGAATAGTGTTTTGGATATTTTTAAGAAATTGGAAATGACGGTTGCGTCCTTTTATGACTTTTGACTTCTAAATCGAAACCCGAAGTTCTTAAATAAATCTAAAGGTGATTGATAATTATTAATTGGCCTATTAATAATTATTAATGTCACCGAAACGAAATTTAAAGTATTAAAACGATTAAAAAGAATTTCGGGCGAAATTAACTACTAAAATCGAAATTACAAAAATAATAATTAATCTAAATACTTAAATTGAAATAAATAAATAAATAACATTAAATAAATAATAAAATAAAATAAATAAATAATAAAAAAAAAATTTCACTTCAAAATAACAAGATTTTACAGTCTACCCTCCTTAAAAGACTTTTCGTCCTCGAAAAGTTCGCTCACTAAGTGAAAAAGCGAGGGTGCTTAGACTGTAACTCATCTTCACATTCCCATGTTGCTTCCTCTGACACTTGGTTTTTCCAAAGAACCTTAACCAAGTGAATTCCTTTTTATTTCTCATCAACTTTTGTTCGAATGCTCTTATCTTAACTGGTGTCTTCTCATAAGACATATTTGCATTCAAAACTAACAGTTCATAGTCAATCACGTGGAACGGATTCACCATGTAATTCTGAAGTTTCAATACATGGAAAACATTACAATCGACCGATAACGAAAGTGGTAAAGCTAAACAATAAGCTACCTCTTCTACTCGATTGAGTATCTCGATAGGTCAATAAACTAGGGCTTAACTTACCCTTATTCCCAACTTTCATAACACCCTTCATTGGTGTTTCTTGAAGTATACGAGATCCACTTCTACAACTTGAACTTATTACAACGAATCTTGCTGTCAACATTGGTTAACCCTTAACCTTTCTCTAAACAAATGATAGACTCGCTAGTCATTTGTTACAACTTGAGTACCAAAAATCTCTTTTCTCCATTCTCATCCAAATGAGGGGGAGAATGACACTTTCTACCAAAAAGTGCCCTAACAGTGCCAAAACTTCGAGACAAAGCGAATGTCTCGATCTGATAAAATCATCACCGGCACACCACAATCTATCAATCTTTCTTAGGTACAACTGTACCCTAGTCTTAACTGGATAGATGATCCTTCCAAGAATAAAGTGTGCGGTTTTCATCAAATGGTCTACAATCACCCAAATGGTATCGTAACCCTTTGGCGTTCTTGGCAATCCACTGATAAAGTCCATGGAAATCTCCTCCCATTTCCATTCTGGCACACTCAGAGGGTTAAGAAAACCCGATGGACTCTTTCTCAAAGCCTTGACCTGCTGACAAATCAAGCATCTACTAACAAGGTCCGCAATCTCAAGCTTCATCCCAGACCACCAATAATGCTCTCTCGTGTCCCTGTACATCTTCGTACTACCTGGATGAATAGAAAAGATAGAACTGTGAGCCTCCTCCAACAGTTCCCTTCTAAAAGTCAATCCTAAAGGCACACATAGCCTCTTACGATACATCAGAGCACGATCTATAGAGAAGGTAAAATGGCTAGGAAAATCTGACTCAACCTCTCTAAAATCGGCCTGCAAATGAATCTCTCCTCTCTGTGCATCAATCATCCTCTGCCTCAAAGTAGGTCCCACTGTTATACTAGCCAGACTCACAGTGACCTTGGCAGTCAGAAATGTTATCTCATCTTGTTCCATATCCCATCTCAATCTCAAGGTATGGCCGACAAAGCTGATGAATGAGAAGACTTCCTAGTGAGCACGTCAGCCACGACATTGGCTTTCCCAGGATGATACTGAATATCACAATCATAATCCTTAACGAGCTCTAACCATCTCCGCTGTCTCATATTCAATTCCTTCTAAGTGAAGAAATACTTGAGACTCTTATGGTTAGTAAATATCAAAATCTTCTCGCCATACAAATAACGTCTCCATATTTTCAATGCAAGAACAACAGCTACCAACTCTAAATCATGAGTCAGATATTTCTTCTCATGCTCTTTCAACTGACAGTAAGCATAAGCTATAACTTTCCCGTGTTGCATCAATACACATCCCAAACCTCTGTTGGAAGCATCTGCATACACAGTCAGACCACCGGTTCTGTCAGGCGACACTAGAACAGGTGCTGTCACAAGCCTCCTCTTGAGCTCCTCAAAGCTCCTCTCACAATCCTCAGACCATACAAAATCGACTCCTTTCCGAGTCAAACGTGTCAAAGCTGAAGCAATTTTGGAGAAATCTTGCACAAACCGTCTATAATAGCCTGCAAGTCCAAGAAAACTGCGAATATCAGCCACACTAGTCGGCCTAGGCCAGTTAGTAACTGCCTCAATCTTAGAGTGATCAACAGATACTCCTCTACTCGATACTACATGGCTTAAAAATGCCACTTCCCTCAGCCAAAACTCACACTTGGAGAACTTGGCATACAATCTCTGATCTCGTAGTACTGTCAATACTTCCCGAAGGTGTATAGTATGCAACTCCTCTGTCTTGGAATAAACCAAGATATCATCAATAAAAACAATAACAAAAGAGTCAATGAACCTCCTGAGTGCATAAGGTCCATAAAAGCTGCAGGTGCGTTGGTCAAGAGAAAGGACATAACTACAAACTCATAATGTCCATAACGCGCCCTGAATGCAATCGTGGGAATATCCTCATCCCGAATCCTCAACTGATGATAGCCAGATCTCAAATCTATCTTCGAAAAGATAGTGGCTCCCTTCAACTGATCTAACAAGTCTTCTATCCTGGGCAAAGGATACTTGTTTTTTCACCGTAACACGGTTCAACTCTCTATAATCGATACACAATCGCATAGAGCCATCTTTCTTTTTCACAAACAACACCGGAGCTCCCCACGATGAAACTCTCAGGCGTATAAACCTCAAGTCTAAAAGTCCCCGTAACTGACTCTGGAGTTCTTTCAACTCAGCCGGTGCCATATGATAGGGTGCTTTGGACAATGGAGCTGTCCCTGGAGCAACCTCAATCTGAAAATCAAACTGTCTCACTGGTGGCAAACCGGGTAACTCATCAGGGAAAACATCAACGAAATCCCTCACTACTGGCATAGAACTCAAGCTAGTCTCTGGTACAGAAGTGTCAATAACGCTAGCTATATAGCCCAAGGCTCCATCACTTAGAAGTGGGTGATACTCAATCATTAAAGTGGGTGTTACTCAATCATTAAACCCAGGAAAACATAAACTAGTCCCACATGGACTCATAAAATCAAAACTTTCTCAGTATAAACTATAATGGTATGATTGGATAATAGCCAATCCATAATCAATATCACATCAAAATCAGACATATGCATAACAATCAAAGTAAAATGTGGGCATCAACTCATAATACAAATGTCATAAGTGCCATACGCACTATCATCATAATAAACTCCCCCACTGGGTAAAAGCACACATTTCGAAACTCAACAGTCTCGGGTCAAGAGCTGCCAACTCATCATAACAAGATAAAAATAAAAGAATGGCTAGTTCCAACATTAAACAAAATAAAAGCCAAATGGCCATAAAATAAACAAATATAAAACACTACCATACCGGCAGCTTTTCCTGATAATCCTGACTTTGCTACTATGTTGTGATGGTTGTATCTTCTACGCCCTATAAAAGTGGCGTGAATCCAAATTTGATCACAACATAGCATCTTGATGGAAGTGTGCATCTCCCTGATGGAAACTGACACAACTATTGTAGTAAGGATGATCCAATCCTTGTTGAGCTCCACCTCGAACCAGTTGTTGTTGTTGCCGCTGCAGTTGTTGATGTTGTTGCTGTTGCTGTTGTTGCTGCTGCGGTATCCCTTGATTGGCGTCATCATCCTTTGCTTTCTTCTTCTGAGAGGTAATCTGTCTCGTAGTAGTAAATTTTCTCTTCTTTTCAGAAGATGTAAAAATCCAAGAGAATGATAACTTATAAGCTTCCTTATTCAAATCTTGAATGAACTCGACCTTAGAGATCATTTTCTTTCATACAAAGCAAAACTAGTGTCTGTCAAACACCTTAGTCTAATAACGTCCTAACTTTCCAATATAGATTTCACTTTAGAGTCTATCCCGAAAAGACTTAGTAGGTCCAAACTACGACCTACAAGTTTATCAAATTCTCCGTCCAATTAGATGGTAAAACTCAATGTGAATTGATGTTCACCAAACCATCTCATTGCCTTATAGAAGTTACCTATATCACGGTCCATCAACTTTCTTCTATACTTCAATCGAATACCAGCATTCCACCTTAGTGCTAGTCAATCTTGAAAATTTACTAAACATGGATCTTCATTACTCGACCTCGAGTATTTCCAATTCAGATTGATACACTAAAGTGTAATAGCGAACAAACCAGGCCATTCACCAATTAACATTGCCGTTAATGGTCCTCATTGAGACTTATCACGTAAAGTCCTTACTTCCTCTTTTGAGTGGCAACACACTTTCCTTCTAGCACAACACTACCACAAGGATTTACCACTAACCATAATCCAACTTTCTCTACTCAATTTAAGAACTTATCCATTGAGTTAAGTTTAGGTTACTGGATTCTAGCCAGACCGATTTCTTTTTAACAATTTCTCACCTCAAACAGGTGTTTCATCTCTTAATACTGGGCTCCAGACAAACATGTCCCCTTTTTACACATAAATGTCCCCACACATATACTAAGACCACTACTTAGCAATTGTGTGACAATAACACTTTAATCAGGTTTAAGGATCAAACGATTAATCTCTCGGAGTATCTCATTTCCTTTCCTTTGACATTATGTCAATACTCTTAACGAGGTGTATAACCTCCAAAACTGCATGGGGTCATCGCTTTCCCGACACCCTTCAACAATCTCAAAGTGGGTCAAATAAACATAACCACATAGTGGTTTTACAAGGATGTGAAATATCACAAACATCATTAGAGTTTTAAGCTTGAGTTCTACGTTTCCGTATGCATACTCACGTCCTAGGCTTGTTTAAAAAATCGGATCGTCACATTAAAAGTGGACCTCTGATTGATTTAGAGATTGGTACTCTCCCAGTATGTGAATCCTATGGTAAAATGACTAATTGTCCTTTCTCAACAAAAGAAAATAGAGCTACAAAACCACTACAACTTATACATTCAGACCTTTACGGTCCGATGAATGTAAAATCAAAGGGTGGATATAGTACTATGTATATTTCATAGATGATTACTCAAGATATGGGTACATTCAACTATTTCAATTCAAATCTAAAACCCTTGAAAAATTTAAGGAGTTTAAGGCTAAAGTTAAAAAGCAACTTGGTACATCTATCAAGACACTTTGATCAAATCGTGGTGGAGAGTATATGAACTTAGAGTTCAAAAGACTACTTAATAAAAAATGGGATAACTTCCCAACTTTCAACAACTGTTACACCTCAGAAAAATGGTGTAGCTGAAAGAAGAAATTAAACCTTACTCGAAATGACGAGATCAATGATGAGCTACGCATCATAACAATAATCTTTTTCGGGTTACGCATTGGAGACTGTTATACATCCTAAATAGGTACACCTTCTAAAAGTGTTTTAGAAACGCCTATTGAGTTATGGTCGGGGAGAAAAGTTAGTTTGTGTCACTTTCGAGTATGGTGATGTCCATCTCATATGCTGAAAACTAACTCTAAAAAATTGCAACTTGTTCTAAGGTATGCTTCTTTAGTAGGATACCCTAAAGTGTCTCGTGGTTTGTTCTGAATAGAATAAAATAGTTTTTACCAGAAATGGTACATTCTTGGAAAAAGACTATATAGGAAACCATAATTCTCCTAGTAAGTTAGTACCATAATTCTCGTGGTTTGTTCTGAATAGAATAAAATATTTTTGACTTGCTGAGATCTTCAAGTAGGAAGAAAGATTTTAGTTAAATCCAACTCAGTCCTTATTGTAGTGGAAGGGCACCCAAGTTTCTCGAATGATATTTAGGCTTAACTCAGGTTAATGATGAAAGTATTGACCTGAAGGATCCATTTTCTTATAAGGAAGCAATGAAGGATTGGCCATGGATCTTGAGATGAAGTCCATGTACTCCAACTCAATCTGGGAACTTGTAGATCAACCAGTTGGGATAGAACCTTCTCCCCTGTTGCTATGTTAAAATATATTAGAACTCCTTTATCCATCGCTATCCATTTCGATTATGAAATTTGGTAGATAAATGTCACAACTACATTTCTACATGGGTATCTTGATGAGAGTATCTATATGCTCCAACTAGGATTCATAGTGACAAAGAGTTTGTAAGTTGTTGAAATCCATTTATGGATTGAACAAAGCTTCACGATCTTGAAACAAACGATTTGACACTACTATTAAATCATATGGTTTTGAGCAAAATATTGATGAGTCTTGTGTATACAAGAAGATAGTCAACAAAAATGTGGTATTTCTCATTCTATACCTAGACAATATCTTACTTATTGGAATAATTTAAAGGTAATATTGAACGTTAAGAAATGGCTAGCTAACAAATTCCAAATGAAGGATTTTGGAGAGGTTCAATATGTTCTTGGCATCCAAATCATATGGGATTGCAAGAAAATAATGTTAGCGTTGTCTCAGATATTCTACATTGACAAGATAGTTGTCGAGTATGGGATGAATAAATCCAAGAAAGGAGCGTTACCTTTTAGGCATGAGATTTATTTTACTAAGGAGCATTTCTTCTCAAGAAGTTGAGAGTATGAGACAATATCCTTATGCATCAGCTAATGAAAGTCTAATGTATGCAATGTTGTGTACTAGACCAGATATCTGCTACTCAGTAGGGATAGTAAATCGTTATTAATCAAATCCTGGTTATCAGCACTGGGTGGCAGTAAAGAATATCCTCAAGTATCTATGAAGAGCGAGAAAACATGTGCTAGTGTATGGTAATGAGGATTTGATTCTTATGGGGTACACAAATTCTGATTTTCTAGCAGATAGGGATTCTAGGAAATACATGTATGGATCAGTTTTAACACATTGTGGTCATTATTTGGAGGAATATTGAGCAAATTTGTATTGCTGACTCCATAATGAATGTCGAGTACGTAGCTTCTTGCGAAGCTGCTAAAGAGGGTATCTGGCTTAGGAAGTCCCTAATCAATCTGAACGTAGTACCAAACATGAACAAATCCATAACACTGTTTTGTGATAACTGTGTTGCTGTAGCCAAATCCAAAAAGCCTAGATGCCACAAACAAAGAAAGCACATAAAGAGAAAGTATCACCTGATAAGAGAGATAGTCTAAAGAGGAGATGTTGTAGTGACAACGATAGCCTCTAAGGATAATATTGTTGTTCCATATACAAAGACGCTTTCGGTTAAGTTGTTCGACCATCATATGGGTAGTGCAGAGTTACTAGATAAATCTCTATAAAGCTTTAGTGCAACTGGGAGATTGATAAGGTTTCTGCCCAAAATCTTGTGTAAGCCAATTAAACTATAAAGAAATTTTTTAATTAGTAATATTTACATTGTCATTTATTGTTATATAATAAATGTAACATCATAAGATACAAAGTAACTTATAATAACTTAAAGTCAGCATGTGATGCAGAAAGATCACTTAAGTTGTATCTCGAATTGTTTGTGGTATATGAATGAAGGTTGGGTACCATTTTTCTGGTAATACCAATAACATGGCCCAGTTGTGAAATGGCATAAATGATCTCGTCTGGATCCCTTATATAGAGACATATGAGTAGGGGTGTTGTTGCACTAGAGATTGTTATAGACTAGATTAAGATATACTTACTTTCTTATGGTAAACCCATTACAGAAAGATACTTCGTATATCAATTAGTTGATAAAAAACAATTCATCTTAATCTAGAGTGGATTACGAACCCCTGTTTACAAAAGACAAGTCTTCGATTTGCATGGGTGAGAGTGACTTGAAATAGTTCGCTCAATATGCCTCCCATGTTTGGGATTGCATCTTGCTTATAGCTGGGAACGTAATTACACAATAATAGAAATCACTCTTTTCCATATTAAAAAATAGATAAGGTAGTTCCCTTATGGACTGATTCAGTGCTTGAACAACGGGGCCCCATATTCCTCTGATCAAGGAATAAAGCAAAGATACGTAATGAAGATTATGTAAGGTTGTTCATTAGATAATCAGTTGGGCTTAAGGATCTTGATGTATATCATGGAGGTTAAAGCAGTAAATTACCTAGCCATGGATATGAACTACTTGTGAAGGATAAAATGTACTTAATGATTAAAATTAATGGACATAACTATGTCTATAGTACTAAGAGTGGAACTCTAGATATAACGTGGAGTTGTCTAGGAGTTAAAGAATAAGAATTTATTGATTAAAAAAAGTTTATTCAATGTAATTCTAGATCATTGGAGCTTAGTTCTATAGGTCCATTAAGTCCTCATTGTTAACGTATTGAGAACAATAATTAATAAAATTATTTTTTTTTTAAAAATGGTTTCAAGTAATTTAATTTGAAGTTGTCAAATTATTTTGAGATAAATATAAATAGAGGAGTCTATTTGATTAATTAAAAGAAATTAAATAGAGAAGTCTATTTAATTATTTAATTAATGAGAAATTAAATAGAGGAGTCTATTTTTTTTAATTATTAAATAGAATAGTCTATTTAGTTATTTAAAATTGATTAAATAGAAGAGTCTATTAAATTAAATTAATTTTTTTAAGTTGTCCATAATTAATGAGAGGTTAAATGGCGAAGTCTATTTAATTATTTAATTTGAGGTTGTCAAATTATTAAAGAGGATTTAAATAAATAAAAGGAGTTTTATTTATTTAAAAATATATAATGGAATTATTCTATTAAATAAAGAGAAAAATAAAATGCTCAATATCATCATGGCGATATTGATGACGGTGTTGTAAAAAGACTTGTCATCACACTCATTTTTCAAGTTGATAACGGTGAGTGGTTTGGAAAAGGTTGTTTGTGGAGGTTTCATGTATATCCTCATAAGAAACATGGGAAATGAGAAATAACATAGTATTATGGTGTGGATACATGTCTTTTTCAAACGTACTGACATGAGCTAATGAAGTGAAACAGCTCGTCAAGACCAACCCATCCATTATTGTGACAATCCGAATCCTTTTAAATCATTTTAAAGCAAAAAACGCAGTGGAAGACTTAATATTTAATTAAAATTGGCTTGGCAATATTTAAAACTTGGGCTATCACAATGCCTTGAAAATACAATTTCCCAATCAGCGAATTTAAAAGGGGAATGCGCATTCCATATTTATGAAAAGTTTGAGCTCATATATACAACACATGCATCAAAAGATGGAAAATAAGTAAACATAAGTCCATAGACCATAAATTCTCTCTAGTCCATCTCGTCATCATTGTTACCAAGATCAAGTAGCACAAACTCCTCTTCCACGACAAAGACCACGTCCATACCTGAAAATTTGTAATATTATGAGCTAAAGCTTATTGAAGATAAACGAAAAATAAAGTAACATCAAACCCCAAACCCATATTCGGATTTGTGTCAAAAATACTTACTTACTCTTTGCTACCCAACCATTTCAAAGGAATTCACATCAAGAATTACCAATGTCCAACTTCAAGATATCCCAAAGGAACAAGAACTAGCTCTCAAGTATAACGAAGTATCTTATTTCATTATACAAATCATTCTCATTCCTTTCTCTATAATAACTCATATTATACATAATGTTTACATGTATTTTCTCTATAGTAACTCATGCTATATAATCTTTCACATATCCTTTTCTCCATAGTAACTCATGCTATTTAATCCTTCACATAACATTCTTTATAATAAATCATGCTAAGCTCGATCGGTTTCAACATGTTTCAAACAAGATTAACAAGCTGTTAATGACATAATGCAAGTACATGCAGCCTTAACATTATTCATTAACTCGCTTTATCTATATAGAATACACACAACCTTTACATACATATAATCAATAACATGCAAATAATGTCAAATATTGAAAGTACACGCAGCCTACAATATCTCATTATCTCGCTACAATGTAAAGTACACGCAGCCTTTAGATCACTAAAACCATCAACATGCTTATAATGACAGTATTGAAAGCACACGGGGTTTAACAATACCTCGTTATCTCGCTTTCCAAAACCAATAACACGCAAAATTAACATTATTATCTTCCCACCTCTAGTGAATAATGACGGGCAAAGAAAGCTCACGCAGTCTAACAATTACCTCATTAACTCACCCACCAATGCAAGGTACACGCAGCCTCTGCATTTCTCTAATATACGTATCACAGTGATTATGGATAATACTAGATAATGTGAGCATACGCAGTCCCAATATTATCTCATTATCCACACCCCCCCCCATTCATGTAAAGTTCACACATACTTTAGCATTACTCATGATACATATATGTAAATACAAAACGAATAAAACCAAACAATGCAAGCACACTCAGTCTATGAATTGTCTCATTATTCCTCTCAAATACAATTACACAAAATAAACATAACATGTCCTCAAGTGTGAGTAAACATAATTTAGCCATTCAAAGTAACTAAAAGAAACATAAACAATCACGATACATGAATCATTAGTTACCTTTTCCTGCATAAAACAAGAAAATATCATCTATCAGTCGACAATATAATAGTCAAGCCATACGGCCTTCAAATAATCTCATGATAAAATTAAAGTCAAGTCCATCGGCTTTCAAATAATCACATGATAATATTAAAGTCAAGCCCATCGACCTTTAGATAATCACATGACAATATAAAAGTCAAACCCATAAGCTTTCAGATAATATCAAGTTATTAGCATAAAATAAAAGTCTCATTTCATTCTTTTAATAATCATGTGAAATCCAATATTCGATTCCCTAGCTCATCCCATTATACTTGGAACCTTCAAATACCATAAATCATCAAGAGTTTATCAACTCTATAAAAAGTTCCATAAGCTCACTCAACTCATTTTGGAACTAACTCCTAAGCCTAAACCAGTTAGTGATCACACTTTAAACCTCTCATTTCCAATCTCAAGCTCAACATCCCATCAATATGAATCGTTCAACAAATTCGATTTCTAAGTTAACATTATGTTCTATTTATCCACACCTTGAATGTTCGAGTGGAAAAAGTTCTAACGAACCGTCAAACAAGCAATCGACACCTACAATACATCAAATGAAAAATATTTTACAACCCATATCTAAGATGAGAAAAAGTGTGACTCTTGGGTGAATAGTGTTTTTGGATGAATAGTGTTTTCTAAAATTCTGAGCTCAAAATTGTTAATTTCTTAATGGAAGTACATGATTTCAACTTATAAATTCATTTAGACACAAAAACAAAGAAAACCATAGGAAAAGTTTTGAAAACTCACTTTTTAGGGCTTCCTTAGAGAATGAGAAATGTCACAAAGCTAGGATGGATAGATAGCTCTTGTCCTGAGCAATCCAATGTAAAAGAATCGTGGTGATCATTCGAGAATTGACGAAAACCCAAAGGACACCCACGGCCAAGGAGAAGAAAAGATGAAGAGTATTTTTTCCAAATTTTTACTTTTTTTGGTGTATTAAGGAGATGATGAATAGTAAAAGATATTTTAAGAAATCAAGAGTAAAGAAATCGTCCCTCGTTTGCTTTTAGATTTTAAAACTAAACCCGAAGCACTTAAACTAACTAAAAGGTGATTCATAATTATTAATTGGCCTGTTAATAATTATTAATACGCCTAATACTAATTTTAAACTTCTAAATTAATAAACATCAAATAAAAGAATATAAATTCTAAAATCTAAATTAATTAACACAAAAATTAAATTAAATGCTTTAAATAAAATAAATAATAAAAAAAATGACCTTGTTAAATAACGGGACATTACAATTAAGATTGTAGTTTTACAAGAAATATTAAATAAGATATATGGGTATACCTTGCACTACTTGAAGGTATGTGATGGAAAAATAAAATCACAAGATCAATTGTTTGGTAATTGGGAACAATCTTATCAATGTTGTCAATGTGGAGGAACATAGAGAAAATAACAAACTTTGGTACTCAGGTGCAATAGAAGCTTGGATGAATGATGGAAAGAGGTAATAAAATATTAGAAACTTTGTTTTGGGCATTTGGTGCATGGTATATGGGACCCAACTATATGGTGAGTATAAGAGAAATTTGATCGCAACTGCCACTGATTCTAATAGACATATATTTTCTCTTACTTTTACAATTGTTGAGGAAGAGAAAACTGTGACATTAAATTGGTTTTTCGGGCATTTACAACGTAAGGTTACACAGAGAAGACATAAGTTTGTTAGTAGATTGGCACAAGGGAATTATATCTGCTGTGAATGACCCGCAAATTGCTATGCGAAGTCATGACATATCATAGGTTTTGCTTCCTTCAAGTTTTAAGCAATTTCAATAATACATAAAAGTAGGCAATTGAAGAATTTGGGGCATCGAGCTAGGGCAATGTTATACATTCGCAAGCTTGAGTAATATATGGACGAGCTAAGAGACATCAATCTAAATTTTATAAGTTTTTTTTCAATTCTCTTAGTTAGAGACAATAGAAACTATGACATGATAGTGGTCACATGTACAAATGGTGTATAATAAACATTGCAAACATAGCATTGACAAGCACTATTATCAAATTTACTACAGGCTTTCTAAAACGCAACCGAAAGACTTTTAATAGCATTTATTAAAATTACTATGAGACCTAAAAAAGCCTATTGGAAATTTTCTATAAGATTTATAATAGCTTTGTCTGTAACAAAGCTCGAAATTTCCCAAAACATAGAAATCATATAATAACAGCGGAAGCATAAATCAAAAATAGTTTCAGTTCATTTTCAATCAAAAATTAATAAAAATTGTTCAAACATTGATCGTGTAACGTCCCATTATTTTGAAGTGAAATTTTTTTTATTTTTTTATTTTATTTTATTATTTATTTAATGTTATTTATTTATTTCAATTTAAGTATTTAGATTAATTATTATTTTTGTAATTTCGATTTTAGTAGTTAATTTCGCCCGAAATCCTTTTTAATCGTTTTAATACTTTAAATTCGTTTCGGTGACATTAATAATTATTAATAGGCCAATTAATAATTATTATTCACCATTAGATTTATTTAAGAGCTTCGGGTTCCGATTCATAAGTCAATAGTCATAAAAGGACGCAACCGTCATTTCCGAGTTCTTAAAAATATCCAAAACACTATTTATATTCTTCTTTAAATTGCCATTGACCAAAATTGACTCTCATTCTTCATCCATTTCTCCTCATTGCCGTGGGTATGGTTTTGGGAGTGAAAAAAATTGGCTTTTGTTTAATTCTCAACCGATCGACTTGATTCTGGGTGCGTTGGAAAGATCTTGGGTCTAGGATTCTTTTCCACCCAACGATCGTGCTTTTCTCCCGTGATCCACCGAGTTCTCGGTAAGTTTTTCTTGAAACCCTAAGCTCCAAATAGTATTTTAATGGAGATTTCTCTTTGATTCTTCTATTTCTTGTCGGTAAACTCGATGATTTTAAGTACGGGGGTTGTTTTAAGTGTTTTTGGAAACAATCCCATAACCCTAAAACTGAGTTTCAGTCGAAGCCCTTCCCGTTTGAAATTTACCTTTTGGGTTTTGATTATGGGTTAATTATTATTGAAATAATGCTTATTTTAATTCAATTCGGGAATTGGCATATTGTTCAAAAACCCTAATTATCAATACCCATTGAAATCAGGAATATCGAATTTGTTTGAAACCAACTCGAAACACATCTAAATTGCCTAAAAACCGGAAAACCAAACCCGAGACCCACTTTTCATGGGGGGGCCGAGAGCCTCTTAATGGGGTTTGTTGAGTTTTTCGTCGTTTTGTATGCTTAGATGTTGTTTGTTCGATATGTGGTAATTTATTGATTGTTAGATATAATTCTATTTGTAGGTGGTTTGAACTTTGCTTGATCGCTCTAACGGAGGTTGGGAGCGAAATCTTATTTGGCTAAGGTGAGAATAGTTAGGATTTAAAGTAACTATAGAAAGCAAATAAGTATAATGGTTTGTAGAATTGGAAACTAAGACTAGGATTAGAATCTAAGATAGAGGGAAGTGAGTTAGTGCCCTTAGGATTAGAAGTTAATCCTTTAAGTGAGAACTTAGGAGTTCTCGAGGAAAGCATTGAATCTTAGAAAATTATAAGTTAGATTCGTTTTGAAGCTTAGGATGGATCATTGGAAGTTAAAAGATCCAAACTTTTATATAGAACCTCGGATTATGTTGGAAGTTTAGAAACTTTGAAGGTATAAATGAATCGTTTAAGATAGGATTTACTTTTATTAATGTAGCAGAGTTCGATTTACATATCGTTCTGCCGAGATTCCTATCTATTTTACTTTATGTCTTTACTTTATGCCCTTTACTTTATGTTTGTTTTGGTTACTTTAATATTCATACTTTACTTTTATTTACTTTTACAAGCATGTGAAAGCATAACCATAACATATTGCACCATAACATCTTGCATCATTGAAAAGAAACGAAAGTGAGAAAGAAAGGAAGGGGAGAATGTTGGAGCCTGCGGGTAGTGTCCGCATCACCTTTAGAGAAAAAGAAACGAAAGTGAGAAAGAAAGGAAGGGGAGAATGTTGGAGCCTACGGGTAGTGTCCGCATCACCTTCTTCATTCATAAGGTTGAATGTTGGACCCTACGGGGAGTGTCCGCATTACCTTCATTCATGCATAAGGGTGAATGCGAACCCTACATTACCTTCATGCATATGATCGATGGAATAGAGAATCGAGATGTTATATTTTATGCAAAGTTTATTTTCTTTTTCTTATTTATTATTGTAACAAGTTAATGGATGAGGATTTGACTACGAGTGTTAGAAATATCATCCTTTGAAGAGTTTAGAATGAAATTACCTAAAGTTTGGAGAACTTTAGGATTGATTGTGTCAGATTAATTGGACACAAATCGGAATACGAGTTTGAGGTCTATCTTAACTTTTTATTCTTATTATTCTCACTGGGCTTAAGTTGTTAGCTCATGATATTACAAAATATTCAGGTAATGCCCTGACTAGAGGTCGAGGGAGAGGAGATGATGTTGCGTGATCAAAGGATAATGACTTCGAGATGGACTAGGTGTTATGTAAAAGTCCATGGACTATGTTTTGTGCATTTTTCACATATTGTGGAGTTGTATATTTGTAAATGGCTCTTAAGAGTTTTTTTGTCTTTATTTTTATAATTATAAACTTTTGAACTCCTGGATAGAAATTTAATGTTCCTTGTGTTATTTAGAGTTTGAAATTAAGATGTAAACAGGTTTTGGCTAGCCAATTTTCAAACATAATCATGCCAATTTTCTTAAAATATAAAGATTTCTACTGTGTTTTCTAATTTAAATTATTTAACAGTGACGGGTCGTCAGAGTTGGTATCAGAGCCTTAGGGTTCTGTAGACTACATGCGATGCATGTTTGTTTTCATGTTTTGTTTTAAGTCCATTCTCAAGTCATCATCTAATTTCAGCAGCACCAGGTATGCCTATAACTTTTATTCTCATGCTTTATTTCTTTTATTTTGGAAGAGTTATGAGAATATTGTTAGAAGTTAATTATGTTTGTGATATTTCACATCCTTGTAAAACCACTATGTGGTTATGTTTATTTGACCCATTTTGAGATTTGGGTAAGGGTTTCGAGAAGGCGAATGACTCCGTGCAGTTTTGGAGGTTATACACCTTGTTGAGAGTATTGACATAATGTCAAAGTAAAGGAGATGAGATACTCTGAGAGATCAATCATTTGATCCTTAAAGCTAATTAAAGTGTTATTGTCACACAATTGCTAAGTAGTGGTCTTAATAGATGTTTGTGGACATTTATGTGTTCAAAGGTGACATGTTTGTCTGGAGCCCAGTATTAAGAGATGAAACACCTGTTTGAGGTGAGAAATTGTTGAAAAGAAATTGGTCTAGCTCAATTCCAGTAACCTAGATTTAACTCAATGGACAAATTCCTGGTTTGAGTTGAGAAAGTTGGATTATGATAAGTGGTGAATCCTTGTGGTACTGTTGTGCTAAAAGGAAAGGGGGTTTCCACACAAGAGAGGAAATAAGAACTTTTTGTGATAAGTCTCAACGGAAACCATTAACGACAATGTTAATTGGTGAATGGTCTAGTTTGGTTGCTATTACACTATGGTGTATCAATCTGAATTGGAAATACTCGAGGTCGAGTAATGAAGATCCATATTCAGTAAATGGTCATGATTGACTAACACTAAGGTGGAGTGTTGGTTTTGATTGAAATATAGAAGGAATTTGATGGACCGTGATATCGGTAACTTCTATAAGGCAATGTGATGGTTTGGTGAACTTCAATTCATATTGTGTTTGACCATCTAATTGTACGGTGAACTTTGAGGAACTTGTAGGTCGTAGTTTGGACATACTAAGTCTTTTCAAGATGGGACTCTAAAGTAAATCCTATATTGGAAGGTTAGGACGTTATTGGACTTAGGTGTTTGATAGACACTAGTTTTGCTTTGCAAGAAAACAAATGATCTCTGAGGTTGAGTTCATTCAAGAATTGAATAAGGAGGCTTAGGAGTCGTCCTTATCTTTTATTTTACATCTTTTGAAAAGAAGAGAAAATTAACTACTACGGGACAGACTACCTCTCAGAAGAAGAAAGCAAAGGAAGACGATGCCAGTCAAGGGATACCGCAGAAGCAACAACGGCAGCAGCAACAACATGAACAACAACAACATCAACAGCAACAACAGCAACGACAACAACAACAACTAGTTCGAGGTGGAGCTCAACAAGGATAGGATCATCCTTACTACAATAATTGTTCCAGTTTCCATCACCATCAAGATGCTATATTGTGATCAAACTTGGATTCACGCCACTTTTATAGGGCGTATAAGATACAACCATCGCAACATAGTAGTAAACTCAAGATTATCAGGAAAAGCTACCAGTATGGTAGTGATTTATACTTTGTTATTTTCAGGCCGTTTGGCTTTTATTCTGTTTAATTCTGGAGCTAGCCACTCTTTTATTTTATCTTGTTATGATGAGTTGCCAGCTTTTCGGTTTGTACTGATGGAATGAACTTGCCCCGTTAAGTGTTATTAAAGTTGTGCACAACTAAAATAATCTCCCTTAACGACATATTCTTCATTAAAAAATTTCTTTCTTAATGCGAACCTACCACCATATTACCCAATATTACCCAAGGTATTTTAAAGTAATATGTTACACAAACATCACTACTAAAGATGTTCGATAGCCTAAGTTTAACTTTTCACAAAAACGCTCTTTTCAAGGCCAAATTTCCCTAATAATAAAGTCTAGAAATTCACCTAAAAACCATCTTAGAATGATCCAAAATCATTCAAAAATCCACCTTGGGTCATTCCCAACACTTCCCAACAAAACACAAGTCTAAAAATTTTTCTAGCCTAAACTAGTATAGTTTCGCTTCTTTTTCGGATATTCTAAAACTACTATTTTTCTAACTAAAATCCAGCGGTATAACGGCTCTATTATAACTCCCAAAATTATCCCTAAACATCCAAAAATACAAATCAATCGTGATATGAAACCATAGAAAATTGAAATAGAAACCTTTTGAAACACAAAGAACCCCTAGATGAAAATCCTAAAACCCCAATGAACAATAAGGTAAAACCCTTGGAAACAAAGAAGAAGAAAATTATTCCAATGATCTAATACCTTGAAATAAGAGAACTTGTTTTATTTCAAGATAGAAACAATCCACAAACACAATAGATCAAGTTATACTTGAATGTTTCTAAAATATGCAACCTAGAACAAGGCTACAAAATGCAAGGTAAAATCAACCAAGCAATAATCAAAACAAAGCTATTTTCTATCATATTAATTATGAGTATTTAGGGTTAAAAATGAGGCTTTAATTACCCAAAGAAACCCTAAAGCCAACAAGGAAATTCGGATTACAAGGAGGCACAAAATCTGCCAAATCTTTCCTTAAGTGCATTTGGTGCATTTTAGGAAAGTTTTGCCCTAGAAGATATTATATCATTCCTAAACTATTTAAGCATTAAAACTGATATATAAAGGCCTAAAAAAATTTCCATATACATTGTAAATTCGTGGACATCATATATGGCAAGTTTGGGAACAAAAATGGAAAGTGGTCCAAATAAGGAAAGTTTGCAAAAGTGATGCAACATTCCTAATTTGTTCTTCTCTTCATTTCTGATTGAACAAGTCTTCAATACTCTTCTTCAGCATATATTTTCCATAGATTAAAGTTCATCAAGTCCTCTTCCATAGCCTCCATGCTCAGATCTTCAAAGCTTGTCTTGACTTTTCTCATGTAGGCTTGTAATGGATGTTTTATGCTTGTCTTGAACTTTGATCTTGAGATTGATCCTTGAGATATTTGTGACGTTCCATGATTCATATCAAATCGATATGGAGTTCATTTAATATAAGGTTCACCACCTAAACTAATATTTTCGACTTTAGGGGCACTAATCAGTCAACCGTGATAAATATAATAAGCAAGGTTTATCCAACATAAACATTCATAAACATGCTTAAACACCCAAAAAAATCATGAAAACTCATAATTTCAGTTTCGCCGAATATCGATATCGATAGTCAAAATTTGCGTTCTTTAATTCCAAATTTTGTATAATTTTATTCCAAATTCTTAAATCATACATTCATCCCCTAAACCTCTTTAACATGCACTTAATCACCCAATTAAATGTCCAAAAATCAGAGGTAAAACTTTTAAAATAGAGAAAACACAATAATGGAACTAGTTTAAATTTAACAAGTTCTACTCACCTGCAACTTACTTTTCCACAAACTTGAACTTTCGTTTCAAGTACTTTAAGAACCTTGAATCCAATCTTGAATAGAAACCCTCCAATTCTTTCCAAAACTTCACCAATGACTTCACCACCACAACCACACCTATCATGACGAAGAGAGGAAGAAAAATTGATCAAAAGTCAAAGAAACTATAACCAACTCGAATGGTTTTTGAATTATAACTCTTGAAACAATAATCATATTGCTACAAAACCAATGCCAATGCAAAGATAACGGAAAAATGATCAGAATGGACTACTTACTTGCACAAATCGGAATCCGGATGAAGAAGTTATGGCGAAAACACTTTGGGAGATGATGTTAAGGCAAAAATTGGAGAATTGGGGATAATGAGGGGTTGATTTTCTGTTAAAGGAAGAAGAGGCTATTTTTGGGTTCAATCCCGATTTACATTATTTACGAAAATGCCACTATGTAAAAATTGTCATAACTCATTCATCTGGACTCAGAACGACGAGCCTTCAGTCGCATTGGAATCGTAATAACGAGATGATCGATATCATCTTAAAATATTAAATTAAACTTGTTGTTTTCATTTTGAGGTTTTGAAAATTACCAAAATACCCTTACGTCATAACGAGATATTTCTCATTCAATTTATAATCCAATCTCATTAATAGCATTTGAGAGAATAAAATAAATTTCCAACTTATTTTATTTATAGTCTTAATTGGTAACTGGTCGTTACATTGTCACACTCTTTTTGCTTACTCACTCACAATAATAATAATATATTTTCTCTTCAACCTGTTTATGATTACAAAATATAAACGTATACTTTTTTTAGTGCTAGACACAATAGTGATCGAACTTGAGTTTCTAATAAAACACTACAAAAAAACTGTCAAAATGCGACCAGAAATTTGCGACCAAACAAAAGTGGTAGTTTTTTGGTGACCACCTGGTCACTTTTTTTGAAGGTTGACTCTAAGTGACCATCTGGTCACTTTTTTTGCGACCAGATTACGACCAAAAGCAGAAGTAGTCATAAAAAATGGCGCGAAAGAAGCGACCAATTGGTCACCTACAAAAATGACCAACTGGTCGTATGTTTGTGACTAAAAATATGACTTGGTAGCAAAAAATGGCGCGTAATTTTGGAGGGAAGAAAGCTACCAAGTGGTCACAATTTAAAGTGACTATATGGTCGCAATTTTGGTGATTTTTAGTAAGCAGTGGTAGCTTAAAATTGGAGGGAAGAAAGTTACCAAGTGGTCACAATTAAAAGTGACTAAATGGTCGCAATTTTGGTGACCTTTAGTGACCAGTGGTAGCTTAAAAATGTGGCGGGAATTAAGCTACCACGTGGTCACATTAAGAAGTGACCAGATTGTCGCAAATGTTGTGATTTTATGTGACCAGTAATATATAAATAATTTGGTGGGATAAAAGCTACCAACTGGTCACCAAAAAAAGTGACCATGTGGTCGTAAATTCTGACTTGATGTGACCAGGGGCAGTGAGGAAAATGGCGGGAAATTTTGGCGGGAAAATGCGACCAGTTGGTAGCAAAAATACTACCATCTGGTCGCAAATGAGAAGAGGTGTCCATTATAAAAACCCCTCCACCCATTGTTTGTCAGCATTAAGAAAAAAGAAAATGAGAGAGTGGATGTATGTTCGCTTGATAGACGGGTATTTGAACGATGAGTTCGTGGCCGGGGTTGAACAGTTTGTTGAGTTTTGCATGACAACTGTCTATTATGAAAAGTATGGTGGAAAACTACGTTGCCCGTGCAGGAAATACGACAATAGGATAATCATACCGGTTACAGATTTGAAGGTGCATCTTTATTGTCGGGGATTTGTGCAGAATTATTATCACTGGGTGTTTCAGGGGGAAACCAAGGAAATTTTCAACGCTGCACTACAGGAATCAAGACGATACGAAGGTAGCAGCTCGAATGTAGAGGTTGTTGACGAAGAATGGAATGATGAACAACATTATAGTCAGATGCAGCAAATGATACTTGATGGTGCGGGGTATGGGGGCAATGAAAATTTCCGTGAAAGTTTAAACGTAGACAAAGATGAACGGGTTCTAGAAGAGGAAATGAATCTGGAAGCATGTAAGATGCACGAGATGCTAAAGACAGCCAACCGACCATTATACGATGGGTGTGAGGTAAGTCAGCTTGCTGCTGCTACAAAACTTTTAAATATAAAGGCGCAGTACAACATACCTGGTAAAGGATTTGATGCGATTGCATCGTGGTTTCGTCGATGTGCTCCAGAAGAAAATAATATGCCCCACAGTTTGTACGACACGAAAAAGCTAGTGGAGAGACTTGGATTACCCGTGGAGAAAATAGATTCGTGTCAAAACGGATGCATTATTTATTGGGATGTGGATGAGGACCAGAATCATTGCAAATTCTGTTTTCTTCCAAGATACAAACAAGGGAAACGCAGCCTGATTTCGAACGCCCGCATGTTCTACTTACCGCTGACCCCACGTCTACAACAATTGTATGCATCGGATGTGATAGCCTCGCACATGAGATGGCAACACGAGCATTCACAGGATGAAGGTGTTATGAGACATCCCTCAGATGCTGCGGCATGGAAGCATTTAAATAAGTCTTATCTGGATTTTGCATAAGATCCGAGAAACGTCAGATTGGGCTTATGCACGGATGGCTTTAACCCGTTCGGGGCATCTGGGGCACAATATTCAGTTTGGCCAATCATGGTAACCCCGTATAACTTGCCTCTCTCGATGTGCATGCAAGACCCGGTGATTTTTCTAGCAGTGATCGTACCTGGGCCGAAAAGTCCAAAACAGAAACTGGATGTGTATTTGCAACCACTTATTGCAGAGTTGAAAAGATTGTGGACTGAGGGTGTTATGACGTACGACATTTACAAGAAACAAAATTTTTTAATGCGCGCCGCGTTAATCTGGACGATCAGTGACTTCCCTGCGTATTCAATGTTGTCCGGTATGTTGATCTTTAATTGCTTTCATATACATTTTTGAGTCAGTGTTTAGCTTTTTTTATTGCTTTCCTTAGTCAGTGTAGTTAATTGTGTGAATTTCAATCTCCTCCTCTTAAAGGATGGAGTACGGCGGGGAAATATGCATGTCCACATTGCATGCTAGACACAGATGCATTTATCTCAGAAACGGTAGGAAAACTTGTTGGTTTGATTGTTACCGTCGATTTTTGCCGTTGAATCACACTTTCCGTTCAAACGACAGTGACTAGAAGAAGGGTCGACGAGTAAGAAAATAAACCCCCCCCCGACCATGTATAGTGGAAGACAGATTCTTCATGGTATAGATGCTATAGGGATGCAGAAGATTACAGTGGAAGGTTCAGAGAGTGCAAACAATGCGGCTGGGAAAAACACGGGTTGGAAGAAATGGAGTATATTTTGGGATCTACCGTATTGGGAAGATCTACTGATTAGACACAATCTGGATGTAATGCATATCGAGAAGAATTTCTTCGACAACATTTTCAATATGATTTTGAACGTTCCGGGAAAAATGAAGGACAATCTGAAGGCACGTTATGATATACGGGAGATATGTCACCGTCCTGAGTTGGAGCCTGACAACAATGATAATTACGCAAAACCAAAGTACATGTTGACGACAGATGAAAAGAAAACATTATTTGAGTGGATCAAATCCATCAAATTCCCGGACAGATACGTTTTGAATTTGAGTCGGTGTATAGACAGTCAAAAACATATCATGTTCGGCATGAAAAGCCACGACTGTCATATATTCATGCAACGATTGATGCCCGTCGCGTTCAGACCGTTCATAGAGAATAGACATTGGGAGCCGCTTGCACAGTTGAGTGTTTTTTTCAAGGACTTGACATGTACAGAGCTGACGAAAGCTACTGTTGCTTCAATGAGTTCAGAGATCGCTGTTATTATCTGTAAGTTGGAGCGAATGTTCCCACCTGGCTTTTTTGACTTAATGGAGCATCTTCCAGTGCATCTTCCATACAAGACATTCTTAGGGGGTCCGGTACATTACCGCTGGATGTACCCATTTGAAAGGTAAGCACAGTTATTTTGTAATGTACGCGTATAAATTAGTACAGTGATCGAATGTAAATTATGTTTTGTACCCACAAGTACTTACGTTGGTTGAAAAAGATGGTTGTAAATAGATCACGAGTAGAAGGATATATCTGTATTATGTATCTGACGCAAGAGACTACCATATTTTGTTCATACTACTTTGATCAACACATTGCAGAGCAGTTTCGACCAGCGAAACGAAACATTGTCGAAAATTTACTTGAAGGTGTTGACATAAACGACTTGCCAATTTTTACGGAACCTGACATGACAGTTGGAAGATCAGTGCTTAGGCCGTTGACCGATTCTGAGTATCACATAATGCAGACATACGTGTTATGCAACTGCGCAGAGATCGAGCCTTACATAGAGTGAGTTCGTAACGTAACATTATTTCATCGCATAAACAATTAAACACTATTTGATATCTATTTTTGTAACATACAGATTATTTCTAAACTTATACGTTCGAATGACACGAGTTGGTCTTACAGACGCTGAGGAGGGGACAATAATCGACAAAGAGTTTCGTTCTTGGTTCAGTGCATACGTGAGTTATTTTCAATTGTCAAAAAAACCGTGGCAATTTGATGAAAAAATTACTATCTTCCTAACATTACTGTATGTGAACAATGACAGGTTGACTCCCCTACATTACCGGTAGATGATCCTCGCATTATTTCTTTGGCAAAAGGACCTAGACGGATTGCAAGGTTGTATACTGGATATGTCGGTAACGGTTACAGATTTCAAACGAAGGTACATTCAGTGAATAGGGCAACAAACAATAGTGGTGTTTGCATCAAAGGTCACGTGTTCGGCACAAACGAAGATGATTACTTCGGAGTAATCGATGAGATTCTTGAGATTCAATACGCAAGTCCGACGCTAAAACGCATTATTCTGTTCAACTGCACTTTGTTTGAGACAACCAGATGAGGCGGAGTCCGTAAGATTTATCATTTACAAATCGTTGAGGTAAACAAGTCTAAGCATATGCGCACCGCTGATAGGTTTGTCCTGGCTTCACAGGCGATTCAAGTTTATTACCTGAACTATCCGATTAATAGATGAGATCTGACAGATTGGTTAGTTTTTTGTAAAGTTAAACCACGCCAGGTAGATGAAAACTTGTCCAAGAAAGATGACCATGCAGAGGAAGTTGTTGCTTTTCAAGAAGATGAGATAAGATGTCGTGCAATCGACATGGTTAGAATGCAAGTACTATTCGTCCTTTGAACGATGGAATGATAACATTATACGATGATGATACAAATGCTTCCACTTCTCACGCACGTGACATTGATGCTGAATTTATTGGAGACGATGAATCCGATGAAGAAACAGAAGAAGAATGTAACGTCCTGTTATTTTGAAGTGATTTTTTTTTATTTAATGTTATTATTTATTTATATATTTCAATTTAAATACTTAGTTTAATTATTATTTTTGTAATTTCGATTTTAGTAGTTAATTTCGCCCGAACTTCTTTTTAATCGTTTTAATACTTTAAATTCGCTTCGGTGACATTAATAATTATTAATAGGCCAATTAATAATTATTAATCACCTTTAGATTAATTTAAGAGCTTCGGGTTTCGATTTATAAGTTAAAAGTCATGAAAGGACGCAACCATCATTTCCAAAATTCCTAAATATCTATTTACTATTCACTTCATCTCTTTAAATTGTCATTTGACCAAAATTGACCAAAACTCTTTCAGTTTTCTCTCCAAACCCGAGAAACAAGAGGAAGAAAAGAGAAGAGGAAGAAAGTGTCGCCTCGGCTTCGTTTCTTGGTCGTTTTGCGTGATTTCCGATGCGTTGGAAAGATCTCGCCGAGACCTTTCTACCCATTCCACTCTTGGAACGTTTCCAACTCTCTAAGGTAAGCCCTAGAGTTCGAATTCTCTTAGTATTTCCATGGAAATTGATTCAAGCTTTTGAGTTCTTGGCAAAAACTCTCATCCCCTTCCAATTTTGTTGTTGAATGTTGATGGAAAACTTATTGGGTAACTATTACTTGACTTTCCCTTAACCCTAAAACCGAGTTTCAGTCGAAACCCTTCCCTTTTGAAATTTACCTTTTTGGTTTTGATTATGGGTTATTTATTGATGAATTATTGTTTATTTAAATTCAATTCGGGAAATTACATATTGTTCAAAAACCCTAATTATCGATACCCATTGAAATCGGGAATATCGAATTTGTTTGAAACCAACTCGAAACACATCTAAATTGCCTAAAAGCTGGAAAACCAAAACCAAAACCTTTTTATGAAGGGGGGGTCGAGAGCCTCATTGTTGGGGTTGTTTGGGTTTTTCGTCGTATTGTACGCGTAGATGTTGTTTGACTGTTATTTGGTTAATTATTAATTGTTAGGTGTAATTTTAATTGTAGGTGTTTTTGAACCTTTCATTGATCGCGTTATCGAAGGTTTGGAACGAAATCTTCTTTTACAAAGGTGAGAATAGTTAGGATTTAAAGTAATCTTAGAAAGCAAATAAGTATAATGATTTGTAGAATTGGAAACTAAGACTAGGATTCGAATCTAAGATTAGAGGGAAGTTAGTTAGTGCCCTTAGGATTAAGAGTTAATCCTTTAAGTGAGAACTTAGGAGTTCTCGAGGAAAACATTGAATCTTAGAAATTACTAAGATAGATTCGTTTCGAAGCTTAGGTTGGATCATTGGAAGTTAAAGATCCAAACGTTTATATAGAACGATTAATAGAACTTCGGATTATTTTTGGAAGTTTAGAATCCTTGAAGGTTGAGGTTAATCGTTTAAGTTATGGTTTTACTTTTAATATTAGTAGCGGAGTTTGATTGACATATCGTTAGTCCGGAGTTTCCTATCTATTTTACTTTATGTCTTTTATTTTATGCCCCTCTACTTTATGCTTGCATCGACTACTTTAATTCTGCACTTTACTTATTTACTTTTACAAGGATATGCAGGCATCATATTGCACCATAACATGTTAGCATCATTCATTGAAAAAGAAAGGAAGGGAAGAATGTTGGAGCCTACGGGTAGTGTCCGCATCACCTTCAGAAAAATAAAAGAAAGTAAAACAAGGAAAGAAGGTTGAATGGGTATCCTACGGGATGTACTCGTTACTTCTCATGCATAAGGTTGAATGGGTATCCTACGGGATGTACCTATTATCTTCATTCATGCATAAAGGGCGAATGCGAAATCCTACGGGATGTCCTCATGCATTCATGCTTATGATCGATGAATTAGAGAATTGAGATGTTTTATTTTATACAAAGTTGATTTACTTTTCTTATTTATGTCATAACAAGTTAATGGATGAGGATTTGACTACGAGTGTTAGTAATGTCATCCTTTGGAGAGTATAGAATGAAATTACCTAGAGTTGGAGAACTTTAGGATTGATTGTGTCAGGTAAATTGGACACAAATCGGAATACGGGTTTGAGGTCTAACCTTACTTTATATGCTTATTATTCTCACTGGGCTTAAGTTGTTAGCTCATGATATTACAAAAATTTCAGGTAATGCCCTGACTAGAGGTCGAGGGAGAGGAGATAGTGCTGCGTGATCAAAGGATAATGACTTTGAGATAGACTGGGTGTTATGTAAAAGTCCATGGACTATGTTTTGTGCATTTTTCACATATTGTGGAGTTGAATATTTGTAAATGGCTCTTAAGAGCTTTTGTCTTTACTTTTATGATTATAATTCATTTTGAACTTCATGATTACATATTTGTGACCATTTCGTCGCAAAATCTGATTTAAATTCAGATCAGTTTCCTTCCCCCGTTTCCTTTTCCTTTTCTTTCTCTTTTTCTTTCTCTTTTTTCTTTCTTTTCTCTCTTTCCCCCGTTCCGTTCCCCGTTATTTTTTCCCTGTTCCCATTCCCCGTTCCTACTCTAAACCTAAAAACCCTAAACCTCCAATTCCGGTTTTTATTACGAGGTTAATTTTCGTATAGAATTTATGTTTTAAGTTGGTTTTTAGTTAGTTTTAGTTTATGTTTAAATTTAGTTTACTTAGTTTTAATTAATTAGTTTAGTTTAATTTTGTTAATTTCATTAATAGTAGTTTAATGAATCTAATTTAGCGTAATTAATTACTTAGTTTACTTTAGTTTAATTCATCTAATTTTAGTTTACTTTAATTAATTAATTAGTTTAGTTTAATGTTGTTAATTTCATTAATTTTAGTTTAGTTAATGTAATTTAGTTTAATTAAGTACTTAGTTTGCTTAAGGTTAATTAATCTAATTTCGTTTACTTTAATTAATTAATAAATTTTAGTTCAATTAATCTAATTAATCTAATTAATCTAATTTTAATTTAGTTTAATTTAATTAATTAGTTTAGTTAAGTTTAGTTTAATTTAATTAATTAATGTTAGTTTAATTTAATTAATTTTAGTTTAATTCAATCTAATAGTTGAAATCTTCATTACTTAGTTTACTTTAATTAATTACTTAGTTCACTTAAGCTAATTTTAGTTTACTTTACTTTAATTAATTAGTTTAGTTTATTTTAGTTTTAATTAATTAATGTAAGTTTAATTTAATTAATTTTATTTCAATTAATCTAATTTAGTTTAATTCTTCATTACTTAATTTACTTTAATTAATTTTAGTTTAATTCTTCACTACTTAGTTTACTTTAATTACTTCATTTTAGTTCAAATAATCTAATTTTAATTTACTTTAATTCAAATTAATTAATTAGTTTATTTTAAATTATTTAATTAATTTATGTTAGTTTAATTTACATTATTTAATCAATTTAATTTTGATTATTTCATTAATTAATTAATTCAATTTAATTCAATATTTTAATTACGTAATTAGTATTAAATTAGTTTAGTTTGGTTGTAGGATTATGACGGGCAGACGACGTCCTCCCCAGTCAGATGAGCCTGACGACACGATTGACGAGACGACTCCGCAGCCGCTTACTGCCGCTGCCCCTGATGCGGACCTGACTACAGAGGAGTTAGACAGCCTCATCTTCGGTTACGAGCCGGGACTTTCTGCCACGCTCGATGATGCAGTCCCTGAGACCCAGCCTGCAACACCACGATTGCCGCAGGACTCCCAGGCCACGACTTCCGAGGCAGCATCAAGGTCTGCATCAGCTGGCCCCTCCAGTTCAGGCACGCAGCCTCCTCGGGCCACAGACTCTACCCTTCGGATTGAAGGGGATACGTAAGTAATTTTGTTTATTGTTTTAATTACTTAATTTTTAAATCTTTAAACTTTTTTAAAAGTGTTTTTTTTATGTTAACTAATTGTGTGTAATATCACAATATTTTTATGTTTTTCCAGAGTACAGCCGCATACAACCGTTTCAAAACGGTTTCGCGAGGTCCTCCAGAGCATTCCTCTACCCAGCGACCTTCGCTGGCAGAAGATTCCGACGACGGAGAAACGTCGGATGTACGACAATTGGAAGGTAAAAAACATCATTTATTTTTATAATTAATTAATTTTGAAATTTATAGAAATAAATTTATTACTTTTACAATTTTGTATTTCAATTTTTTCAGGGCAAGTTTCCTGTTATCGATTCCCCTATGGGAAAATCACGTCCGGGATCGATTCAAAGATCTCATGTATCGGGCGCGCAGAAAGTAAGCATCAAACCGCCCCGTGTGGATGAACCCTAAGGCCCACGTGCGGCTTGTCGCAAGCTTGAGCACTCCCGAGGGCGTGGCAGTGTCAAGGAGGAATAAGGTCAACCGCGCGAATAATCCCACCAAACACATAGCTGGTGCCCGGACCCACGACGAGCACCATCGTCGATTGGTAAGTTTTTTTTTGGTCGTTTTCTTACGTACTTTTTTCTTGTTTTCTTTTTTTAATTAGTTATTAATTTATTATGTTTTCTTCTTCAATCTTTAATATTTTTAGGAAGCGAAGCACGGTCGCCCTTTCCCGCCTGATGAGCTGCACCGCGTTCTTCACACGAAGAAGGACGGGACGTTCGTCGACGATAAGGAGAAAGCAGTTCAGGTATTTAATAATTTTTTTAATTATTATTTTTTCTTTAAAATTTTTCCTAACTTATATATTAACTATTTTATTTTCTGAATTTTAAATGTTTAGGAACGTTTCACGGAGTCGTTGAGTCAGTGGTTGCCCACACCAGTACGACTCAGGAAGACCGTAGAGAGGCGTTCTTGGAGGCTGCTGGAGGGGTTCGGCCTGATGGATCAGTTCCTGGGCTTGGGTCGTCATTGAATCTTATTCAATTAATTAATTAATTTAGGCCAAAACCAATTTGTTTCTTAAACTAATTGTATTTAATTCTCTCTAATATTTATTATTAAATTAAATAAACTCATTATTTAATTAATAATATTACTTATTAATTTCCATTTAAATAAACTCATTATTTAAATAATTAATAATATTAACATTAATTCCTGTTTAAATAATTTATTTATTTAAACAATTAATTTCGCCTTAAAATATTATAATTGATAATGTCATATTAGCTGCCATTTAAATAAACTCTTTATTTAAACAATTAATTTTGTATCAATATTAATAATATTAATATTAATTTTCATTTAAATAATCTCATTATTAAAATAATTAATATTGCCTGATTTTAAGTAAATCGATTACTAAAATTATTTGTTATTCCTAAGTTAAATTAATAACTTAGTTTTGCTACAATGATATTTGGGCTAGCATAGGGACCCGATGGATCTATAGATCATGGGCTAAATAATTAGTCAATTAAGTGATTAACTCATAATCAGTTAATTACTTATTATCTAACTATGAATAATTTCAATATATATTCATAGCTGAACTCCCCTCACTATAGATGAGTTATGACCATTTAGTTTATCTTTTAATTATATATGTGATATATCCTTCACATGGAACCCTCATAATTACAGGCGGATAAATTTACCATTTTGCCCCTGTAATTACCGCTTTATCCTTGTGGTCCCGCTGATTCTCCAATGAACTTTATCTTTAGTCGAACTAGAGCTAATATACTTCTGTGATAAATAGAAGTCGTGGCGCCACTTGTTCATGTCTTGAATCAGTACATCAAGGGAGTTTCCTAAAGTTCCTAAAATGTTAAGGTATCGCAATAATACCGTTTAATTTATAGGAAAGTTATGAATTCCATCTCTTGAAGATGCGTTCCTAGCTACTTATCTAGATATGTTCCCAAAATAGGAGTGTATTGAGCGTTCTTAAAGATCGCTCTCAACCATGTGAATCAAATAACATAACTCCATAAATATGAGTCCACATTTCACTCAGGATTGAGATCTATCACGTTTGATAAACTTAGTTTGATATTTGATCATTTCTCGTAAACAGTACTAATGAGAAATTTAATCGAACATTGTGGTCCTGTCTTATACAATCAACATTGCATATGATACTTCCATTTCATGTCTCCCACATGAATGATCAGGATTAGATCATTTGTCTATAAACAAAATGCGAAGCTATCAACAGTGTTACCATGATAAGGTTCCCAAACGTTATCCATTTACTGTAGATACTTTTAAGTTACTCATCTCGACTTTAATCCTCTCGTATGACTCACATACTAAGTCGTGATTTCATAAGAGTAACTTAAGGTTAACTATTTGAATGTTTGATATTAATATATTTCCATATATTCCTAATATCGTCAATTGAATCAATCTAGATAATATAAAGAACTTATGTTTATTTATTTAATTTATTCGAAATAAATTATTATAATTAAATAATTACAAGTTCAAGGACACCATTCCTAACATACCCACCTTAAAATTTTGTATCCTCGCAAAGTAAATTTTGAAAAACAAGAATGGATAACGCTCTCTCATTTATCCTCGACTTCCCACATAGCTTCTTCCGTCAATTGATTCCTCCACAAAACCTTAACTAGGTTTATCGTCTTATTCCTCAGAACTTTCTGCTCGCTTGCTAAGATGTTCACCGGTGTTTCCTCGTACGTCAAATTCTCATCAAACACAATTGGCTGGAAGTCAATGACATGCGACGAATCAACCATGTATTTTCGAAGCATAGATACGTGGAAAACATTACGCACAGCTGAGAGAGTTGGTGGTAACGCTAGTCGGTAAGCTAACCTTCCAACTCGGTCCAAGATCTCAAAAGGTTAAATAAACCGTGCACTAAGCTTGCCACTCTTACCGAAACACATTACTCCTTTCTTAGGTGCAACCTTAAGAAACATGTGATCTCCCACCACGAATTCTAATGCACTTCATCAAGTATCATCATAATTCTTTTGCCGGCTTTGAGCGACACGCATCCGCTCCCAAATTAAACTAATCTTCTCACATGTTGTTTGCATAAGTTCTGGTCCAAAAATTCCACGCTCACCCACTTCATCCAAATGATCAGGTGACAGATACTTCCTCTCATATAGTGCTTCAAATGGGGCCATTTCAATCGAGGATTGGTAGCAATAATTGTAAGCGAACTCCACGAGACACAAATGAGTATTTCAGCTACCACCAAAATCCATGATGCAAGCCCTCAACATGTCTTCCACAGAGTACGTTATCTTTCCTGGTAAGAAATGATCAGTTTTGGTCAAACCCCTTGAGTGTCTTTGGTAACCCAATAACGAAATCCATCAATATATCCTTCCACTTCCACTCAGGAACACTCAATGGTTGGAGCAAACCCGGCGGACTCCTCTTAAGTGCCTTGTCCTGATGACAAACCAGGCATCTACTCAGATATTTTGTCACCTCACATTTCATTCCCGGTCACCAATAGTCATTTCGTAGATCCTAATACATTTTGTTACCAGTTGTCCGAAAATAAAGAGTTATAAGCTTCCTCCAATAACACGTGTCGAATGGTTGACCTCAGAGCACACACAAACGTGTACTATACAATGATGTGTTATCTGTGGACAAAGTAAAGTGTCTAGGTAGGCTAGACTTCGCCTCCGCGAATCCCGTGTCCAAATGAGACTATGCTCGCTGACCCTCAATTATCTGTTGCCTAAAAGTAAGGCCTACTGTCAAACTTGCTAGATTTTATGTAACCTCGGTGGTGAGGTATGCAATCTCAGCCCGATCCATCTCCCAACGTAGTCGTACTTGATGCGTCAAAAGTGTCGTAATATGTGATGTCTTCCTACTAAATGCGTCAGCAACCACATTGATCTTCCCCGGGTAATACTGGATATCATAATTATAATCTTTTGCTGACTCCAGCCACCGGCATTGCCTCATATTCAACTCTTTCTGACTAAAAAAGTACTTCGAGCTTTTATGATCACTAAAGATCCTCACCTTTTCTCCATACAAGTAATGGTGCCAGATTTTCAGAGCATGCACTACCGCCGCTAATTCCAAATCATGGGCCAGATATCTCTTCTCGTGCTCTTTTAATTGACGATATACATATGCTATTACCCTGCCATGTTGCATAAGCACACACCCTATACCCACAATGAAGCATCACTATAAACCGTAAGACCCCCGGAATGATCAGGCAATGTCAAAACCGGGGAAGTAACAAGTCTATGTTTTAGTTCTTCGAAACTACGCTTGCACTCCTCCGACCATACGTACTTAACACCATTCCTGGTCGACTGTGTTAGTGCAGATGCGATCTTAGAGAAGTCCTGCACAAATCTTCTATAATATCGTGCAAGCCCAAGAAAACTCTGGATTTTAACTACACTAGGTTGTCGAGGCCAACTACTAATCGATCTTTGAAGGACCAACTGATATGCCCTCACTGGATACCACATGCCCTAAAAAGGCAATTTGCTATTACCCAAAATTCACATTTTGACAACTTCGAATAAACTTTCTCGGTCTTCAATGTCGATAACACCTTCTCGAGATGAATCGCATGTAACTTCTCTGTTTTAGAATAGACCAAAATCTCATCAATGAAAACAATGATGAAAAGATCTAGAAATTTTGAAACATCGTATGCATAAGATCCATGAATGTCGCGGGTGCATTCCTCAATCCAAATGACATGACCACAAACTCATAATGGTCGTATCGAGTTCGGAATGTCATCTTCAAAATATCTTCATCAGCAATCCTCAACTGATGGTACCCTGACCGAAGGTTGATCTTAGAAAATATCGTAACCTCTCTCAACAGGTCAAAAAGATCTTCAATACGAGACAAAGGATACTTATTCTTTACCGTCACCATATTCAACTCAAAGTAATCTATACACAGCCTCAACGACCCATCTTTTTTGACAAACAAAACCGGTGCACCCCAAGCAGAAATACTCGGTCGGATAAACCCTAGGTCAAGGAGTCCCTGAAGTTGCACCTTAAGTTCCTTCCATTTAGTCAGTGCCATTCTATATGGTGCTTTAGACAAAGGAGTCGTCCCCAGAATTAACTCAATTTAGAAATCCAGTTCCCTTATGGGATGAAAGCCTGACATCTCATCCGCGAAAACATCAGAAAAATTCCAAACAACAGGTACCGTACTCACACTTACCTTCTCTATCGAGGTATCAACCACACTTACAAAATAACCCCAGGCTCCCTTTTGCATTAATGATTAGCTTGGAGAGCTGATATAATAATCAGTATCACTTTGCCCTTGGATCCCCAAAAGCAAACTCGACTTCCATCCGATCCCGTAAACTCCACCTTCCTATTTTCACAATGGATCGTGGCATGATTAGCTGACAACCAATCCATGCCCAAAATTACATCATAGTCGGTTAGAGGCATCACCATCAACGTGGCCTAAGTGTCGTAGTTTGATATGCTAAGTTCCCCAATGTATAAAACTTTATTAGACTTTCCGATCAGAGTTGTCACACACAATCATTCACAACTCAGTTGATATCTAAGTGCCTCGTACTATTACCAAATAAATAATACCAAACTACAACACACCATGTTCACTTAGTACCTTCATTGCAAATTGTCTCACAGGAAAAGACTCACCACATAACTTTTCACGCACATTTCCATACACCACCAAGTTCCTACTTATTCATAAGACTAGTTAACTCTAACCATTAAACTATCCAATAATCCAATAATCCTAACATTATGGCTTTCTTTAAGAAGAAACATAAGTCATTAATAAATATCTATTATCTTCTTGGTTGCTCTTCCACATAACTTTTCGTAGCAACCACTGCTTGTAAGGACCGAAGATTTGTCGTAGAATTCCTTATTATTGGTATAAATTAAATAGTAATTTTAAATAGGGAAGTATTTTTTAAAAGTTAATTTTGGTTAATTTGTGACTAACCATAGTTAATTTAACCATGGGTGGTGAAATGAATGAAAATAGAATGGTTAACCATGGTTAGTTTTGTGGAGAGGGTTGGTTAATAAAATAATTTATGGAGGCAAGGACTTGTTAGCAAAGGAAATTAGGAGGAGGGGTTTCATTTTAAATTTAGGAGGTGGAGGGTTTAGGGAGTAAATGTAGGACGTGGAGAGGGGTTAATTGCAATTATCTTTTAGTTATCTATTTTAATTATTGGAAATTAAAGTGTAAATAGGGATTTAAGGAAAAGGAAAAAATTAAAAACAAAAAGGCTTCATCTTTCTCTTCTTCCCCCTCCAAACCCGTGACCCCCCCCCCCCCTTCTATCATCCTCTATTTTTGACATTTTGGAGCTTCATCTAGCTTAAGTTGTGGGTTAATTCAAGAAGGTTCTTGGTGTTTCATGATAGTTTCATCTTGATAGGAAGGTTCAAGCAAGTTGTAGGTGGAATTGACCAAGAATCAAGGTAAGCTTCAACCTAGGGTTTGTAGTTTTGTAAGGTTTTTCCATGGAATTGTTTTTGGATTTCTTAGTTGGTGTTTAATTCTGATTATAAGGGTGTTCTTCCATGTTTAAATTCTGGAAATTTAGTTATGAAATTTATGGTAATAATCCTAAGAATGTTAAGAAATGTTTATGTGGTATTGGAGAATTATGGTTAAGAAGAAATTTGAAACCTCCATTAATGAAGTGTTCTTAGCTTTAGTTTTATGAACTCTATGGTGTCTTGTGTGGGGGAACTATGATTTCTGGATTTTTGGTGATGTTATATGTATGTGTTATATAAGGTAAACTCAATGGAAGTTCAATTTGGTGAGGTTATGATAAAGCCCAAATTGGCCAAAATTGTTATTCTAAAACCATGTAGTTTCGAGACTTTTTCTCTTAGCGGGTGTGAGATTTTGGTGTAGTATTATAAACTGATTGTGATTTGAATATTAACTTATGTATTTGTGTGGATTAACTTGTTGTAGGACAAGGACGAGCGGTGATCCACGGGGCCAACTACGAAGGTGAGAACACAAAGAATCGGAGGGGTGATTAGCGTTGTGAGTAATGGTGGCTTGTGATAAATGGTTGATAAGGTGATGGGAGTAAGAGAAGTAACGAGAAAAGAAGTTGACTCCGGCATTGGTATAAAGGACCAAAGAGCTAGTTAGCTCAAACCCGAAATTTTTTATGAATAGTTGTTCACAAAATCATGACTATTTGTTTAATACTTGAGTTCTTAGTCCATGATCGAGTCATATTCTTATTTGGGGCTATAATTATGCATACTTGGCATGTTTTTGGTTTATGCTCGATGGATAGCTTGCGAGTAATCTAATAGGATAAATGTTTGAAATGTGAACTATGAGTTATGTGAATTTTAAGCATGATGCATATAGTGATTGAGTCATATACTGCTTGGAAAAACTGTCCTATTTATGCTCATTAATCGATATTTCGTTATATGATTTTTATTGAAAGAAAGTATGCCAATTCCATTTCATCTGATATCACTTCATTCATGCATATTATATGATCAATTTGTGGCCATAGGGTCATAACCCGTGTAACAGTATGTGGCTACTGGACGTTACACGTGGTTATCGTGGCAGTGATGTTGTGTAGCTCTAAGGTGCTATGTGGTGGATGGCCCAGATGCTAGTGGTTATTGTGATAACCTGAGGTTGATAGAGCTACGGTTTGGATGTTGTTTTATCATATGAATTGGGTGTAGTGGGACGCCAGTCTTTTGACTGGGATGTGATTTGGGGAATAGTGAGATGTCGGGTTGTGATGGTATAGTTTGTGAACTAAAGAAGAATGGTAATTGTGAAACGAGAAATGTGTTAATGGCTTGACGGAAGCACGGATTAAAAGGCTTATGGTTTGATTGTCATTATCCATACACGTTGCATTTGCTCGCTATATATAACTTTAAGCATGTCATTTCTTTTTGTGCATTTTATTATGAACATTCCGCACCACTGTTAATATTCTTTTGTTTTCACTGAGTGCCATACTCAAAGGTGCTACAAAACACCTTTCAGGTATTGCTAGAGGACGAGGACGCAGAGCGGCAGGTGGTGCTCGTTGAGGATTGGGATGAAGACTTTGGATGGGCCTTCAGACACGCGAGTCACGTCTACAGGTCGTGATCTTTTATTGATGTTTCTGAAGTTTAGTTTTAAACACTTTTTATGTAAATAGTTTCAGAAGACTTATGTTTTGTATAACTTCACCGCGGTGTAGCGCGACCTCTTTACCACGTATTTTATGACTTTTACTACTCAGTTGATAACTCTGAACTCTTTATTATGATATGAAACGGCCGACAAGCTAAGTTTTTTTTTCTAAATTGAGCAGGTTTCCATAATGTTACGTGTTTTCCACGTCAAATTTTCCAATGTCTTGTGATAAGTTAATTACACTATGATCGGTCCTTGTTTCCGTTTCCGTACTCGCGTCGTAGGCTTTTATAATAAGTCGGGTCATCACACTGCCTATCATTGATACCTGTACGGATCATTACACTACCTTTCAAAAACACATACAAATTCCATCATCTCTTACTAGCTAAGATGCCTAAGACTTATATCTTACGCATTACCGATTCTAAATCAATCGAGCATTCATACACCTCAGTAGGTCTTAACTTCATCCTACAATTCCACAACCCATCTCAACAACAAAGCTTACCCTAGGTAGCTCATAACATCTCCTACCAATGAACTAAATCTCCATTCTATAATTCGAAGCCTAGACCTCTATTACAAAATCTTGTCTCAATCTCATAACCATGCTATCATAGCCAAAGCAAGAACTTTTAAGCTTATCTCCACTTAACTCATTCCAACTTACATAAAAGTACTTTAAATTCTTTTATTCCCACCAACCGGTGGTGGCTCAAGAATTTCAGTATGGTTCCTCCCACTTCCTCTTTCACAACCCCAAGCTGGGATTTGACCCCACCCCTTCCAAGTACAACATCTCGAGGTATCCATGGAACACGATAATCATACACCCGTAGCCACTTAAGAAAAGTTTTCAAGTTTAACTAAATACAATGAATATAAACAACTAATAAACAATTTAAATGCTAAGGTTTACCAGAATACCTGGTACCGTTAATCTTCTAGGTGACTTTTGGATTTAGGCATTAATAACTGACTCCACACATAAGACACGACTTGGAGCCAGAAGGCTCTAATACCAACTGTAATGACCCGAGTTATTATATAAGTCTTTGTCGCGTCACGAGTACACAAAGTGGAAGCACGGGACATTAATACTTTGTTTAAAATATAACAATAAAACAACTTGGACTTGGGGATAAATCGCAACTTTAAAAAAACAACCTGTTTATTAACATCATTCGGCATGTCGGCCCTTTCAAAATATTAAGTACGCTTTAAAATGTTCAAAGTATGTGGTGCACCAAACAAATTATTACAAGGCTTTCTTTAAAAATATACATAGTTATTATAAGCTTTCCAAAAGACTTGACTTTGACTCGAAGTAACAAAACGATCCTCTAGCCACTTCAATATTTCAGGCTTTGTAAAACCGGTAGCCTAATCCAAAAGCTTCCCATCTTGAAGCATTACTGATACCTGAAAGGTGAAATAGAGCACCTTTGAGCATGACACTCAGTGAAAGCAAAAAAGAATTAAAGCGATCATATGCGATGCTCGGAATGATATGCTTAAACGGAATCGAATACTAAGAATGCATAAAAACATGCTAGAATACATAAACATGTATGTTTGATCAATCCATTGGCATTTCAAGTTCAAGACCAAGTCGGGTCAACAAAATTCAATTCGATACCTCATTTCTTCATACTTTTCAATCCAACATTTACTTACGTTAGTATCTCTGGACGTAAAGTTCGAACTTGCCTTCGTATCTCTGCTCGCAAACCCACTATAAATCGCTTCTTCTTGCTTTAAGGGGTGGCTATGTGCCCTGCGGTTAATCAGGATAACCTATCAAATTCCCTTTCATATTCCACCACGGACCGATCTCCCTGCTTAAGCGAGAAGAATTTCACATCTAACCAGTCCCGAGTATCCTCAAGATAGTATTTCTCAAAAAAATTATCACAGAATCTCTCCCACGTTACTTGTCTAGTTGGAGCCAAGGACTGTGAGGCAGAGTCCCACTAGTTCATAGCATCACCAATCAGCAAATAGGTCCCACGGTGGACCTTCAACTCCTCTGGGCAAGCAATGTACCCAAATACCTTCTCTACTTTCATTATCCATCTCTCCGCCTCTCCCGGGTTGGTCGATGTGCCATGAAATTCCTTAAGAGCATGCCTCCTAAATTATTTTAACATCTTGGTTGCGCTAATAATGCCACCACAATCCGGCGCAACACAACCAACAAGAAGAATCACCCTTCCTCCTGGTGGTACATCAGGCTGAGGATTAACCAGGTTCCCAGCATTCTCAACCACTACAAAACACAGGAGCATTACCGACGTCGTCATTACCTGCGTTTGGTACTAGCATCGGTAATAGGGAACCATCACCGACGTGGTGCCGGTAATGGACTATTGCCCAATTTTGAAAGTAAATTACTGGCGCCACGTCCGTAATGGTCTCACTTTTACCGACGCAGCGTTGGTAATAGGGAGATCGGATAAGCCATTAAAGTTGGCGTCTCATTACTGATACAATTCATCACCGATGGGGCGCCGATAATGTATTCATTGCCATTTTCTTAATTAAATTACCGACGCGACGTCGGTAATGGTGAGACCGAAATCACCATTAGTTGGCGTCCTATTACCGGCGCCAACTAAAGGTACCACCGACGCCCGATGTGGTGTCGGTAATACTCCTTCAATTTAACCCCAGCTCCTGCACTTTCCCCTTTTCATTTTTTATTTATTCATCTTCTCTCACGGCCGAAGCACCCTCGACGAACAGCCAGCCAGAAAAACGCCGATTTCCATCATTTTTCGTCCAATTTTCTTCGTTCAAAGCCCGGGGTTTTCATTTTCGTAACATTTAGGTGCGTTTTCATGCTTTAATTTCTCAAAAAAAGTAATACTGTGAGTGATTTAGAGGGTTAGAGGGTTAGGGTTTGATTTTTAGAATTTATTGTAGGACATGTGTTTCACTCTGTTTGATTGAGGAATTGGATTCTTGAACTCTTCTTTCCCTTAGGATTGGGTAATTGATTCTGTATATTTGATTAAAAAGGGTTTTTATGAGCTCTTCTCTTGATGAATTATGGATTAAGGCTTTTATTTCTTTCATAGACAATGGCACTTTATTCTCTGTTTTGTTAGACATGAGATTTTATCGAAATCAGTTTTATTTTCCTTTACTTGCATTATTGATCTTTGGTTTGAAAGTATGAACAAGTTTTATCAATGATGTTATAGAAAATAAGATTTTTGGATTAAAGTACAATTTAATATAAATCTCAATGATTCGAAGGGGAATAGGTTGATGAATATGAAAGATATCTTTTTAAACCGGGTTCATGATTTTTATAAAAACACACTTAGTGCCCACATGAAATAAATTGGTGATTTGTATAATGTCTTTATTTTGTATTCTAATGCTAAAATGTTTGTAAATTATTGAAACAGAATAATTGCTTGTGTCGGACTTCTTGATTGATTGCATTATTCACAATGTCGGGATAATCACGGTTAGTTTTTTTTAAATGCTTTATTTATTGTATTTTAGTTTTTTTATTGGGAGACGCCTATTCTGCAGCAAAGTTAGCCGTCTCAAAGCATGTTTTATTAGTTTTTATTTTAGCACATGATTGTAGATTTTATTTTTATTGGGAGACGGCTATCCTGCAGCAAAGTTAGTCGTCTCAAAGTATGTTTTTTTTAGTTTTTTTATTTAGGGGGTATTTTTTATTAATGTTGACATTGATTTATAAAATGAGTTAGTTTTTTTTTTAAATATAGGTCTAATGTCAATAGAAGTTGGATGGAATTAAGTGATAGGTTTTGTAAAGATTATATAGAAGGAGTTTTGTCTTTTTTAGAGGTTGCCGAGAAAGTTTTGAATCGGAGTGGGAAGACAAGGTGTCCTTGTATTAAGTGTTATAACACCATATTTGGCACACTTCGAGAAATTAGGGAGCATTTGCATGTTCACGGGATATCACGGGGATACACTCATTGGATATTCCATGGGAAAGAATTGGAAAAGTGTAGCACGGGTGACGATAATGTGGGTGATGGTCGTAACATAGATGAATCAGTGAGTGAGGACTTAGATGACGATGGAATGATGGACATGATCAATGATTTGCAAAGTGGTGCATTTCATGATAATGGAATGGAAACCGCAGATATTGGAACTGATTGGGGTACCGAAAGTGGTGAGAGTCAAGATAACGTTAATGTGGGCCGAGAGTGTGATGACGAGTTCTCAAAACTATTGGGTGAAGTAGAGAAAGAGTTGTACCCTGGGTGTGTAAATTTTTCATCACTCAATTTTTTGGTGAAGTTAATTTAGATTAAAGTTTTGAATGGGTGGAGTGATAAGTCGTTTAATATGCTTCTCGAGTTGTTAAAGAAAGCATTACCTGAAGGGACGGTGTTACTGGGTTCGTATTATGCTTCCAAAAAGTTGTTACGTGGGTTAGGATTGGGGTATGAATCTATACACGTTTGCAAGTTCGATTGCATTCTCTTTAGAAAAGAATACGCTAAATGTGAATTTTGTCCAGTTTGTGGGGAATCTCGTTACACAGTGCGAGAGGGTAAAAGTAAAAGGAAAGTTGCTCAAAAAGTATTGAGACACTTTCCGTTAAAACCAAGGTTACAAAGATTATTTGCATCAAAACATACCGCATCTGATATGAGGTGGCACAAGGATAAATGTTTAGAAAAAGAAGGTATTCTACGTCACCCGTCAGATGCGGAAGGATTGAAGTATTTTGACAAAGAGTATCCGGTATTCGCTTCTGAATCCAGAAATGTTCGTTTGGCCTTAGCATCTGATGGCTTTAACCCGTTCGGACATATGAGTATCCCGTATAGTATGTGGCCTGTGATTTTAGTTCCTTATAACTTACCACCATGGAAATGCATGAAAGAATCATTTTTTTTCATGTCTTTACTTATTCCTGGGCCTAAGTCACCCGGGAAAGACATCGATGTTTTTCTAGAACCATTGATTGAAGAGTTGAGTGATTTGTGGTGTGATGGGATTAAGACATTTAACAGCTCAAAGTCTGAATTTTTTCAATTACGAGCTGCTTTGTTATGGACTATTAATGATTTCCCATATGTTATATGTGGTAATGATTTCCCAATGTAAACAATTATATGTGGTAATGCATACGGTGATTTGTCAGGTTGGAGTACGAAAGGATACAAAGCATGTCCCTATGTTTGGAAGATACATCTTCCATGGGTATTAAAAGTAAAATATGTTTCATGGGTCACCGACGATATTTGTACTCAGGGCATCCATGGCGTTTTGATAAAGTTCATGATGGACAAACTGAATTACGAGGAAAACCGGTGATAAAAACAGGTGATGAGATTTTACAAGATCTCAATCGGTTAAGTTTTCCCAAGTTTGGTAAGAATCCAAACACACAAGAAAAGAAAAGAAAACGGACAGAGAACGATAATTGGAGAAAGAAAAGCATATTCTGGTGTCTACCTTATTGGTTCAAATTGCTTTTACGTCATAAGTTAGATGTTATGCACATAGAGAAGAATATATGTGATAACTTGGTAGGAACAATATTCTCTATTGAAGGTAAGAATAAGGATACAGTAAAGGCACGTCATGATCTTGAGAATTTGGGTATAAGACCTGAATTACATATAAAGAAGGTTGGGACAAACAAATTTGTAAAACCCGCTGCTGCGTTCGCATTGACTACGCAGTTAAATGTAACTATAGTTAAATGATAGTTAATTTCATTTAATGTTCATGGTTTAACATGTTTTTTTTAATCACCAACGCATGTTTAGACTGAAGAAAATCCAGATACAACTTGGGTGGATGTATTTGAGAAACAACATTCGTACAATCCTAACCAATGGGTGAGCGATTTGGCCAAGGAACAACATGTAAGTTTACTCATTAATTTTGAAGTGATTTAATGTCATTTTACAATTGTTTTTAATTATTAAACATATAATTTTATATATGAATGTAGGAAAAGATGGTTGAGTATATTACCCCACCCACGGATAATGAGGATGGTGATGATTCATATACCGTGGAGTCAAGACAATCACCTATTTTGGATACAGAGGCCATGCAGAGGGTATTGGGTCATAGACCGGGTTACTTAAGAGGTTTTGGTAGTGGCCCAAAACCTTCCCCGTAGTCAGGTGGTTCATCAGGGTCAATAAGATCATCACAAACTGAACTGATTGAGACTCAACATAAACTCCATCAACTGGAAGAGGAGACAAAGAAACTTCGGGAAGACATGTCACTCCGGGAACAACGCGAGGCTGCACGTGATGAGGAGACAAGAAAGCTTCTAGAAGACTTAGCCCTTCAGACGGAACAATTTCAAGAATTCATGAGAAATTGGACGGCATCTCAAAGGGGGGAGGTGGGGGTAATGTTTAGCTTAGATGTGGGGTTAATGTTTAATTAGTCAAACTTTATTATTTCATATTTAGAAACTTTGTTATTTCACGTTTGAACATTTAGAACACTTTTGTATTTCATCAAACACTTATAAAAAGTGTTGTTTTATTCCTTTTAAACCGTTTTATCTGCTGGGAATATGAATTGTTAAAAACAGGTTGCTATGAAGGGAGTTTTAAATACAAAAAAAACTTTTTTTTTTCTAAAATATAGCTTTACCGACGCTACGGTGCAGGTATAAGGGGAACTTATAATTTATAGGTACCCCAATTACCTGCGCGGCGTCGATAATGAATGTACTTATTACCTGCGCCGTGCAAGTAATGGATGTACTGATTATCTGCGCCGCGCAGCTAATGACTGTCCTTATTACCTACGCAGCGTCGGTAATGACCGTCCTTATTACCTGCGCAGCGTCGGTAATGACCGTTCTTATTACCTGCGCGGCGTCAGTAATACATCTACCAATGACACAGACAAATGTCGGGGATGTTAAGACAATTACCGACGTTGCGTCTGTGATGCTGAAATTGGCATTGCCGACCCCGAATGACCGACATTCTTGCCGACGCATGACGGACGTCGGTAATTAGTATTACCGACGCAGGCTTTAGTATCACCGACGCCCTACTCTCACTTCCTGTAGTGAACATTCGCTTCAAACACTCCCCCTACCAGCGGTGGTGGGGGCGGTGGCTCAGGAACTCCAGCATAGTTCCTCCCATCACCTCTCCCATGACCCTGCACAAGATTTGCACCTCTTCCCCGATCGAGTACAACTTCTTAAAGCATCCTACATATCAAAACAGTCACACAACCATGAGCAAACCAATTGATACTTCAGTAATTATTCCTAACGAAATAACTCAAACATTTAATAAAATAACTTTAAATTGCGAGGTTTATCTTATACCTGGTACCATTGATTTCCGATATGACTTTTGGATTAGACTCAACCAACCGACTTATATACTAGACACGACTTAGAGCCAATGGCTCTAATACGAACTGTGACGACCTGAATTGTAATATAAAACAATACATTGGAAAATCAGACATGAATTGTACATAAACTTTTAATAAGCCTGCTAAGAATTAAAAGGAAAAATTGGCTTGTAGGCCGTTTCATATGATCAAGTAAAGTTTAAAGTTGTAAAGCATGTGGTAAAAAGACGTCGTGCACCACGGAAAAGTTATTACAAAACATAAACATTATAAAAATATTTACATAAAAGTGTTTGATACTTAGACCACGAATTACAACAAAACTCTACGACCCAAAGACGTGCTCACGTGTTCGGTCGCCTGTCCAAAGTCTTCATACCGTACATCAACGAGCACCAACTTACTTTCACCTTTGAGTAATTGAGCACCACAATACTAAGTGGTTTATAGCACCTTTGAGTATGGCACTCAGTGAAAACAAAAGAATATGAACGGTGTTGTGAAATGCTCTTAACATAATGTACAAACGGAAAAATATGTCTAAGAATGCAATTTATCGGGCAATGCAATGTTAACAAGTATACATGGTCAATCCGTAAATATTTCAATCCCGTACTCTTGTTGAGCAATCATCGTTCTCCTCGTAATCACATTCTACCATTTCCTCTTAGTCAATACTACCTTACTTTCACAATTCCAGCGTTTCAATATGCCCTATACACATCACATCATAATTTATCACTCGAGCCTTCGCTCTTTAATAATCTTCCAGGTTATCAGAATAACCACTTAGCATCCAAGCCATCCACCACACAATGCCTCATAGCTACACAATATCTCACCATGGGTAACGTCCAACATCCACTCACCATTACACGAGTTACGACCCAATTGCCATACATCGAACGTATGAAAAGCATGAATGAAGTGCTATGAAATGAAATGAAATAGTCATGCATGCTTATAATACTTATCAAAAAGAAGTAATCTTGGCTCAACGAGCATAAATAGGCCAATTCCTTCAAGCAGTATATGACTCAATCATAATACACAACTTGCTCGATTTCCACATGACACATGTAAATCATATTCCAAGCATTAAGCTTTAATAACTCATTCACGTACTATCCACTAAGAATAAACGACTACATATCGAGTATATATGAAAATAGCCCCAATTTAGTATATGACTCGATCATGGACTAAGAGAGCAATTTCTGGCAAGTAAATATGTTCGATTAAGCAAACAACTACATAAACACATATTGGTTCGAGCCATCTAGCTCGTTGTGGTCCTCTTGATATCGGTCGAGCTCAAATCCCACTTCCCATCACTTCCTCATGTTTTGATCTCTTACTATTCACAATCCATAGACATCAAACCATTCAAAATCATAAATAGCCCTTCTTACAACAATACGCAAAGAATCGCGAATAACGTCGCCAACACCCCTCCGATTCTTTATATTCTCACCTTCGTAATTGGCCTCGATTGTATCCGCTCACCTTCTTCCTACAACAAACCATTTCACATACATTGGTCTTAAATAAACATCACAAGTCAGCCCATAACATTGACACAAATTTCCGAACCTGCTAAGAGGAAAAAGTCCCACAAACTAGACAATTTTAGGGTGATATTTTCGGCCATTTGGGGCTTAACCAAATATCCATTTGATTAATCTTTCACTATATTTTCCATGAAGAATATATTCATATAAACCCACATAAATTCCAGAATTAAGAGTTTCCCCATACAAGTCAAGAAACCTCAAGAATTACATAAGCTAGAAGGTAGGAATTCCACCATTAATGGAGGTTTAGAGCTCCCTCATGATCATGGTCTCCAATTTACAATGAATCTCAATTTTATAGTTCTTAAGGTTTGATGAGTATCATTTAAAGTTCAATATACAAAATTTACAAATGTAAAAGAACCTCATACAACAACACCAAAGATACCAAACAAGAGAACCCAAGTAACTTCCATTAAAAACCTAGAAATCTTAAAATTCTAGAGTAAGAAATTACCTTGAACTTTGACAAATCTCACTCGATACTTGTATAATCCTTCCTAATATGTTGATACTATAATAAATTAACCCAAAACCCTATCAAAACACCCAAGAACACAAAGGATTGATGGAGGAAAAGTTGTCAAAATTTTGAGGGAGAGAGGGAAGGGGGCAGGCGATGAGGAGAAGAAAATTAGAGGAATTTTTTGTGTTTTTTTTCCTTTTCTTTTCTTATAATTTCATTTATATACTTTTAATTTTCTAAAATTAAAATAATAACTAAATTCTAATTGCCCAAAACTCTCTCCACCTCCTCATTTTATCTCCCAAATCCATCCACCTACAATAATTAGTTTAAGTCCCTTCTCATCCTTTTCTTTGCTACTGTACCCTTGCCCTAAAAACCAATTGCTGACCATCCCCCTTCTCTTAATTAACTATGATTAATAATTTCCTTTTATTAAATTTCTCCACCCACCCTTGGTTAATTTTAACTATGGTTAATTACTAATTAACCAAAACACTCATAGAAAATAATTCCCAACCTTTAAACACTAATTAAAACATACTAATAAAAGTGAAATTTCTACTTACCCAACGTTGGCCCTTACAAGAAGTCATGGGCTAAACTTGGCTTGTCATTAAGAATGCGGGAAAAGCGGAATTGCCTTGAACCAACTTTGCTTTTAAATATAACTTGAGCTATTCTTATATAATTATTTTCATTTATACATTTGTCAAGTTAAAGATCGAGTCATATACTGAATTGGGATTTATTTTCATTTATGCTCAATATGTTTCATATTATTGCTTGACGAGTAATGCATAGTCGAGATGTTAAGGCATAATGCTTGAAATGTGACCTTATATGCTTGATGTGTACTTTAAAAATGTCAAGTGGAAAGATAGAGTCATATGATGATTGGGAATCATTCTTATTTATGTTCGATGTGCTAAAGTTTCATTTCCGATAAGAATTGCAAGAAAGCATGTTCAATTACATTTCATTTCATTCATGCATATCATGTATTTGTTGAATGGCCATTGGGTCGTAACCTATGTAATGGTGAGTGGTTGTTGGACGTTACATATGGTTACCGTGGCGGAAAGTGGGTAGCTTTGAGGCGCTATGTGGTGGATGGTCCGGATACTCGAGTGGCTATTACGATAGTCTGGAAGAATAAATGAGCTACGACTTGAGTGATTCCTGTGATAATTTCTGAAATGCGCATAGTGAGACGCGGGAAATGTATACATACGTAAATGTTAGATTTGAAAGTATGACGGAATGGGGTATCAAATTGATTATTGTTGACTCGACTTGGTCTTGAACTTGAAATTCCAATAGATTGATCAAATATACATGTTTATGTATTCTAGCACGTTTTTATACATTATTAGTATTTGATTCCGTTTGAGCATATCATTCTGAGTATCGCATATCATCGCTTTAATTCTTTTTGCTTTCACTAAATGTAATGCTCAAAGGTGCTCTATATCACCTTTCAGGTATCGGTAGGGGACGTGGCCGAGGCACGGTAGATGGTGCTCGTTGATGCTTCGAGATGGGAAGCTTTTGGATTAGGCTACCTGTTTTAAAAGCCTGAAATATGGAAGTGGCTAGTGTATCATTTTGTTACTTCGAGTCAAAGTCGAGTCTTTTGTAAAGCTTGTAATAACTATGTATATCTTTAAAGAAAGTCTTGTAATAATTTGTTCAGTGCACCACGTACTTTGAACGTTTTAAAGCATACTTAATATTTTGAAAGGGCCGACGTGCCAAATGATGTTAATAAGTTTTTTTGAAGGTTTTGATTTATTCCCATGTCCAGGTTGTTTTATTGTTATGCTTTAAACAAAGTGTCAATGGCCCACACTTTTCGCTTTGCGTACTCACGACTTAGGCATATATAATAAGTCGATTCGTTACACTAACATCTGGTCCATCCTTTGCGACGGTATTTACACGGTGTCATCCATTAGTGATGCATCGCGTAACAATAATGGCCTACATTCCCACGACACTTTTGACGTACTTGGTTTTCGAAGGGTGACGCTTTGTGTAACAAGGTTGGCAGCATTGCTACATTTGTGACACGTCAGGTCGTAATTGATTTTGTTGACTTTTTTACGACACCAGGTCTTTCGTCGCGCAATTGTGACGCCCATAAACGCAATGTCATCAGAGTGAAGGGGTTTTCAACTACGTACGTGTTAGTCACCATTCGCGTCACAATTGGTCAATCGGCGACGCGGCGCGTCGCACTTATTCCATCGCAAAACAACGGGTTTTTTTTAGTTAAAATTGTTTAAATTGTCTAAAAAAAATAAAACATAAATGGACTAAAATCAGCCGAAAATATAGACAAAAGGACTATTAATGGATCAAAACTTACTTGAATTGTTGAAAATGTACGGAAATTAATGGGAAGACCGTCTTTTTTCCCCGCGACGGGCTAAGGTAAGAGGGGATGAGTCTGTTCTAGGATGTGTTTTTTATGTTATGGAGAGAAAAGGATGTTGGCTTTTCAATTCTTAGTTGCATACTTTGTGAGTACGCATTCCATTTAAAAACCACATTTACACTTTTTGAAACACGCATCTATTCTTTTCTAACACATCAGTGTCATGTGGGATGTGTATTTTATAAGTACGTATTTGAACACTAAAATATCAAAACAAGACGATTTTCCAAAATATTTTTTCCATTAGTCTATTGACCTAAATATTTTACATTTTTTATGACTAACCAAACATTTAAGTCCATGTCAATGGTATTGTAACAACCCCAAATTCTCAAAACATGGAAATTGCAAAAATAAACAGAGGAAGCTAAAATTTAAACCAAAGACTCTTCTCATTTAAAAATCATAGCAAAATTCATTCAAAATCGATCAATCTTATTTGTTTAAAACACCAAATCGATTAGAAACATCAATTTAAAATTCTCAACCATTCTCAACTTTTTAAACATAAACAAATGTTAAAATGAACAAATATCCAAAATAACAAAATCCAACCCAAAATACTAATGAGAAGAAATAAACAATGTCGGCGTGTAAATCCTCCCAACCGATCCACCGTTCACGAAACATCGTCAGCTACCAGCTTTCTTCTTCTATTTACCTAAAAACAATAAGTGTAGCATCATGAGGCTATGCTCAATGAGTAGAAAAAGTTAAAAGAAAAGTAATGTCATGAGAAGATTCCTAAGTTCATTAAGTCCGTAATCGACCTCACAACTTCCAAGAAATTCTCTCAACTTTAAAGAAATTCTCTCAACTCCAAAGAATTCAATTTTCTACACAATGTCTTAACTTAACTAATGTCTGCAAACAAAAGTGAGTTTCTCGCTCAAAAGCGTCAAACATGTGTTTCAACGTTTCAACATTTTGAGGTATTCTTCTTATGTGTTTGCAAGACACACAAGCCAACCTACTTGTATATTCTTTCCCATTGATCAAATGGAATGAACCTGCCCCACTAAAGCTGACCTTAAAAAGACTAAAACTCACAATTTCCAATTTCTGAAAAATAATCATTTTTTCGGACTTAAAATCACCTAAAATCACCCAAGATCACAATCCCAACTCAAAATATGATAACCCAAAGAATTTCCAATGAAAACAGCAACACTAGCCTAAACTAGTGTAGTTTTGCTCTATTTTCGGTCACTGAGTGATGGTCTAATTTTCTAAATAAAATCAGCGGTCATTTGGTGCTTATACTAGTTCCATATACATTCTAATACACCTAGAAGTCTCCCAAAAATACCTCACAATTAATCTCGCACAAATGAGCGCTCTTTAAGGCTATTTCCAATCCTAGTGGGCACTAAATCTTCAAATCATAACACAATTCCAGCAGCTCAATAGGACTTAAAACCTCAATAAAATCATGCTAATCATCATACAAAAGTCCATAATTAATCACAATTGATTATAACAACTAATGAGCAAAATTACTCCTTAAACATGCATGTTTTCACTCTTTTTAACATTCTTTAAACTCATACTTCAACATCTCTAAGTTCAGCCGAATTTCATAAATTTCATACTTAAAAGTATCCTTAAAAACTCCCAAATCAGAAAACATAATTCTTTTTAATGAAAAAGAAAAGCTACGCATAATATTAATTAACCTTTATCTAGTTCTACTCACCTTAGGTTCTTGAATTTTCAAAATTCACGTTCTTTTATTTCCAAGAAACTCCACCACCTTGAACCCTAACCTTGAGGTTAACTCCTCAATTCTCCATAAATCTTCCACCAAATGCTTCCATTTGACAAACACACCTACTACGACGAAGAAATAATCGAAAAACCAATTAAATTTGGATGAAACTTAGTAGGTCGGAATTCGTTTTTGCCCCATAACATTTCCTAAAGATTTTGGATTGCTGTCAAAATAATCTCAAAGGAAAGAGGACCAAAAAACTGATCAGAATGGACTACTTACTTGCGTAAATCGGAGTCCAGATGAGGAAGTTATGGGCAAAATACTTCTTGAGATTGTTTTTTGACGAAAATGGGAGAAAAATAAAGTTTGAAGGGGCTGTTTTCGGCTGAATGAAGGAAGAAGGTGAATTTTTAGGGCTTAATCCCGAGTTTTGTTAATTACAAAAATGCCACTACACTAAATCGATCATAACACATTCACCGGAACTCAGAATGATGATCCGTCAGTTGCATTGGAACCGTAATAACGAGACGATCAACATCATGTAAAAATAATAAATTAAACCTTGGTTTTAATTTTGACGTTTGAGAAATTGCCAAAATACCCTTGTTAGAAAACGAGCTATTTTTCACAAAATTTATCAATCCAACTTCATTAGTATTATTTTGAGAGAATTGCAATAATTTCTAAATTTTATACTTTTACTTGGTAACGGGTCGTTACAGTATAAGCTTGCTACCTCTGCTCTTTGATGAGATTTGATGCTTTTATTATTAAAAAAAAAAGTTTAATTATACCTGCCATCCCTATTCTTTTGGGTTTGTGTCAATTTCGTCCTTATACTTTCAAGAGTATCACAAACGTGTCTATCATTTGATATTGTCAATCAAAATCGTCCCTACTGTAAAATAAACAAGTTAAATGTAACATACTCTTCCACATTAATTACATTTTTTTTTTTAATTTGTCACATAAATAAAAACATCACATTTATGGTGAAGAGTTGGAAGAAAAATATAGAAAATATTGGAAAATTGATTAGCATATTATTTATGTTGGAAAAATGGGAGAAATCAATGAGAAAAGTGATGTTTTGATCTACATCGCAAATACAAAATTAAAAATCTTTCTTGCCACCTTTAGAAAATTACCTTGATTAAGTAGGTGATACATTACTTTCCTTTAGATTTTAATTCGTTTATTTTATTTATATTTTTTTATTTTTTTTTTTTTTTTTTTGAAAAGTCGTCTCTCATAGTTTATGGCTTGTTTATTTAAGCAAGTTTTTGAATTAGCAAGTTGTATTATTTTTGACCCGTAACTGAAATTCTCATCCTCGCTGTTGAATGGAATCAAATTATATTTTAATATCCATCATTTCTTCTTAAAAATTGATTTTATTCCATTTGTTTAATTCAATTGGGTCCAACTGCGCAAAAGTTCTTTTTTTAGTTCCAAATTAAAACTTAATAGTTCAATTTAATGTGCCCATAACCAAAGGAAAATAGTTTCGAATGAAGTTTTAATCGAAAGTAGGTTTTATATAATATTTATAAATACAGTATTTTAAAATTTTGAAAATATTATTTTTAATCACCAATTTACACATTAAGTCAATCCCTCAAATATAATATAGTTTGATTGTCATATATCACAATAAATCAGTGATTAATTTTTTTAATTTATGAATTAATATTAATTAATGATTGACTCATTCAAAATTTATTGTATTTATAAATATTAAAAAATAAACTCTTAAATTTGTAATTACTAAAAAAATGTTATTTTAAGTAAAATTATAAGATGTTTCCCACTACTTTATTTATTTATTTAAAATTCTCATTCACAACTTTCAATACCCACCACCAAGACAGCCTACACAACTTTATTTGCATAAGATTTTCAATTGGGTTTAAATGCAAACTTCTCGATTCTTATATTATATTTTAGGGCATTTACAAATCTAGCCATTTTTTTTAGTAATATTTATGAAATTAAAAGCTCTAAAAATATTTATAAATATAGCAAATTTTGATCGGGTTTATCAGTGATAAACATTGAATTATATATTTTTACACTATGTTTATCACTGATAAACACATAAATCATTGTTAATTACTAATAAACATGATAAAAATTGTTATATTTATAAATACTTTTTAGAGTTGATATTTTTACAAATATTGCATAAAAATTTACCACCCAATAAAATTTCCCTTATATTTTATTGCGGAATTTCTCTGTACATTCATAGAGAAAGAGAGGGAAGACTTTCATTTTTCTTTTTTGTTGTTGCCCTCACGTTGGAAGATAGTTTTAGGTACTTTAGCATAAAATGAGAAAGGGATTTTGTTCTTTTGAAATAATTTAGGGAAATTTCATGGGGTAAAAAAATTTCTTTAATATTTATAAATCTATCAGTTTTAAAAGTGTTTGTAAATATAATAGATTTTTAAAAACCCTCATTAAAGTGAATCAAATAAATAAGTGATTATATATACGAAATATCATTTGATATAGTAAATCAGAAAAATTAGTGATTTTTTATGCACCTTAAGTGAAAATCAATGATTATTTATGCAAACTAATGGTAATTTTGTAATATTTCATTATTGAATTTGAGTTTTATACTGTTTTTGTAAATAATTTTTTGGACTGCTATTTTTATAAATATTGAATTTTTTTTTCAACTATATGTGTAATAACCCCAATAGTTTAACCGTGAACAAGTTTTAGCTGCAGACGAAACTAATCCATTATGCTTTTTTCACTTTCCTTCTGATTCATGAATTTAATTTTAAGATAGTACCTAATTATGAAAAATCATACTGTTTATAAAATTTACATAAAATCATATATTTGTTTAATAACTTGTTAATGATCTCTATCTCGTGGTTTATAATTTTAATATGAAACAAAATTTTAAATAGTTTAAGAAACAATTAAATTTATTGTAATTTTGAGTTTTCATCTTCCTAATAATAAATTTATTAACAAGTAGTCATTATTATTTTTTTTAAATTGCTCTAGGTTTTGCACATTTGAATAATAATAGTTGATATAGATATTAATCATTAACAAGATTTAATAGTCAACACCAACATATTTTAAGTGGCACATACTTCATTCCTATAAGGTTTAGGGAAATTTACATGAATGTTATAATTGAGTGAAATATTTACAAAAATGTTAGAAAAAAAAAATATTTACAAAAATATTAGAAAAAAAAAATATTTACAAAAATGTTATAATTTCAAAAGTCGAGTATATCAGTCAATCTATTAGTATATCAGTCAATAATTAATAGTATATCAGTGATATATAATAGTATATCAATAATAGAATATTAATGATCGACTGATAAACTATTATGGATATACTAAAAGTTCACTCATATACTAATAGTTATTGACTGATATACTCAGAATTTTTAAAATTCTAACATTTTTGTAAATATTTTTTTTTCCTAACAAATTTGTAAATATTATAAAAATTTCTAACATATTTGAAAATGCCCCGGAGGTTTAAGGTTCAAATCTCCTCTCTCTTAACTTAATGTAATATTAAAAAAAATAAAGCAGAGATTTAATATAGTTTATATAACTTCTATTTTACTAGCTGAAATTAGTATCTTTTAGTTTGTGATCTTTTAACTATCAGAAATTAGCGAGATAATTTTCTTTATCCTAACACTGCACTTGAATTGTTCAGTGTTCAAGGTTGTTGTTTTTTAATACTTTTCTCTATTATTTTTATTCATATAAAATAATCAAATTTAAAAATAAGTATTTCATGTTCTATTAAGTTTTTGATATCCATATCTATATATATATTTTGAAATGTCATTTCAAATATTTTTTCTTTTTGGGAAACATTTCAAATATTTAATGATTTAACCTGGTTAAAAACTTTAACAGATAACACTAATAATTATTTTGAAAAAATTACGTTAATCACCCCCATGAACTATATAGATGGTAATAAATCAGTAAATCACTACCTTGAAACTTTTTATTTGAATAATTATCCCCTAAATTTTGTGAATGGTTACATTTGGAAACACAAAAATACGTTTAATGAATTACTCCCTTTAAATTACTATCTTAATAATTATTTATAGAAAATCTTTATGGGCCAGGTCCCCAAGGCCTCCCGTCCGGCCACAACTTCACCTTTTACTACGACCTCAGAACTTTAAGGGGCGGATTGAGAAGTTTTTCTCCTATTTAACCAACACCAAATGATTGTAGTAGTACATATCTTTACTTAGTGATCATCTCTATGGTTATTTTTTAGGGTCAAGTTTAATAATTTAACTAGATAATTTATAAAATTAAATTTTTATGTTTCTAGTTTTAAAAGTTTATAGAGTTTATGACTTCAATTGCTCAAATTTAAAGCTTGACGGTGTAATTATTATAACCACTAAAGGTCATAGGTGGTTTTCAATTTTTTCTAATTATTACTTATGTTTTAAAATAAAGGATTTATAATATACTTTTTACTTTAAAAAAATAAATAAGAGTAATATCTTTTAAGAATTGATCTTTTAAAAAAAAAAAGTAAAATTTTAAAAAATGACGTTTCTCAAACTGAGATTCACCAATCTTAAATTGAAATTAGTCTAATTTAAATTGGTGAAATCAAAATCTAGAAAATACAATTTTTGAAATATTTCAAAATATTTGCTTTTTTTTAAAAATTTATCTATCCTCTATCCTTTATTCAGTATTGTAATGATTGAGAATGTTGATAAAAAAAAAAAAAACTCTAAACGAATATATCAGATATTTTTTCAATATTTGAACAACTAAAATAAATTATTAATATTATGTATCATAAACATTAAATAGTTAAATAGCGAATATATTTATCAATTTAAAAATAACGAGTTAGTTAAAGAGTCTTAAAATATTTGGGAAAAAGATAGAGTCAACTGGTATTTAAAAAAAAAAATAAACAATAATTTTCCATTGTCATTTTCAGTGACAAATTAGATATATTTTTTTAAGGTCAACTCTTTTTAAATATATTCAGATACACTTCAAAATTATGGTAGGTTTCTCATATTAATATCAGCATCGATTCAGTCCGAATAATTAATTAATTGTAAATCTAACCAAAAAAAATATGAAATTGTTTATATATAAATATAGCATTTAAAAAAACTAAAATAAATTAAACAAAAGATTTATATTATTTATAAATATTATATTTTTATCAAGTAAAGAATTACTATAATTGTTGTAGAGAGGATGATTTCCGCTACGGTCGTTCACGTGCGTTCTACGTTCGATGCGTCTCCTTGATCTTGAATATATGTGAAACAAGAATAAGAAAACACCGATGTGGTGCCTGTCAAACCATCTCCGACGATCAAGTTAGTAATTTGGAGGCAGTTGATATGAGAATTCTAGAGTAGAATTATGAATGACATCAGTTTTAGGTTTTTTAGAGCACTTTATGTAGAAACTCTATACATAAATGATGTGTTTATCTATGGCAATGTGGAGATAATATCCCTTGAAGATAAGTCTTTATCTCCTTAATCTTTGGTGAAGATATGCTCATATCATTGGATGAAGGAATCCGGAATCGTGGATCAAGACCAGGCGACAAAAATGCTTATGTCCGAGCTAATTTGAACACTTTCGACCTCTTCAGCATTGAACCGGCTCAAGTGTTCGAGATTAGTTGTAGTCCATTTGACATGCAGTATGATCCAAACTCTTCCTTTTGGGTTCGAGCATATCAAGATTGGGCTTTTGGTTTTGAGCCTCGTCCCATGTAAGATTTTACCTCTACGATTTCCTTTGTTTTTATATCTGAGATGCTCAAACGTGAAATCAAGAGGAGGTTTAAATAACAAATTGGGGCAACCTGCTGTCGTAAACAGTTGACACGCGAACAACACTTCAACATTGGATGTTTAAATTCGAAAAATCAGACTTTACCCTTTCTTGCGCATTCTTGCATTTCGTCATCTTGGCACTTCTTACTTAAGGATTCAGAGGCATTTTCACACAGAAGGGGAAATTTCGTAAACTGTTCTTCATTTCAAGTCGGTATTGTCCTTTAAATCTCTAACATACATCAGAATATTTCTTCTAATTTAGACTCATTGACTTAATGCTAGGAACTTCGACTCCTCTTATGGAATGTACTTATAAGGAAATAATTGATAAGAGTGGAGAAATGGTATTAGAATGTATGTTTGTCCTAGTGGAATAGTAATAAACGTCGATGAATATGATGCAGAAACTGCTGCGAGAACCTCTTTCCTTGCACACGTGATACAGAAAGAAGATTTCATGATTCCAGTAACTGAATTGGTGGATGAGAATCCAGATGGTGCTTACCCAGACCGTTTCTCTTCTGAAAGCTGGTATGGGGAGTCTTGTGAGGTTTCCTAGACTTTTAGTGATGACATGAGATTTTGTTAATCTCCTAATGCTTTAGATGATAGTGTCACGACATCCTCGTCCGGAAGGCCAAGTTGATCATCCTTCTTTAAAAGTGCCCATACTAAAGCAATCGTACCTGGATTTTTACCACCTCTTATATCGCATCCCTACTGATGTGGAGATGAGGCTTCCAACCTCTGATGAACGTGTCCATCACGATATTGGTGATGGTTTGACTTCTTTCAATGAAATCTTTTTTTTATTGCGGAGTTAGATTTTCGATTGAGGCGTGGATGGCCTCTCCTTCAAGGGATCTTGAAGTGACTCTTCGGCAAGTCATATCGAATACTTAGAGGGGCTTGATCACCTTATTGGTAGAAAGATTATGGAATTAACATTTGGGATGCTCTCATATTTTTGGTCTTCCAAATCTAACCAGCAGGATATTTTCCGATTCAATTTTCATGGCTCTATTTGGAAGAGGATTGTTATTGGCCTTCCTTCTAATGACAAGAGATGGAAGAATATATGGTTCCACCTCCGTCTTTACACATCTTTTTTTATTGCCTCCAGCCTTCTTCTTTTTTTTTTTTTTTTGCAGATTGAACTTTGAGCAATGTCGTCAGATATTACTTCTTGCAAATAACTGGAAGAAATTGGACAATTTGTCTGGGATGCCTTTGTATGTGAAGAAGAGCTTATACTTACTGAACTTTGGGTTCCATTTAGTCCTGCTCCGTTACCAGGGATTAAAGGTATGGTATTTTTTTTCCCTTTGTGATGATTTTCCTTTCTTTTTAAAGATATCATCTCGTGTAAATTTTGTAGTTAAGAGAAGGAGAAGAAGCTTGAAACTGAACTTTCCAAGACTAAGTATGGCTAAGAGCAACAAGCTTTCTGATTTTGCTCGTGTTTTTCAAAGAGAGCACAAGACTCACCAATCAGCGCAGTCGAAAAGAAAAGTGATTGTTGGCGAATCGCTTCCTCCAATTTGAAGAGGATTCACTCCAAGGCGAAGAGTCTCGCGGCTACGACTTTTAGGACAACACATTCATATGGTATTTGACCTTCTTCTCAACCTGCAACTACTTCATCAGATCTTTCTTCGAGGAAGCCCTTGGTCCCCTTTGTTTATTTTCCTCGGCTTGACATGAAATTGATGAAGGTGGATTCAACTTTCCTCGCCTCTCATCATTCGGGGTCTGCCTTATGTGAGAATTAGATACAGAACTTTCTCTCTAAGGTGGTTTGAGAAAGATTTTGAATTTATTACTCTTCCCCTGTGTTCGGATCATCTTATCTAGAAGTATATGTGGATCAATTGATTTCGCAGGCCGTTTTGGTAATATCTATAACTTTTAGGAACTGTTTTGCTATCTATGCTTCTTCATGAATCTTGCTCCTTTTTTTCTTATGGAATTTCCAAGCATAGTCTCAGATGGCCTATCTACTGAAATTTGAGCAGCGTGATGGTGAAGCGGCTAAACATGCATCCATCGTTTTGTCTGAGAAATTGGATTCAGTAGAGGTGACCTCTACGGAAGTGGCTAGGAGGCTAAAGACCAAATATGGCAAGAATAAGAAGCATGTGACTCATGTAAAGAAGTTGGAGGGAGACTTAGTTAAAAAAAGAAGAGTTGATCCAAGAGCTCCGCTTTGAATTGGGAAACGCTCGAGCTTTGACCGCCAAGGTTACTGCGGATTTTTCCAAATAACTCGAATGCGCTAGTCTCTATGCGGTGAAGATTGGTTGTGATGAGAAGAAGGAATCTTTTCCCAAGGAAGAAAGGTCTCGGTTTAGCCCTGTTAGGAAGAAAATGTCATTACAAAGTTTTAGCCCATTCGCTTGCTTCTTGATGAAAAGGATCGATTGTCTGCTGAAGATGAAGGGACTATAGATGATAGTATGTTCAAAAAAGATGGAGACGTGGTGTGGCATGTCTCTGAATTTTCAAAGGAAGATGTTGTGGATGTTGAGAACATCCCTGAGGCGTGATTGTGAGTTCCCAGGCTATGGGTTCCCTATGTTTGTTCTCTTGTTTGTCTCCCTTTTGTTTTAACGCTACCCAAAATATTCAACTTGGTCGCTTGTTATTCTAACACTAAATATTGCACTTGCAAGGGCAACTCTTTTAATTTTTTGCGCATTTGCATGTTTTGAGTTTTTCTTTGTCGAATGCTTTTGGTCGAACTTTTGAGTTAAGGCTCGAGTTTGGCCATTTCAATCCGAGATGAAACTCTGGTTTTAATCTAAACGTTTGTCTAATTCAGAGTTAAGGATTTTCATTAGGATTTCCCCTAGAACTAGGTCTTTCTTCCTTATCTTTGAAGGGATATTTGTCCAACTTAATGTTCAAGGATTTTTATCTTAGAAGGTTGTGCTTGGCCCGAGCTGGGACTTTCTTCCTTCTCTTTGAAAAGGGTATTTGTCTATCTTAAAGTTATAGTTTTTATTCTTCGATGATTATGCCCAATCCGAGCTAGGTCTTTCTTTATTCTCTTTGGAAGGGGTATTCACCTAACTTAGAGTTTTTATTCTTTGAAGATTATGGCCAGTCCGAGCACGGTCTTTCTTTTTCACTTTGAAAGGGATATTTGTCCAACTTAATGTTAGAGCTTTTATTCTTCAAAGATTATGCCTAGTCCGACCTGGGTCTTTCTTCCTTCTCTTTGGAAGGGATATTCCTCCAACTTAATGTCAGATGATCTTTATCTTTGAAGGTTGTGCCCAGTCCAAGTTGGGTCTTTCTTCCTTCTATTTGGAAGAAGTTTTCATCTAACTTAGAGCCTGAGAATTTTTTATCCTCGAAGATAGTGCCTAGTTTGAGTTGGGTCTTTCTTCATTCTCTTTGGAAGGGATGTTCATCTAACTTAGCATCAGGATATTTTTTATCTTCAAAGGTTTTGCCCATTCTAGGCTGGGTCTTTCTTCCTTCTCTTTCGGAATGGATATTCATCTAACTTAGTGTTAGGATAGTTTGATTCAATCTAATAACATTTATACTATTATTAACAACTTGTGATTATAAAAAGAAAAAAATATATGTCCTAAAGTCGAGATAGCCTTTCGCTAGTAAGAAAGAACTTTGGAGGGTTCAGGGGGCTCCTGGTGGATGGTGAGGGTGTTCACATCATTGGGTGGTATTGATGGTCTTCATCTTCACCACCAGCTTCGTCTTCCTCTCTATCCAAGGGCAGGTGGTTAACGAGTTGAGTGATCTCCATGCGGCGCGGCAACGTTTGAGTCTTGGATTTCGAGGGCAATGATGTCCCTGATCCTTTGAGTTCCATAAAGGGCGTGAATGGAGCTGAGAAAGGCTTTTCTTAACCTATTCTCTACTTCATCCAACCTATTATATAGGCGGTCGTAGAGGTGACAGAGTTCTTCATTCCCCTCTTTTTCATGGTAGAGCTTCTGGTTTCTCCTTCTCAGTTTTTGCCTTAGATCTCTCTGCTTTTGGCATTCTCAGTTGAGTTGAAAACGACGATAGGAAACTTCATTATTCTCGTCCCTCATACTGGAGTTTGGGGAATCCATTTATTTTTGGAGGATGTTGAAGAAGATGAAGGACGTTTATGAAGATGGTTAATAGACTCTAATGCTCATAATGGGGGAAGTGTTTCCTCTATTTTCTTTTGTTTCATCCTTGCTGTTATTGGTCTTATTTGTAGGCCAATGTCCAATTTCCTTTGAGGATTAGGAAACATTTTATTTTCCTCGTGCGTTTATCTAAAGATAGGAAATGTTATCTCAACTTTCTGTGCTATAATAAATGCATAGTCTTATCTGTAGCCTCTTCTGATTTCTTTAATTGGATTCCTCCCATTTTAACAAGGTGACATTAAATGCACTTCTCATTCCTGATATTTCTGCTGCCAGGAGTTCCTCATTTAGTGGAAATAAATTAGAACATTCAGTAGATTTGGTGATTGTGCATGGTGTCAATAATGATGAGATCTATTTTCTCGAATGGGGTTTAGTTCAGAGAATAAATTTACCTTGGGAACTGTGTTTAACATGTCTCGTACTTTCTTTCTCTTTTTAGGAGTAAGAATTTTCATCTGAAGATTTTGTCCGTTTCTTTGAAAGTTTATTCGTACCAATTAGATTTTGTCCGAGCTATTATTCGGTGCTAGATCATTGTTTCCCGCATTTATGTGAACTATTATTTAGTAACTGTCGTATAAATATGAGTTTTTTTTTACTTCCATTTTTCAAATGTGTGTTTACTTAGACTTGTTTTCTAAAAGTTGGAAGGATAGAACTTTGTTAGGACAAAAAATGAATTTTCTTCATTAAAGAATAAAATAAAGGAAGAGCATTGTGTGCTGATTACATTGAAGATAGGTGGGGAATTATAGATATGTAACAAGGCTTGATTCTCCCCTTTTTCTTTTCAATTCTTTTATTAGGTCTTTTTGCTTGCTGATTTCGAGCTTCAATAAATGTATTTGTTGTTCTTTCTTGGCCCCCGCTAATTCGAGGAATTCTATTTTCTCCTTTTACTCCTCTAATTGGACTTTGTCGTATTCCCTCCCTTCAGGTGTGAGCTTTTGCTTTAATTTCTTATTTTTCCTGCATTTTTTTCAGATGGAATTCAGCGATGTCTACCCTTTTCTTCCATTCTTGATTCTCCAGCTACAGAGTATCTCTTTGCAATGTTAGATGCTCAATGTTGAGCTTTAGAATTTTTATCTCTTCTTGGAACGAAAGTTTATGTGGGGCAACTAAGGATGATGAGGATTCCATTTTTTTGATGGGTTGGTTCGTTGAATTCGCCCTATATATATAGTTGAAAAGACATGGGGGTTGGATGTATTTTGGCACGTTTCTCATTGCAACCACCCCTTTCCTCATTTAATGGAAGTAACGCTTTAGCTTGTTGGCATTCCATACCCTTGAAATTCGTTTTTCATGCCCATCTTCAAGTCGATAGGTGCTCGATTTCACCTCTTCGATTATACGGTAGGGTCCTTCCCAATTAGGCCAGGTTTTTCCATCTTTGGGCTACTAAGTATTTTGAAAAACTTTTCGCACACAAAGTAACCTATTTTCATGGGTCGTGGTTTGACCTTTTTATTATAATGTCAAGCCAGGACTTGTTGGTATCCCACTAATTTTATCAAGGCTTTCTCTCTCTTTTCGTCTATGCTGTTTAAGGCCTCAATCATGAGCTGGTCATTATCTTGCCCGTCTTTGGACAATGCACCGCGTATTGTAGGTATTCCTACTTAAGTTTGTATCACGGCTTTTGCTCTATAGGTGAGGGTGAATAGAGTTTCCCTAGTCGTGTTACATGGAGTTGTTCTGTCTGCCCATAACACTCCGGTAGCTATTCAGTCTATCTACCTTTTGACTTCTCTAGCCTCTTCTTCAGATTGTTAAAGATAGACTTGTTGGAGGTGTCAGCTTGACTGTTTTCTTGGGGGTTCCTTGGGGTTAAAAATCTCAGTTGAATGTTCAAGTCTAAGCAGAATCCTCTAATGATATTTCCATTACGTACTATTATCATCAATAAAAACTCATGGTATTCCAAAACGGGTGATTATGTTTTTCCACACGAATTTTTTGACTTGTTCCTCAGTGAATTTGGCGAGTGGCTTGGCCTCTATCCACTTAGTTAAATAGTCTGCGGCTACTAGTAAGAAGCCTCTCTGTCCGGTGGCTGTGGGGAGTTTTCCCACTATGTCCAGTCTTCATTGCATAAACGGTCAAGGTACCGTGATTGTAGTGAGGGTGTATGCGGGACGTGATGATCGGATGTGAATCTTTGGCATTTTTTCGTATCTTCTGGTGAATTCTTTGCACTGCTAAAACATCTAGTCCAAGTAGTACCCTTGGTTTCGAGCCCTATGGAATAGTGAATGTCCACTTGAGTGATTGTCGCAGCATCCCAAGTGGAGTTCCTCATAATGTAGTTGGCTTCACTTTTTTCTACACACCTCATGTATGGGCCTCCAAAAGATCTTATGTACAACTTTTTATTTATTATGGAATATCAGGCTGCTTGAGATTGAATCTTTCGTGCTCGAGTTTTTTCGGGTGGCAGTTTGCAAGAAATTGGATACTCTCTTATGTTGTGATACCAAGGTGGGTATTGGTGTTTTTCCTCTATCTGGGATATTTCTTAGAGCTTGTCCGAGCTTGGCTCGATACTCAGATGTTCTAGATAATAAACTAGAATCATTCTCCTCAAGTTGAATTCTACTATCGATCCGAGTCTAGCCAAGGCATCGATGTGTTCATTTTCTGACCTCAGAATCTAATCCACGTTGAGGGATTCAAATTCTTTGGCTAGCTTTTTGACTTTTTTAATGTATTTTGTCATGTTGAGGTCTTTTGTTTCGAATTCTTTATTGAATTGCTTTACTACTAGCATAGAGTCTGAATGTATCCAGGCTCTTCTTGCTCCTAGTTTGTTCATGCTCTTCAGTCCTGCATACAGCCCTCACTACAACCACAGCTCTTCAGCCTAATTATTTGAAGTGTTAAAAGCGAATTTGATTGATTGTTCTAGGAAGACACCTTTGGGAGTTCTGATCACAATCCCTACTGCGCTTCCTTTAGCATTGGAGGAACCATCAACGTAGATTTTTCAATTAACTCCCATGTCAGTCTACTTTTTATCATTTTAGATTGTATTCTGTTGTTCATTACACATCATTTCTGCGATGAAATCTACTAGGGCCTATCCTTTAATTGCGATCTAGTCTCGTAAGTGATGTCGTACCCTCCAAGTTCTATTGCCCACTTCATTAGTCGTTCAGATGCGTCTGACTTGTGAACGATCGATTTCAAAGGAAATTTTGTTCGTACAATGATTTGGTGGCCTTGAAAACAATATTAGAGTTTTCTTGAGGCTACTATCATTGCTAAAGCCAGTTGTTCGATCTCTGTGTATCTTGTTTTTACACCTAACAGAGCTTTGGTGATGTAATAAATAGGGAGCTGGGCTTTGCCTTCTTCTCTGATTAACGCAGCACTTATTGTTGTTTAGGTAACTGCCAAATAGATAATAAGATCTTTGTCATCTTGAGGTTTTGACAAGAGAGGAGGTTTTGACAGGTTAACCTTTAATTATTCAAAGACTTTCTGGCACTTTGTCCCACCCAAACTCTTCGCATCATTTGAGAGTTTTGAAGAATTGAAGACATTTGTCCGATGAGGGAGATATGAACCTTCCCAATGCGACACGACAATCTGTAAGCTTTTGCACTCCTTTTACGTTCTTAGAGGCTTCCCTTCATATAATCGCATTGATCTGGTGAGGTTTTTTTCTATTCCTCTTTTGGTTAATATATATCAATGGAATTTTTTGGAAGGGATATCGAAAGTGAACGCACTTGGATTGAGCTGCATTACGTATTGGTCGAGGATGTCAAAGGCATTCCTAAGAGGTTATGGATGGTATTCGGCCCTTTCTGGCTTGACCAACATGTTTTCGATGTAGACTTCTATGGTTTTCCCTAACTCTTTCTCGAACATTCGGTTAATGAGTCTCTGGTATGTTGCACCTATGTTCTTTAGTCTAAAGGGCATTGCCTTATAGCAATAAGTGCATTTATTTGTTAAGAATGAGGTTTTTTATTGATTTGCTTGGTTCTTCATTACATGGTTATACCCTAAGAAAGCGTCCATGTAGCTTAGAAATTCAAACCAAACAGTCGCATCCCCTAGCAGGTTGATTTTAGGCAACGGGAAAGCGTCTTTTAGGCAGGCCTTGTTTAGGACTAGGAAGTCAATGTAGACTCTCCACTTCTCATTTTTCTTTCTTACTACCACCATGTTTGCTAGCCACTACAGATATTTCCCTTTATGGATGAAGTTGGTTTCTAATAATTTTTGAACCTCTTCGTCAATAATTTAATTTCGCTCTTGGTTGAATTTTTGCCTCTTCTGTCGAATTGGTACGTGTTTCAAGTCCACTTCGAGCCTGTGTCTGATCACGGTTATCTTGATTCCAAGCATGTCTGTATGGTCCCATGCGAAAGTCTTCCATCTAGAATGAAGGAAATTGGATAGTTGCTCTTTCACTTCTTGGGGTTCTGTGGTGGTTGATAAACTACCAAGCTGTGAATACGAACTACTTGTGAAGGATCAAAGTGTAGTTAATGATTATTTATAATGGACATAACTATGTGTAATGCCTTGTTAGAAGGTAAATTTAAATTTTTGTATAAATTATTAATAATAATTATTAATACCGAGTTTTAGAATTTCGTTTAAAATTTTCTAATTTGCATCCATAGGCTTGTTAGGTGACAAATTATAAGGGAAGGACTCTTTAGCAACTTTGTTGTATTGGAGGATAATTTATCAATAAAGGAAAAGCTTAGGAATTCTTGGAAGATTGATTTCAATCAAAGGTAAAAAAAATTTATCTTCTTCTTCCTATGCCTCTCACACCGCCGCCCCTTAGGGTTTTGGAATTGATGTGTTTTCATCAATTTTGATTATAGTTGATCATCTTGTAAGTGTGGTCAATCGTGGGTGAAGACTGAAGTTAGCATCGTTGTTTCTTAACACTTTGGGTAAGATTTGAATAGATTTTAGTCTTATTTAAATTCTGGATTTTTTTTAAGTTCATGAATTCATAATTTTCAAGAACCCATTTATGCCACCAACTCTTTGATCCCAAACCCTAACCCAAAAGCCTAAAACTCTATTCGATTTTGATCCACCTTGTCGTAATCTAGAAAACGGATGGAATCGATCATCCTGAACCTTGAACCACTATAAAACTGAGACCAAATGGCCCCAGTTCAGCCGCAATAAGGGTAGCAGCCACGACAATGCTATCTCACTTTTAACGGTGAATTGTTTCATCGTTTGGTTGTCCCGTTCTCCAAGCCATTGAACCCAAACCTTTTTGGTTTTGTTTGCTACTGTTTTAGGCTATTTTTTAACAGTTTTAGAACGGTTTTTCATATATGGACTGTAGCGGAAAATAAATTGGAAAACGCTTGCTTAAGGTGAGTTAACAGTTTGATCAACGGTGGGGTTTTAGAGAAATATAAAGCTCAAACCATAGCTTGTATGATTCCAAATATTTATTTATGTTATTCGGGAAATTTAGTATGAGAATTGATATTGGAAACATCCAAAAACCATTTGGGGGAATTTATTTTCTATTAGAACTAGTTTAGGCATTTTTTGACGATATTAATCTTATTTCTGGAAATTTAGGGAGTTTAAGATTATTTTATTCATGAGAATTGATCTTGGAAGCGTTAAAACAGAATTTTAGCCTTTCAGAAGTTTCTACCCGTTTTCGGCAGTTTTTTTATAATTGATTGTTAAACTATTTGGGGATTGTGTATTTTGATTATTAATACTGATATTATATTGATATTGACGTGTGTGTGATGTTAAGAAATTTTGAAGATGTTGGCCTTACAAGTTGTGATTACTAGTATTAAGGCTAAGAGCTTAATACTAAGTTTATTTTTAACTATAGGCAAGTCTGTAACCAGATGCTAATGATCATTGCTCGTATGAATGATTCATTATAGGTTGATTTATAGTAATACCTATAACCAGGTACTAGAAAGTGATAGTAGTCCTGAGCGAACGTCTTTCTTGTGTTGCATGCTAATTCTAGTTGTTTGTTAAATTAGTGTTAATTAATGTTGTTAATTAATGTTCTGGGATCATTAAGTGATCGAGTATGAGAATTTATGGGTGACAGCCTTGGGTATGAAACTGGTGAGGGTTGTCTATTCATGTAAAAGGATGTTTGTAAAAAAGTTTTGAATATGGAATTAGTGATAAATTTCCTATTCATGTAAGTGTGTTGAGACTTGAGTTTAAGTGATGTTTTGAGAGTAAGAGTTATTGGAGAGTGTTGAGTGCTTGGGACTCGATATGAATCGTTTAGGGACTATCTAAATCTTTACCTGCAGATTAAATTGTTTTCTCACTGGCTTTAGCCTCACAGCGCTATTTTTTTCCAGGTAATAATGGGACGAGAGGTGGCGGTTTATGAGTTAGCGAAGATGAGGTATTCATATTGTATGATGGCCTTCGTTTAGTGTCGTATTTGTTATCGATTTTATTGTCATTTCCTTTATCGAATTCATTGACTTAGAGTCTTTGTTTTTATTTTTAACTGATGTTAATTGGGAATTATCTCATGGTTTATTTTGAGTTTTGTGACTGATAGATGTCATTACTATTTTCTTGGTATTTTCTTCTATTAAATAACTACGGAGTTGATACTTTTGTTCTGAAATACTATTTGAAACATTTGTTACTTTATAATCAATAAAGTTATTGTATTTGTGTCTTCCGCTGTTTTATGTTTTATGAATTTAACTCTAAAAAAGTCGGGTCTTTACACTATGTCTATAAAACTATGAGTGCAACTTTGGATATTTATTGGAGTTATCTCAGAGTTAATAAATAAGAATAAATTGATTAAATACTTTTAATTAATTTAATTATAGATCATTGGAGCTTAGTGCTATTTGTTTATTAAGTCCTCGAGCTAACGGATGTTAATGAGATTAATTCCTTTGGAAAATTATTTTAAGTAATTAATTTGAAGTTGTCAAATTAATTCTAAAGGTAGATTAAATAGAAGATTTTATTTAATTATATAATTTTGAAGTTGTCCAAAAAATGGGAGATTAAATAGAATAGTCTATTTAATTATTTAATTTTTAAGTTGCCCAAAATTAACAGGAAATTAAATAGAAGAGTCTATGTAATTATTTAATTTGAAGTTATCAAAGTAAAGGAAAGAAGAATAAATAAAAGGATTTTTATTTATTTATTTAATATACTAAATCTATTAATTATAGAGGATGCTTAAAATACCCTATCACTTTTAATTGGCCAATGCACGATCACTCGAGCCCAATGTTGGATGAAGCGGGCGTGTGAACCTTCCCAATAAAGGCCCAATGTTGGATGCTTAAAATAATAAAGAGTTATTATTAGGTATTTTTATATTTAAAATATCTATGGTTAAATTAATTAGATTAATTTAAATATTTAGATATGGAAATTTATTTTAAACTTAATTTGGTTAATCTAAAATGTGATAGAGAAATATCATAAATAAATAATTAGATTGATTGAAAGATATTATATCATATTTTTTCAAATAAAAATTTGGATATCTTTACTTAATTATTTAGATAACGAAATTTATATTTAATTCATATTTGAAAGATTTTTTGAGATTTTATTTTCCCCTATAAATAGGGAAAGGTTTTTAGAAACAAAACATATAGTGGTCAAGAGTTGAAAAGAAGACTTAGAAAATTCCTCCTTCTCATTCCCCTCTATTTCGCCGCCACCCATTGTGGTGTAGAGAAAAAAAATTATTTTCCATTTCTGTTTTAAAGAAGGATCATGCTCACGCATGGTTCTCCTTTGTGCTTAGTGAGAAAGGTTTATTGGTGGTCCCAAGATCGTAACCAAAGAGGAACATCTAACACTTCTCTACAAGGGTAAGTCTTTTATGCATTATTTTTTATAGTCATATTACACTGCGAGGAAAGGTACCTTCGAATTTCGCTACGCAGATTTCTATTTAGAGGTCTCAATCCAACAGTGAACAGACCCCATATTCCTCTAATCAAGGAACTAGTCATCTCATAATATAGATTATGAAACATTGTTCATTAGAGAATTGAGCACTTATGGAACAAGATGTAATGCAGGGGTAAAATCATCACCCTGCTTAAATTACAAACCTCTGGTGAATGGTCAATCATGTATATAAAAGTTATATCCATTAGTATAACATTGTATATAGGACTAAGAGTGTAATTTTAGTTATATAGGGGAATTATCCAAAGTTAATGAATGGGAATAAATTGATTAAATGAGTTTTAATTTATTAATTACATATCATTGGAGCTCATGTCTTTTGGTCCATTAAATCACGAACCATACTCTACAGCAAATTTTTCATTGGCCTTGACTCTGTCTTGAGCCGAACAAAACAATAAATGGGCTTTGACTTGGGCCTTACTCTGGAGTAAATTTACCCTCTACAGATTTCCCCTGATATTATTTCTAAGTTTGCTTAGGCCTGAAATCAAGTAGAGGTTTGCATGATGAGATCCTGGTCGACTAGGACCTTCCACATAGTGTGTCAGGGTGTGACACATGTTTTCCCAGTTAGAGTGTGAGGGTATTTAAAACCTTTAAAAAAACCAAATAGACGCTTTCTTCACGATTTCGTCTTCTTCATTGCACGATCTTCCTTGTGAGAAACTCTTGGTGTACTTCTAGCATTCCGTTCCCAAGGATTCTTGTTTATCTTTGAATTTTGGGAAGGGAAGCTCTTGAAGCCATTCTTTGTCTAAGGTTAATCTTGCAATTTTTTGTTTTTAGTCTGTTAGACTAATTCTTGCGCAATTTAGGATTGTAGAAATTGATAGAATTAGTGCTTCCATTTATCCATGGCTTTTACTAGAACTGAGGAGTATAAGGATGGTAGAAGGGTGTATGTTCAATCTGATGGTCTTGTTCTTGATGGTGACGAATATGATATTGAAGTCACTGAAAGCCGAACCTTTCTTCGCAAGGCTGAGAGAGAATTTGAGTAAGAGTTTTCATTTTCTGCGTCGTTTGGGAACAAAGACATTGAATAGGTCAGAACATTCTCATTTCAGAGAGGAGTTTGGAACGGCTAGGGAATCAAGAGAAGATTCTGAAGAGACATTCAACGATGATGTGGAGATCAACAACCGATCTTCTCGGTCTAAAAAGGAATGAGTTGATCCTTCCACTTTTTGGAGTTAAAGGATAGTTGGCCATCTTTCTTTTGTCAAATCCCTACTAGCACAAGGAGATTTAGATGCACGTAGTCTTTCATACCGCATCCCCCCTAATATTGAATTGAGACTCCGACCCTGAGGAATGAGCTCATCTTGAGGTGGGGGAAGGTTGGACTAGTTTTATGCTATATTTTATTAGTGTGATGTATGCTTGCCAGTTTTCTCTCGCATTGCAGTTCTCTTGAGAGATCTCAATATAATTTAGCCAAGTCATGTCGAACACATGGAGTGGATTAATTACACTCCTCGTTGTTACCGCTCGATTAGAAATCGACTTGACGTTGGGCAAGTAACATATTTTTGGTCTACTTGGACAAATCAACAAGGCACTTCGAGGTTTCATTTCCATCATTCTTCGGATAGGGAAGTTGTCTCTAGACTAACCACGAGTGAGAAAAGATGGAAAGAGAAGTGGTTTTTTCGTCCAAGGTGATTTAACATCGGATGGAATCGATATTCTGTTAGTTTGGAGAGAAACGGGTGAGAACGAGTGAAAACAAGTTCTCTTTATCGCTTACTTCAGATTGTTGACTTACAATGCCTTATTTTGCAGTTTGGGCCTTGTCTAAATCAGATATTCTTCCTTCTGATCTTGAGGCTTGCCAAAAACTGTTAAAATTTTGGCATTCTTGTGGGAGGTTTTTATTTGTGAGGAAGAGATACTATTGACATGCCTTTGCGTTCCCTTTTGTCCAACTCTTTTTCCTGGGGTTAACAGTCAATGTTTTTTTTATTTTTCCTAGTTCATAACTTTTTACTTTTTTCTCTTGTTTCTATTTGTAATTCATGTAGATAAAAGGAGAATAGGTAGTTTAAAGTTGTTTATTACAAGGCTGAGTATGGTGGATCATTTAAAACTCCATTCGTTTGTGGAAACAGCTCTCGGGTTGAATGGGAAGCTCAAAAGAAGGCTCAGATGGAGAAAAGAGCAAAAAGGAAGAAGGTTGATGTGGATGAAACCGCTCCTCCAATTAGGGAAAAGAAAAGACCTTGTCCTTCTTCCAAATTGAAGTCGTCTATTGGTGCATCCTAGAGAAAAGGTTCATCATTGGCTACAGATGGTCTTGATTTAGCCTCTCCATCTGTCGTCATTCCGAATGAAGCTGCAAGGACGGAGCTAGGGACTCCCTTCGTTCATTCTCCTAGGCCACTGATAGACTTGGTGAGGGTTGATCCAGCCTTTGCTTCTTATCATATTTTTGTATCTGTTCTAGAGGAAAGGTGGATGTAAGGTCTCCTTGCAAAGATGGGTTTTCAGGATGATCTTGGACAAGTCTCACTTTCCCCAGTGTACAGACTATATCATGTGGATGAATCTGTAGATCGACTGACCGAGAGAGCTATACTGGTGAGTATTTTCTGGCCTTTTCTATTACCCTTTTCGTATATGTTTAAATTTTTCTTGCCTTTAGGGGTTCCATGCTCAAGCTCAGATGGTCTTTCTATTGAAGATTTCTCTACGTGAATGTCAATCAACTAAGCAATACCTTGCGCACGTCTCCAAGAAGTTGGTGGAGGCCGAGGTGCGATCCACCAAGACTTCTAAAAGCCTAGAGGCTGAGCTAAAAGAATCTAAAAAGTTGCGGATCAAGGCGGAGAACCTTAAATGGGAGAAGGACACAAAGGACAAAGAGCATAAAGAATTACTTGTAATGAGTCGTGCTGAGACAGATCGCGTCCAAGCTAAAGCTGAGGACAGGGTCGTGAAATATTGTGCGATTGTCGAATCCACTGGTCTCCATAACGCTAAAATTAGCCTTGATGAACTCAAACTCTCTTTCTTTAAAAAGGAGAGGTCCCTCTTTAGTCCTATCAGGAGGTCGAACACCGTGGAGGAATTTGTTGATTTCTGTAAATTGTAGGAGAAGGAAGAGAGAGGCTTTTCTTATGAAGGCAATACTTTGGAGGGGAGTATGTTCGAGGGTGAAGAAGATGGGTACACCGGTACTGTCGCCTCAGAGCAGGGGAGCATGATTCTGTAAACTCCTAATGACGTGATTATTTCCCCACCATAGTGGTATTTGGTGAGTTCCTGATATGTGGGATCCCCAGTTATTCATTTCTCACTTAGCCTAAATGTTGTTTTTTGAATTGCCGGAGGTTTTCTACCTCTGTTTTTGTTTTCCTCCCAAAACTTTGAATCTAAACTTGTTTTGATGTACGGGTAGTGTTATTAGATTCAACTTTTCTTTACTGGTGGTTTTTTCTACTTTATTTTCGTGATAGTTGCATTTACTTGGTATATGGCATAAAGATTCTGTTGTTTTTAGTAGAAAGTGCCTAGTCCATGCTAGAGCTTTCTCCTTCTTTCCAGGGTCAAAATGCCTAGTCCATGCTAGGGCTTTCCCCTTCTTTCAAAGATTTGAAGGTTAGTGTGCCTAGTTCATGCTACAACTTTCTCCTTCTTTCGAAAGTTAGTGCCTAGTCTGAGCTAGGGCTTTCATCCTTTTTGGAAGGGTGAATTGCTTAGTCCGTACTAGGGCTTCTTTCCTTTTTGGAATGGTAGAATGCCTAGTCCGTGTTAGGGCTTTCTCCTCCTATCGAAGGTTAGAGTGCCTCTTTTGAATGTTAGCACTGGGCTTTCTTCTTTTTTGGAAGGGTAGAGTGCCTAGTCCGTTCTATGGCTTCCTCCTTATTTCAAAAGTTTGAGTTCCTAGTCCGTGCTAGGACTTTCTCTTTGTTTCAAACGTTAATTCCTACTCTGAGCTAGGGCTTTCTTCCTTTTTGGAAGCATAGAATGCCTAGTCTATACTAGTGCTTTCTCTTTCTTTCGAAGGTTAGAGTCTCTAGTCCGTGCTAGGGATTTTTCCTTCTTTTGAAGATTAGTTTTCCTAATTTGTTCTAGGGTCTTCTCCTTCTTTTGAAGGTTAGTGTCTAGTCTAAACTAGGGCTTTCTTCCTTTTGGAAGGGTAGAGTGCCTAGTCTATGTTAGGTTTTTTAAACATTAAATCTCTTAGGAAAAGTTTGAGGGTCAAATAGTTCCCTTTTTATTGATTTTCTTCTTGGATCAAGTAAGTCCTCATGGTTTTAGAGAGAGCTTTGAAGAATTCAGATGCCTGCTAGGATTTAGTGGTGAGGATTTAAGGATCTTTGTCCTCTTTATCATCACCATCATATTCATCATCTTCACCGTCCGAGGAGTCCAACTCATTGATTAGGCTAGTTAGCTTCGTGTTCAACTTGACCGTAAGTACGGAAGTGTGATCATCGAGGTTGCTGGATCTCCTCAGCGATGATTTCATTGATCTTCCAGAGAGTCCACAGAAGATTTGGGAAGTGCGAGGCAGTGCACTTTTTCGCTTGTTGTCTACCTCGATCAGCCTCTCGTACATTTCAATGTAGAGGCAACGATTTTTATTTTCCACCTCTTTCATCTGTTGTATTTTTTGTTTCTTCTCCCTCTGTTTTTGCATCAATTTTCTCTCCATTCTTGAGGTTTTGGAAATTCTCATTCAAAGGAAATTGATTTGGAGATAATCGTTGTTGGGTTTTCTTTTGAAAATACTTATTGGTTGGTGACTTTAGACTCGGAAGTGAGCGGAGTGACTTTGAAGTTTTTAGTGAATTTGGGTGGAACAAAATAAGATTGAGTATATTTAGAAGTCTTGTACGACGAAATTGGAGAATTTAGATGAAAGTGGAAGTTTAAGATACTTTGAGTAGTTTTAGATCAAAGTAGCTTAGAGGTTATTCTTGAAAGTATTAAAGGTTATAGAGATTTTGAGATAAAGTTGGGAATTGAAATTACTTTGGGTAGTTTTTGACTAAAGTAAAGTAGAGGACATGCTTGAAAGTTAACTCGCGGATTATGGTAACGACTTGGAAATTATACTTGTGAATTAAGGTAATTTATTGACATTCGTGACATGGTGATGTTAAACTTTGATTTTGCTTATTTTGGGAGTTAAGAGACATCGTGGAACTTGGCACCGGTGATGTTAATGGCTAGGGTTTATATAATCTTATTACCTTGTGTTAGGAATAAGGATTGTGATTTGATGTGGTAATAACGTGGAGTATGGAATTCTAATGGTAATACGATTGATGTACTAGGGACTTTTGGTAAGAGGCAGCACTTTGATAAGTACAAAAGATAAGCATGTCATTGAGTGTAAATGTAGTATGATTGTATTGTTTGTTAGTTTTTTGTGTTGAGATGCTCATTTAATGAACCGATTTATAGTTACTATGTGATATGATCTTGGGGTATAACAGGGTCATAGATGAAACAGGCTATGAGCGATGTTATACGAGGAGATCGAGATACTATGTGATGTGATCTTGGGATATGATAGGGTCATAGACGAAACAGGCTATGAGCGATGTTATATGAGGAGATCGAGGTACTATGTGATACGATCTTGGGATATAACAGGGTCATAGATGAAACAGGCTATGAGTGATGTTATATGAGGAGGTCGTGATCTTGTGATATAACAGGGTCATAGATGAAACAGGCTATGAGCGGGTGTTATATGGCAAGATTGGCAGATATGTCGAGTTCATATAATGAGCATCCCAACTTGTTTGCTAGTTGTTATGTAAATACATGTGTATCCTTTGTACAAGTGTTTGGTTTTTAATGGTATTACCTTATGTGGTAATATGTGGCAACTTATGGTAATTCAAGATTTGGTAGTATGTGATCTATGATTTGGTAAGACCATACGTGTTAGTATGTTGATGTTGATCCATACGATAACACGTTACAATGAGATGTGATTTGGTAAGACCGTACATGTTAGTATGTTGATGTTGATCCATACGGTAACACATTACGATGATATGTGATATGCTAAGACCGTACATGGTAGTATGTTGATGTTGATCCATATGTTACACGTTACGATGACATCTGATTTGGTAACACCCTACGTGGTAGTATGTTGATGTTGATCCATACGGTATCACGTTATGAGGAAATATTATTTAGTGATATGATTTGGTAACACTGTACGTGTTAGTATGTTGAGGTGGTAACATACGGTAGCACGTCACGAGGTATTAGATGTGGTATGAGATATGGCACTAGATATGGTAACGTCGTACGTGGTAGTATGTTGAGATGGTAACATATGGTAACACATTACGTGGTAACTTGATGTGGTACGAAAATTGGTATTAGATGTGGCTTGTTATGATTCGGAAATTGGAAAATTGATTGGTGTATGTTTAGGATGAATTGGAAGTGTAGAGTGGGTAGTAAAGAGCAATTTAGGTCGTTGGACACAATTTTCGGTATGGAATTTGGTTCATAGGATTACTGGCTTTCATTTTATTCTCACTAGCATTTTTATGCTAATGTTGCTACACTTATTTTTTTTTCAAGTACCTCTCGATGTAGGGACGTGGTAGAGGAAGGTGGTGCTGTTGATTTCTCGAAGTGATGAATGGACAAGAACAGGGACACTTTTGTTTAGTATTCATGAAATGCTTGTTTCATTTTATTCGGAAATGTGAGTGTTTGTTTTAAATTTGTAATGGTTTATGTTTATAAGTTGTTTTTAGAAGGTTACTTTCAATTAGAATGCGCATTCAACTTTTTATCGCTTTCTCTGGTTGTGAACTTTGTAAACAGGTTTTGGTTAGTCTGAATTTTAAATGTACTCATGCCATTTTTCTTTAAAACCAAGTTTTCCGCTATGCATTTGAATTTAAAGGATTTAACGGATTTGGGTCATTACAGTGTGTGTGTAAATATATGTGTGTATATATATAATTATTATTTTAATTTAAAAATCAGTAAAAACTAACATTGTAAATTTAATAAAAAAAATTATTTAAAAATATCTTTCCATTTTTTAATTAATTTTGAGATTTTAAATAATTAAAGGAATTATATTTTTTACATTTAATTTATTTCATATAAATTGAATATAAATATTGCATTAAAATAAATTGTTGTAGTCTGTAATTTTTTGAGTTTATTATAGATTACAGATTAACTCATAAATATTAATTAACGATATTATTTTCACCAATCTCAAGATATTTATAAAATATAATCAAATTATTATATATTTATCATGCTATTTACTATAGGAAATTTCATTTTGAGTCAAAATTTCCCGAAAATATTTGTAATATCTAAGTATTTGTAAATATAACATCTAAAAGAAACCTTCATTCATTTGAAATAGGGAAAACAGTGCAAGTTATAAAGTGAGACATTAATTACATGCGCGAAATATCAATAATATTATGAATTAGTAAAATCAATGATAACCTATTTGGTGAATCACATTATTACAGACATCGAAATTAGTGATCACTTGTGTAAGGCTGGTGGCAATTTTATAATATTATATGTGTGAATTTGAGATTTTTTGTTATATTACAAATAAGTTTTTTTTGCTACTATTTTTGTAAATATTAGGTTTAATTCAGTTATATTTATAAGAGCCATGTTTCCTTTTACATCATCAAATACTAAACGTCATCTAACCTGACAATTAATAACTATTTTGTATATTTTAATTTAGAGATATAGTTAATTAAAGTGGAAAATTGTAATTAAAAATACAATAGAATCAAATATTACATAACTTAATTAACTCCTAATTGTCATTATTAACAATTAGTTAGTAGTGAGAATTGATTAGATAAATTATTAATACTTGATAATTAATTATTTGAGTAAAATAATTAAGATCTAGACAGTTGATATATAAGTGGTGATTAAAAAGGTCATATTTTGTAAATTTAAAGTTTGGTAAAGGTAAAACTACAAATAAGACCCCCGTGATTTGGTCAAATGCATGAACACCCCTATAGTCTAGAATTTACAAATAACACCCTTACAGTTTAAAATAGTGCCAATGTGACTCCTTCTAATCCAACGTCGTTACCTTCCTTTTGGCCACAACTTCTATGTTTGAACCCCGATTCTGGTGATTCTAGATATTTTGAAATTCTCATTTAAGCTCTACTTTATAGTCACTTCAAAACTTCTAATGATTAATAAACAAAAAGGGTATATGGCTTCAATCATACCTAATATTTTGATGATTGTAAACTCTTTTATTTTTTTTGAAGATTTCAAAGTTTTGAAGTGACCATAACGTAGAACTCAAATCCAGAATTTCAAAATATCTTGAATCATCCAATCGAAGTTCAAATGAATAAGTTTTGGTTAAATAAAGTTAACGGCATGGGAGGGGAGATATCTCATTGGTATAATATGGAAGTACAGGTGTGTGATTTGTCATTTTTAAACTACACGGGGTATTCATACGTTTGACCAAAACCACAGGGATCTCATTTACATTTTACCTAAATAAATAATGACATAATTTGTAATTTTTAAAATTTAAATAGGGATAATATAGACATAAAATGATTAAAAAAGTATTCATTCTTTTACATATTAGAGATAGAGATATTTGTGGTCGAAATAAGATTAAAAAGGTGAAAAATAAGTAGGATTTCGTGTTTATTAGTTTATGTTCTATTATATAAATTAATTAATAGAGTCTATATTTGTTATTAAAAAACTAAAAAAAAAATTGATATATTTCCAAAATATTTTTTAAAGTATAATAGGAAAACCAACGTTTGAACCCAACTCCAATATTATGAGAATTGCTCAAAACACATTCAATGTGAGAAAAACGGTCGATTGAAAGTTTTAAATATTTAAATCTGCAGTTTACATTATTGAGGGAATGTATGGGAATTAAAATTATTTATTTATTTTAAATTAACAATAAATGAGGATAAGAAACTGTTGAGCTTCTCTTTGTTCAAAGTAGTAAATAAAGTTTGGTAATAATGGAAGAGCATGCCCTAAAAGTACCACCACATTGAATAAGGGACAATGGATGCATGATCTAACTCATTAACTAGTGTTTCATTTTCTTTAACTGACAGATTCCTCAGATAATTTAATTTTTCTTCTTCTTCACTTAAATAAGAACTTACATATTGTGAACATGTCGCAGCTATTCCATAAATCTTAAGAAAATGCTATTGGATTTAGTATGAAGTGTATATATATATATTTGTTACTTAAATTTCATGTGAATAAAAAATAATTGAATAAATTTACAATAATATTTTCTTGATTTTTAAAGAATAGTATAATCAAAGTATAAATTAAATTAAATTACTTTTTAATATTTAGAAAAACCGTTTTTATTATTTATTACCTCGTTAATAATTAGTATGAATTGAATGATTTTTCTGAAGGGATTGATCTACTAAATTAGCGGAATATCATTTAGTAATCTAATTAACGTTTAATTAATGATCTATTAATATCATGCAATTTGTGAAAAAAAAACATGTAGATTCATGCTCGTTTTCGAAAATAAAAAGTATTTTTATTTATATTGAGTAAAATATGGTGAATTTGTTGGAGGTTTCTTTACAGCATCAAATCCTTAGCAACACCGGATCTTCTATGTTATATCCCGATCAGTCAATCTGATTGTGGGATCGAACTTTAGAAGAAATTTGTTTTTTTCTTCCCAGTGTAATAGCCAAAATCGGCAAAGGCAAAGGAGAGGAGAAGGGAGAACTTTAAATTTCTAGGGAATTGAATTGTATATTTATGAATCAATCAAACCTTCTATTTATAGGCTAATAGAAAATCTAATCTCATTAAGATATTCTATAAAGATAAATACATAAAGAAACAAATGTTCTCTTTCCATTATCTTGGAATTTTCGAAATTGCCATAGATAAATAAGAGTATATTTTCTTTTCTTTTATTTAATTTATCTTGGGTAAATAAATCTATGTAATTATTTTAGGATATAATTCAAACAATTATTTTTCCTTAAATTATATGTCATGGCCGAAAATAACATAATAAATAATTAATTTTAATACATACAATTTATTTAATTAATTATTTTGGGTCAATTTCAATTGGGTTTAATAATCCAATTGGGCTTGAAACTCTCTCTAAAATTAATATGTCCAACTTAATTAATTTATTTATTAATTGCCATTTAAAATAAAGTACTTTATTTAAATAATTATAATATTTATATTTTCTCTCGACTAAATATTATCAAACAATATTTCATTATTAATTTTCATTTAAATAATTTTCATTATTTAAACAATTAATATTAGGGAAATTTCATTGGGTAGCAGATTTTTATGCAATATTTGTAAAAATATTAACTCAAAAAAGTATTTGCAAATATAGCAATTTCTACAATGTTTATCAATGATAAACAGTGATTTATGTCTTTATCAGTGATAAACTTAGTATAAAAATAGGTAATTCAATGTTTATCACTGATAAACCAGATCAAAAATTTCTATATTTACAAATATTTTTTTGAGCTTTTATTTTTACAAATATTACTACAAAAATTGCTAGATTTACAAATGCCCCATAATATTAATTATTAATTTCCATTTAAATAATTTTCATTATTTAAACAATTAATTTCCATTAAATAAACTCATTATTTAATTAATTAATCATTCTTATTGATAATATTTTATTATTAATTATTAATTTTCGTTCAAATAAAATTAATTATTTAAACAACTAATAATTATCAATTAATTTCAAATTATTAATTACCATTTAAATATACTCAATATTTTCATAATTAATAATGTCTAATTAATAATATTTCATAATTCATTTCCTGTTTTGTAACGTCCCGTGACTTTTGGGGGTAAATTTTTTTTTTTATTATTCTTATTTATTTTATTTATTTATTTATTTTTAAAAATAAAGCTTTTAAGATTAGTTTAAATTCAGAAATTTCGATTTTAGTAGTTATTTATATCCGAAATTGTTTTTAATCGTTTTAATACTTTAAATATGTTTCGGTGACATTAATAATTATTAACGGGTCAATTAATAATTATTAATCACCTTTAGATTAGTTTAAGAGCTTCGGGTTTCGTTTTTAAAGCAAAAGTAAAAGAGGGACGTAGGCGTCATTTCCCAAATTGTTAAATATCTAAACACTATTCCTCCTTCTCTTTAAATAAGCCAAAATTAGACAAAATATGAAATTTTCTTCTCATTTTTCATCCCAAACCCGTAGCTTAGAGAGAAAAAAAGAGGAGAGAAAGAAATCGTCACCCCGGCTTCGTTTCTCGTCCGTTTTACGTGATTTCGGATGCGTTGGAAAGCTCTCGCCGAGACCTTTCTACCCATCCTAACAATCGAGGTTTTCGCTCGTTTTCTCGAGGCTTAAAGGTATGTTAAAGTTTCTTAATTTTGATGTGAATAGTGTTTTAATGGTGGATTTGAGTTGTAATCTTCGAATTCGTTCACCGAAGCTTGAGGGTTTCATTCGGGGAAGTCTTTATAGTCAATTTTAGAAACTTTCCCTAAACCCTAAAACCGAGTTTGAGCCGGAAACCCGTCCCTTGTGATTTTCCCTCTTTGGGCTATGTTTAGGATGTTAGGTTCTTTTTGTTTTTTCTTTTTAGTTAATTTTTCGAAAATGGATTAATATGCAAAACCCTATTTTTCGGTTACCCATTGATTTTGAAAACCTCCAAAGTATTCGAAACCAACCCAAAACACCTCTAAAATGCATAAAAGCCGGAAAACCAAACCCGAACCCCTTTTTCCCTAGCTTGGCCGAGAGCTCCATAAGGGTAGAATCCGGGATTTTCGTGGTTTTATGTGTTTAGATGTTGTTTGATTGCTTTTCGGTTAATTAATGTAATTTAGGAATAATTCGTTTGTAGGATTGTGAATTGATCGTGAATTTACAACCTCGGATTATTCGGAGCTTGTCTTCAAGCTAAGGTGAGTTTAAAATGAAAGTTAGTTGTTTTATGAATTAAGTTTCGTTATGTTATTGTTTATCGAAGTTAAGCGGGATTTAGCTTCTTAGAATTTAAGTTTGGTTAGAAACTTTAATTCGGAAGTTAGTGGAGGAATTTTGGAACTATAATTAGTTCGATGAAAAGGAAACATCGGAGTGGTTTGAAAGTGTTACAAAGTGAATTGGAGATGATAGAGGAAAGTGGAATGAGAGTTACTTGAGTGGTTGAAAGTTAAAGTAGCTCAAGAGATACACTTGAGTGTTAACTCGTGTAATCTAGATAGTTAGGCTTCGTAAAAGCTTAGTAGGATTCTTTGAGATTAGCTAACTTTTAGGAAGCTTAACAGGATACGATGATTGTGATATGGTAATACCGTACGGGCTTAGTATGTGATTTTGATCCATATGGTATACCCGATACGATGATTGTGATATGGTAATACCGTACGGGCTTAGTATGTGATTTTGATCCATATGGTATACCCGATACGATGATTGTGATATGGTAATACCGTACGGGATTAGTATGAGATTTTGATCCATATGGTATACCCGATACGATGATTATGATATGATAATACCGTACGGGCTAGTATGTTGATGTTGATCCATACGGTAAATCCGTTACGATGAAACTTGTTTGGTAATAAAAGTAGTTAATGTTACATTTACATATTCCTTAGAATTGTGTAGTAAGACTTAGTGATGATTGTGCTTTACTTTAAGTCTTTGTTTCTATCTTATGGTATCGAATGACGAGTACGGGTAGTATGTTATTTTCGTTTGTTTGTATGGAAATTGGAAGTGTGGATATGGGTAGTAATGAGCATTTAGGCCTTTGGACACGATTTCTGGTATGAAATTTAGTTCATAGGATTACTTGCTTTCGTTTTACTCTCACTAGCATGTTATGCTAATGGTGCTACACTTACAATTTTCAGATAAACCTCGAGCTAAGAAGCGTGGTAGAGGAGGTGGAGCCGCGTGACTAATCGAGATGGTGTATGGACAATACTAAGAACTCATTTTTGTTTAGCATTCATTGAAATGCTTGTAAATTATTCCATCTTTACATACTTGTGTCTTTTTGAGCCCGAAAGGGTATTTGTGTAAAATATGTCTATGTTTTATGGTCTAAATATCTTTTGGTATGCGAAATTCCCGATTTATCGCTTTTTCTGGAAATTTGGGTTGTAAACAGGTTTTGGTTATTCGATTTTTAAACGAACCAACGCAGTTTTTCTTTAAAAGTCGAGTCTTCCGCTGTGCATTTGGAGGTCGTGTCTATTTAGTCCCCGCAATTTCAATTTGTGTCTAAATGGTCCTGGAGTTTTGGATGTCATGTCTATTTGGTCTCTGCGTTTCCAATTTGTGTCTAAGTAGTCCCTGAGTTTTGGATACTGTGTCTATTTGGTCCCTAGATTTTCAAGAACTATTAGAAATAAGTTTAATTGGTGCTTAACTTAACGTATTCGTTAACTTCTTATCATATTATTGACTTAATGTTGACATAACATGTTTAATTGGTCAAAATACGAAGATCGGAATAAATCTTTCATCAATCTAGGCCTAAAATTTGACATAATTATTAATCTCATGTCAGTATTTTGATCAATTAAACATTTTATGTCACCATTAAGTCGATATTATGTTAATGAATTAACAAATTAAGAAAGAATTAAACTTATTTCTAATAATCCAGGGACTATTTAGACACAAATTGAAAACTCGAGGACCAAATAGACACAATATTTAAAACTCAGGGACCAAATAGACACAAATTGAAACGCAAGGACCAAATAGACACAATATCCAAAACTCAGGGGCCACTTTGATACAAATTAAAAACGTAGGGACCAAATAGACACGAGCTCTAAAACTCAGGGACCAAATGAGTATTTTACCCAACAATTAATAATGTTTATAATAACTACCATTTAAATATACTCAATATTTAAACAATTAATATTGCATATTAAAGTAATTCACTTTACTTAAAAATTTTCATTTCTTCTACTTGATTTCATGACTACGATATTTGGGTTAGCATCAGGACCCAATGGACCTATAAATCCTGGGCTTAATAATTAGTCAATTAAGTGATTAACTCATAATCAGTTAATTACTTAATATCTAAGTATGAATAATTCCAATATAGATTCATAGTTGAACTCCCCTCACTACAGATGAGTTATGTCCATTTAGTTTATCTTTATTTATATATATCTTTGATATATCCTACACGTGGAACCCTCATAATTTCAGGCAGATTAAATTTATCGTTTTGCACCTGTAATTATCGCTTTATCCTTGTGTTCCCGCTGATTCTCCAATGAACTTTATCTTTAATCGAATTAGAGATAATGTACTTCTGTGATCAATAGAAGTCATGATGTCACTTGTTCATATCTCAAATCAGTACATCAAGGGAGTTTCCTAAAGTTCCTAAAATATTTTGGTATCACACTGATACCGTTAATTTATAGGAAAGTTATGAATTTCATCTCGTGAAAATACGTTCCCAGCTACTTATCTAGTTATGTTACCAAAGCAAGAGTGTATTGAGCGTTCTTACAGATCGCTCTTAACTATGTGAATCAAAGAACATAACTCCATAAATAGGAGTCCACATTTCACTCACGATTGAGATCTATCACGGTTGATAAACTTAGTTTGATATTCGATCATTTCTCGTAAAACGGTACTAATGAGAAATTTGATCAAACATCGTGGTCCTGTCTTATACAATCAACATTGCATATGATACTTTCATTTCAAGTCACCCACAATAATGATCAGGATTAGATCATTTGTCTATAAACAAAATGTGAAGCCATCAGCAGTGTTACCAGGATAAGGTTCCCAAACGTTATCCATTTACCGTAGACACTTTTAAGTTACTCATCTCGACTTTTAATCATCTTGCATGACTCACATACTTAGTCGTGATTTCATAAGAGTAACTTATGGTTTTACTGTTTGAATTTTTTATATTAATATATTTCCATATATTTCTAATATCATTAATTGAATCAATTTGGATAATATAAATAAATTATGTTTATTTATTTAATTTATTCAAAATAAATTATCTTTATTAAATAATTACAAGTTCTAGGACACCATTCCTAACGTTTTCAACCTAAAAAATTAAATAGATTAAATTTTATTAATATTCATTTGATTTAATTTTCAATAAATTCAATACCATTGATGAACATAATTTTTTTAATTATATGTGCGTGTTTGAACTTTGTGCCCCCCCTGAACGCCAATCTTGGCTTTGCCGCTGTTTATGATGTGTTTGTTAAGGGGCCTGGGTTTGTGATGCTTGTGAAATGAAGTATGAGTTTTTGTGTCTGGGTTTGTAATATATGAGAAATGAGAATCCATAGAGAAAATAATGTGAGTTTATTGGAAAGGTGTCAAATCCAATAGTAAATTTTAGAAAGTGATGTTAATACTAATGGAAAAGAATTGTAAAACAAACATGGTAATGAGTATGTGAAACCCATTCTCATTCACAAACCTCGAACCAAAACACCCGTGGGGGAATTGCTTGTCCAAACTTTCGGTAGGGAATGAAAATGGTTTCGTAGTTATTGAATACAAAGAGTTGATTGAGATTACTAAAAAATGTTATTGAATCTCGCACCCGTAGGTTCTTGGTCCTTGGAAATAATTTATTAACATACATAAGGGTATTTTGTACCCTTTCAATTATACAATAGTTATAGAGATCTGTCATCCTTTAAATGATAACAGCTGTTGTGGGTGAAATTTCATATGAACACGTGGAATTGTTTAACTTGATATAGCAATGCACGTAGTAAGTACGACGTTACCTAGTAAGGTATGTGTATGTCACCTTGTAAAAATGACAACGTCGCCTAGTAAGGTATGTCTACATCTCTAGCAGACTACACACCTGAGACCAATAAGTATAAAATTGAGAGATGACACGTGGCTTAAACCACACATGACACGTGGTTGGGAGGTAACACGTGTCCCGATCCCGACATAACCAAACAATAAATCATTGTACTCAAATTCACTTTGACACTAGCTTTGCTTGCTCTTAATTAAGCATCAGTGGGTATGTAGGCCGACACCACATCGGTACTTTGTTTTTTCATGTTAAGGTACATTCACTGCTCATCACCTACGCAGTACACCACCTATGTACGCAACATCTCTAGTGCAATGCACTACTTCTGACTCAACTTATCTTCTTAGTTCACTGCATCCATTACAAGATAGTTTATTACTACCGACCCTGCATGTAACCCGATCTATGACCCAAAACCTTATGCATAGCCTCTGTATTAGAGATAAGTGGTTTTCTTGACTCCACCTTATCTGATCCGTCAGCTGCATCCTCGCTTTCGGGGTTCTCGAGCGGGGTAATATACGCTACCATCTTTTCCTACATTACAAAAAGAGAGAGTTATGTGATTAGTATTAAAAAAATATTAATAAATGACATTAAATCAATTCAAATTAAGAAATAAACTTACATGTTGTTCCTTGGACAAGTTGCTCACACACTAATTCTTATTTTACGAATGTTGTTGCTCAAACACATCCACCCAAGTTGCATCTGGATTTTCTTGAGTCTAATATATTCGTTTAAAAAAAGTTATGCTACTAAATATGTGAATTTACAAACAAATGCATACCATCTCGTAATGCTTTTTTGCGTTCGATTTGGAACCTCACTTATGCAAATATAGGAGTTGCGCTCGAGACTTAGAATTTTATTCTGACAATTTCTACACAACACAAATTTAGGTAAATAAAGAGATGAAATTTGAACATATGAGATGTATATAATACGAGATTACCTTAAATTCTAGAGAATCAAACTTTTCCAATAATTTCTTCCACTCATCTTCAGACTACACTCGTTGAAGCCCCATGCGTCGTGCCTCCTCTTCCCATACTCGTCAATGTTTCTCCTAAAATCTTGATAGAGTTCATATCGAAACTCTCTTTCATCAGCTATCATTTGAGCATTTATAACATCGTAATGATCGCTATTGTTGAGATCGAGATCAAATTGATCCTAACCACAAACAAAATAAATGTTCAGTAGAGAAGTAAAAATAAAATTTATAATACAGACACATTATTTTACAAATACTTATAACAATACAATGTCTAATCGAGTCTGGAATCTCTCGTGGAATTAAGTTGTATTGCCTATGATTCGGGGGTACGAGCTGACGTATGAGTACGCCTACCTCAGTGATTAAATTTTTTGAATCCTCTCCAACCACCTACTTAAGTTCTGGGGATATGATAACTTTCTTCTTACCCTCACTCGGCTTCCTTTTCCTCATTGGCAAGTTTTTTGCAATGCCACATCTTGGCACTTTGCTTTGATCTGTCACTACAAAATCAAGTATTACATATTATGTATATATAAGAAAGACTGAACATATTTGTCAAGTAAGAATAATTCAAACCTGAAGTAGATGTCGGCAATGCTAAGTTTGTCGATACACCTGAAGTTGAAGATGGTATATGATCCATCTGTGATGGCGTAGGTGAGACTGTCTTCGAGGATGCCTCTCGGATCTCTATCCGTCAACCACGTCGAGACGGAGTCCTCCTATTTCCCGGTGCAATGGGTTGTGCGTCAATCTTTTCTTTCCCCTTACCATTTCCTTTCTTGTTGGAAAAAAAAACATAAGTTAGAAAAATCAATTAAGTAATGTACAAAGTAAAAAATGGTAAGTGGGCCCATTACTGACTTACTGTCGGTAATGGAGATGCATTACGGGAGGCGTTCTACTAACGTGGCGTCGCTAGAACTGCATTGACGGTGATGCAAAAGATTTCCATCATTGACGTGGTGTCGGTGATGAAGGTAGTACTACCGACATGAAATTAGGCGTCGTTAGTACAAGTGTCGGTAGAACTACGTCTTCTTGTAGTGATCCGTGGAAGTTTACCATTTTTATGCAAAAATATTTAGCGTTGTCGATGAGAAGAGTATATAGCTAAGTGCTCTATCATCAAGGTTGAGTTGATGGGGTCATATGAATCAACATGGTGATGATGTAAAGGACAATAATAACTATATCTCGCATAATAAAAGGTAGCAAACTCGTAGCACTAGAGAGTAAGGACGGACTGCTGAAAATCATAATGTAGTGAGAGTTGCACCCGTGCCACGTAGACTAACAATTCCTCATTATATCACTTTCCAAAACAAAGTACATAAAGTCTTTTGTTAATATCTTCCCACCTCTAGTGAATAATGATAGGTAAAGAAAGCTCACGCAGTCTAACCATTACCTCATTATTTCCCCCACCAAATGAAAGGTACACGCTGCCCCTACATTTCTCTCATATATGTATCACAGTGATTATTGATAATACCAGATGATGTGAGCACACGCAGTCCCAACATTATCTCATTATCCACCCCCTCCCCAATCATGCAAAGTACATGCAACCTTTAGCATTGATCATGATATATAAATATATATGTAAGCATAAAATGAATAATACCAAACAATGCAAGCACATGCAGTCTGTGCATTGTCTCATTATTCCTCCCCTAATAATAATAATACAAGAATAAACATAAATATAGCCCTAGAGTGTAATTAAACATAATTAACTTTTCAAGTAACACGAAGGAATTGTAAACTATCATTGATGCCTATATCATTAGTTACTTTTCTTTGCATAAAACAAAAAAGTACACATAGTCTCACAATTCAGAATTTCCATAAAAAATCCAAAACCTGCAAATCTATAATGTCTCATAGCAGAAAATAGAGTCAAGCCATAAGGCCTTCAGATAGTCACATGATATTATTAATGTCAAGCCAATCAGCCTTCAGATAATCACATGACAATATAAAAGTCAAGCCAATCAGCCTTCAGATAATCACATGACAATATAAAAGTCAAGCCAATCGGCCTTTAGATAATATCAAGTTATTAACTTAACATAAAAGTCTCATTTCCTTCTTTTAATAATCAAGGTAAATTCCATATTTGATTCCCTCGCACATCATATTATACTTGGAACCTTCAAATACCCAAAATCATCAAGAAACGTCCAATTGAACGTAAACATAGAATTTCTAAGAGTTAGCCGTTTCCACCAAAAGATCCATAAGTTCACCCAACTTACTTTAAAACTAACTCCCAAGCCTAAACAAGTTAGTACACTTACTTTAAACCTCTCATTTCCAATCTCAAACTCAACTTCCGATCAATTCGAATCGCTCAACAAATTCAGTTTCTAAGTTTACGTTAAGTTTTATTTATCCTCACCTTGAATGTTCGAGTCAAAACAAAGTTCCAACGAACGATCAAAGAGCAATCGACACCGATAATAAATCAATTGAAAAACATTTTAAAACCCATAACTAAGATGAGAAAAGTGTGATTCTCAGGTGAATAGTGATTTCAAATTAATAGTGTTTTTAGTGAATAGTGTTTTCTGAAATTTCGAGCTCAAAATCGATAAATTTCTTGATGGAAATACATGATTTCATCTTAAAAAATCATTTAGAAATAAAATAAACAAAATAATAGGAAAAGTTTTAAAAACTCACTTTTTAGGGGTTTCCTTAAAGAACGAGAATCACCACAAAGGTAGGTTGGATAGATAGCCCACGTCTCTAGAAATTCAACACAAAAGAAATCATCAAAATCGGTTAAGAAACGAAGAAAACCCAAGGGCTCAAAGAAGCTTGATGTGGGCGGCCATGGATGAGGAGAAGAGAAAGGATTTTTTTTCCTTGCTTGGTCAAATGAAGGGGATGATTATGTTTTATTTGTTTTAAAGTAAAAGGAAAAATTATGAAAACGCCCTTCATTTGCTTATAGCTTTTAAAACTTGACCCAACGCACTTAAACTAGCTAAAAGGTGATTAATAATTATTAATTTTCCTGTTAACAATTATTAATACGCCTAATACTAATTTAAGCTTTTAAAGTAATAAACATCAAATAAAAATATATAAATTATAAATTAACTAGCTCTAAAATTAAATTAAATGCTTTAAATTAAATAACTAAAAAAATTACCTTGTAAAATAACGGGACATTACATCCAAACTCTCAAGAACGTAACTTTCAACATTGCATTCAAACTATAACGATACTCATAACCTCTTACTCATGCTAAAACTCACAAATAAGCCCTTCTAACCTCAAGAACTTACATGCTAAGTACGCTCAGTCTCAACATGTTTCAAACACCAGTTAAATAATGCGAATAATGATGATAATGTAAGTACACGCAGTCTCAACATTATTCATTGTCTCGCCTAGACCATGTAAAGTACACGCAATCTTTACATCAAATATAATCAACATCATGTGAATAATGACAGATAGTGAAAGTACACACACTCTAAAAGTATTTCATTATCTCACCAAACAGTGCAAAGTACACACAGTCTTTACATTTTCCATATATATGTATCACAACATTTATGGATAGTACCAGATAATATAAGCTCACTCAGTTTCACATTATCTCACTATCCATCGGCTAAATCATGCAAAGTACACACAGTCTTTGGAATTCCTCATGATACATATATAAACAAGCACAAATCAACGATAATGCAATAACACATTGAAATATTTTAAAATTCCACAACCATAAGCAAATAGTCAAACCATTAGTGCCATCAGATAAAAAACATGCAAAAGAACTAAAATCAGAGTTCCATTTACAAACGCTTAAGGAAGCACAATTAGCATAAGGAAGAAAATCTATAAGCCATGTCAAATCATTCTTCTATAGCTTCCAAAATCCCACAAGAGAACTATGATATTTCATCGAAATCGATTCATCCAATATTAGTTGTTATGGAAATGAATAATCTCATAAATAACCCAAGAACACATAAAATCATCAAATAAAAGGTAATGCCAACATCGTTCATTTTAGTCCAAGAATCACCCAAGGCATAACAAATTTTTATACTCTCAACATCCTACAATATTAATGAGTATGCTCTAAGTCACTTATTTTCAAATTAAACTTAACTCTTGATCATATGAATCATTCATCTAATTTAGTTTCTAAATTTACTAAAAATTCTATTTATCCTCACCTTTAGCAACACAACCAAATTCAAGGTACAAAACAAGCATCAAGTGAGCAATCGAGCCACACCTACAATTAATTAGATCCTAAACATATTAATTTAACCAAACAAATATCAAACGACACGTAAAATGGAAAATTACGGAAAACAACCTGGGGAGTCCTTTATGATGGCCTCGGCCAAAACATTCTTGGTGATTTTCCGGGTTTTGAGTGATTTAAAGGAGATCCGTGTTGGTTTTGGGTAGTTTCTAAAATATATATAGTAATGGGTAAACTAATTTAGGGCCCTTGGACACGATTCTCTCACCCAGTCTTAAAGGAAAACTCAAAATAAAATAAGGGGAATGAGTAAAGGGTCCATGGTTTTGTGGCCTTTCAAGGGATCTTTGGTATCTGAAATTTTGAAGCTAGGGATTGAGGAAATTCACAAATAAAAATAGCATTGAAGGTGGTTTTAGTTCAAATCTTCAAGTTTGAAGAATAGAAGTTGAAGATTATTTGTAACGTCCCGTTATTTTGAAGTGATTTTATATTTTATTTTATTTATTTATTTATTTATTTTAATTAAAGTATTTAAGGTTAATTTGAGAGTAGTAATTTCGATTTTAGTAGTTAATTTCGCCCGAAATTCTTTTTAACTGTTTTAATTAGCCTAATTTAAATTCAGTGACATTAATAATTATTAATAGGCCAATTAATAATTATTAATCACCTTTAGATTACTTTAAGAGCTTCGGGTTTCGATTTAGAAGTCAAAAGTCATTAAAGGACGCAACCGTCATTTCCGATTTCTTAAAAATATAAAGTTACTATTCACTTCTCCTTAAAAACACATCATTGACCAAAAGTTGACCAAAAAATCATTTCCTTTACTCTTCAAAACCGTGGCTCTCATGGTGTGGGGGCAAATTTTTGGTTTTTCTTCGTTTCTCGACGGATCGACTTGATTTCAGTTGCATCGGAAAGCCCTCGGTCATAGGATTCTTCTCCACCTAGCAATCGTGCTTTCCATCCGTGTTCTAAGGACTTCTCGATAAGTTAAAGTTCAAACCCTAAGCTCCAAATAGTGTTTTAATAGAGTTTTCATTTTGATTCTTCGATTTCTTGCCGAGGAACTTGATGATTTTAATTACGGGAGTTGTTTTTAGTGATTTTGGCAACTTTCCCTAAACCCTAAAACCGAGTTTCAGTCGAAGCCCTTCCTGTTTGAATTTTACATCGTGGGGGTTGTTTTGGGGTTTACTTTTATTGATATAATGTTTATTGGAATTAAATTCGGGAAATCTTTTATTGTTCAAAAACCCGAATCATCGATACCCATTGAAATCGGGAACTTCGAAACTACTTGAAATCAGCTCAAAACACCTCTAAAGTGCCTAAAAACCAGAAAACTGAACCCGAAACCCATTTTCTATAGAGGGGCCGAGAGCACCCTTAGGGTTTTTCCGGGGTTGTTCATCGTTTTGAGCTTTTAGATGTTAATTGATCGATGCTTGATTTATTAATGATCGTTAGATATACTTTTAATTGTAGGTGTTTCGGATCGTTGATTGATCGTGCTTTCGAAGACTTGGAGCAAAACTAATTTGGCTAAGGTGAGAATAAATAGGATTTAAAGTAGTTTTAGAAACCGAATAAGTTGAACGGTTTGTAGGATCGGAAGTTGAGATTAAGATTCAAATCTAAGAGTAAAAGAAAGTGAGCTAGTGACCTTAAGATTAGGAGCTAGTTCTTTGACTAAAAACTTTGGAGTTTCTCGAGGGAAACATTGAACTTTTGAAAGTTCTAAGTTAGAATCGTTTCGGAGATTAGAATGGATCATTGGAAGTTAAAGGATCCAAACTTTTAGATAGAATGGTAAAAGGAATTTGAAAATAGAACCTTGGACTTTATTTTAGGAGTTTAGAATCCTTGAAAGTGAAGATTATTGTTTAAGAGGAGATCTTACTTTTATTAAAATATCGGAAGTTCGATTTACTTATTTGTTCTTCTGAAATTCCTATTTATTTACTTTATGCATAAGGACATCTATGATCCTTTTACTTTATGCACTTTACTTTAAGCACTTTATCTTTATGCCTTTTCGATTATGTTGAATGTTTATATTTACTTTACTTGCACTCGAAAGGATAATTCATATCATATCATATTGCATAATCGATTATTGGGAGGAATAATGAGACATGCTAAAGGACTGCGGGACTTTGCATTGTCTGGTATTATTCGTTTTATATTTCCGTATATGTATATGAGGAATGCTAAAGGACTGCGGGACTTTGCATGATCGGAGGAGATGAATAATGAGATAATGATGGAACTATGCGAGTTCACATTATCTAGTATTATCCATAATTACTATGATACATATACGAGGATACAGGTGTGCATTGAAACCTGTATTCGGTGGGTGAGATAATGAGGTACTGATGGACTGCGGGACTTCATTTCCTGACATTATTCACTAGAGGTGGGAAGAATATATTGATATTATATTGATGTAAAGGTTGAGTGCCCTTTACACTTGTTGAGTGAGATAATTAAGTATTGATGGACTGCGGGACTTCAATACTATCATTATAAGCATTAATGATGTTATATTAATGTAAAGGTTGTGTGTCCTTTACATTTGTTGAGCGAGATAATGAAGTATTAAAAGGACCGCGGGACTTCAATACTGTCATTATAAGCAATTGATGTTATATTGATGTAAGGTTGTATGTCCCTACACTTGTTTAGCGAATTAATGAATAATGATTAGACTACGAGTGCTAATATTATCATCAATTAATCGCAAACTGTGATTGTTGATTATGTTAAGTCCGAGTCAACTTAACATTATTATATTAAAAATAACGGGAAGTAAACTTTTGATAGCCTGAGTTGCTATAGAGAAAAGAATTGAACATTTTGTATGACATACATTTCTATAAAGAAAAGTAATGAAATTGATGTATAGCCAAGTGCTATAGGAAAAAAGAATGAGATTGAATTGGATAACAAGAGAATACAAGGGCGTATTGAACCTTGTATAATTATTATGTGATACATATGTAAGAGAATTAGTTAATCAATAAATTACATGTGTAAGAGAACTAGTTTCTCACTAAATTGGAAGATCTCTTATTTGGGAGAATAAGATTTTATGTAAACCTTGTATATAGTATAAGATATATAAAGAAAATGAGATATAAATGCTATATGCATTTATGAAACCATACCCAGAAATGCTTGGAATGTAGTTCCACGATTATTGGAGAATTGGTAAGAAAAAGTGGAACTCATGATATAAAACTCTTTGAATGGATTGATAGCAAAGAGTAAGTTTGTTATTGGACACAAATCCGGATGCGGGTTTGGGGTCTAACTTTACTTTTTATTTTGTTTATTCTCACTGGGCTTAGTTGTTAGCTCATGATATTACAAACATTTTCAGGTGTTCGAGGTCATAAGAGAGGAGCCGGTGCGGCTTGATCGAGATGATGATGACGCTGAGATGGACTAGATGTCATTTAAAAGTCCCGGGGGCTAAGCTTATCTTATTTTGTTTTATTTTCGGTCTTTGAGATGTAAATTTGTTATATGCTCTTCAGAGCTTTTTATTTCACTTTTATATTATAAACCTCTTTGAACTCCTGATTGGAACTTGAGTTCCTTGTGTTTTAGATTTCGGAATTTAAATTGTAAACAGGTTATGGATAGTCCAGGTTTTAAACATATCCATGCCAATTTTTTATTAAATTTAAAGACTTCCGCTGTCAATCTGATTTTAAATTATTTAAAAGAGTCGGGTCGTCACATTATTACCCCAAACTCACTCTTAAAGGAAAAGAAAGATAAACCTGTGAATAAAGAGAGAAATCTCACCCTTGAGGTCCCTTGAAGTTTGGGAGAAAACTTCAAGAGTTATAGATCCGGAATCCTCGTCACAAGAGCTTTCCAAAGCATATAGTCTTAAGTGAAACGGAGGAGAAACAAGGGTTAGGGTTGTAGAGATGGCGGTGGTGCTAGACAAGAGGAGAGGGAGACCTTTTGTGTTTTCTTTTCTTTCTTTCAAATGAAGGGGATGATGGAACCCTAATCAATTAGATGACTAGAAAGTTCCTTGCAAAAAGGCCCCTCTAGTTTTTTATTTCCTTTAAAATGAACCCCGAACTCTTACAACCATAAATTAGCATCTCAAATTTAATTAACTCAATTCAGTTAACATTTCAAAAGTTTAAATTAACAAAAGAAGGTCTAAAGTATTTAAATTCTAATTTAACTAAGTTAAATTATTTAAACTATAGAGAATTAAATACTTTCAATAAAAATCTACCTCTAAAATAATGAGACGTAACAATTTTGAATTCCATCTTGTGTAAATGTGTTCCTAGCTATTATCTCATTATTTTCCAAAAACAGGAGTGTATTGAGGTTTCATAGATCACTCTCAACCGTGTGAAGAACATAACTCTATCAATAGAAGTTCACATTTCACTTAGGATTAAGATTTATCACTGTTTGATAAACGTAGTTTGATAGTAAATTATTTCTTGTAAACGGTTAAATGATATATTGATCGAATCATCCTGGTCCAATCTTACACAATCACCATTGCATATAATACTTCTATTTTCATGCCATCCACATGAATGATCTGGATAAGATCATTTGTAAACTATTCAAAAAGGACAGCTATCAATAGTGCTTACACGATAAAGTTCCCAAACGTTATCCATTTACAGTAGACGCTTTAAATTACTCATCTCGGATTTAATCCTCTCGTATGACTCACATACTTCGTCATGATTGCATAAAAGTAACTTTGGGGTCTTAATATTTGAATGTTTGATATATATATATATACATGTATGTCTCATTTCATCAATGAATCATTATAGATAAAAAGAACTTTAGTTTATTTATTTAATTTCTTCAAAATAAATTATATTTATTGAATAATTACAAGTTCTAGAATATCATTCCTAACACATGAAACTCAAGTCGAAGTCCATCTTTTCATTTAAAGACCTCCATCAATCTTTTATAACTCGGTTCGTTTGTAGAAGAGATCATAAGAAACAAGCCACACACATTTTGACTATGTGTCAGAAGTTGAGGGAGAGCCTCCGAGACTATGTGGTGAGATTCAACAGTGAGGCATTGAGAGTGGAATGTTACAGGGATGACATAGTTCTAACTGCTATGATGGTCGACTTGAAAGATGAAAAATTCTTATGGTTTATAAGAAAGAAGACGTGGGCTAAGTACACCGAGCTCCTTACTCGATCGTAGAAATACATGAGCATCGAAGAGTTGCTCAGTTGAAAAAAAAAACTTCGGATGAAGGAGGTAGTATTTAAAATTTGGAGTATAAAAGAAAGAGCTCACTTGAAGACCTCACCTGGATGACTGATTGTCACAAAGATGACAAGAGAAAAAGGTCGAAAGACCAACCTAAGAGGTTGAGTATTCCTTTATGTAAGTTTCGAAAGTACACGCCCACTACGGGCCTTGTTGAATAATTACATATGGAGATCGAAGATAAAAACTTGGTTTAGTGGCCCACTATGATGAAGGCAAAGTAAAAAAAGAGAAATAAAGACAAGTATTACCTCTTCCATAAAGACTATGGTCATAATACTTGTGACTGTTTTGATCACAAGGAAGAAATTGAGACCCTTATTTAAATTTGATCAGCAAGATTAGAACTAAGACAATCAAGAACTACTAGACAAAGACATAAGAACCATCTTATAGGGCCAGACTAGTGAAGTAGAGCCCAAGCAAAGGGCCATACCTTAGAAAGAACCATGTTAGATCATTGATGTAGTAGGCTGAGACACCAACACATTGATCAATTCTCAACTACAAGGCTCTACTTTACCTATGAATTGTCAAGCATCATAGGTTTTATTTCAGTAATTTTTAATTGTAATTTTCTTTTCCAATAAAATTTCCTATTGTAAGAATTTTGAAACTCAATAAAATGGGAACACATCCATTCTACTGGAGAGAAAAATGGATGAGCAATGTCAACTTTTTTTGGTCAAAGGTAATTTAAAGAAGAAAGGGAATAGTGTTTAGATATTTAGGAATTTTGGAAATGACGGTTACGTCATTTTATGACTTTTGACTTATAAAACGAAACCCGATGATCTTAAACTATCCCAATGGTGATTAATAATTATTAATTGGCCCGTTAATAATTATTAATACCATTAAAACGAAATTAAACTAAAAAGGTAATTAAAAGAACTCAAACCGAAATAAACTACTAAATTCTAATTTACCGATAAATAAATAAACTTTAATTACTTAAATTAAAATAAAATTAATAAAAAAAATTTTATCACTAAATAACGGGACGTTACAGTCAACCCCCCTAAAAAGGGCTTCTCGTCCCCGAAAAGTAAAACTCAACATAACGTGATAAAATAAAATAGTAATCTGCTCCAAAATTAAACAAAACAAAAGCCAATGGCCCACGATTGTCAAAATACTAGTCAGTACAGTACCTGCAGCCTGGGCTTCCTCTCTAGCAGCAAATACTTGAGCCTGATGCTGAACAGGTGGAGGAGGAAATGGCGGTGGTGGAGGTAAGATCTGTGGTGGTGGAATAACAGGTGGAAGTCTAAACTGCTGTGCCTATCCACCCTGACCTCTACCCCTGTACTGACCTCTGCCTCGGTCCTAACCTCTGCCCCTAACCGAAAGAGCATAAAAAGCAGGTGGTGCCTGATATGGTCTCTACTGAACACCCTGACCCGGGTAACCATACTGTGGTGGCTGTGCCTGATGAGTCCTACACTGTCTAGATATGTGACCCTCCTGACCACAAGTATGACATCTCTGTGGTAGGATTCATCTCCCAGCATGATGACTAAAACAGTTTTGGTAATAGCAGAAAGGTAGTCCCTGAGCCATCGGCTGTCTAAAATGGATCCCGCCCCGAGCCTGCTGCTGCTGCTGTCTCGGTGTGGTAGTGGTACTTGACCAATATGATCGTCCTCTGCCTTCCTCTTATGAGAGGAAGTCTCTCCTGTAGCAGCTAGTTTGCCTTTCTTCTCCTCAGATGCCAAATCCAAAGAAACTGCAAACTCTAAAGCCTCCTCGTAGGTGGTCGGACGCAAGGTGCGTAGATGACCCCTAATCTCGGCTCTCAATCCCACCAAAAACCTCTTCTTCTTGTTCTGAGGGTCAACAATCTGTCCAGGAGCAAACCTAGACAATCGATCAAACTCCCGCTCATATTCTGTCACTGATCTATCACCCTGTTTCAGGGTCAGAAACTCCACCTCTAATCGATCTCGTAAATCAGCTGAGTAATATTTCTCATAAAACCTCTCTCTAAATACATCCCAAGTAACCTCCATAGTAAGAGAAAGTGATCTATGAAGGCCTCTCCACCAATACAGGGCATCATCAACAAGAGAAAATGTGCCACAGTGGACCTTCAGCCGGTCCGGGCACTCAATAAACTCAAAGGTTCTCTCAACCCTATCAATCCATAACTCTGCAACAGATGCATCCAAAGACCTACCATCAAACTCAGTAGGTGCATATCGTTTATACTCTCTTAGAGTCTTAGCAGCATCAGTGACCCCTACCTGATCAACTGTTATATCTCCTGCTCTCGGTGGAGGTAAAACAGGCAGAACGGGTCTACCAGCATCCCGTAGTAACTCAAGATAAACATCCTCAGCGATGTAAACTCCTCGCCCCTGAACAGGAGGCGGTATAACAGGAATCACAGGTGGAGGTGGTGGTGGAGGTGTAGGGTTACGGGCTCGGCCTTTACCCCTCACAGGAACAGCCGCCCTCACTCCAGCTCGTCTAGCACCCCTTCTTGGAGGCATACTACATTATAGTCAATATAACTTGATAAGTTACTAGTAAAAGAGGATTCACCACTCCTTTACCAAATCGAAATAAAATGCGAGTTTAAAGATAAAGGTCTAGGAATACCTGGTGCTGCTGATCTCAGATGATGACTTTGAGAATGGACTTAAAACAAAACATGAAATACAAATATGCATCGCATGTAGTCTACAGAACCCGTCGGCTCTGATACCAACTATGACGACCCGTCACTTTTAAATAAATTTAATTTAGAAAACACAGCGGAAGTATTTATTTTAAGAAAAATTGGCGTGGTTTTGTTTGAAAGTTGGCTAGCCAAAACCTGTCTGCATCCTAATTTTTCAAATCTAATAAAATCACATGGAACTTTAAGTCCCAATCAGGAGTTCAAAGATTTAATACCATAAAACATAACCATAAGCTCTTATGAGCTAAATACAACATACAAATCTTTAAAGTCTTAAAAATTCACAAAAATAATTACATAAACTTTACATCAAAAGAGTCCATCTCGAGGTCAACATCCCTTGATCACGCAACACCACCTCCTCTCCCTCGACCTCTTGCCAGGGCATTACCTGAAATTTTTGTAATATCATGAGCTAACAAATTAAGCCCAATGAGAATAATAAGCATAAAAAGTAAGAATAGACCTCAAACTCGTATTCCGATTTGTGTCCAATTTACCTGACACAATCAAACCTAAAGTTCTCCAAACTTTAGGTAATTTCATTCTAAACTTTCCAAAGGATGATATTACTAACACTCATAGTCAATACTCATCCATCAACAATGTTATGACATAAGTAAGAAAAGTAAATATACTTTGCACATCATACAACTTCTCGATTCTCTCTTTCATCTATCATAAACATGAATGCATGAGAGCATCTCGTAGGACTTCGCATTTGCCCTTTTGTGCGTGAATGAAGGGTAATGAGAACATCCCGTAGGATCCCATTCAGCCTTATGCATGAGGAAGTAATGCGTCAATCCTGCACGATACCATTCAACTCCCTATGTATGAAGAAGTAATGCGTCCCGTAGGATACCATTCACTCCTTTTGAATCTAGAAGTAATGAGAACATCCCGTAGGATACTCATTCAATTTCTTTTCTTTCACATTCTTTCTTTTCTCTGAAGGTGATGTGAACTCCACGCAGGGTTCATCAGTCTTCCTTCTTTTCTCTTTTACTTTATTTTCTCTTCACTTTCATTTCTTTTTCACTTTCGTTTCTTTTTCACTGAAGGTGATGTGAACTCCACGTAGGGTTCATCATTCTTCCTTCTTTTCTCTTTCACTTTCTTTTCTTTTCACTTTCATTTCTTTTTCACTTTCGTTTCTTTTTCATGAATGGTGCGAGAATGGTATGATGCAATATGATATGGATATGCTTGCATATCCTTGTAAAAGTAAATAAGTAAAGTGCGGAATTAAAGTAGTTGATGCAACCATAAAGTAAAGGGGCATAAGTAAAAGATATAAAGTAAATGACATAAAGTAAAATAGATAAGCATCTTGGACGAAGGATATGTAAATCAAACTCCGCTACATTAATACAAGTACATTCTATCTTAACGATTAACCTATACCTTCCAGGATTCTAAACTTCCAATATAATCTGAGGTTCTATTAACCGTTCTATATAAACGTTGGACCTTTTAACCTCCAATGATCTAACCTAAGCTTCGAAACGAATCTAACTTAGAATCTTCTAAGATTCAATACTTTCCTCGAGAACTCCTAAGTTCTCACTTAAAGGATTAACTTCTAATCCTAAGGCCACTAACTCACTTCCCTCTAATCTTAGATTCGAATTCTATTCTTAGTTTCTAATTCTACAAACCTTCACACTTATTTGCTTTCTATAATTACTTTAAATCCTAACTATTCTCACCTTAAAGTAAGTTAGCTTCGCTCCTAAGTCCGGAAGAGCGATCAATCAAGCGGTTCGAAAACACCTACAATTGAAATTATATCACAAAATCAATAAATTACTAACTATCGATCAAACAACAACTAAGCGATCAAAACAATGAAAAACTCAACAACCCTCCCTAGAGGCTCTCGGCCCTCTTAAAGAAAATGGGCTTCGGGTTTGGTTTTCCGGCTTTTAAGCAATTTAAAAGTGTTTAGAGTTGGTTTTAAGCAAATTCGATATTTTCGATTTCAATGGGTATCGATAATTAGGGTTTTCGAACATTATGCCCTTTCTCGAAGTGAATTTAAATAAACATTATTTCACTAATTTATAACCCATAATCAAACCCCAAAAGGTAAATTTCAAACGGAAAGGGTTTCGACTGAAACTCGGTTTTAGGTTTATGGGAAATCAAGTAATAGTTACGCAATAAGTTTTCCATCAACATTCAACAACAAAGGTTGAAGGGGATGAGGGTTTTGGCCAAGAACTCAATAGCTTGAATCAATTTCCATGGAAACACTATGAAAATTCGAGATCTAGGGCTTACCTTAGAGAGTTGGAAACGTTCCAAGAGTGGAATGGGTAGAAAGGTCTCGGCGAGAGCTTTCCAACGCATCCGAAATCACGTAAAACGGCCAAGAAACGAAGCCGGGGTGACACTTTCTTCCTCTTCTCTTTTCTTCCTCTTGTTGCTCGGGTTTGGAGAGAAAAATGGATGAGCAATGTCAACTTTTTTTGGTCAAAGGTAATTTAAAGAAGAAAGAGAATAGTGTTTAGATATTTAGGAATTTTGAAATGACGGTTACGTTCTTTTATGACTTTTGACTTATAAAATGAAACCCGATGATCTTAAACTATCCCAATGGTGATTAATAATTATTAATTGGCCCATTAATAATTATTAATACCATTAAAACGAAATTAAACTAAAAAGGTAATTAAAAGAACTCAAACCGAAATAAACTACTAAATTCTAATTTACAGATAAATAAATAAACTTTAATTACTTAAATTAAAATAAAATAAATAAATAAAAATTTATCACCAAATAACGGGACGTTACACCTATTTTTTTAGATGGAATCCCATAATTATTAAGATTCATTGCCCAATAAACTCAAACGAACATCTAATCCATAAATTAGATCAGGCTCAAGAATAGTGAGTCCAAAAGAGCCATCATCATGAGAGGGCATGTTAAGATTCTCACAACACAAAGATGAAAAGATTTAACATTGTTTATAAACTCTAATGGTGACTTATCTCATTATCAATTGGTTTTGAGATAGAAACCCATAATTATTAAGGGTTTGAACCTCCATTTCCTCTTATGATATGTAATTAATGAGATTTAGTTATTAGGATGGACAACATTAAAAACGAAAACCAGCATATCACCACAAAATTTGTGGTTCTTGGGTATTTTTTATGTTGATTGTAATTTTGCTATTAATTTTGAAATTTGTTGAATGAAAGTGGTTATTGTTGTAATTAAGTTTTTTTTAAGAAAATGAATACTTATTACTTTTTGTTATTTTTTTTGTTTATTAATTATACACAGTTTAACATTGTTAAACTAGCGATGATTTTCTTTTAAAAATCTTACAGTTTAAAGAAATATTAATGGCGGTTGGACGATGATCAAAAATCAAAAAATGAAAAAAAATCGATTTTTCCATAAAGAAATCAGTATTAAGAAGCTTGAAGATTTTTTGTTATAGTTTTAATTTGTTTAGATTTAAATTTTCTATTAATTTTACAAAATTTAAGGGATTTTATAACTTTTCTAACATTGAGGGTATGTTTCGTCTTTTCACAATGTAATTTAAATTTTCCGGTGGTGGTTTTGTGTAGTTTTGATATATATAAATAAAAGCATGTGTTTTTTTTGAAATAAACAACATTAAATTATCCATTCCTGAAAATAACACAAAAAAAAAAATTAAAACCCAAATCTTACATAGTTTAACACGTTTATATTTGATAAAGGATATATAATTGAAAAACCAACCTGTAGAAATGGCAATCAAAACCTATAGCAGTAGCCATAAATGGTTGCTTTGGTGAATATTACAAAAAATTTACATAGTTTAACATGTTTATATTTAATAAATGGTATATTATTGATAAATCAACCTGTAGTAGCAATCATTAATATCTGTAGAAGCAACTATATATAAACATGTTTATATTTAATAAACAGTGTATTATACATAAACCAACCTATATCAGCAACCAATAAATCTGTAACAGCAACCATGAACACATGAAAAGTTACGTCAATGTTTGTCGTCGCAATAAGTTATTCTCTAGATTCAACACGTCGACGCCGTCAATAGACTCAGCGTTCACGACGATTTGATCTACTCTGTTTCCTGGGTAAAACCTTTAAGATTTGGAGAGAATCTGATAACCAATGTGTTGTATCCGTAAAATCTCATGAAGACGCCAAGGTAGTGAGCATTTACCCATGAGCAGCCCATTAGAGATGAAATATGTGGCAGCCGATTTCCTTGGTTTCTCATCAACAAAAGCGGAGGAAGAAGAAAGACGCATGAAGACGCCATTAACGTCTACCATACTCTCACCGACAAAATCGAGGAGGTGAGTGTTGGAGAAGAAAAAGTCGGTGAGGAGGGAGAGCGAGAAGAGGAAGAGAATGATGGAGTTGTATAAAAATATACCTATATATAGGTTTTTCTTAAATAAAGATACATAAAATCAAGTAAGATTGATTTGAATTCAAAATAAATTAAAGAGTAAAAATAGCCACTTTTGACTTCATCTTTTACCCAATAGCCACCAATTAAAATTTTTTACTTAATAGCCACATGTAAATGTAAAAATACAAAAATGCCTTTATTGTCATATCATTCTTCTCTCTCATCTCGCTTTGTCGGCCCTTTCCCTTTCTCTTTCTTTTTTTTTAATTTTTTTAAATATTTACATAACTCTCTTTTTCATCTACTTACCATAATTCTTTTTAAAAATATTTTCCCTCTCATCCCATCCGTTCCCCCCCACCCCACCCCACCCCACCAAGTTTTCTTCTATATATTAGATTCCCTCTCTCTCTCTCTCTCTCTCTCTCTCTCTCTCTCTCTCTCTCTTATTTTTTTTATTTTATTTTTCTTCTCATTTCTTCTTCTCTCTCTCCCTCTGTAACGTCCCGTTATTTTGAGGTAGAATTCATTTTTTTATCCATTATTATTACTTTATTTATTTAATTTAAGTTTAATTAATTTAATTCCGGTAATTTAGAATTTAAAAGTTTTAATCTTTATTTGGTAATTTTATATTTCAAGTAATTATTTGAACTAGGTGCATTAATTATTATTAAAAGACCAATTAATAATAATTAATTACCTTTTAGCCTAGATTAATTGTGTTGATTAAATTTAAGAGTTGGGTTATGTTTTAAGAGCATGGGGTAATTTTTAAAAGAAAAGGAAAAGGAAAAGGGTCTTTTTGCAAATTGAAAAGTGCACCTTCAAGTTTAGGTGTCTTCTTCCTTATCTTTCATTTGGAGAAAAAGAGGAAAAATTAGAAAACACTCTCTCCCAAACCCTCTCTTGCTATAAACCTCCCAAGGCCCAAGATTTTCCCATCCCTTCTCCGATTCGGGTGTTTTTCGGTGCGTTGGATAGATCGGCCCTCGATCTATCTTTTGAACTAACCTTGGAAGCATTCCTCCAACTTCCAAGAGGCCTAAGGGTAAGATAACTCGTTTTTCCTATTGGGTTTTTATTTCCTCTTTTAGCTTTTTGTAAATTTGAGTTGAAATCTTCAATTCCATTCCATGGAACTTGAAGATTTCAAATCAAAGTATGTTTAAACTTGCTCTTGGGTAATTTTGGCTTAAACATCAAAGAGATTCACACAAACCCAAACCCTTGAATGTAGATTTGGCCAAAATCCTTTTTCTTTTCTTTTCTTGGAGTGTAGTTAAATTTTAAAATATTTTGGTCATAACTTCTTCGTCCGAACTCCGTTTTGAACCTGTGAGGTATCAAACTCTTTGTTTTTCCGAGGTCTATCTTTGGAATCTAATTTTCTAGCCATCCAAGTTCTTTCAAAAAAGTTATCATCAAAATACCTCTCGGCCTGTTGGGGAAAAACCGGGCTTTTTCTTCTTTCGTTTCATTTTACGCGTCGTTTGTTGTTTGTTTGGTAATTTATGCAATTAAGATATATTTAATTGTAGGTAATTCTTGATTTCTCGCTCGATTGCTCAATTGGGATTTTGATTTCAAGTTAATTGCCAAATGTGAGGATAAATAGAATTTTACCATAAATTTAGGAACTAAATTCTTGAACGGTTTGTATGATTCGGAAGTTAAGTTAAAATTAGAATTAAGTGATTTGAGCATGCTAATTTTATGAATTAATAGGAATCGGGAGTATAGAATTGATATTGGGAATTATGGATTTTGCATATTCTTGGAAGTTAAAGTATAGGATTACTGGGTTCGAGCATGTTTAATTCAAAGTATGATTTATATTATGTTCTTGGATGATTTTATTTTCGTTATCGAGATACTATGATTACTTGGAACTTTTTACTGAGACTAAGCCTTCCCAGCAATGGTTATCTCATGTTCTTGGAGATTATTTACTATATCGAGGTTTTCTGATTACTTTGGGCTTTTACTGAGACTGGGCCTTCCAGCATTGGTCCTTAGTACATAAGTCATTTGATGATTTCAGGATTTTTGTGATCGATAGAGTATGGGCTTATGACCCTACACGTTCTTATGTACTTGATTATTATTTCTCTTATGAGATGTTCTAAAATTGGTTCTCTGCTTATATTTGATTCTCGAATTTCTGACTCTATATTATCACACTTGTTTGCATGGTGATGAATAATGAGATAATGCATAGACTACGTGTGCTTGCATTATTTGGTATTATTCATGGTTATATATATGTATCATGAGGCATGCATAGATACATGAGCTGCATGAACGGAGGAGATGAATAATGCAATAATATGATTGTGTGAGCTAGTATTATTTGGTATTATTCATAATTACTATGATACATATATGTTCTCGACTGCTAGACTACGTGAGCTATGCATGTCATTGGTGAGATAACGGGATCGTGCATTGACTGTGTGTCCTTGCACCATCTAACGATTATTCACCCAGGAGATTCTTGTTCTGGTTTTGGTTCTATAATGCAAAGACTACGTGAGCTTGCATTTGTTCTTGATAAGAAAGTAAAGGCTTCGTGAGCTTTACTTGATATTGGAGTGAGATAATGGGATCGTGCATAGACTATGTGAGCTTGCACCATCTGACATTATTCACATGTTCTATGTTTTATGTTCTATGATCTATGTTCTATGTTCTAAGTTCTATGTTCTTGGCTCTATGATCTTGATCTTATTCTTAGTTAAGACTACGTGAGCTTAACTCGTTCTAGATATTTTTCTGAAAGTTAAACGTAAGATTACGTGTTCTGTTTACTAAGAGTTCGGGAGACTTGACTACTTGCATGATCTTCATTCTGTTCTTATTTTCTGTTCTTGGGAGAATTGCATGACTTGATGTTTCGGAAGTTGGTTTGGATAGTCAAGAGACAATAGGATTCGTTGGACACAAATCTTGATTGGATTTGGGATCTAAAGTTACTTTCTATTCAATTTATCTTCATTGGGTTTCCCGCTCATTATATTACACTTTCAGGTACGGGACGTGGTTGTACTCGTGGTCGTGGAGCTGGTGCAGCGTGATTAGAAGATCGATGATGATGGATGGATTGGAGTCAGTGTAGTCCATGGACTTGTTTCTTTATTTTCATTTCGTTTCTTATGGATCTTATGAGCTCTTTGAGCAACCCTATTTATGATTACTTGTCATTATGGGATATCTTACTTTATGTTTGAACTTAAAAAGGGAAGCGCTTCCCATCTTTAAATGTTAAGGATTTCAGATTTTATTTTGAAATGAAGGATGATATTCTTCGATTACAGGTTTTTAATTTGTTAATTAAAGTCTTCCGCTTGCGTTTTCTATTTAATATTATTTTAAAGAGTCGGGTCTTTACACCCTCATTTCTTTTTCCTTTCTCTATTATTTTCTTTCAAACCTCCATTGATTATATCCTTTTCTCTATTTCTTTTTCAAAATTCTACCATTTTTATCTTCTACAAATATTCATCTCACAAATTTTCTACACTTATTTTTTAATTTACTATCTCTCTCTTTAATTTCTACTCACTCTCTTTTTTTTTTCCATCTAAATATTTTTCGCCGTTTTTATTGTGAATCTCGAAAATCTAAACTAAAATAGAATGGATTTGAAGCAAGGTATTATTTTTTTTTAGTTCTTTTTACTCATTTATGTCATTTTTTGTATTATGTAATATACGTAATTTCTTAATAGTGTTTTATGTGATACATGTAATATATGCAATATACGTTCTTTTGTTTATCTTTCAATATGGTGTTTCTCTAAATGTACCTTTTTGTAATATACGTAATATACATAACTGTTTGTTTCTCGGTCTGTTTCTGTTTTGTGTAATGTACCGTCTTTAATATACGTAATATACATTTTTCTGTGGTTTGTTTAAATATATATTTTATAATATACGTGATATACACAACTATGTGTTTTTCTTAAGTTTACTTTACTGTTTTACTAAATGTATGTTCTGCAATACACACAATATACGAAATGACAAGCAGTTGATGTACACCCTTTTTCTTTTATGTTCATTCTATAATATACGTAATATAATATTCATTTTATTTTTTTTGCATATTTAGTAATTTTTTTGTACATTAAGTATTATGTAATTAACACTATTTCGCTTTCATTTGCAGATTAAATGACATGTATATTACGTACATCTACACTTTTCTCAAATGCATTTACGATCTAAAAGACGATATACCTAATATACTAGATGTACAAAAACAATTTACATGAGAGGGGAAAATATAAATAATATACTAAAATGAATTTACGAAGTTGAATTAAAATCAAAATATGTTTTATAAAATCAAAATACAAAAATAATAAAAATGTACAACATATTCTAAATATACTGAAGAACTATGAACAATAAAGTGAATATACCCAAAATCTGGGGAAGAAAGAATGCATTAGGAAAGAAAAATGTCAGAAGTGTTCTACTATACGTGTCAGAGGTGTCAGACTATACCAGACATACAAAAATGGCGAAATAGGTATGTTGAAAAATTGAATAGTAAAAAATGGCAAAATATTACACTTTTTCAAGCACATGGCCATTGAGGATAATACCCACCTCCAAGTGGCTATTAAATTATATGTAAATAATGAGATATAGTTATTAGGAGAGATAAAATGGTAAGATAGACAACATTAAAAACGAAAACCACCATATCACCACAAAAAATGGTGGTTCTTGGGTATTTTTTATATCGATTGTAATTTGTTATTTATTTTAAAATTTGGTGAATTAAAGTGATTATTACTCTAATTAATTATATTTATAATATTTGAAAAAATATAAAATAATCTTAACCTTCATAAATGGTAAGAAAATAATTAATTAAAACAGATTTTAAGAAAGTTGAAGTCCTATAAGAGCTTAATAGCCCTGAGTTAAAGGGTCCACTCTTATTTAATTAATGATTAGTTTGGTTTTGTTTAGTTGACCAAAACTTCCCACAGACAAACTTTTTCCTTGATTTTAATGCTCAGCTTCTCTTCCCACCTGCAACCACATGACACGTTGTAATTTAATGAAGAAAGGGTAGTATACAAGAAATTAAGTAATTAAAGTATTCACACTCTTTACCTCTGATTTTTTTTTTTTTAATTTCAGAATTTGAAAATAAAAATAAACAAAATAAATAAATCTGTTTATATGAGTTGCTTTTAATCATAAGGTGGGTTGGGATGGGAGTGGGAGTTGGTTTGGCTACGGACTCCAATTTATTTTGTGGGGTCATAATTCATTTTCATAATTATCCATTTATTCATTATGAAGAAAAAGTAAACGAAAGTTTCCTAATAAATTTTTCTTTCATTTTCTCGGCTGCCAAACAGACAGTTTTCTAACAGTTGTTGCTTTGAGACTGGTTATTACCGAATTAAGTCAAAACGGGCGTTTTTAAGAAACCAAACCAAACGGTAAAAAAAGAGATTTTCCGTTTTCTCATCAAATCCCTCTAATAAGCAATCATTTGGGTTTTCCATTAAAAAACAGAGCTAAACTTTTTGATGCTTTGAAAATTTCCATGTTATATAATAATAAAAGGGAATTAAAAGCTCCCATGATCATGTCATAAACAGTTGTTTAAAACTTTAGACCCTCTCTCTCCATCTTCCTTGACTCTCTCTCTCTCTCTCTAGAATTCTAAAAATCTTCAGATCTCTCTCTGGGTCTAAAATGAGAGATTTGGTTTCGTGTTTTAGCGAAAACGCAGTGAATATATCTCATCCTTCATGTTCAAGCCATTCAAATACAGCTTTTGTCTCTCCAACCTTAACCCCATCACTTCAAACTGCAGTTACAAGCCTTTACAGAATCTCTCTTTCAAATCAAAATCAAAATCAAAACCAAAACCATCTGATTTCAATTACTTGGTCTAAAACCCATTCGTCTCAATCCCTCACCATCACCTTCGGCCAAGACCCATCTACCATTTCCTTCAAACTCGACACCACCACTCGTTTCTTCCGGAAGAAAAAAGGAACCAAAATCTATGAATTCCACAACTCCAAGATTGAGCTTCTCTGGGATCTCTCCAACGCCAAATACGACACCACTGGCCCTGAACCTGTCTCTGGTTTTTACCTCCTCGTTTTCGTCGACGCTGAAATCGCTTTGATTTTGGGAGAAATGGCGGATGAAGCTTTTTTAACTAAGAGGTCGTTCAAATCTAACCCAGTTGCGAAAAACACTCTGATTTCAAGGAAAGAGCATTGTTTGGGAAATACCCTTTATTCAACAAAGGCTAAGTTTTGTGAAAATGGAATTCATCATGAGATTTCGATCAGATGCAGTGGGGAAGAGGAAGGGGTGAAGAATTCGGGTTTATCTGTTTGTATTGATAAGAAGACAGTGATTCGTGTGAAGAGATTGCAGTGGAATTTTAGAGGGAATCAGACGATTTTTGTGGATGGGTTGCTGGTTGATTTGCTATGGGATGTTCATGATTGGTTCTTCAATTCTTCAAATGGATTTGCAGTTTTTATGTTTAGAACAAGAAGTGGATTGGATAGCAGGCTTTGGTTGGAAGACAAATTGGCTCATAATAATCTTAATTCTAAAGACCAACAAACTCTTGAGTTTTCTTTGTTGATCTATGCAAGTAAGACTTCATAAGAATTTCCTCTCTTAATTTTCATTTTTTTTTTTATATTCTTTTTTTTCCTCTTAAATTTTGCTATTTGATTACATTCAAAAGGAAATTAATAACTGATTTCTCTCTCTCTCTCTCTCTAGACTGTAAAGTAATGTTTGTGATGATAGTGGGAAATCTGACCCTTTTTTTTTTTGATGATATAAGATTGCAATCATTCAAAAGGATTAATAGAAATAGAATAATGAAGAAGTTCTTTTGTGATTTTCAAGTCTTTCAATGATGATTTTAATTTCCCCTTTCTGAAAAGGTAAATCTTGCTTTGCTTTTTTGCCATTTGAAATGCTAATTTAAAGTTGGGTTGTTTGAAAAACCTTTTTTTTTTAGGGGCTCTTGCGAAAATAGCAAAAATAGGTCCAATATTTCTAAAAATAGCAGTAAAAAAATATATTTGCAAAAATAGCAGAAAAATTAAATTCACACATAAAATATTACAAAATTGCCACTAGTAATCAGTGATATCTTCACAAGTAATCACTGATTTACTGATATCCTGATTTTTGTGGAGGAATCACTGATTACCTGATAGTAATCACTGATTATTTTATAAGTTATCACTGATATCTCTGATCACATGAATGAGGGTTTTTAAAAATCTGCTATATTTGCAAATACTTTTTAAAACTGCTATATTTATAAATATTGCTTAAAATTCTGCTACCCAATGAAATTTCCCTTTTTTTTAACTAAAACAATTGAGAATAATATAAGGGAAATTTCATTGTGCAAGAGAATATGCTTCAATATTTATAAATATAATATTTTTAAGAAGATACTTGGAAATATTACATTTTTGTTTAAATAATCATTTATGTGAATCAGTAAAATTAGTGATAAGTTCTTAGGTGAATCAGTAATTATTTGCGCAAAATATCAATTTATATTATAGTCAGTATAATCAATTATTACCTATGTGGTGAATTAGTGATTAACATGCTGAATCATTGATAACATGAACAGAAATAAATAATTATTGTGAAAAATCAAAATTATAAACTTGAATTTGGAGTTTATACTATATAAATAAATAATTTTAGGTTTCTCGTGTATGTTGAAGAGTATTTAATAAAAGGCTACAATCTGCACTAGACAAGAGATCCATTAAAAAACTAATTGAAAGAAATTCTGTTTGCTTTGAATGCAATTTAATGTAATAAACTTTAAATATTTTATACCTGTGGTTATTTAAGTACACAAATCAATCCCCAGTTATCAAAGGTTGGTTTGAAACACACTCTGAATTCATAGTTTGTTAGCTTGCACAATAAATTATTGATATCTAATTTCCTTAAAACTTAAAATTCTATTTGGCTGTGGTCCTGTACTTTCTCACCATTTTTTATGCCATGGAAATCTCTAAAGTTATTTATTTCTAAACTATCGATACCGGAATCGAGTTACGTGACTTGAAATACAAATTTAAATTAAAAACTAAGATTAAAACAAGATATTTGAAAGTATGTGGACTAAAAGAAGTAAATATGAAAGTAGAATAAAAAGAAGTCATATTGTCTCCTTGAAAAAAATGGAAAAGATAATTGAAAAAATGTAGACAAAATCAGTGGGCCTGTACGTCCCATATGGTGTGATACCATTTAAACGTTCTAAAAACCTCATGATTGAGGGAAAAACCAATGGCTGTTCCCTACCATCTGCAACTCAGGACATTGAAATGACCTTCTAAATGAGAGGGGCCATCATATCCTTTGCCTCTTTTTCTTGTCTTCAAGTTTGGTATGGAAAATCTCTATTTCATCTTCAATTCAAATTCACAATTTTTTTTTTAATTGGGTATCATTGCTAAATTGAATGGTTTGTCTCCAATGATTTGGATTTTACTTTTTAGTTATATATATTAATATGGAAAATTGTTGTGGTATTAAACACACATTTTTATGATGAAGAATGTTTCCACACAAATAAAATACATTAGTTCACATCCATCTTATTGATTGACCAGCAATACACAAGATAAAAATTTTATTTATAAAAGAGAAAATAAAAAAGAAAATATAATTAAAAAATAGGGCTCTTACACATATAGTTGAAAAAAGTCTAATATTTGTAAAAATAGCAGCTCAAAAAGTTATTAGTAAAAATGGCAAAAAAAAACTCAAAACCGGGTATAAAATATTACAAAATTGCCACTAGTTCGTGTAAGTAAATAACTTATTTCCTCATAAGTAATCACTGATTCCGCGCATAGATAATCACTTATTTTACTCATTCAATATATCAAATGATATTCCGTGCATGTAATCACTGATTACCTGAAAAAATTATCACTGATTTCCTCGATTCACTTAAATGAGGGTCGTTAAAAACTGCTATATTTACAAATAATTTTTAAAACTACTAGATTTATAAATATTGAAGAAATTATGGTGGAACATTTCTCCAGAATTTTTTCATTTACATCCACTCTCACTCTCACTCTCACTCTCACTCCCTCACACCATGGGATGATAGGGGAAAAAAATTCACAGGGAAATTTCTTATGAAATGAACTGCCACTCTTTTTTTCTTTTCATTTGTTCAAAGGCATTTAAATTAAATTAATATTTTGTGAATTTTTTTTTTAAAATGGGCATAAGTTTTTTCTCATTTATTTTTCTCCCTAAATTGCCCATATTTTTCTTTAAATCTCTTTTTAGCAAACCTAAAAGAATGGTAAAAGTCCAAATTCTACCAAAAAAGGAGTTTGCTTTTATTTTTCAAAACATCCACTTTTGAAACCAAAGCAAATATCACATTGAAAGAGAATGAGTAAAGGAAAAATCTCTGGAAATTGTGTCCCATTTGCAAAAGGTAGCTTTAAAGCTCTCAAATTTGGTGCCTTAAAAAAGAGGTTAAAGGGAAATGGTGCAGTCAAACAACTAAATGGAATATTTTTATAAGTCTATCATAAAGGCCTTGTGGCCTAACTTCAGAGGTTAGGGGCACTTACTTTGAATAGTTTTAGGACCACATTTTGATCTTGATATTCTGTGCCCCTTTAAATTTCAAATTCTTCTATCTTACATAGCATGGGTTTTGGTCCTTCATTTTTAATGCATCGTCACTTTTTTTTGTTAGAAAATTTTATTAGATAACATTTTTGATGTAATATTTATCAAGATTTATAATCATTCTCTTTTTATTCCTCTTCTTTCCTAAACCCTACACATTAATCATTTTTCATACATATATTTAATTTCAAATTTTATCAAAATTTTCACTTCACCTTAACTATCATTAAAGTAATATTTAATTTAAAATAATCTGCAACAACCTCTTTTTTTCAACTTATGATAAGAATAATATAACTTGTCTTTTAAGAAAATGCAAAAATATGTGAAAATTTAGAAATAGATACTCACATTTGGTAATGAACACATTTCTAGTTTTTAAAAAATTGGTGCATTTAGAGAAGATTCTCTTGTTTCTAACTCTACATTTTGAAGAAACATCCAAAATTTATATACATAATTTACTTTATTGTTCCTTGTTCGTAAATTTTGAAAATATTAATACAAATACACTCTAGTGTCAATTTTTGAATATTTGGTTAAAAACTTAATTTTTATATTATTCCTATCATTTTTAATTTGAAATTTTAGAAAGAAAAGGAAATATTATCAAACTTAAAAAAAAAATTGAGAAACAAAGAATAAGAAACTGCATTATTATAAAATAAACCATTATCCCAGATACCATGTAATCTCATATTGCTAGGTATATATGATATATGGATTGCAGGGAAAGTACGATTACAATGTTGATTTTAAAATAATTAGAAATGAAAATCTTATGGGTATGAAATAGGGGCTCTTGCGAAAATAGCAAAAATAGGTTCAATATTTGTAAAAATAGCAGGAAAAAAACATATTTGCAAAAATAGCAGAAAAATTTAATTCACATCTAAAAAATTACAAAATTGCCACTAGTAATCAGTGATTAGTAATCACCGATTATTGATATCCTGATATTTTGTGGGATAGGGGTCAGCGATTCACACCGATTATTTTATAAGTTATCACCGATATCTCCGATAACATGAATGAGGGTTTTTAAAAATCTGCTATATTTGCAAATACTTTTTAAAACTGCTATATTTATAAATATTGCTAAAAATTCTGCTACCCAATGAAATTTTCCTATGAAATACTACGGTGTTTGTTATGTTGTCTTTAACAGTGAGAATGTAATGAAATTAGTGGTTCTTCCCAATATCCTTGTTTTATGTTTCTTATTAATAAATTCTACATATTAATTTAATTAATTTTTATTTTTTGATATATTAATGTACCCACACTATTTTAATAATTCAATAAGTTTATAATTTATTTATTTAAATATTTAATTAACATTTAAATTTAAATTTACATATTTATTTAATAAAGTATCAATAATTTGTGTAGCGAAAAAATTATTTATTGTTTCTAAATTTAGTTCTTGATAAGACAATAACTTTTCTTATGTTATTGATTCCGTGTAAAAATGGAAATAATTTTTTTATAGTATTGAAGGGCAAAACAGTAAAAAAATAGAATTCGACCATAATGTAATCTAAAAAAGACACTGGTACTAGGCGCAATCTAAAATGATTAGATGCCTTATATTTTTTTGATTACATGTAATCTAAGATACCCTATTATCTTTAAATGTAATAAAATGAACAATATTATTTAGATACTCATCCTTACGTAATCTTAGATAAACATCGAAAAGAACGACAACTCAATGAGGCTAGTGGGATTTACATTTGATATGATAAATGTGTTACTTATATATTCTAGAGAGACGTTTTATTATCCACATAAAATATGTTAAAAAAATAAGAAATATATTAAAATTTATAAAAATATATAATTTAGAGGATGACTTTTTAATTTATTTTTTTTTAAAGTAAATAATTACTCTGAAAGTTATCTATATTGTGAATATATATTTTTATAATTAATATCAATTGATTTATTTAGTTTTACTTTAAATTATGGTACAAGTCAAAACTAAGAAAAATATTCAACCAAATTAACTTTAACATAACAAAACATTTGATTCAGTTTTTAATAATATGTGGTTTGAAATTTATTAAAATGGATGTTTAACTAACCAGTTTACCTCCCTCAAAATAATTTTGTGTATCATCTCTATTTAGACATTTTATTTTCATGCAAACTCATAATAAACGTCTAGACCAAAAGTTGTATTCCGCCTAAAAAAGTGATAAAAATGTTGGATTTTACATCTTTCCAAGAGTAAAATAAAATAAATGTTGGATTTTACAACTTTTGGTCCAACTTCACCGTTCGACCAAAAGTTTTATTCAGCCTAAAAAAAGTGATTAAAAAAATTATTGTAACAATCCGACCTTTCAGAGTAAATACACAACACATTCATAGCAAAAGACTCATAAAAATAATTTTTTATTGAAAATTATAAATAAAATTTAATTAATAAACATTATCTCAAAACCAATAGTAGCAATTCCATAATTTGTTTAAAAACAAAACAATGTAAAGAAATTTATTAACTAACAATACAAGAAAACTGTCAATTTACGACCAGAAAAGTACAACCAGAAATTGTGGTCGCTTTTTTAAGACAAAATGAGTCGTAAATTCAAGCGTTGACCAAGAGCTACCATTTGGTCGGAAACACTACGACCACAATGCGACCGTATTATATAAGTAGACGTAAAAAAAGGCGCGAAGATTACGACCAAGTGGTCGTAAATAATTACGACCCACATGGTCGTATTTGAAGGACAAAAAAGAATTGTTGTCACAAAATTTGGCGCAAAAGACTGGCGCCACTATTACGACCATGTAGTCGAAAAAAGAGAGGCCAATTACGACCAGATGGTCGCAAAATGGACACCATCAAGTTGCAAATAATGGGGGGAATATTAATTTCCTTCCAGCAAATTTTTGTGACGGGTTGGTCGCAAAAAGACAGATTAACCACCTATAAAATGCACTTCCATACATAGTTTATCAACACACAAAAAATAAAATGAGAGAGTGGATGTACATTCGTTTAATTGAGGGGTTTTTGAACGATGAACTCGTTGCAGGGATTCAGCAATTTGTTGAGTTTTGTATGGCAACTGGGTATTACGAAAAATATGGTAAGAAACTACGATGTCCAAGCAGAAAATGTGACAATAGAAAAATCATACCGGTTCCTGATTTGAAGAAGCATCTTTATAGTCGGGGTTTTGTGCCAAATTATTATCACTGGGTGTACCAAGGTGAAACGAAGGAAATGTTCGACGTTGCAGTATAGGAATCTCGACAGTACGAAGGAAGCAGCTCGAATGTTGACGTTGCAGGCAATATTGAAGAAAACCAATTCCGTCAAATGCAGCAGATGATAATGGATGGTGCAGGGTACGGTAATGAAATGAATCGCGAAAGAGAAGATGAAGAACAAACGTTCGTTGAGGAGGAAATGAATCCAGAAGCTCGTAAAATGCACGAGATGCTGACCACAACTAGTCGACCGTTATATGCAGGATGTGAGGTTAGCCAACTTGCTACAGCTATGAAACTTTTAAATATAAAAGCGCAGTACCACATACCAGTGAGAGGCTTTGATTCAATTGCATCATGGTTTCGTCGATGTGCTCCACCAGAAAATATGCTTCCAAAGAGTTTGTACGACATGAAGAAACTTGTGGAGGGTCTCGATTTACCCGTGGAGAGAATAGATTCATGTCGAAACGAATGCATGATATACTGGGATATGGATGAGAGTCCGCATCACTGCAAATTTTGCTTTCAGCTAAGATATAAACAAGGGAGAAGCAGCTTGATTCCACACACCCGCATGTTCTATTTACCGCTGACCCCGCGTCTGCAATGATTGTATGCATCAGATGTGACAGCTTCTCACATGAGATGGCATCACGAGCATTCTGAGGATGAAGGAGTTATGAGACATCCCTCAGATGTTGCAGCGTGGAAGTATTTGAATAAGTTTCATCCAGATTTTGCCCAAGATCTTAAAAATGTCAGATTGGGATTATGCACGGACGACTTTAACCCGTTTGGGACGTCTGGAGCACAATATTCAGTATGGCTAGTGATGATGACCCTGTCTAACTTGCCACCCTCGATGTGCATGAGAGACCCTGTGATTTTTTTAACTGTGATCATTCCTGGTCCGAAGAGTCCAAAACTGAAACTGGATGTGTATTTGCAACCACTTATCGCAGAGTTGAAAAAGTTGTGGGCTGATGGTATTATGACGTACGATATATCAAGGAAACATAATTTTTTGATGCGTGCTGCATTAATTTGGATGATCAGTGACTTCCCAGCATATTCAATGTTATCAGGTATATGTTTATACTTTTGTCTGTTTATTAATCAGTTTTCATAATTGTTTGCTTAGTCATAATATGTAGAGATAAGTAATCTATACCTTCTCTCATCCTCTTATAAAGGATGGAGTACGACCGATAAATACGCATGTCCACATTGCATTGACACAGAGGCATTTTCTCTAAGACACGGTTGAAAAGCTTGTTGGTTCGATTGTCACAGAATATTTCTACCTTTGAATCATTCATTTCGTGCTAACAATAGTGACTAGAAGAAAGGTCGACGCGCACGAAAAGAGATACCTTCGACAATGTTTAGCGAGCGAGAAATTCTTCACCGTATAGATGTCTTAGGCATGCAGAAGATTACATGTGAAGGTGCAGAGAATGCAAACAAATTGGCTGGGAAAAACACCGGATGGAAGAAACGGAGTATTTTTTGGGATATACCGTATTGGGAAGATCTTTTAATCAGACATAACTTGGATGTAATGCATATTGAGAAGAATTTCTTTGACAATGTTTTCAACACTATTCTGAATGTTCCAGGAAAAACAAAAGACAATCTGATGGCACGTTATGATATCCGAGAGATATTCCATCGCCCTCAGTTGGAGCTGGATGATAATGATCATTACGCTAAAGCGAAGTAGATGTTGACAACGGAGGAAAAAAAGACATTATTTGAGTGGATAAGATCAATTAAATTCCCAGATTGATATGTTTCCAATCTCAGTCGGTGTATAGACAGCCAGGAACATATAATATTCGAGATGAAAAGTCACTATTGTCATGTATTCATGCAACAATTGATGCCGGTCGCGTTGAGGCAATTTCTAGAGCATAGACATTGGGAGCCGCTTGCGTAGTTGAGTGTTTTTTAAGGACTTGACTTGTACTGAATTGACCGACGCAACTGTTGCATCAATGAGTTTAGAGATTGCTGTTATCATTTGTAAGTTGAAGCGAATATTCCCACCTGCCTTTTTCAACTCAATGGAGCGTCTTCCGGTGCATTACCGTTGGATGTACCCATTTGAAAGGTAAAACACTCGTAATGTTATACGTGATCAACACATTGAATATTTAACGTATGATTTACACCGTATTGACAGGTACTTACGTTGGTTGAAGAAGATGATCGGAAATAAATCACGAGTAGAAGGATTTATAAGTAGTGCATACCTTACGGAAGAGACTACCACATTTTACTCTTATTATTTTGATTAGTAAATTGCAGAGCAGTATCGATCAGTGAAGCGAAATGTTGTTGAAAATTTACTAGAAGGTGTTGATGTAAATGACTTTTCCATATTTACAGAGACTGGCATGACTGTTGGTAAAAGTGTGCGGAGGCCGTTGACCGATGCTGAGTATCACGTTATCCAAACATACGTGTTATGCAACTGCACGGAAGTGGAGCCATACATAGAGTACGTTTTTTTAGGATGTTCATATAGTTTAAAACAATTTCAATGTTTGATACTGTTGTTTAACTTATTAATTATCATATACAGATTGTTTCTAAACATATACGTTCGAATGGAACGGCCTGGTCTTACATCCGCTGATGAGGGATCAATGATTGACAAAGAGTTTCGTTCTTGGTTTTCTGCATACGTGAGTTTTTGGCAAATTTGTCAATTTATTTTTTTAATATATATTGTACTTTTAACTTTTCACACACAATATATGTGACTACAGGTTGACTCACCTACATTACCAGTAGCTGATCCTCGCATTATTTCTTTGACAAAAGGACCTGCACGGGTTGCAAGATCATATACTGGCTATGTTGGTAATGGCTACCGATTTCAAACGAAGGCGCATTCAGTTAACAGAGCAATGAACAATAGTGGGGTCTGTATAAAGGGTCAAGTGTTCGGAACCAATGAAGATGATTATTTCGAAGTAATAAATGAGCTCATTAAGATTCAATACGCAAGTCCGACCCTAAAACGCATTGTTCTGTTTAACTGCACGTGGTTCGAGACAACGAGACGGGCAAAATTCGTAAGTTGTCTAATTTGCAGATCATGGAGGTTAATAAGTCTAAACACATGCACACAGAAGATAGGTTTGTCATGGCTTCACAGATGATTCAAGTCTATTATCTAAACTATCTATCCAATAGACGCGATCTGACAGATTGGTTAGTAGTTTGCAAAGTAAAACCATCCCATGTAGAAGAAGGTATCTCTGATAAGAACATTATAGAGTACAGTGCTTTTCAGGATGACGAGATAACATTGTGTGCGTTTAATGATGGTCAGAACGCAAGTACTGCTAGACCACTGAATGATGGAACGATTACATTGCAGGACACTACAGATATTCCAAATGATTGTGATAATGAAACTTCATAAGATGAAATAGCTGAAGAAGAAATTGAATCAGAATATGAGGATGAACTTGAAGTACGTCGAGAAGACACAGAGGATGATGATTGAAAGAAGATATTTTTTCTTTTAATTGCTCCATTTAGAAAATATAAAAAAAAATTATAAATACGACCATTTGGTCGTAATTGGCAAGGTCAAGATGCGACCATCAGGTCGTAATTTCCATGACTGAAAGAAGATACCTTTTCTTTTAATTGCTCCATTTAGAAAATATAAAAAAAAATAATAAATTATAATTACGACCATCTGGTCGTAATTGGCATGGGCAAAAATCAGACCATCAGGTCATCATTGCCATGACAGGTGTTGATTTTTTTCCTTTCCCAATGACAATTGCGACCATATGGTTGTAATTTTCCCCGGAAAAGTAAAAAAAATAACAGTTGTTTTCATATAATATGACCACCTTGTCACAAATATAATCAAATGCGACCACTTGGTCATAATATTCAGCCGCAATTTTGAAAATTTACCAAATTTATGGCGGTGATTTTGACATTTTACGACCATATGGTCGCGATTTGTCATAATTACAAATTAAAATGTACGACCATCTAGTCGTAATCGACTGCACGCGTGACTCACCACATTCCGTCATAATTACGTTTTGCGACCATCTGGTCACAAAAATTAAAATTAAATGAGCAGACGGATTCTCCCCCTCCCATTCGACTTTTTTCTTCTTTTTCCTTTCTTTTCTTTTCTTCCTATTCCATTTCGTTCTGTTTTCCCCCTCCCCCATTCTCGTATAATCCCTACCATCGACTAACGATTCATTAGCTCTGTTTCCTCAACACTCATTTTCTTAAATCTCGGGATTTCCTTTTGTCCATAAAGAAACGGTTAGTTATCTAAATTTTCTTTTTAAAACTTTGTTGAAATTTAAATTCAGTTAATTAGGCTCGGTTAGTTTACGTTCTTTCTTTAGGTTAAATAATTTGTATAATTAGTTTAGTTAATTACTTTAGGTTAATTAGTTTATGTTAAGTAATTAATTTGTGTAATTAGTTTAGTTTAATTAGTTTAGGTTAATTCATTTGTATAATTAGTTTAGTTAATTAGTTTAGGTTAATTCATTTGTATAATTATAGCTAGCTTAATTAGTTTAGGTTAATTAATTAATTTGTATAATTAGGTTAGTTAATTACTTTAGGTTAATTAATTTTTTATAATTAGTTTAATTAATTACTTTATGTTAAGTAATTAAATTGTATAATTAGTTTGGTTTAGTTAGTTTGGTTTAATTCATTTGTATAATTAGTTTAGTTAATTAGTTTAGGTTAATTAATTAATTTGTATAATTAGGTTAGTTAACTACTTTAGGTTAATTAATTTTTTATAATTAGTTTAGTTAATTAATTAATTTGTATAATTTAGTTTAAATTAGATTAGTGTTAATTAATTTACGGCTTAAATTATATTAATTTTAATTAGATTAATTTAAATAATGTAATATTTCTTTTTACAACCGTAGACAAAAAATGACGGGCGCACGACATCCTCCTCGATCACACGATGCTGGCGATGATGACGTCGATGATGATTGGTTCGATACTGGCACACCCACGACTGAGGAGGCTGCTCACACCATACGAGGACCCAGATCCATCTACACTAGTACCCGAGACACAGCTCGGGACTCCGCATGCAGTACATGACACAGCTAGGACATCTCGAGTTGCTTCCGATTCAGCATCGGGCTCAGCTTCTAGGTCTGGTCCAGCAGTTCCGCCTCCCGCCCGTCCGCATGATCCATCATTACTTCGGATCGAGGGAGATGAGTAAATAACTCGTATTCTTAAAATTATATTTGTTTCATTTCTTTTATATCATGAAATCTAATTATATTTCTCAATATTATGTTTTTTATATGAATATGAGATTGCAGTCGCATAAAACTGTTTCAAAACGTTTTTGAGAAGTGCTTCGGAGTGGTCCTCTTCCCAGCGAGTTTTGTTGGACGAAGATTCCATACCATGAGAAGAGTAGGTTGTTAGACTTTTTTCCGTAAAAAATATTTACGTATCTTATATCTTGACCTTTTTTTCCACAAACTTACTAATGTAAAATTGTAATTTACGTGTTTCATATATTTGTAGGGTAAATTTACTATCGGTTTAGATGTGACAGATCAGAGGTTGTTTCCCCTCTGGGATAAACACTTGCAATTCTGATATAAAGACATTCTATATCAGGCACGGAAGAAGAACGCAGCAAATCGGCCCGTCTAGATGAGTGAGGAGGAACATGCCCGGCTTCTGGCGAGCATGCTCAATGAGGTTGCAGTCAGACAATCTGCGAGGAACCGGCGTAACCGTTTGGTCAACCCTACTCTCCACACAAGCGGGGCCCGTCCTCACGACGAGCACCATCGTCTTTTGGTAAGTATGTCTATGTACATTTTTTTTTCTTCTAAATATTTACTAATTTTAGTTTAAATCGTTTACAATAATATATATTTCTTTGTTTTATGTTTTTTTAGGAAGAAAAGCTTGGACGTCCAGTCCCACCGGATGAGTTACACTTAGTCCTTCACACAAAGAAGGATGGGACTATTGTCGACGACAAGGTATAAGCGGTTCAGGTAAATGTTTTGTCTACTCTTACATTGTACTTTTCTATTTACTAAAACGTATATTCTAACTGAAGTGTTTATGTTTTACTTCTAATTTGAACAGGACCGTTTTAGGGCACACTGTCCCAGTGCTTGCCGTCTGAAGACTCCCAGCCGACACAGGAGGATCAACAAACAACATTCTTGGAAGCGGCAGGTGGTGTTAAGCAAGATGGATCTGTTCCTGGCCTTGGATCTTACGGGAGACATCTATACGCAGACATACCTCGACCTGAGAGCAGCTCGTAGCGGAGGAGCAATACTGTTGAGAGCCAGCTGCGTGAGGAAGTCCAGTAGCTCCAATCAGGGGTCCAGGCGATGCGTGATTCGGTCCAGGAGATTCGTACTTCGGTCAGCGCGCAGGTCCAGGAGAAGGTTGCAGCTGCTTTAGCTGCATTCTTCGCTACTTGTGGTCCGAATGACCCTGACCCTTCATCTTCAGCGCCCCCACCCCGACCACCCCAATAGTTTTTTCATTTACTTCTTTTTTTTGGTTGTATATGAATTATTTTGGTTTTACTTTTATATATTTTAGTAATTCATTTTGGGTTTTGTACGAATTATTTTTGTTTTTTTATAGATTTTTTTATTTTATTTTATTCCTTTTTTATAATGATTAATAAATAATATTCCATTAATTAAAATAAAATAAAAATTAAATAATTTTGTTTTTCAATAATTGCTACCCCAGGGTCGCAAATATTGAATTATTTTTTTAATAAATAAAACCAAAATATTAACAATTACGACCAAAGAGTAGCAATATCTGCTACCCTATGGTCGTAAGTATGGGCCCACAATTATGACCATAGGGTAGAAAATATTGCTACTCTTTGGTCGTAATTATGGGCCCACAATTACGACCATAGGGTAGCAAATATTGCTACCCATTGGTCGTAATATTTATGGTTGACTTTTTTACAACCAAAAAAGTTTTGGTTGAAATTTGATCGTAATTATATGACCCTGAGTCATAAATATATCATTACGACCCACTTTTTGGCTACCATAATATTGGTCGTATTTTGGTCAGTTATGACCGTCCTGGTCGTAATTTCCTGGTCGCAAATACGCCGTTTTTTTGTAGTGTAATCACATCAGAAAAATAAACGGATTATCCAATAAATTTAAAATGATACCAAATAAAATCTAATTACACTTGACATGACATGACTGTAGGCGCCAATATGAACATCATCCTCATAGCTTCATCAACCACCACCTCTCGTCCTTTTATTACCTGAAAAAAAAAGATAGCACCATGAGGCTGAACCCAATGAGCAAACAATAACAGGTAAAATTTTAGGTAGTCTCTAACCGATTCTAACCAAGTCTCATAACCTCTAACACTCCCTAAAAACTCTTAAAAATGCACTCCATTTCTAAACATCAACTCACAATACATTATAGGGTATCTCAACTCACTTTAAACCAAAACACAAATTGTGAGTTAACACGTAACCCAACTCCCAGTCATTAATATGCATCTCTCATACTTAACAAAGATATGTATCTAAATTAAACATTCATATTCTCTAACTCAACAGAAATAAAGCACACAACACTAGAAATGTGGTCCCTTGAGACTCCTTACATTTTCTAATACCCAGTTATAGGCACATATATAACTGAACATCTAATACTCAATCTTATGAGTAAAGAGTATTAGCACGTAATTATAGATGTATCTATAACTGAATTCAACACCTAATGTTTTAAGCTTGTAAGACTTAAAACATTAGTACCTGGGTTGTAAGTCCGTTCAAATGATGACCAATCCTTACAATCCGACATGCATTCCAAGTGGATTTCTTAACATCTAAACTTCATTTTTAGATCATCAATAATCCAAAAATAAATCATAGGTACATCAGCTCAAAGCATGTACATAAACTCACACTAAAAGTTCACTTTCCGCGTAACCGTAAAAACTGCCGAAAAAGTCGAATTTCACTATTTTGATTCCTTAACTAATTCCATCATTAAAATATAATATATAACTCACAAAAATTTCAGAACCATCAATAATATCATTACAATGACAACAAACTAAGAAATATAACTTTTCACCGTAAAACGGCAATTCTAGGTCTTAACCGAAAACTAAATCACCAAGGTATTTTTAACAAGTTCCCATTATTGTTTCTCAACCAAAATTTTTCAGAATAAATTTAATAAATATAAAGTTTCTAAACATCTACGGTACGAGCTTTAAATTTTTCTAAAACTTCACCGTTACTCGATTTGATCACTCACCTTGAAAATGTAAGTTATAACTTTGCTTCTGACTTCCAACGATCTAAAAATTGACATTCTCAATATTAAAATTACTGCTAACTAAAAATAAAAACTAAAACTAAATCGGTTTAGGATCAATGATACAAAAAGGCAAAACCAAACGACAAACTAGGCAGCAACGCCGAGGTTGCTGCCTCTCGACGTGGTTGAACCGAGACCTCTGTTATGGAGTGATTGATTTCTATGAGTAATCGTTATGTTGTATGGAAAACCAAAATCAATTGTGAAGAAGTCAAAAGAATTTGAATCGAAAGACGAACACTGCAGATTCTTGAAGTTTTTTTTTTTTTTTTTGAAAAAGTCAAGAATATATCCAAGAATACAATTTCCATAATTTTCACAATTAATAAATTCAATAAAAAAAACTCACATAAAATGATTAGAAGATTAATGGCATGAACTATGATAATCTCCTAGACTCAAACACGCTTCAATCCGTCCCCCACCACGTAAAAATTGAAGAAAAATAAAAAAAAACTTCCCAAAAGGGGGCGGTGGTGGCGTGAAGGGAGAAAAGAGGAGGAGAAACTTTACCTTCTTTCTCTGTTAACTGACACAATGAAGCATTCCTGACACCTACACCCTAATTTCTCTTAATTTCTAACTCCTCCCTTATTCCATTAAATTACACAAAAGCCGTCCTCTTACAAGTTACCTTCCAAAAAGCCTACATATGTAATTTTTTATTCTTAATAATATTCAAATTATTTAATATTATTAACCAAAAATAATATTAAACTCCAATTTAAAATAGTACCTTGTAACGGGACGTTACAATGTTGGATTTTACATCTTTCCAAGAGTAAAATTTGAGAGGTGAGAGTAAGGGAAAGGGTAAAGAAATGAGAAAATGAGAAGTGTTTTAAGCTTGTGGCAGAAAATGAAGAGTCTCTTGTCCCTCTTGTCCCACATTGGAAAGAACTCATTTCTTCCAATCTTTTATATACCATTAAGTTGGCTTAAAGGTCTGGACCCTTTCGGGTACCAAAGATTGTGCGAGGACCAAGAACGTACACAATCATGGGTTTGAGGCTCTGCCCACACACACGCTGCCGACTTGTCCCGACCTAGTCTGGTCTGGTCTCAGGTTCTCTGAAAATAAGTATATTCTTTTATTGAAAAGCATAATTTTTTTTAGCTAATGCTATTTGAAATAAACAGTAACGATCTTTAATGCACTATTTAAATGCAGATGAAATTTTTAGGTGATGACTAGTACTTTCCGACACGTCATTAATTTTCCAGCATCATCACAACTGCGGCTAGTCGTTGCCAACAACTGTTTCAAATTTGCCATTATTCCAGATTTTATAGAATTAATTTTGTGAAATAATTCTGTCCGACGAGTTTCAAAATTCTATAAATAGAAACCTATTATGCCTCATTCTTTGTCGAGTTTTATCAGGGTGAACAAATCTTGTTGTTCGCTCATCTTGTCGTCTTATCTTGTGAGATATTTCACCACTGATTACAATCAACTTGATCCAAGTGACTATTATCTTAAAGATAGTACAACTGTGCGATTCGGCGTTCATGGCGAAGTTTTTTTTTCACTGTTCTTTCAGTTTATTTCTTGTTATACTAATCTCTTTCTATTGATGTAATCAGTACCAATTTATACAAGTCTTATTCTTTATCTATTGTTTCTATGTTCTCCATTTTCAACAATTTTAAGACAATATTTACTGTAATATAGTTCATCAACACTTATGGTTCAAACGATTCACCATTGAATGATAATGTCATTACCCCTAGATCCATTGCTACCATTGTTGCTGCAGGGAATGCTGCTCTTGCTTTCGCTAATGCAGTTGCTGCTAATGTCGTTGTCAACATTAATATGACAAATCTGAATGGAACTGCAGTAAACTAAAATACTGCAAACTTTGCTACAAAAAAACCCTACTGCTATACAAAATCAAGGTGATGCTTACAACTCTATTGTATTTCAAGCTAGTAAGTATCCTCCCAGCTATCCTCCTAAGTCGATTCATTCAAAGAATCCACCTCAGTTCAAAGGTCAAGATTATAAGAGATGTCATCAGAAGATGATGTTCTTTCTCAAGACGCTAGTCTTGCACATGTTCTAAAAGAACCAATGCCAGAAGTACACAAGGATTACGTTACCTTCAACAGGCTGATGGAATGAGACCAATGGATAAACTCAGATTATCTTTATAGAAATTATATTTTAAATAGTCTTATAGATACTCTGTATAAGGGGAATGCAAATTGTAAGAATGTGAAAGAACTATGAGATGCACTTGAAATGAAGTATAGATCAATTGGTGTTGGGGCTAAGAGATTTTTAAGGGGGAAGTTTAATGATTTTAAAATGGGTGACGGCATGTCAATAGTCAACTAAAATGAGGAGCTACAAGTCTTAATAATTGACTAGCATAGCGAAGAAATAAGGATCGATGAACCCTTCCAAGTGACAATTATGATTGAGAAATTGTCACATTCCTGGAGTGAGTTTAGAAACTATCTTAAACATAAAAGAAAAGACTGCACAATCAAACACTTAATACTAAAACTCCGAATTGAGGAAGATAATAAAAATGAATGTGTATTGGTAGAGCCCCAAACTTTAAAAATGTAGACGCTAAGGCAAACATAGCTGAAGCTGGCAGAAATAAGAATAAGCAAGTCAAGAAAAAGTATTATCTTGGCATAAGCATATTAATAACAAACGCATCACTGAGAACTACTATACTTGTGGGAAACCAGAACATAGAGCTGTAGATTGCAGACATCACAGAATATTGGATAGAGTTTGAATAATAGGTCTAATAATCATGTTAACATGGCCAATAGTGATGATGACATAAAACTTGTTGTAGTCATCTCTAAAGTGTGCATGACCAACAATGTTAAGGGATGGCGGGTTGATTCTGGTGCTACTAAGTATGTTTGTTGATATAGGTCTCTTTTCTCCGAAATAAAAAAAGCTAACGGCACTGAGAAGCTGTTCATGGAAAATGGCGCCAACTGATGTGGTAGGAAAAGTGAAGATTCTGCTCAGATGAACTTATGGGAAGATACTCACTCTGAATGATGTATGACATGTTCCTGATATTAGGAGGAATATTTTATTTGGGCCACTTCTAAATTAGAATGGCTTCAAACTTGTATTTGAGTCGGACAAATTTGCACTGTCTAAGGGTGGGATGTATGTGGTTCGTAGGTACTTAACTGATAACATGTTCAAGTTGAATGTGCTTGCCCAAAAATGAAAGAATATCAATAAAGTTAATTCTCCTGCTTACATTGTTGAGTTTTTTATCGTTTGACATTCAAGATTAGGGCATGTTAATTATTTCTCTATACAAAGAATGATAAATTTAGGACTAATACCTAAATTCGAGATTGATAATAAACATAAATGCGAAGTTTTTGTTGAATCAAAATTCACAAGAAAGCCGTTTCCTTCTATTGAAGCTCAAACCCGAATGGGAAAAGTACACAAAAGTTGCTAGGTAGGGAAATGATGGAGCCAGGAAGAAAAGGCGACACCATAGGAACACTGAAAATTCTTCCAACCATGAATCGTCTGATCAATCTAGTCCACTCAGACATCAAAAGAAATCCAAAGATTACTACCAATTAGATCTCAGATCAAATGAAATAAGAAATATCGAAGAAAATATCATAAGGCGATTAGGCTCTAGAACTGAAAAATCCATCATAAACATACGCGCACCCAGAGAGTCTCTGATAATAGGGGTGAGATATCGGTTTGTGATTTTTTCTGGACCGAACCGAACCGATAAGAGTTCGGAACGAACCGACAAGGATTCGGTTTTGGTTTTTTCGTTTCTTTTTTCTCTTGCAGAAATTAACCATGTTCTATTATATACTTGACATTTTTTTAAATTATTTTTATTTTCAAAACTATGAGATTTATGTCAAATTTGTATTTAAAATACTCTATATTGAATTTTTGCTTTCAAATAACTCTAATATTTAATTTATTATTGATGTTAATCTAAAAGTAATAAAAGTACAATTATATTTTTAGAATATTTTGATAAAAAAAATTAATAATGTTGGTGGTACTTAACCAATGTATTTAATAATATATATAACCTTGTAAAAAAATATGGTGAATTAACATAATATATAAATTTTATATATATATATATATATATATATATATATATATATATATATATATATATATATATTAATTATAATTTATTTTTTTGGCAAGGGGCAGTGGGGTGGGTTGGCTGTGGGGGTGAGGGTGAGGGTGAGGGTGGGGTGGGGTGGGCAGTGGGCTGTGGGGGAAGGGGAGGGGATATATATTATATAAAAAAAAAGTTTCGGTTCAGTTTCGGTTTGGGTGGGGTTTCAACACTCCCGGATCGAAACCGATCCGATACTAATCGGTCTAGAAAATTCTCGAACCGAACCGAACAGAAACCACTAATTTTGGTTCGGTTTCAGTTCGGTCCGTTCAGTTTAGTCGGTTTAATCGGTTTTGCGGTTTTGATTCTCACCCCTATCTATTAGACCCCTATATTCTAGCGGTTGAATAACAAGAGCAGTTCTACATACCATCCTTGGAACTGATAATCCAACCGAACACATCACCCACTTTATCAACTTGATGCAATCAACCTGTATCCCTATAAGGGACCTAAACAGGATGACATACAAACTCTTTCCAGTGAGCTTGAAAAGATCAACCCTCAAGTGGTTCAATAGTCTAAAACGAGGATCAATCCATAGTTTCCAAGAACTCTCCACGACTTTCCAAAGGGAGTATAACATTAGCAAACAATACGCTAAAATAAACCTGGACCTCTACAATGTTCTGATCAGGAAAGACTAAATGACTTTATTTATAGGTTCCGAAAAGTGAAGCTAGAAATCCCTAACTCATTGGATGACGAAGCAGCACCAACTAGGGGTGAAAGTTGGTTTGGTTTGGTTCGGTTTTAAACCAAACCTAAAAAACCGATTGGTTTGGTTATGTATTTTTTTAGAACCGAACCAAACCAAACATAAAGTAAAACCAAACCAAACTAATTGGTTTGGATAGATCGGTTTCAATCGGTTTTGTTTCTCACGCGTTTTGTTCTTATGGAGAGAGTTTAGTTATAAAAAAATCAACATTTTCATGGAAATCCATACAATTAAATAATTTCAAAGCATAAATTTAAAGCTTAAAGTTAATCTAAAGTTATAAACATCGAAAGTAGGATGTTTAAATGAAAAATTCTCTAATATCATTCACTCCCATAAAAGACTTTGCCTAATTGGTTTGGATTGGTTAAAAACCGACTAGAGTATTTCCAACCAAACCAAACCAACATATTATTGGTTTGGTTTGGTTTGGTTTCTTATCAAGAGAGAAACCGAACCAAACCAATTTAGTTTGGTTTGGTTCGGTTTGGTTTGGCGGTTCATCAGTTTTTATTTCACCCCTAGCACCAGCCTTCGCTAGATCCATCCATCCAGACCATAAACTCTAGAGATCTTTCAATAAATCCTCTCCTCGAACTATGACGGAAGCGATGTAAAGGGCCTCTAAACAAATTTCAATAAGATGAATATGTGAATGGATCAGGAACTGTAGAAGGGTGAGAAAGAGTGTTAAAACCCTAGTGAAAGAAGGTATGAACCCAAAAAGAATGATAAACAGAAAAATTCCTAGAAGAATAGGAAGGACAAGGCGGACGAAAGAGTCCGTCAAAGGAACGAAGATAACAATGCTCTGATATGTGTACACTAAACAAATTCTAGGGGACAAAAAGAAGACTCGCGAGGTCAACCCGCGAAAAGCATTAATGAGAAGTATTGTGAGTTCCATGGTAATAACTCTCACTCAATAGAAGAATGCCGCACACTAAACAGGGAGGCAAGAAGAATTTTCAAGGAGAGAGCGACTGTAAGAGAAAAGTGGATTAAGTCAAAATAGAGAAATCAATAAGAAGTTAAGGCGGTGAAAAATCCAACAGTCCCAAAAGAGACTTTTTCTAAGAATGAGGACGAGAAGACTGACATGATCGAGAATCATATGATCCACTGTGCAGGACCCGAGATCATTGAAGCAATGTCAGAGTTAGAACCTTGAGAAAAGGGAAACGATCAACAATGAAGATTTAGGAGCAAAGATACCAATTTTGTCCGACCAAATGCCCAACAATCACACTGAAGGGACAAACAACCTGTCGATGAACAAATCGAACATCTGAGACTCAACTTTATCCACTGAATCGAGTTCACCATCAATGAGGCCAAACGAAAGAGCTGAGATGCGAGAATTCCAATCTTGCAAGTTGAATACAAACGTACCAATCTAATCACATTCTCAGACTACGACTTAGCTGATGTTCATCAGCCACACAATGACGCTTTAATCATCTCCGTGTCTATGGACATATACAAAGTCTATATAGTAATGATCGACCAGGACACTTGTACTAATATCTTTTTAGAAAATCTCTTAACGGAATGAAGATCGATGAAAGCAAGATTCGGTCAAGTAAGCAAGAGTTGGTCAGATTCAACAACGCTGTCACATAGTCCTCCGGAACAATAGAGCTGCCCATTACAGTTGGAGGAATAACCAAGGTAACATCCTTCCATAATTTAGATAATAAATTATGTTAGAATATGATTTTAGGAAGGCCTTTGTTACACGCGATGAAATCATTGTCATTGATCGAGCATCAGAAACTAAAATTCCCATACGACGGAGAAATCGTCGTGATCAAAGGGAACCAAAGCACGATAAGGAGTTTTATGGTAGATTCCATAAAGCTCAAATCTATGGAGAAATAGGAACCAGGAGAGGAGCCCAAGGTCATGAAATAAAAGCACACATACTTCTGACCCTATGCTCCTGAGGAAGACACGGAGGCATTGGTCATCCACCCTGAGGATAACGAAAAAATAACACAAATCGGAACGAACACAAGTATAAAAGTAAAGGAGCAACTATCCAACTTCTTTTACTCCAGATGGAAGACATTCACATGTACCATAAAAACATGCCTAAAATCAAGAAAACTATGATCACACATAGGCTTGAAGTGGACTTGAAGCACGTACCAATTCGATAGAAGAGGAAAAAATTTCCCCAGAGCGAAATCAAATTATTGACGAAGAGGTTCATAGATTATTAAAAGCTGACTTCATCAGGGTGGTAAAATATACGGAGTGGCTAGCCAACGTGTTGGTAGTGAGAAAGAAAAATGAGAAGTGGAGAGTCTGCATTGACTTTATAGATCTAAACAAGGCCTGCCCAAAAGACTCTTTTCCACTACCTAAAATCGACTAGCTAGTGGATGCGACTGCTAGGTTTAAACTTCTGAGTTTTATGGACGCCTTCTCTGGGTATAACCAGATAATGATGAGCACAACAGATCAGGAAAAAACCTCCTTCGTAACATATAAAGGAACTTATTGCTAAAAGGTAATGTTTTTCGGACCAAAGAACGTCGGTGCAACAAGCCGGAGACTCGTGAACCGAATGTTCGAGATGGAGCTAGAGAAAACCATGGAAGTCTATATCGATGACTTGCTGGTGAAGTCATAAAAGGCCGAAGACCATCCATAACATCTCAGGAACGCCTTTGACATCCTCGATCAATACGGAATAAAAATCAATTCAAGTAAGTGTACCTTCAGCATCCCCTCCAGAAATTTCCTTGGATATCTAGTAACCAAAAAAGGAAAACAAGAAAATCCAGCCATCTATGCGATTCTGCGAATGGAAACCCCTAAAAATGTAAAAGGAGTGCAAAAGCTTATAGGATGTCTGGCCATCTCGCTCATCAGACAAATGTCTTCCATTCTTCAAAACTCTCAAAGGAAACAAAGAGTTCGGGTGGGACAAAAAATGCCAGTAAGCCTTTAACAATTAAACGCTTTCCTGTCAAAATCTCCTCTTTTGTCAAAACCCTGAGGCGACGAAGATCTTATTATCTATCTGACAGTTTCTGAAACAGTAGTAAGTGCGGCATTAATCCGAGAAGAAGGCAAAATTTAGGTCCCTGTTTATTTTGTCAGTAAAGCCTTGCTAGATACAGAGACAAGATACACGGAGGTGGAACAACTGGCTCTAGGAATGATAGTAACCTAAAACAAACACAAGCACTATTTTCAAAGCCACCAAATCGTTGTATGAATGACATTTCCTTTGAAATTGATCCTTCACAAGACTGACGCATCCGGACTACTAATGAAGTGGGCAATAAAACTTGGAGGATACGACACCACTTACGAGCCCAGGATCGCTATCAAGGGATAGGCCCTAGGCAATTTCATTGCAGAAATGACGTGCAACGAACAACGAAACACCGTCACAAATGACAAAAAGCAAACAAACACGGAAGCCGACTGGAAAATCAACGTAGATGGTTCTTCCTAAAGGTTTCCTCCAGGAACAATCAATCATATTCACTTTTCACGCTTCCAATAACGAGGCAGAGTACGAGGCTCTATTGGCTAGAATGAATCGGATGAAGGAACTATGAGCTAGAAGAGCCGTGATACATCCAGACTCTATGCTAGTAGTGAAGCAATTCATCATGGAATTCAAAGCAAAAGACCTTACCATGGAAAAATACCTAGACAAAGTCAAAGAGCTCGACAAAGAATTCGAATTGCTCAACGTGGAACAAATTTTGAGGTTAAAAAACGAGCACACCAATGTCTTGGCTAGATTCGGATCGGTAGTAGAGTTTGACTTGAGGAGAACAATTCTAGCCAATTATCTGGAACATATGAGCATCGAGCCAAGCTCGGACAAGCTTGAAGAAATATCTGAGGTAGCGAAAAAACACCAAGACGCACCTTGGTGTCACTACATACAAGAGTATCTACTCTCTGACAAATTGCCAGCCGACAAAACTCAAGCACGAAAGATTTAGTCTTAAGCAGCCCTATATTCCATAATAAATCAAAAGTTGTATAGAAGATCTTTCAGAGGCCCATACATGAGGTGTGTAGACAAAAGTGAAGCCAACAACATCATGTAGGAACTTCATTTATGATGTTGTGGCAATCATTCAAGAGGATATTCACTATTCCATAGGGCTCGAAACCATGGGTACTACTTGTTGGGATTGAGGCTTCTATAAAAGAGTACTCAAATGGAAGTCCCAAGGATGTTTCCTTGCATTATAATATAATCAAAAGTAAATGCATAAAATGAATGACTAACCCTTGTAGAGAAGTGTCTGGCTCTTTCTCCTCGTTCTTGGTTACGATCCTGGGACTACCAAAAAGTTCTTTCTCACTAAGCACAAAAGAGAATCGGTGCATGGGCACTATCCTCTTTGAAAAAAGGAAGAGGGAAGAAATATTTTCCCATATACCCTAGGGGTGGTGGCGACAAAGAGAGAGGGAGGAGATAAATTTTTCTTAGCCTTCTTTTTTGCTCTATTAGTTGTGTGTTTTGGGGTCCCCCAAGACAGAAAATCTTTGAATATCTTTTTAATTATCAAATAATTAATAAAGATATTATAAAATATATTTTGAATAATTAAGATATAATATCTTATACCATAATAAGATATTCTCATATCACTATTTAAATTAATCATTATTATGTTAAAATAATTATTCCATATCTTAGTCATTTAAATTAATCATATTAATTTAAATTAAGATACCACATACATTTTAAATAAAATAAAATAAAAATAATTGGTTAATCTTTAACCAAGGTGGCGTGTGACCCTACCCATGGGTCACACGCCCACACATCATCTCCATGACAATATTGGGCATTTTATTTTCCTTTCTATTTAATAGAACAATTCCATTAAATATATAAATAAAACTCCTTTTATTTATTTCCTCTTTAATTTGACTTCCTCAAATAAAATATTTAAATAAACTCCTCTATTTAAATCCCCATTAATTTTGGACAACTGTAAAATTAATTTAATTAATTAGACTCTTCTATTTAATCTCTCTATTAAAATAATTAAATAGACTCTTCTATTTCATTTCAACATTAATTAAATAATTAAATAGACTTTCTATTTAATTTCATTTAATTAATCAAATAGACTCCTCTATTTGTATTTGCCTTAATTAATTTGCCAACTTCAAATTAAATACATGAAACCATTTTTCTAAAGAAATTAATCCATATTAATTTATGTTCTCAATTACATGTGTTAGCTCGGAGGACTTAATGAACCTATAGGACTAACTTCCAATGATCTAGAATTATATTGATCAGACGCCTTCAATCAATTAATTCTTATTCATTAACTCCTAGATAACTCCTCTGAATATCTAGAGTTGCACTCTTAGTACTAGAGACATAGTTATGTCCATTGGCTAATATCATTAACTACACTTTAATCCTTCACAAGTAGTCCGTATCCATGGCAAGGTATTTTTACCATTTTAACCTCCGTAATACATCTTGTTCCTTAGGCCCAACTGATTCTCTAATGAACAACCTTACATAATCTCCATTATGTGTCTTTGCTTTTTCCTAGATCAGAGGAATATGTGGCCCTGCTGTTCAAGCACCGAATCTGTCCATAAGGGAACTAGTTATCTATTTTTCTACATGGAAAAGAGTGAATTCTAAGTTTGTGTAATTACGTTCCCAGCTATAAGCAAGATGCAATCGCCAAAGTAGGAGGCATATTGAACGAACTATATCGAGTCACTCTCACCTACGAAAATTAAAGGTTCGTCTCTTGCGAACAGGAGTTTGTAATCCACTCACGAGTAAGATCAATTGTACATGATCAACCGATTGATATACGAAGTGTCTTTTTGTAATGGCTTTCCCAGAAGACAATAAGTATATCTTAGTCCAGTATACTACAATCTCTATTGCAGCAACACCTCTACTCATATATCTCTACATGAGCGATCTAGATGAGATCAATTGTGCAAATTCACAAGTGGGCCGTGTTAGTGGTGTTACCATAAATAAGGCACCGAACTTTTATTCATATACCACAGACTATGTGATTTACAACTTAAGTGAATCTTCCCGCATCACATGCTCACTTTAAGTTATCATAAGTAACTCTAGATTTTATGATGAATTACATTTATTAAAGAATAATAAATGACAATGTAAATGTTACTAATTAATAATTCCTTTATTTATTTATAGTTTAATTGGATTACATAAGATTTAGGGCAGAAACCCCAGAAGTATTGAGACTAGATGCTGAGCAACGCAAAGTATTCACCAGAATGTGCGATAAATGATAAAGATTCTCATCCGAGCATCATGTCCCGCATACACCCTTCACTTAAATCATGGTACATTTATACAATAGGGACTAGACATAGTGGGGAAACTTCCCACAACCATAGTGGCCACAAACTATTTCACTAAGTGGATAGAGGCCGAACCACTCGCAAAATCATCAAGCAACAAGTCAAACAATTCCTGTGGAAAAACATAATCACCTGCTTCGGAATACCACGAGTTTTTGTTGCAAATAATGGCACGCATTTAACTAGATATATCATTAGAGGATTCTGCTCGGACTTCAACATTCAACTACAATTTTCAGCTCCAAGGCACCCCCAAGCAAATGGTAAAGCTGAAGCCTCAAATTAGACTATCCTTAACAATATAAAGAAGAGGGTTAGAGAAGTCAAAAGGTAGATGGACCAAAGAGCTACCTAGAGTGTTATGGGCATACAGAAAAACCCCATGTACTGCAAATAGGGAAACTCCATTCCCTCTCACATATGGAGTAGAAGTAGTAATACCAACTGAGGTAAGAATACCTACAATACATCGTGAATTGCCCCAAGATGGGCAAGATAACGATCAGCTCATGATCGAGGCCTTCAACAGCCTAGACGAAAAAGAGGGAGCAAGTCTTGGATCGGTACTACAATAACAGGGTCTGTCACTGCTAGAAAGAATATGGAATAAACTTTAAGGAGTCTCTCATATTTTTTGTCCTCCAGATCTAACCAGCAGGATACTTCCTGATTCTATTTTCATGGCTCTATTGGGAAAAGGATTGCTATAAGTCTTCCTTCTAGTGAAGAGATGGATGAACATATGGTTTTATATCAGAGGGAAATCTGACTTCTGATGGGGTTTCAATATCTTTAGTTTGGAAAGAGTCAGGTGAGAACGGACATGTTCCACCTCAGTTTTTACATATCCTTTTGATTGTTTCTGATCGTTATTCTCATTTTTTTAGTTCGGACTCTGAGCAAATATGATATCACGTTGTCCAATATTACTACTTGGGAGGAACTAGAAGAAATCGGACAATTTGTCTAGGAAGCAGTTAAACAAGTGTCCATCGTTTCGTTTGAGAAAATGGTTTGAGTAGGGTGAATTCTGCGGACATGGCTAGGAAGCTAAAGACCAAAGAGGTCGAAAGTAAGAGTGTAAAGACCCGACTCCATTCAAAAAAATTTAAATTAAAAGACACAGCAGAAGACTAAATTTTAACGAAAAAATCGACATGGTGCCGCTTGAAACTGGGACTAAGCCAAAACCTGTTTATAATTTTCCCAACAGATAAAGCAATAAAAAAACATGGAAATGCGCATTTCTTTTTCAATTTAAACATCAAAGTAAACATAATACATTAAACAAACCAATTTCTCTCAAGAGCCCCGAATAAACAAAAAATCAAAACAAGGAAGCAAAGTAAACTGAAAGAGGAAATTCTATTTCATGCATTCTGAGAATACCTCCAAGTGTTCGGCATGACTTGTTCAAGAGTCACATCAAGATCCTTTAAAAGAGAGGTCATTCGCACCTCAATGGGAAATCTAACTCCGCAATCAAAGAAAATTTAATAAAAAGAAGTCCAACCATCCCCAAACATCGTGATGGGCATGCTCATCAGAAGTTGAAAGCCTCATCTCCACATCAGGAGGGATGCGATAAGAAAGGCAGTAAAAATCCAGGTTCGATTGTTTTAACAAGGGCGCTCTTAAAGAAGGGTGATCAACTACCCTTGCCCTCTAGACGAGGATGTCGGTGGCACTATCATTCAAAGCATGAGGAGATTCACAAACTCCCATATCATCACTAACAGTCTGTTCGGAATCCTCACATGACTCCCTAAACCCATTTTCAGAAGAGCAATGATTTGATCGAGCATCATCTAAATTATCATCTACTAGTTCAGAAAATGGAATCATGAAATCTTCTTTCTGCATCACGTCAGCATGGAAAGATATTCTAGCATCAATTTTCTGCACTATATTAATTGGCGTTTATTGCTATTCCACTGTTGTAACGTCCCGTTATTTTTGGAGTGAAATTTTTTTTATTTAATATTTCATTTATTTATTCATTTATTTTAATCGAAGTATTTATTTTAATTTTAGAATTTAGTAGTTAATTTTGTTCAAAAACCTTTTTAATTGTTTTATTACCTTAAATTAGATTTGGTTGTATTAAAAATTATTAGCGGGCCCATTATTGATTGTTAAATACTTTTAAGATAGATTAAAAGTAGTTAAGTTGAATTGGAATTAGAAACGTGAAATAACGAGCACCTGGAACAAGCTTTCTTAAAAAAAATAAGATGAGGGGCAATATCGTCTTTTACCAAAATTTCTTTATATATATCTAAGTCATATTTTCAAGATAATGATAAGAAAAAAAAAAAAGAAAAGAGACGTAGAAATGAAGCCTCAAACTCGTAGCTAGAGAGGAGGAAAAGGGAAGAGAAAGAAAGTGTCGCCCCGGCTTCGTTTCTCGACCGATTTCATAGTGCCTTAGCTCGTTGGAAAGCTCTCGAGACGTACTTTCTACCCATCTCATCAATCAAGCCAATACATTCAAGATCCAGGAGGTACAAGGTGAGGAAGAAATGGGTTTTTGAGTTTTCTTTTTTTTCCAATCTTGTATGCAAGCCTTGATTCGTTTTTCCCGGGTGTTGTTTGTGAATTCTAGGTAGGAAAAATCACTTTGGATGAGGTTGTTGTCTTGGACCTAAACCCAAGTCGAATGGAAAATCCGTTCCATTTGTTTTTCTCTCACTTGGTGATGGCTAAGGTGTTTAGTTTGTTATTGTTTTGTATTTTACTTAATTTTTCTGGAATCGAGTATTGTGTAAAATCTTAAATCACGGTTACTCACTGATAATTCGAACCTCCAAAGTACCTAAAACCAACACGAAACACCTCTAAAATGCCTAAAAGTCGAAAAACCAAACTCAAACCTCATTTTCCCTCCTATGGCCGAGAGCACCATAAGGCTAAAAACCGGGTTTTTCGTCGTTTTACGCGTTTAGATGTCGATGGTTCAATTTCAGGTTAATTAATGTTTATTGGATGTAACTTATTTGTAGGTTTGTAATTGCTCGCGTGGGGTCTACCTCGACACTTTGGAAGTTCGGTTTCAATTCTAAGGTGAGTTTAAAATGGGAGTTAGTAATTTTATGAATTAAGTTTCATTACGATTTTTTTGATCGAGGTTAAGGAGTAAATACTTATTGGTTGGTGACTTTAGACTCGGAAGTGAGCGGAGTGACCTTGGAGTTTGTAGTGAATTTGGGTGGAAAGACAAGTTTGAGTATGTTTGGAAGTCTTGTAAGACGAAATTGGAGAATTTAGGTGAAATTGGAGAGTTTAGATGAAAGTGGAAGTTTAAGTTACTTTGAGTAGTTTTAGATCAAAGTAGCTTAGAGGTTATCCTTATGAGTATTAAAGATTATAGAGATTTTGAGATAAAGTTGGAAATTGAATTTACTCTAGGTAGTTTTGACTAAAGTAAAGCAAAGGAAATGTTTGGAAGTTAACTCATGGTTTATGGTAATAGTTTGGAAATTATTCTTGGGATTTAAGGTGATTTATTGTCATTTGTGACATGATGATGTTAAACATCGATTTTGCTTATTTGGGAGTTATAAGACTTCATGGAATATAGCATCAGTGATGATATTGGTTAGTGTTTTTACGAACTTATTACCTTGTGTGAGTAATAAGGATTGCATTTTATTATGGTAATAATGTGGAGTATGAAAGTTCTAATGATAATAAGGTTTGGTGTGAATTGTGGTAGTGCCGTGGAATATGAAATCATGATGATAGTACGATTGATGTACTCGGGTCTTTTGGTAAGAGGCAACACTTTAAGTACAAAAGATAAACATGTTATTGAGTGTAGTTGTAGTATGATTGTATTGTTTGTTAGTTGTTTGTGTTGAGGTGCTCATTTAATGAACCGATTTATAGATATATGTGTAGTCCATGGATGAAAGAGGCTATGGGCGTCATAGATGAAACAGGCTATGAGCGGGTGTTATATGGCAAGATTGGCAGATAGGTCGAGTTCATATAATGAGCATCCCAGCTTGTTTGTTAGTGGTTACGTAGTTACATGCTTATCCTTTGTACAAGTGTTTGGTTATCGATGGAAATACCTTATGTGGTAATATGTGGCAACTTATGGTAATCCGAGATTTGGTGGTATGTGATCTATGGTGTTTGGATTTCGACAATAATACTTTATGTGAGAATTGGGTAAGACCATACGTGTTAGTATGTTGATGTTGATCCATACGGTAACACGATACGATGATACGTGATTTGGTAAGACCATACGTGTTAGTATGTTGATGTTGATCCATACGGTAACACGATACGATGATACGTGATTTGGTAAGACCGTACGTGGTAGTATGTTGATGTTGATCCATACGGTATCACGTTACGAGAACACTTGATATGGTAACGCCCGTGCGTGTTAGTATGTTGAGGTGGTAACATACCTGGTAATACGTTCTGAGATATTTAGATGTGGTAATATGATATGGTATTATGATTTGGTACCGATTTGGTATTAGATGTGTCTTGATACGATTTGGAAATTGGGAAATTGATTGGTATATGATTATGATGATTTGGAAGTGTAGAATGGGTAGTCAAGAGAAAGTTAGGTCTTTGGACACAATTTCCGGTATGGAATTTGGTCCATAGGATTACTGGCTTTCATTTTATTCTCACTAGTATTTTTATGCTAATGTTGCTACACTTATTTTTTTCAGGTAAATCTCGACGAGGGAGACGTGGTAGAGGAGGTGGTGTTGTTTGACTTCACGAAGCGATGAAAGGACATGAACAAGGAACTTTTTCTTAGCATTCCTGAATGCTTTGAATATATTTATACTTTCTCAATACTTTATGTTTTGAGCTCGTGTGAGCGTTTGTTTTAAATTTTGTAATGGTTTATGTTTATAAGTTGTTTTTAGAAGGTTTAATATCAATTGGAATGCGCATTCCACCATTTATCGCTTTCTGTGGTTGTGAAGTTTGTAAAAACAGGTTTTGGTTTATCCGAGTTTTAAACGAACCCATGCCGTTTTTCTTTAAAACCAAGTCTTCCGCAGTGCATTTGAATTTAAAGGATTTTAATGGATTTGGGTTGTTACAACTGTGATACACATACATTCTCACACCGTTTCTCCACTCCTCAACTATTTCCATAGAAGTAGATTCCATGGGAGGAGTCGAAGTTCCTAGCCCTAAGTCAGTGACTTTAAATTAGAAGAAATATACTGATGCATGCTAGAGATTTAAAGGACGATAACAACCTGAAATGAAGAACAACCGACATAATTTTGCCTTTTACGGGAAAATGCCTCCGAGTCCTTGAGTAAGAAGTTCCAAGATGAGAAAATGCAAAAAAAAAAAAAAAAAAGGAATGGGGAAAAGTCCGGTTTTTTGAATTTAAACATTCAATGTTGAAGCGTTATATGCGTGTCAGCTAGCTGTTTACGGTAATGGGTCACCCCAATTAGTTATTTAAGCCTCAACTTGTTTTCACATCAATGCAACTCTGACATAAAAACGTACAGGGGAAATATGTAGAGGAAAAATCTTACATGGGACGAGGCCCAAAACTAAAAACCTAATCTTGGTACACCCAGCCCATAAGGAAGGATTTGAATCATCCACCACGACCATTGGACTACGACTAATCCAGAACGCTTGAGCAAGGTCCAAATCAAAGAGACCGGAAATACTCCAACCAGCTCGGACATATGCAGTTACGTCACCTGACCTTGATCTACGATTCCGAATTCCCTCATCTAATTATATGAGTATTTCATTACCCAAAGATTATGGAGATAAAAATTTATCTTCAACGGATATATTATCTCTACATTATCATAGATAAACAAATCATTTATATATTGATTCTCTATAAAAAAAACGCTCTACTAAACCTAAAACGGTATGTCATTCATAATTCTACTCTAGAATTCTCATATCATCTGCCTCCAAATTACTGACTTGATCGTCAGAGATGGTTTGGCAGAAACCACACTGGTATTTTCTTATTCTTGTTTTACATATATTCAAGATCAAGGAGTCACAATCGCAGGTGTATATATTGCACGTGATCGACCGTAGCGGTAATCATCATCTACAGTCATTATGAAATTAATTTTTTTTTCAACGTACCAATTAAAAGGTGAATTATATTTTTTGATCCTTCAAGTTTTGTTTAAATTTCTATTTGGTCCTTAACTTAGGCGGTAATCATAGCGTGAAGAAAAAGAGGAAAAAGAATATGGAGGGAGAGAATGACAAATAATATTTTTTTTAATTCGTTTTAATTACTACGCTGCTGAGTTTAAAAATAAAAATTTAATAAATATGGCCTCATCATAACTGCCACATCAATTTTCTGTTTAGGCTATGAACGGAACTATACCACAAAAGACTAATTAGAACCATTCAATAAAGCCAAGCCAAAGTTAGGGGCTGCCCCATATGCAATAACAAAATATAAAATGTTTTTTTTTCCTAACGTCAACATAACATATCAGTAAACAAATGCTAATTTACTAATTTAGCTAGTTGAACTGTTTAAAATTTTTTATGTTTTTAAAATCAACAACAAAATAGGTACAACACTGAAAATTTTGATCCAAAAAAATTGTAACATACCATTTAAATTTTAGGGTTAAATATAGGAATGACGGTGCATTTTCACTCAAATTTAAGAATAACCTCTGCACTTTATTTTTGTCAAAAAAACACTCCTATACTATCAAAACGCTATTATCCGTTAAATTTTCCATCCAAAGTAAGAGTGGCTTAATATTGTTTTTTTTAATGTAATATTGTCATTATCCTATCTCTCTAATACTCAATTCCATAATCTATCATCTTCTCTCTAAAACTCAAACATAACTCAAATTCATTACCCTGATTCTGTTCGAAATTTTCTTAGCAACTAAACTAATATTTATTTTTCATTTTCACAGCCTCCTTAAGATGATAGTTTTTATTTTGGTCTTTAATGTTTTTCTTATTCATTTATCTAAAGAGAGTGGGTAGTTGAATTTGAGGTTTAGAGAGGAGTTATGTTTGAGTTTTACAGAGAAAATGATGGGTTTGAGTTTTATGGGGATAGAATAATGAGTTTATGGGTGATGGAGAATCAACAATGGTAGAAAAAAAAGGGTTAGAAGAAGATGATAGATATAGAGTTTCAACAATGGTGGATGCCTCGTGAGAGAAATAATAAAATATTATTATATATTAAAAAAAAAATATATCAAACTTCCGTTAGTTTTGATGGAAAAACTTAATGGATAATGACTTCTTAATAGTGCAGAGGTGTTCTTTTTAAAAAAATAAAATGTAGGGATCATTCTTGAAATTGAATTTAAAAATAAGGGTCATTCTTATATTTTACCCTCAATTTAACGGTATTGTAAGTTGAAGTTCATCGATCAAAACAATAAGATAATTGTTATAAAAAATGATTAACAGAGATATTGGCATGGCTTATTGATTGGATAGCACGAGTATAAAAATGATTATAGGAGTGTTGTTTGTTGAATGAATTATACACCTACATTCAATTATCACATTTTTTTCAAAACTGTCGTTAAAGTTTCAACCTTTTCTCTAATTCTTTTTTACCATAAAAGAATCATATCAGCCAAAACATTATTAACCTAATCTATGAAAGCTATAGATTTCAGAAATTTAGATGTAACATCACAAGGCCCACGGATGTTGAATTTCCATTAGCGGAAGGTAACCAAATTTCTATGTAGTGGATTTGGTTGAAAAAAGAGCATCCAAAGCACAATATTAAAATTAGTTAAATTTGCAAAAAGTGGAATATTCTTTTTAAAGGGTATTTTAAGTGATAAAAGTCTATATATTGTTCGTTAAGCTAGAAATTTGAATCCATGCCAGCTTTAATTGCAGTCCAATATTAGATATCTATAGTTGTTTCACTTTTCAACTTCTCATATATATAGGTCTAGGTTCAAAGAAATTAAGGAGTTAGGTTCCATTTCTACACATTTGAAGCTAAATTAAAAGAACTTATGAGATGCTTTTTAGGAGTCCGACTTTAACTTGTTTTATAGTTTGAAGGAATAAAATGATCTTTTTCCCCTTTCATTCTGATTCACATTTAGATAAGTATAAATTCCACCATTATTTTTTTTTTTAAACTAAATGGGTGACTTTTAGTTCTTTTAACTTTAATACTTGATTTTTTATAAGTTCAATTTGTTAGATATTTTTTAGGTTTTTATAAGTACTTTATAATAGGGTAAAGTACCATTTTGGTCCATGAGTTTTGGAGATCTTGTTTGTTTGGTTCCCGTGTTTTTAATTTTTATTTAAATGTCCCTTAGTTTTGGAGATCGTGTCTACTTGACCCCTTTTTCAATTTGTAACTAAGTCGTCCATAAGTTTTGGATTTCATGACTATTTAGTTCTTATATTTTCAAGAATTATTAGAAATAAGTTTAATTGGTTTTTAATTTAACATATTTGTTAACTTTTTAATAAAATGTTGACTTAACACATTTTTTTATTCCTCTTTTAAATTTACATAGCTTTTTTGGTTCTTTAAAATTTCTTTTGATTCATTTTTGTCAAAATATATATATATATATATATATATATATATATATATATATATATATATATATATATATATATATATATATATTCCATTATGAGAACATACGGACAGTAAAACAGATTCAAAACAACTCAACGAAGTGTTGGTACTTCTCTTAAGATAACGCCCAGACACGAGCCTCAACCCATAAACTGGCTTTCAAAACCTTTATACCAATAATTAATATTCTCTCTGTTGTTTTTTTATTGTTGATGTGTGTGACATAATTCTTGCTGTATTTTTTAATTTATTCTAACACAAAATCTTTAGATTATAATTAAAATTTGATTTTTAACGTACCTTTGTTTAAGTAATAATTTAAAAAGGAAATTTTGATGGGTGACAATATTTTAAAGGGAAATTTCATTGGGTAGCAAAATTTTTAGCAATATTTATAAATATAGCATTTTTAAAAAGTATTTGCAAATATAGCATATTTTTAAAACCCTCATTCATGTGACCAGATATTTCAGTGATAACTTATAAAATTATCAGTGATTATTATCTGGTAATTAGTGATTCTTGCATAAAATATCAGGATATTAGTAAATCAGTGATTACTTGTAAAGATATCACTGGTTACTAGTGGCAATTTTGTAATATTTTATGTGTGAATTTAATTTTTCTGCTATTTTTGCAAATATGTTTTTTTACTGCTATTTTTATAAATATTGGACATATTTTTGCTATTTTCGCAAGAGCCCCTATTTTAAATCCATTTGCTAATGGAATGAATTTTTTGTGTTAGTAAGTGATTAAAGATAATTAAGAGTAGTCACTTCATATGATTAACATCAATCAAAGTAAATCACTTATTAGCACGTTAAAAGAGTAGTCATATTGAATGTATCACAGGGGTTATTTTCACCGTTGTGAGTCAAAGAACACAACTCCACCGAGAAAGAAAGCACACTCATCATGCTTATAATCTAATTGACGTTTTGATCATTTCATGTAGATATTTCTTAGTAATTGATAAAACAACATGGTCCAATCTTGTACAATCCTTATTGTATTTAATAACTCAACTCGTATGTCTTACACATAATATTTTTGGATCATCAGAGTGTTTTAACGTTACAAAGTTAACATTATAAATAGTGTAAGAGGACAATGTTCCCCAATCTTATATATCTACTATGAATTATAATTTGAGTAACTATCTTGCCCTAGATCCTCTTATATCTCATATATTAGTCAAGATTACATATTAAGTAACTTAGGGATTTTTCGTAATTTTACTGCAATATATCGAACATATAAAATAAATACATAAATTTACTCAAAAGAATGAAATTTTATTCGTAACAAATATTGCTTAAAAAATATTACAAACGCTAAAGTATCAATTCTAATAATCTCCCACTTTCCCTATATTGGGAGGATCTACCTGTATGCATGGTTGGAAACTCTGGATAGACTTGTGAGGCAATACGATTATGTTCGAATTTATCCCACCATTTAACTTGAAAAACTCGAACAAGAATGTTGTTTTTAATTGTGAAATGTCATTCAAGGATCCGTGGGACTTTGTATTTGGAGTTAAACAAAACCAAGGGTAAATTTTTGAAGAAAAGAAATTTACTATATTTTAATGAATTTGAGTGCAAAAGTTTCTACATGATATGGTCCACCAATTGATGAACCAGGAAGGGAAGGATGGTTTGAACTGCTTATCGAAGTTGATGAACCAGGAATGTGAAAAATCTTCAGTCTGATAACTGGGTCGTAACTGAATATTCTGACTTTGGGAAGGACCCGAGACTTACAATTTTTGAAGGTTCCAAAGGGCGAGGATTGGAGACAGGGACAATAGGTCTTGGATTGTTGCCTTATCAGCCAATCGTTGTCTATTGGAGTCCCTCACTCCCGTCATTATGTTTACCTTGGAGGCGATATTTTTTACATCTTTTTCGAGAACGTACTTTGCAGATTTACAATCGATATACGTAATAAAAAAAAATTATTCAACAAATCTTGTTGATTTAACTCAATTAAAAGATTTAAATCAATGAAATCAATTAAGAAATTTCAAATGGTCACATTTCTGTCAAACTGATATAGGAAATTTTTATATGGAAACAATGCGGGGAGTAGACCACTTGGTCATGATGACCAATCGAGGAAAGGGGATTAAAAACTTTGTCCTCGATTGGTCCTTGTTGTAGGTAGATTTTTAAGGTTAATATTTATTGGCACGTATGTAATGACGTGGTTGTAGTAGGATGTAGAGAGTAAGTTTGTCTTGTGGGTTGTAGAGATACGTACTGCACACATATCGAGAGAGGCTAAGGATAGTGCATCAAAGAATTATATGTTGCACAGATACCGAGGTGATTAAGGTAGGGTATTACAGCATAATTATCGAGGCGCAATCTTCCTAACATATGTTGCACAGATATCGAGGTGATTAAGGAAGGGTATTACAGCACAATTATCAAGGCGCAATCTTCCTGACATAGTAAAAGCATGTCTTGTTAAACCTCACATCCAATTGGCGCTGTCAGTTTATCAGCTGACCTAAGACGCCACTAGCCCTGGCATTAGACGGTCTAGTTGACACCTCATCCATAGACCCAACCTAGAACGTCAGTAGGCCTGCTACTACGCCTAGCTCTAATCATTATAAAAAATGACGGGAAACTAGTAAGTGAACTCTCTATAAATAGAGGGAGGAAAACTGGTTCAGGTACGCTACAAAAACCTTACAAAAACTATGTTAAAATTCCGACTTTAACTTGATCGCCGGAGTGCAGGTGGCCGGAACCACACCGGTGTCTCTTCCTTTGCAGATTCTCAGCTTAACTTTCGGTGACACGCTGCTGTTTATCTCCAGTTGCTACACACGTGGAGCTGACAAGTACGTTTAGTCAGCAAAACAAAAAATACGCAACAACAGTCATGATGACCAATCGAGGATGAGGGCGTTGATGTAGCTGAACCACGCCCTTGTCCTCTTTGCTTTATTTTTTTTTTTTTAAAAAAAAAGTCAACCCAAATCTATTTTATTAAACTTAAGCAAAATGATGGCTCATCATTTTCAAAGCTTGCACGTCAACTAAGGCAACCTCTCTGATCTTGTATTATTCTTTACAAAAAAAAAAAAAAATCAACTCCAATTTATTTTATTAAACTTAAGAAAAAAATCTGTGGCTCATCACTTCCAGGCTTGCACTTTAACCAAGGAAATTCCCTATTCATTGCTGTGTTGTTAGAGCGGTGAGAAAGGCAAGAAGAAGAAAAAGGGACGGTGGCCGAATGTACAGAGATAAGACTAGGGTTGAATTTTTAGGTAGAAGAGTTTAAGCCCAATGGTCTCCATTCTTGACTTATTGGGCTTTTCTAGTTTAAGCCCAATAAGTAAAATATTGAACTTGGAATAGTGCACAAAATATTTAGAGCTCGTAACTAAATAGTTAGTTGCATTGGACTTGTGACGAAAGGAATCTAAATATTATTAATTGACTCATTAATAGTATATAGTTCACTTGATTTTTAAAATAATGACTTTTAAATAATAAATAATAACAAGCCGTTAGAATTCAAAACTAATAACTTTGTTTAACCTAAAATAAATTATTAAAACATATTAAAATAAATAAAATAATGAATTTGAAATGAAGAATTCAGTTGATTTCAAGACTTCCGCTGCTTTATGATGCTTTGACATATTTAATACTGTTATTAGGATCGAGTCTTTACAGTGTTGCCCTTTATTTGGGAAAGTCCACACGCCCACTTCATCCACCATTGGGCTTGGGCATCTTTACATGGGCCAATTAGAAGTGATTGGGCATTTTAAAGTTCCTCTTATAATTAATAGACTCGGTCCATTAATTAAATTAAAAAAAAAAACCCTTTTTTTATTTTTTTTCTTTCTTTAATTTGGAAACTTCAAATTAAATAATTAAATAGACTCTTCCATTTAATTTTTCATTAATTTTGACGACTTTAATTAAAATTAAGACTCTTCTATTTAATTTTTCATTATTTTTTACAACTTCAAAATTATATAATTAAATAGACTCTTCTATTTAATTTGCATTTAGAATTAATTTGACAACTTCAAATTAATTATTTAACTTTATGTTTCTAAAGAAAATTAATTAAACTGATTAATTATCACTCTCACTAACATGTGTTAGCTCGGGGACTTAATGGGCCTATAGTCTAAGCAACAATGATCTTGAATTTGATTAACTTAAACTCATTTAATCAATCTTATTCTTATTCATTAACTTTGAGATAACTCCACTAAATATCCAGAGTTGCACTCTTAGTTTTATAGACATAATTATGTCCATTGGATATAATCATTAACTACACTTCGAACCCTCACAAGTAGTTCGTATACACAGCAAAGTAATTTTATCGTTTTAACCTCTGTGTTACATTTTGTTCCTTAGCTTCAACCGATTCTCTAAAGAACAACCTTACATAATCTTCATTATGAGTTTGACTAGTTTCTTGATAAAAGGAATATAGGGCCATGTTGTTCAAGCCTTAAATCAGTCCATAAGGAAACTATTTATCTCTTTTCTTTATAAGGAACGTCCAAACTATTGGCAAGATCTAATCCCCAAAGTGGAAGGTATATTGAGCGAACTATAATGAGTCACTCTCACCTATGGAAATAAAAGGTCTATCCCTTGCAAACAAGAGTTCGTAATTGACACAGGATTATGATCAACTATTTATAACCAACCTTTTAATATACAAAGTATCTAATTGAACGGTTTTACCAAAAGACAGTAAGTATATCTTAGTCCAGTCTACTACCTTCTCTATTGTAGAAAAACTTTCACTCACATGTCTCTACATGAGTGATCCAAATAAGATCACTTATACCAATTTATAAGTTGGTCATGTTAGTGGTGTTCCCAGAAATAAGGCACCCAACATTTATTCATAACACTACAAACTATTTGAACATCAAGTTATCATAAGTAACTCTAGATGTTATGATCAATAACATTTATTATAAGCAATAAATTACGATGTAAATATTACTATTAAAAAATATTCATTCATTTATTTTTAGTCTCAATGGATTACATTAGATTAGGGCAGATAACCCAGCGGAGTGAGTGTCATGTCCCACGAGGATAGATGTTTGGTTTGCTTTTGTGCAAGACATGTTAAGTCTAAGTTTGGATTATCTTTTTAGGGTTTTGTTTTTATGAATTTTTATAAATACTAAAGTAAAATCAGTAACTTAAGTGATAGACTACTTAAATTAAATGAAAATTGAGTGTTGGTGTGATGTGGGTGAGCCGAAAAGTCATATATACATTTCTGGAATATTAAGATGCAGCAAATGTATATCACGCTACAATAGCTTTTCACAAAGAACAATTATCAAATACTTGGTGCTCTATTTTTCTCAAACATTTTGCGCCCATACCTTAAACATCCATTAATACCATCTCTAAGCATTAAATGATAAATAAGATATATTTTTAATGATAAATCAATCTGGTTAAGGGTAAAGGACACAGTCTCTAGGCTTCTTTAGCAACTAAGAAAGTGAATCTATTAACTTATTTAATGCTAATTGTTTTTAACCTCTCGATGTACTTCCAAGTACCTGTTTAACAAGCTCTCAGTAAGATAAAATTTTAATGAACTTTTCAGGAACAATAAACACTTTTAAGATCGAATAAAACAAACTTTAGCAAGAACACAATATTTTTTTATAATTTCTGCTCAATCAGATAGTACGAACATATATCCTTTTTTATAAATCTTCCATTTTTTTTTTACAAATCTTTCTGAATACGAAATAAAATAAACAGAAAGATAAACACTTTGTATTTGGTGATTTTCTAAGAATCGAATTAGAACTACACGAACAAAGCAAAAACAGTAGGAAAAACTAAATAAGGAAATTCTTGTTTTTTTTTTTTTGTGTTTTCTAGATTTTCGATGAACGAACAACAAGACAAGAAAAATTCAAATAAAAAGAAAGCAAGTAAGATATAAATCTTCCCTTGAGCCTAAGCTCTGATACCAAATGATATGAAACTCTAGAAAATTGAAATATAAACCCTTTGATACACAAAGAACCCCTAGATGTAAATCCTAAAACCCCAAAGAAAATAAGGTAAGACCCTTGGAAAACAAGATAAGAAGATTATTCCAATGATCGAAGACCTTGAAATAAGAGAACTTGTTCTTATTTCAATATTGAAACAATTCACAAACAAACTAGATCAATGTTTACTTGAATGTTCCTAAAGCATGCAACCTAAGAACAAGGCTACAAAGCATCGCAATTTTGGCTAAGCAAAATCAATATTATTATCATAATAATTCTTAGTATTTAGGGTTAAAAATGAGCCTTTAAATAGGCAAAAGAAAACCCTAAAAATAGCTGCTAAGAAATTCAAAATAAAGATGAGAATAAAATATGTCCAACACTTACCTTTTATGGATTTGGTAGAATTTTAGGGAAAATCGTAGAGAATAATATCTTTCCTATTTATTTCCAAGCTAATAAATTGTATATAAATGACCTAAAAAATTTCTAAATATATCATAAATTCATGGGAATCATAGATGGAAAGTTTACAAAAGTGATACAACTTTCCTAATTAGCTCTTCTCTTCATTTCTAATTGGAAAAGTCTTCAATACTCTTCTTCCAAATGAATTTACCATATATTAAAGTGTATGAAGCCCTCTTCCTTAGCCTCCATACTTGTTTCTTCAAAATTTTGTCTTTACTGTACTCATGTAGGCTTGACAATGCATGTTTAAGACTTGTTGTAGCTTCTTGGCTCTTGATCTTGTGATTAGTCCTTGAGTTATTTGTGAGGCTCCATGATTCATAGCAGTTGATACAGAGAAAGGACATGTGAATGATTGTATAACATGAGTTGCTATAGAGAAAGGATATGTGAATTATTGTTGCGTGAAAACGGGAATAAGTTGATCGTGCTTTACGCCAACGCAACTCTTGCTTCCACGTGTGAAACGAATAATAAATTCACCACAAAAAACAGGAGTATTGTCGATGCCATCACTACCTACGTTTACTAGTGGCGTCGGTAATAAAGTACTATCACCGACAGGGCGTCGGTGATGGACTATTGTCCATCAATTGATGGCCATTACCGACGCCGCGTCAGTAATGGAATAACAATTACCGACGTAGCATCGGTAATTATACTACCAAAAATCTCTTTCAAGTTGGCGTTCCTTTACCGATGCCAACTTAATGTACCACCGACGCCCGATGTGGCGTCGGTAATACAAAACCCCATTAACCCTCACAGTGGACAAAGACCCACGAATCCTCTTATTTTCTGTTTTCTTTCCCTCTTCTTCTCCCGCGGACGACAGACCCACGAACCGTCTCCCTCGTCGAAAAAACGCCATTAACGGCCGTTTTTCATCCAATTTTCCTCGTTCAAAGCCCGAGGTTTTCATTTTCGTGGCATTTAGGTACGTTCTCATGCTTTAATTTCTCAACATACTTAATATTTTGAATGATTTAGAGGTTTAGGGTTTGATTTTTAGATTTTCTTTTTCTTTCAATTCGTGATTATATTTTCTTCATTTGTAAAATGATTGCTCCGCTTTTTCCACCACTCTTATCTCCCCAATCCCTCAGCTTTTCCATCCAAATCAATTTTTTAGTTCGAACTTTTGTAAGTTTTGATTTTTTTTTCTCCCACTGTGCAATTCTCTTTTCTTTCTTGCATTTTTAGGTTCAATTCATTGTACTAGTCATAAAAAATTGAATATTTGTCGATGAGAATTAATGAGCCCCTTTTTTTAGTGTGTTTAAGAAATGGGAAATCTATCTTAATTTCAGTTTCATTTGTTTGAAATGTCAGTCTTTTAGACGAACTTTACCGCTTGTCCGTTGTGTGAGATTGCTTGAACTGATTGTAATGTTATGGCTTGAACTAATTAATTGGAGTCTTAAGTGTCCGACTCAACATTAAGTGTGTTGGAATATTACAATTTGTGATGTTCTTTTGCAAGGGATGTCTAAAAAAATGACGATTGGAAGTATATTTTGATAGTTTCTATTTCTTACTTTTTATTTCACAAATATTTTTCAGAGTGAACTGCCTTTGGTGGGAAATGTAGCTCCAGATTTTGAGGCAGAGGTGGTCTTTGATCAGGAATTTATTAGGGTAATTGAGCATTTTGTCAATAAAATAAAAATTGTAATTTTATAGCAATCAGAAAGCTAATTGAGCATTTTGTCATGGGGTGCAATACTTTCATTTTGAGCATTTACCCCCCACCTCTGATATGAATTTTTGTCACCATGATGATTGCATGTGTACATTTTTTTATATATCGCCTTCACGTTTTATATGAAGTGTTCTGATTTCAGGTTAATTGGTTGTGTCGGGCTTCTTGATCACGGATTGAAAGAAAAAATATCTAAAAATCTAAACAGAATAATTGGTCGTGTCAGGCTTCTTGATCGATTGCATTATTAACAATGTCGGGAACATCACGGTTAGTGTTATATTATCTTTCAAAATATTTTTATTTATTGTTTGTGTGCATGAATTTTAGTTTTTTTTTTATTAGGAGACGACTATCCGGTAGCAAAGTTAGTCGTCTCAAAGCATGTTTTATTAGTTTTTATTTTAGCACGTGTTTGTAGATTTTATTTTTATTGGGAGATAGCTATCCTGCAGCAAAGTTAGCCGTCTCAAAGTATTTTTTTTTTTGTTTTTTCAAATTCTTTTTATTTATTGTTTGTGTGCATGTAATTTTAGTTGTTTTTTTTATAGAGAGACAGTTATTCTGCAGCAAAGTTAGTCATCTCAAAGCAAGTTCTATTAGTTTTTATTTTAGCACGTGTTTGTAGATTTTATTTTTATTGGGAGACGGTTATCCTGCAGCAAAGTTAGCCGTCTCAAAGCATGTTTTTTTAGTTATTTATTTAGGGGTATTTTTTTTATTAAGGTTGACATTGATTTATAAAATGAGTTAGTTTTTTTTTTTTGAAATATAGGTCGAATGTCAATAGAAGTTGGATGAAATTAAGTGATAGGTTTTGTAAGGATTATATAGAAGGGGTTTTGTCCTTTTTAAAGGTGCGGGGAAAGTTTCGAATGGGAGTGGGAAAACCCGGTGCCCTTGTATTAAATGTTATAACACCATATTTGGCACACTCCGAGAAATTAGGGAGCATTTGCATGTTCACAGGATATCACGAGGATACACTCGTTGGACATTCCATGGGGAAGAATTGGAAACGTGTGGCACGGGTGACGATAATGTGGGTAATGGTCGTAACATAGATGAATCAGTGAGTGACGACGATGATAACGATGGAATGATGGACATGATCAATGATTTACAAAGTGGTGCATTTTATGATCATGGAATGGAAACCGCTGATATTGGAACCGATTGGGGTACCGAAAATATCTAGAGTCAAGATAACGTGAATGTGGGCCGAGAGTGTGATGACGAGTTCTCAAAATTATTGGGTGAAGCACAAAAAGAGTTGTATCCTGGGTGTGTGAATTTTTCATCACTCAATTTTTTGGTGAAGTTTATTCACATTAAAGTTTTGAATGGGTGGAGTGATAAGTCGTTTAATATGCTTCTCGAGTTGTTAAAGAAAGCATTGCCTGAAAGGACGGTGTTACCGAGATCGTATTATGCTTCCAAGAAGTTGTTACGTGGGTTAGGATTGGGGCATGAATCCATACACGTTTGCAAGTTTGATTGCATTCTCTTTAGAAAAGAATACGCTAAATGTGAATTTTATCCAGTTTGCGGGGAATCTCGTTACACAATGAGAGAGGGTAAAGTAAAAGGAAAGTTGCTCAGAAGGTATTGAGACACTTTCCGTTGAAACCAAGGTTACAGAGACTATTTGCATCAAAACATACCACGTCTGATATGAGGTGGCACAAGGATAAACGTTTAGAAAAAGAAGGTGTTCTATGTCACTCATCAAATACGGAAGGATGGAAGCATTTTGACAAATAGTATCCGGTATTCGCTTCTGAATCTAGAAATGTTCGTTTGGCCTTAGCATCTAATGACTTTAACCCTTTCAGACATATGAATATCCCATATAGTATGTGGCCTGTGATTTTGGTTCCCTATAACTTACCACCATGGAAATGCATGAAAGAATCTTTCTTTTTCATGTCTTTACTTATTCCTGGGCCTAAGTCACCCAAGAAAGACATCGATGTTTTTCTAGAAACGTTGATTGAAGAGTTGAGTGATTTATGGTTTGATGGGATTAAGACATTTGACAGTTCAAAGTCTGAATTTTTTCAATTACAGGCTGCTTTGTTATGGACTATCAACGATTTCCCTGCATACGATGATTTGTTAGGTTGGAGTACGAAAGGATACAAATCGTGTCCCATATGTTTAGAAGACACGTCTTCTATGGGTATTAAAAGTAAAATATGTTTCATGGGTCACCGACGACATTTGCACTCAGGGCATCCATGGCGTTTTGATAAAGTTCATGATGGAGAAACTGAATTACGAGGAAAGTCAGTTATCAAAACAGGTGATGAGATTTTACAAGATCTCAATCGGTTAAGTTTTCCCAAGTTGAGTAAGAATCCAAACACACAAGAAAAGAAAAGAAAGTGAATAGAGAATGATAATTGGAGAAAGAAAAGCATATTCTTCCGTCTACCTTATTGGTTGCTTTTACGTCATAAGTTAGATGTTACGCACATAGAGAAGGATATATGTGATAACTTGGTAGGAACAATATTCTCAATTGAAGGGAAGATTAAGGATACAATAAAGGCACGTCATGATCTTGAGAATTTGGGTATAAGACCTAAATTACACATAAAGAAGGTTGGGACAAACAAATTTGTAAAACCTACTGCTGCGTTTACATTGACTACGAGTCAACGCATTGAGGCATTTAAATTCTTGAAAAATGTGAAATTCCCTAATGGATTTGCATCAAACATATCCCGAAGTGTCAATGTTAATAGTGGTAAACTTCAGGGGTTAAAAAGTTATCATTGTCACGTTCTTTTTCAACGATTGCTCTCATTAGCAGTTCGATGTTTCTTGAATTATAATATAAGTCAAGTTGTAACCGAGTTCAGTAATTTCTTTCGTGCTATGTATGCTAAAGTTATAAGCTTAGAAGAGTTGGATCAGTTGCAACGTGACATAACTTTCATTCTGTGCAAACTTGAAAGAATCTTTCCTCCACCTTTTTTTGATGTCATGATTCACTTATCGTTTCATTTGTCGTCCGAAGCCAGAATAGTAGGGCCAGTATGTTATAGTTGGATGTATCCAATAGAACGAAGTCTTCGAACGTTGAAGAAATATGTTCGAAATCCATCACGTCCGGAAGGGTGCATATCAGAGGCTTACATTATGAATGAGTCAATTACATTTTGCTCTAGGTATCTCGAAGGGATTGAAACTAGATTTAACAGACTAGAGCGTAATTTCGAAGGGGAAGATGAAGATTGTGTACTGAGTGACATATCAGTGTTTAAAGAAATGCCTCGACCTATCGGACGGTTTGATATATTGACTTTGGCTCAGAAAGATATCGATAAAGCACACTGGTACACACTTCATAATTGCGAAGAAGTAGAATCGTATTTGCGGTATGTGTCTAATTTTTTTTCTTCAATTCAATTCAAATTTATATAAATATTGTGTATTGAGATCATCTTCCATATAGGGACCACCTTGATTTGCTTGAACTTGAGAGCTTGAGAAATACACATAAACGACAAAAATCACAGTTCTCCACTTGGTTCAAACGTCGTGTAAGATGTGTTTTTATACAAAGATCTTAACAATATATGTATAATGTTAATACATAATTATCTTAAACACGTAGTCGTGATATTTGTAGGTTGTTGAATTATGGATACGTAAAGAAGTAAGTTATGATTTGTACGCACAATCTTTAGGACCTGATTTGCGTATTAAATCATATTCTGGATGTTGTGTCAATGGGATGATATTTCACACATTTGATAAAGCTTCTAGTCGTACTACAACTAGTTGCGGGGTTGCAGTTGTAAGTGAGCACAATGCAAGTTCCATGACTTTCTATGGACATCTAATTGAAGTTTTAGAAATAAGTTATGTAAGATCACATCGAGTCATTGTTTTCCGTTGTGGGTGGTATGATACATCTCCTTCTAAAATTAAGCAAGAGTCAGGTATAACATCAATTAATATATCCCAAAAATGCTTTGAGGAAGAACCTTTTATCCTAGCAAGTCAAGCTCAACAAGTTTTATATCTCGATGATATAAAAAATGGGAGAGACTGGAGAGTGGTACAAACGTTAAGGCAAAAAAACATGTGGGATGTTCCTGAGTTGGAGGAAAATGATGAAAATGACAAGATATTGCACGTGATTTCACATTTTGATACATACGTGGGTGACAATTTAGAAACTCAAAGACTCGATAGAAATGAAATTCCAGGAAATGAAGTTGATGTCGAGGTCATAGAGCGAGTACTGCGTGCTTCAAGCTACCGTAGAGACAATGAAGAGTTGACAAATGATGATATTAATGAGTTTTTAAATGATAGTAGTGATGAAGAGTTGAGAGAGGATGAGTTAGAAATTGATAGTCAAACATCAGTAGTAAGAGTGATGAGTCAGAAAATGATAGTGATTAAGTCAGGTTTGTGTTGTTTTATTCTATTACATTATATAATATACTTTCTATGTACATTTTAAATTTTTTTGTTTGTTTTCAAAAGGAAAAGTAAAGGGAAGGAGAAGGAGCAGATTCCACCAATTGCACCAGACTTAAGAAGAAGTCCAGCTCGTCGTGGTAATGGGATAGAGATCAAAGAGCCATCTTCAAAGGCAACCACACCCACTCTCTCACCGAGAGATCATATACCAACATCGGCATCAGGTGTTTCGGCAAACTCACCATCGTTGCCAGTATCTAGTGCAGGTTATAATTATTTTTACTTGTTAACGATGTTATGTCTTCTCTATTTATATCTAAATAATATGTAATTTTTTCTTTAGTTACGTCTCAAAGCAAAGTGTCAGGACGAGGCATTGCGAAAAACTTTTCAATGAGAAAAAGAAAGCCGAGTGAGGGCAAGAAGAAAGTCATCATATCTCCATTACTTAAGAGGGTGGTTGGAGAGGCTGCAAATAATTTTATCATAGAGGTAGGTGTACTCATACGCCAGCTTGTACCTTCGAGTCATAGGCGATATGTCCGTGTGCCCTTAGAGATTCTAAACTCGATCAATCATCGGATTGCGGTAAGCTTTTGAAAATGTGCTTAAATTTAAAATTATATTTTTACTTCTCACAATAACATATTATGTTTCTATGTGGCTAGGACCAATTTGATCTGGATTTCACCATTAACGATCATTACGAGGTTGTGGAAGCTCAAATGAAAGCTGATGCGAGAGAGTTTCGATATGAACTCCATCGAGACTTCAAGACAAATATTGACGAGCATGGGGAAGAGGAGGCACCATGCATGAGGCTTCCAAGAGTACAGTGCGACGATGAGTGGAAACTATTACTCCAAAAGTTTGATGATCCTGCATTTAAGGTAATTAAAATTGTAAACCACTAAATTAAATGTTTAAATTTCATCATTATTCACCTAACATATAACTAATTTGTGTTCTGTAGAAATTGTCGGAGCAAAATTCTAAGTCTCGAGCGCAGATGCCATACATGCATAAGGGTGGTTCAAAATCTAATGCAAAGAAGCATTATGAGATGGTATATGTAACTATAGTTAAATGATAATTAATTTCATTTTAATGTTCACAATAAGTAGGTTTAACATGTTTTTTATGTAAACACATGTTTAGACTCAAGCAAATCCAGACACAACTTGGGTGGATGTGTTTGAGAAACAACATTCACCCAATCCAAACCAATGAGTGAGCGATTTGGCCAAGGAACAACATGTAAGTTTACTCGTTAAGTTTGAAGTGATTTAATATAATTTTACTATTGTTTTTAATTATTAACCATATAATTTTAAATTTAAATGTAGGAAAAATGGTTGAGTATATTACCCCGCTCACGGATAGTGAGGATGGTGGTGATGATTCAGATACCGTGGAGTCAAGACAACCACCCATTTCAGATACAGAGGCCATGCAGAGGGTATTGGGTCATAGACCAGGTTACATGAGAGGTTTCAGTAGTGGCCCAAAACCTTCCCCGTTGTTAGGTGGTTCATCAGGGTTAGTTAGACCATCACAAACTGAACTGATTGAGGCTCAACACAAAATCCATCAACTGGAAGAGGAGACAAAGAAACTCCGGGAAGACATGGCACTTCTGGCACAACGCGAGGCTGAATGTGATGAGGAGACAAGAAAGCTTCGAGAAGACTTAGCCATTCAGACGACACAATTTCAAGAATTCATGAGAAATTGGACGGCATCTCAAGGGCGAGGGGGTGGGGGTAATGTTTAGCTTAGATGTGTCTTAATTTTTCAAACTTCATTATTTCACATTTGAAAACTTTGTTATTTTACATTTTGATAGATTTTAGAACACTTTGTATTTGCTCAAACACTTATAAAAAAGTGTTGATTTATGCCTTTTAAACTGTTTTGTTTACTGAGAATATGAATTGTTAAAAACAGGTTGCTTAAAAGAGAGTTTAAAATACACAAATTTTTTTAAATAATAAATATAGTTTTACCGACTCCGTAGCGTCGGTAAAGGGACTCAATGGGTAGCCCAGATACCGACGTTATGTCGTCGGTATAAAAGGCACCTATAACTTATAGGTGAACCAATTACCGACGCTGCATAGGTAATAGGTACACACATTACCGACGCAGCGTAGGGAATAGGTATACACATTACCGACTTTGGATATCGTCGACCCAGAGTAATCGACGTCCTTGCCGACGCCTAGAGGACGTCGGCAATACGCATTATCGACGTCGGGGTGAGTATTACCAACGCCGACGTGCGTCAGTAGTACTTAAGCATCTTGTAGTGATTTATGTAAGTCAGAGGCGATCATTCGCGAAGTCTGTGATCTACATAGGTGTTGAGCTGCGTAGGAGATCATCTGCGCAAGAGAAAAAGTAGCACCATTGGTGCTGGCCTAACACCCTTTGATGTGCACCTACGCTGCTCTTAGGTTGAAGGTAGGTACGCATAGCACAGATGCGGAGCTTTTCACTTGGATACTTAGTGAATATTTCACCGAGGTGGGTATGCTTCTTTGCACAACTGCGAGCTTGTCACTCTATCTTTAATTGGATGGTTGTGGCTCGTGGTCTTTGACAATTGAGACGACTACAGACCATTCCTAATGGTACGTTCTCCACTAGCGGTGGAGGTCGGGTCCGTCGTGCATGGCTTGCCCAAATGATTAAGCTTACACGCGCTCCATAAAGAGTGATTATTTCACATCTCTCTATATGCTTGACGTGTGGTTGCTTCACTATTCACTGAAATTTCACCCATAACATGAATGATTGTATAGCCTGAGTTGCTATAAAGAAAGGAATGTGAATAATATGTATAGCTTGAATTGCTATAGATAAAGAAATGAGAATGATATGCATAGTGAGATACGATACTCTGTTATGCTTGAGAGCTAATTTTTTTTTTATTATATAAGAGATCTTGTATTTGGAAGTTTTAATACTTGATGTGAACCCGATTGAAGTGGTTGGGTAGCAAAGAGTAAGTAAGATTTTTTAACACAAATTCGAATACAGGTTTGGGGTCTAATGTTACTTTATTTTCTGTTTATCTTCAATGGGCTTTAGCTCATGATGATATTACAATTTTAGGTTTGGATCGTGTACCATGGACGTGGGAGAGGAGCTGGTGCTACTTGATCTTGGAGATGATGATGGCGAGATGGACTAGAGAGAGTGTATAGTCCATGGACTTATGTTTACTTTATTTTCCATCCTTTTTGTTCCACGTTCGTATATGAGCTCATGATAGCAACGTTACTTTAGACTTTTAATGATTTTGAACCTCTTTTGACCTTTCGTAAATATGAATACGCATTCCACTCTTTAAATTATCTGATTGAGAAAATTGTATTTACAAGGCATTGTGATAGTCCAAATTTTAAACGTCACCATGCCAAATTTTTATTAAAAATAGCCTTCCGCTGCATTATAGTTTTTAAATGATATTTAAAAGGTGTTGGGTCGTTACAGTTTCTTCTTGAGATCCTTTTACTGGCTTTGTTATACTTCCATCAAAAAAATTATTGTGCATCAAACAAACTCGTTCGTTGTAATCAGTGGCGGATGCACATTGGGGCCAGGGGGCACGTGCCCCCCTCAAAGTTTTCAATTTTTCTATTTTACATTCAAAATTTCGCACTGTGCCCCACGTTCCTTCAAATTTTTTTCCCTTTTAAAAGTTATGCCCCCACCCCCATTTTCTAATACTTTAAAAAGTATATAAGGATGGGATCCACACTTTTTTCTTACTTTTATTATTATATAAAATAATATTTTCTTTTACAAATCATTCTATGTTTATCTTTATATTTTTATATTATTTTTTAAACTGAATATTGGAGGCAGAAATTGACTGACGCAATAAGAAAAAAGAAATTGTTGACCTAGCCAGCCGCCGTAAAATTGAACCGATTGTCTGGTAGATTTTTTTTTCTCTTTTTTAATTGTTAACTCTAATTATATGTTTTATGTATATTAATTGATTGTTACTTTTTAATCTACAGTTTTTCAACTTTTGTGAAAATTCACCGAAGAAGTTTACGATCGAGACGAAATTGGATAAACTATAAAACTGATCACACAAGTAAGATTTTGATTATTTTTTATGATCATTATCATTCGTTCTTAATTTATTCTATAGGTTTTTATTATATCTTTATTCTATATGTTTTGTAGGATTAATTTGAAATTACATGGAGAAATATTTTAAAAAATCACCAATTGAATCATCATCTTCATCGAAAAAAACTTATGATAGTGATGATATATCTCAGACAAGAGTTAGTTTAGAAGAGCTACCAGCAGATCCTAGCCTAAGAATTAGAATATTCGATTATAATTATACTATTCGAGACCAAGTTCAAAGGGAGTATTTACAAAAAGGTCCTTGTCAGCCTCGAAATCATAAATTTCCATTCAAGAAGATTGGATCAAAGTCAAGATGATTTAATTCAGATTGGTTTAAAGAATATTCTTATTCGTTAGAATATAGTATTTCAAAGGATGCTGCATTTTGTTTATGTTGCTATTTGTTCAAACAAGAAATTGGAGAACAATCAGGGGGTGACCACTTTGTTGGTAAGGGGTTTTCTAATTGGAAGAAAAAGGACAAATTATAAGCTCATGTTGGAGGATCTAATAGTGTACATAATCAAGCCTTGAGTAAATGTGAGTTTCTTATGAAGCAAAAGCAACATATTGAAACATTTTTCAATAAGCAGACAGATCAAGTCCGAACTGAATATCGAACTCGATTAGGTGCATCAATTGATTGTGTTCGATTTTTATTGCGACAAGGGCTCCCATTTCGTTGGCATGATGAAACAGAAGATTCAAAAAATCAAGGTAATTTTCTTGAATTGTTACGATGGCTTTGCAATCATAATAAGAATATTGAAGGTGTTTCTTTGAAAAATGCTCCTGAAAACTTGAAATTGATTGCACGTGATATTCAAAAAGATATTGTGAATTCTATTGCGGTAGAAATTATCAATGTAATTATGAGAGAAATTGGTGATAAGCTATTCTCCATTCTAGTTGATGAATCGAAAGATATATCTTCAAAGGAGAAAATGTCAATTGTTTTAAGATATGTGGACAAAGGTCTTGTAATTGAACGTTTTGTAGGAATTATTCATGTCACTGATACAAGTGCTATATCTCTTAAAGAAGTTGTTGATAGGTGTTTTTCTCTACATGGATTAAGTATTGCTAGTCTACGAGGACAAGGATATGATGGAGCAAGTAATATGAGAGGAGAATTTAATGGATTGATTTTAAGAGAAAATGAATGTGCGTATTATATTCATTGTTTTGCTCAACAGCTTCAATTAGCTCTAGTAGCTATTGCCAAAAATCATGTAGAAATTACTGGCCTCTTTTTTATAGTTACAAATGTGGTGAATGTTGTTGCGGTGTCAGCAAAACGTCGTGATTAATTAAGAGATAAACACGATGCTACGATTTTTTAGGCTTTAAATAATGGTGAAATATGAAGTGGGCAAGGACTAAATCAAGAGATAATGATTACACGAGCAGGAGATACACGATGAGGATCACATTACGGTACTTTAATGCACTTGATTCTAATGTTCTCATCAATAGTTGATGTACTTGAGACTGTTGTGGAAGATGGATCAAATTCTGAACAGAAGTATGAAGCAAAGCTTCTTATCAGTTCAATCCAATCATTCGACTTTATTTTTCATATGCATCTTATGAAAATTATCTTGGGAGTAACAAATGATTTGTCTCAAGCATTACAGAAAAAAGATCAAGACATCGTAAATGCAGTGAATTTGGTCATAATTTGTAAAGAAAGATTACAAACAATGAGAGATTTTGGTCGGGATTATTTGCTAGATCAAGTTTCAAATTTTTGTAACAAGCATGATATTGAGATTGTCAAGATGGATGATATATTTTTTGTTCGTGGAAGAGAAAGGCAAAAATCTCAGCCATTCACAAATCTGCACCATTATCGTGTTGAGGTTTTTTATACAATCATTGATATGCAATTTCAAGAGTTGGATAATCGTTTTACTGAAACAACAACTGAATTGCTTCTTTGTATGGCATGTCTTAATCCGATAAACTAATTTGCTGCTTTTGAAAGACATAAACTTATTCGTCTTGCTCAGTTTTATCCTAGAGATTTTTCAGTTGTTGAACTCGCTATACTTGAGGATCAACTTCAGAATTATATTATTGATGTCCGCTCAAATATTGAGTTTGTTGGACTTACAAGCATAAGTGACGATCTTGCACTAAAACTAGTCTTGACAAATAAAGATGAAGTCTATCCATTGGTTTATCGATTGCTCACCCTAGCATTGATCTTACCAATTGCAACAGCAACTGTAGAGAGGACTTTTTCTGCCATGAGTATTGTGAAGACTCGATTGCGTAATCGAATGGGAGATCAATGGTTGAATGATAGTGTAATGACCCGCTTTCCGTTAAATTCTTTAAATTCAAATGCACAGCGGAAGACTCAATTTTTTAAAGAAAAACGGCATGGGTTCGTTTAAAAATCGAATAACCAAAACCTGTTTTCAACCCAAATTTCCAGAAAAAGCGATAAATCGGGAATTTCACATTCCAAAAGATATTTAGACCATAAAACATAGACATATTTTACACAAATACCCTTTCGGGCTCAAAAAGACACAAGTATGTAAAGATGGAATAATTTACAAGCATTTCAATGAATGCTAAACAAAATGAGTTCTTAGTATTGTCCATACACCATCTCGATCAGTCACACGGCTCCACCTCCTCTACCACGCTTCTTAGCTCGAGGTTTACCTGAAAATTGTAAGTGTAGCACCATTAGCATAACATGCTAGTGAGAGTAAAACAAAAGCAAGTAATCCTATGAACAAAATCTCATAACCGAAATCATGTCCAAAGGCCTATAATGCTCAATACTACCCACATCCACACTTCCAATTTCCATACAATCAATCGATAGTAGAATGCCACCCGTACACATCATTCAATACCATGAGATAGAAATAAGAATAAAGTAAAATTAACATTCACAACTAAGTCTCACTACACGTTTCTAAAGAATCGGTAAAAATAACATTAACTATCTTTATTACCAAACAAGTTTCATCGTATCGTGCTATTGTATGGATCGAAATCAACATACCACGTACGGTCATACCATGTCTCAAGTTACCGTACCATGATACCGTATGGACCGAAGTCAACAACCTATCACGTACCATATCACAACCATCGCACCATGATACGTATGGATCCGAATCAACATACTATTATGTGTCGTATCATAGATCATAATACCATGGTACGTACGGATCCGAATCTACGTACTACCATGTACCATATCTCTATCATCGGATATCAGGACTTTCACCATTTCGGGTATCAGGAATTTCACCATTTCGGGTATCAGGAATTTCACCATTTCAGGTATCAGGAATTTCACCATTTCAGATATCAGGACTTTCACCATTTCAGATATCAGGAATTTCACCATTTCAGATATCAGGACTTTCACCATTTCAGGTATCAGGAATTTCACCATTTCAGATATCAGGACCTTCACCGTTTCAGGTATCAGGAATTTCACCATTTCAGATATCAGGACTTTCACCATTTCAGGTATCAAGAATTTCACCATTTCAGGTATCAGGAATTTCACCATTTCGCAACATGATACGTATGGATCCTAATCAACATACTATCATGAGCCACTTTACAAACTGTTAAGCTTCCTAAAAGTTAGTTAATCTCAAAGAATCCTACTAAGTTATTACGAAGCCTAACTATCTAGATTACACGAGTTAACACTCAAGTGTATCTCTTGAGTTACTTTAACTTTCAACCACTCAAGTAACTCTCATTCCACTTTCCTCTATCATCTCCAATTCACTTTGTAACACTTTCAAACCACTCCGATGTTTCCTTTTCATCGAACTAATTATAGTTCCAAAATTCCTCCACTAACTTCCGAATTAAAGTCTCTAACCAAACTTAAATTCTAAGAAGCTAAATCCCGCTTAACTTCGATAAACAATAACATAACGAAACTTAATTCATAAAACAACTAACTTTCATTTTAAACTCACCTTGTATACGAAGTCAACTCCAAAACAACGGTTGACCAAAAATCACGATCGATGCACGAAACCTATAATTAAATACACCTAAAGTATATTAATTAACCGAATCGAAGAACGATCGTCACGATACTAAAATAAAAGACAAAACAACCCGGAACTTATGCCAAGAGTCCCACGGCCCAAGGGAAAGGAAGAAAAGGAATTTGTTTTCCGGATTTTAAGCACTTTAAAGACATTTTGGTTTGGTTTCAGGTACTTTGGAGATTGGTAACCTCAATGGGTATTCACAATTTAGGGTTTTGAGCATTAAACCATTTCCGAAACAATTAGAAAATAGCAAAAACATAATAAACTAAACATCCTAAATCAAGCCAAAAGAAGGAAAACCACAAGGAACGGGTTTCCGGCTCAAACTTGGTTTTAGGGTTTAGGGAAAGTTCCTAAAAATGACTATAACGACTTTCCCGATTGATATCTTAAAGCTCCGGTGAACGAATTCGAAGATTACAACTCAAAACCTCCATTAAAACACTATTCACTTCAAGGTTTTGAAACTTTGACATACCTTAAGGCCTCGAGAAAACGAGCGGAAATCACGAAGAGTAGGTTGGAAATGATCCCCGGGCCAAGAGCTTTCCAACGGATGTAGAATCGATACGATCCGTCGAGAAATAAACAAAAACTGAAAATTGGGGTTTGGTTTTTGATACCCACGGCAGCCAAGGGAGAAGAAGGAAAGGATTTTGTCCAAATTTGCCTAATTTTTGATTATTTAAAAGATGATGAATAGTAACTTTAGATATTTAAGAAATTGGGTAATGACGCCTACGTCCCTCTTTTACTTTTACTTTAAAAAACGAAACCCGAAGCTCGTAAATAAATCTAAAGGTGATTAATAATTATTAATTGGCCCGTTAATAATTATTAATGTCACCGAAACATATTTAAAGTATTAAAACGATTAAAAACAAATTCGGACGAAAAATAGCTACTAAAATCGAAGTTACTGAATTAAAACTAAACTTTAAAAGCTTTAATAAAAAAATAAAAAAATTTACCTCTAAAAGTAACGGGACGTTACAGATAGTCTTATAGCATATATTGAGAAAGATTTATTTGATAAAATAGATAATGAAATTATTATGCAACGATTTCATAATATGAAAACTCATAGAGGACAACTGTGATTTATTGAATTAAAATTAGTTTATTTATGGTTATTTGTGATTTTTTATCATTTAGTTTTAACGAAGTGCCCCCCTGGATGAACATTCTGGATCCGCCACTGGTTGTAATTGTCTCCACGTAGAACAATGGGACAAATTAATCATGATTTGGAGTCCATCAGAAGGATGTACCCAATCATAATTCAATTGGTTTGGTTATGGTTGGTTGAATTTGTTTTGTTTGATCTTTGTAACTTACAATCGCGGACAATTATGATGAAGATCATCAACCTACTATGATACCATAAAGATTTTATAGAGGATTATTTCTCATTGAATCATTGAGGCTAATGGCCATATATATGTATATGTAAGGATAAGAAGAAAATAAACCCTAAAGATATTTACAGCAAAGTAAATAAGGAATAAAATATATTCAAGAAAAAGGCATTGGATTAGTTTTCCCGCGCCAATGTGGCAGCCCCGAAAGGTTGATGTCGTGGCCACGAAGAGTCGATGTTGCGGCGCCAGGCCCAAAACGAGAAAACACCAAGAAATCATTGTTTTGGGCGCCGCGGTGCCAAACTCTCTGGATTCTCAGTTGTGCAACCAAAATGTTTTGCTGGCCACAATCACTATGACTAGTAGCCATGGCATCAGGCTAAAATCCTGCATAATGGATTTTGGCCTCCGAATAGGCGGCTACTATTTAATACATTGGCCAAGAGCACAACGTTCAAGTCAATTAACTTGTATAAAATAAATAAATAAATATAGATAGAAACAGTGAATATGTTTACCAATAAACTTGAAGGTGTTAGCTATCTTATAAATGGTGCATTCAACTTTAATTATTGATTAACAACAAATAAAATAATAGATTTAACTAAGCATAATGCAGCTTTTAATTGCTTATAAAGCTCCTTGAGAGCTAGTGGAAGAAACTTATAAAAAAATATAAAGTCAAGTATTAGACAATGGTATTCAGAGAGATGCAAAGAAAGTTTTCATATAGCATAATGTCCATTATGTATTTACAATATCAAAACTAAAACAGTAAACAAGGAAATGAGAATTTTTCCATCTGGGTTGATAATTCCACCTTTAGAAAAGACCTTGTCTTCTGCAAAATCGGAGCGGGAAAATTAAATTCTAAAATAATATTAAAGTTGAAAATAGAAGTATAAAAAAGTAAAGGTTAAATTATGGAAAAAGCTTAGTTGCTGACCAGTCAACCACTAAACATACTTATAAATCGGTAGAGATTGCAGAAAAATAAGAACAATAGGAAAAAGGCTTTTTTTTTAATCATATGTGGCGCTTATATTGGTGGTAAGTAGGCATGGTTGGCTGTTTACTAATCAGCAACTAATTTGTTTCTTATATTATATATTTTATAATGTGCTTAAATTTAATAATTGTATATTTATACGTTCATTTTATTTCTTCTATTTTAGTTAAATTTATTGCTAATTCATTCCGTTTTTATTGACCTTCAATTTTGAAAGCTTTTGGGTTACATCCACATCCCCTTTTTATATTTTATCATTTCCGATGATGTCATTATCCCATAAAAAGATTAAAATATCTTCCTTTTTTTTTTTTTTTACTTCTCTTCATCTTTTGTCCCCTTTTCTTCATCTTCATCTTTCTTCAATAAAACCAAAAGCCACAAATTATCTCAACCATTAATATCTTGTTTGGAATGTTAGAAAAATGTTGGATGAGTTATAATATAATCTCTTGTATTTTAAAACATCAAAAACTCAAAATCTCATACCTCTTATTTCTTCTCAATTGAAATTGTTAAAAAAAAAAAAACAAAACGGAAATCACTACCAAACTCATACGATCTGCCAGATTTTCGGATTCTTTAAAAGTGAGAGATAAGAGGTATGATATTGTGGAGTTTTGATATTAAAAAGAAATTATATTGAAACTCATTCAACATTTTCCAACAAAACAACTTTTTTAAATTAAAAAAATATCCTCGATCCATATGTGTGAATATAAAAGCAAATGTGAATGATGGAGATGATTTATGACTTTGCTTTTAATAATTAGGGTAAAGTACTCATTTAGTCCCTGAGTTTTAGAGGTCGTGTCTATTTGGTCCTCACGTTTTCAATTTGTGTCTAAGTGGTCTCTAAGTTTTTGATGTTGTGTTTATTTTTTGTCCCTGTAATTTCAATTTGTGTCTAAGTGGTCTCTAAGTTTTGAATATTGTGTCTATTTGGTCCATAGGTTTTCACGAACTATTAGAAATAAGTTTAATTGGTCCTTAATTTAATATATTCGTTAACTTCTTAAGAGAATGTTGACTTAATGCTGACATAACATGTCTATTTGGCCAAAATACGTACATAGGATTAAAATATTAATTAAAATCTTTCATAAAATCTAGGCCTAAGATTTGACATAATAGTTAATCTCATGTCAGTATTGGTCAATTAAACATTTTATGTCAGCGTTAAGTCGATATTATGTCAATAAGCTAACAAATTAAGGAACAATTAAACTTATTTCTAATAATCTAGGGACTATTTAGACACAAATTTGAAAACTCAAGACCAAATAGACATAATATTCAAAACTCATAGACCATTTAGACACAGATTGAAAATGCAGGGACCAAATAGACAAAATATCAAAATTGATCAGGGACCAGTTAGACACAAATTGAAAACGCGGGGACCAAATAGACATGACCTTCAAAATTCAGGGACCAAATGAGTACTTTACCCTAATAATTAAGAAATAAGAAGAAAGAAGAAGATGAAGAAAAGGGATGAGGAGAACATAAAAATGATTTTTTATCTTTACATGGGTAGTGATATAATCAAAGGGTCCATATTATAAATTAAAAAGGATGTGGAGGTTAATAATTCTTAGCTTTCAAATGTAAAAAAAGTCAAAATTCCCGATTAAATTCATAAATTTTGAACAAAAGTTTTATTTAAAATATTTAATAAATCCAAATCAATTTTTGGTCAGAATTAATTCATTTCATTATGATAGATCCTCTTAATAAGATTTAATAAAGTATAAAGATCAAAACAAAACTTTAAAAACAAAAATGTATTTTGAAAACTGACATTTTTTTACTTTTAAATTTCTTTAAATAGCGGTGATAATTTTTAAATAACAATGTATAATAAAAGAACTTTTAATAATAATAAAATTTTGAGAAAAAAGCAAAAACCACCCCTGAACTATACAACTTGTGATAAATACCCTTTGAGCTATTTTTTTTAAAGTGAATAACCCTGAACTATGCAAGTTGTGACAAATACCCCATGAACTATTCTATTAAGAAAATACCCCTTGTGATATGTGGGGTTGTGACAAATACCCCCATCAAACTAATTCTTTTTAAGAAAATACCCTGCTGAACGTGTATTAGTGTTTAAAAAAACCATTTTGTTTACAGTTTTTGTTCCTCTTATCACTTGTGTGACTCGTCTTCTAGATAAATTTTCGTTAACAGGACACTTAGAAAAGTCTGGGGGTACTTGCTTAAAATAATTAGTTCAAAAGGGTACTTGTCACACCCCACATAGTTTAGAGGCCTATTTAAAAGAAAAGTTCAGGGTGTTATTTGTCACAACTGGCATAGTTTGGGGGAAATGTATTTAAAAAAATAGTTTATGAGGTATTTGTCACATGGGAATAGTTCAGGGGCGGTTTTGTCTTTTTCCCTCAAATTTTTAAATCATAAAATCTATAAAACTTAAATTTTAATTTAAAACGTCTAAATTAAAAATAAAAGTAAAAAATAAAATTCATCATTCAATAATATTAATAAAAAATATAAATGAAAATGAAATTATTAAGTTAATGAAAACAAAACATCAAATTTTTGTTGTTTTTAGAAAATCAGACAAAAGAAATTGTGAAAAAGGATAGGAACTTACTGCACTCTAGAACGTGGCATATGCACCTCAAACCAACCCCACAATGGCCATCAGGCTTCTGGCACTCGTTACAGATATTAGGCACATGCTCTGGAATGTCAAACGATATCGTGGTTCCTATTTTATAACCCTTTCTCAACTCATCTGAAGACCTTCTTCTTCTTCTTCTGTATACCCTTTTGTAATTGGAACATTTCATATCCTTTGGATGAAATCCCTTGTTCAATTTCCCAACATCATCCACAATTAAACAAGATTTTATGGGTTCTATTTCTTCTTCATCTTCTTTCAGTAAATGGCTGCAAGATTTTGTTGGAATAATATTTGAACAATGGAAGAGTAGGAGAGAATTTATAAGCTTTTTTGGAGAAGGAAACCCTGAGGATAAAATTGAAGGAGAAACAAAATGAATTGAAGAAGAAGAAGAAGAAGAGTGAGAGATTATCAGAGTTTTGGTTTTGTAATCAATGGAAGAGATGGGGAATAGGCCAATTGAAGTTCTGAAATACAGTTTCTGAGATCTGCAAAGAATCATATGGTTTAGAGGAAATGACCCATTTTGATAACTGGGTTTTAGAAAAGGAGGTTTAATTTTGATTTTACCACAAGATGTTGTTGGCTCTGTTTTTAGGGAAATACAATTACAAGTACCCAAAAGGAAATTCAGGACTAGAAAATACTGTAAAAGATGAAATTTCTGCATTTTTTTTGTTTTTGTTTTCTTTGATGTTCTAAAACGGTGAAGATAGAAATTTGAAGACAGAGTGATAGAGAATCTGACTTTTAATTTTGCTTTTTTCAGCTGTTTTCTCTTTTATCATGGCTTCTCTGTAACCCAAAAGAAAGAAGGAATATGTTCCAGTTTTATTATATTTGTCATTTTCACAGTAAATTATTGGTTATCCTTACTTTTATGGATTCCCTCTTCAAAAGGGAAACAACAAAATTTAAAATCTAAAGTTATCAATAGATAGGAATAATCCAGCACCCTTATATTCAGCCTTAGAATTGATCACATCGTCCAACAAAAGAGTGTAAACAAAAGGGAGTGGCAGACAAAACTTTGGACAATGGGGCCTCGTAGATTTGACAAATTTACCCGTCGTTCTCTTATCTTCCATAGGTTTCTACCATACATTTTACCCTGCAAAAACTCGTATTCAATTTGGGTTATAAAAACTCCCCAATTTTCAAATTACACAAATTCTCACTTCTCACTAGCTTAGCTTTTGTGGGCATTCTTCCCAATGAAGACTAAGGTTCAAGTCTCCTCACCCCAAATTTGATGTAATATATCTAAAAAAAACTCACGCTACTTCTCACTCAGCAACCTGCCCTGGAGAGCATATTAAATTTGAACAAAACTTATCTCCACGATAGATAACCCATGTGTTTGGATCCTTTATTTTATAATTCAAGAGCATATATTTAAAAGATCAAATTTATCACTTTAGTTTATAGTATCTATTTCAATTATTATTAATAAAAACTGTAGAACATACTAATATTTTATTTTTTAATATAAAAACATGAAAAATAGTAAAAAACCATGTAGAATTTAGACTGGCAATTACATTACACTAATAAGAAAAGACATACATTCTTTCCGTAATTCTCCGGCAAACACACGATTAGATAATATCACTAACACATAGAAGTACAATAACAAGGCGTTGGGAAGCATCAAATTATTTTAAAGTCTTATATGGTCAATGCCGGTGCCGGTGTCGGCACGGACACGGGAGGAGCTGCAGATGGTGGTGGTGACGGTGGTGCTGATGGTGGTGTATTCAATGGCGGTAGTGGTGGCGGGGGCGGAGTAGTTTCTGATTGTTGTTGTATGGATGTCACGGGCGGCGGTGTGGCCGTCTCAGATTGTGGTGGTGATGCAGGTGGCTTGAGAAGAATAGATGGGAAATCAAGGACAATAATCTTGTCGATTGCGGCACTGAAGGTGGGAGAGAATTCAAGATGTTTAGGGTGAGTAAGAAACGAAGTGATGTCTTCTTTGGTTAGAAATGTCATTGAGAAGACGTGAGTGAAGCCTTGTGTAAGCATATCCTGGCCTTCCACATCGTGTCCCCTGTGTTCCAAACAATTAGTACACTAGTTATATACATTAAATTGAGGGTAAATTACATTTTGGGTCCTTAAGTTTTGAGGTTCGTGTCTATTAGGTCCGTGAGGTTTCAATATATATCTATTTCATCTCCGTGTTTATTAAGTCCTAGAGGTTTCAATATGTATTTATTTCATCTCCGAGTTTTGACAAACTGATCAATTTGCTTCCCGCTATTAATTTTTTCATCCATTTGTGTAAAAAATACATTTATTCATGGTTGAAAACCTAACTTCAATAACTAAATAGATCTTATTTCTTAAAATTCAAAGATGAAATAGACACAAGTCGAAAACTTATGGATCAAATAAACTTATTTCTCAAAAATTGGAAGATGAAATAAACACAAATTGAAAAGTCATGGGCCGAATAAACACAAGTCTCAAAACTCAATAACCCAGAAAGTACTTTAATTTGAATTAATAAATAAAGATTTGATTAAAAAAAGTTTAAACGAAACCCCAAGTGGTAAGTTGGATGTGCCTAAATTATTACCATAAAATGATGTGCTACGTCCCCTTAGAAAAGGGTAAGTTTTGTTCTAATCAGATTTATAATAAATAGTTTGAGTTGATTTTTAGTTTATCTTTGAAATATGATCTTACTAAATTTTCGTTCTAAATAACAAGGAGTTAACAGAATCAATATGCAAAACTATTTCTTCTTGTATTTAAAGTATTTTTTGAGCTCTTGAGTTTTGAAGCTTGTGTTTATTGGGTGCATGAGTTTTTAATTTGTGTCTATTTTATTTAAAGTATTTGTGTCTATTTCATTTCTGTATTTTTCAAAACACAGAAATGAAATAGACACAAATTGAAAACTCATAGATCAAATAAACCTATATCTCAAACACTCGAGGATGAAATAGACACAAATTAAAAACTCATGCACCCAATAAACACAAGCTTCAAAACTCAAGAGCTCAAAAAATACTTTAAAAACAAGAAGAAATAGTTTTGCATATTTTGATATCATGAAACATGGTAAAGAGAAAGCATGAATAAGTGAGTTAAGAAGAGAGAAAGAGAGACACCATTCAAAGGAGTTAACAGAATCAATATGAGAAACCATCTTCTCAATTTGATTAACAATCTCTTCCACATTAACGCCTTCCTTAAACTTGGTAATAACGAGGTGCTTGAACTCTCCCATGGCTGCCTCACTAACTCCACGAATTAACATTTACATTTTATAGACATATTTGGTTGAATAAGTTTGCGTAAAAAATTGAACAGTTTTTGCCCTCTGCCAATCTGACAATCCCCATGTTCCATTTACTCTCTCTCGCTCTTTTTCTTTTTCAACAATCAATCGCCTATAATAGATATCTATTCTACTATCCCTTTATTTCTTTCATTCTTTTGAATTAATTATTTTATTTTATTTGACTCAAAAATAATGGTATAAAAAGCTTTCTCAGAAAGCAAAGGACCCACAAGTCGGCCATTTCGTCGCTCAGCCGCACGGTTGGGAACCTGTCCGCCGCTGCCTCTTTCGTCCGTGCATGGAAATGGGACCCTTGGCGGATTCATGTTCTTTTGTCCATTCTTCCTTCTTGGTAATTCTACATTCTATTTCAAAACTAATCGGTAATAAGATAAGTTACCATTTGATTTTATAAACTTTGTTAAATCTTTTCATCTTTCGGAAACATAGTGGCTCTTTTGGACTACCTGTTCTTGGGCCCGAATCACTTTTTTAGATCAGATACTCTTTTGAGTTTTATTTGACTCTGATAACATCTTAATAATCACAAATTTCTATCTAAAAATTAATTGGTAATTAGAAAAGTAACCCTTCGATTTTATAAACCCGTTAAATTCATTCATCTTTCCAATGCGATACCTCTAACATCCTCATTCTCATTTGGATCAGTAAAAAAAAAAAAAAAATTAAAAAATTGAAGGAATTTGGGTTGACAAAAATCTGCTCAATATATGTAATATGAAATAAATATTAAACATTAGATTAAATCTACACCGAAATATTAGGGGGATTTGCAAATTTAGCAAATTTTTTAATAATATTTATAAAAGTAAAAGCTCAAAAAAATATTTGTAAATATAGCAAATTTTGATCATGATAAACATTGAATTACATATTTTTACACTAAGTTTATCACTCACTCATAAACATATAAATCACTAACTGATAAATATGATAAAAATTGTTATATTTACAAATACTTTTTGAGTTGATATTTTTATAAATATTACGTAAAAATTTGTCACCCAATGAAATTTTCCAAATATTTATAAATTTTGTTTTTAATCTTTGAATATTGCATTAAAAATTTGGAAAATTTTCACGAGTGACGATTTTTTTTCCGAGTAAAATGCAAAAAATGACATTTGCACTTTAGTCTAATTTGAAGAATGACTCTTGCAGTCTTTTTTTTTAATTACAAAAACCACCATTTGCTTATCCAGAAACCATAATTTGTTAAGTTTTCCATTCAAACTATGTCGGTTTAAGGATATAATAATAATAAAATTTTATCTTTAACTCACCCAACCATCCACCATTGTGTTGAAGCTTCATATTCATCATTTTCTTCTAACTCTTCATTTCTAGCATGGCTGAAGTTTCATCACCTATAAACCCATCATCCCCCTCTCTAAAACTCAAACCCATAAGCACATCATCCTGTTCTATACAATTTATAAAATTAATATTTAAAAAATTTGTAAATATAGTTAAAATTTAATTTAATTTGTACAAATATACTAAATTTTGAATGTGTCAATAAGTGATTATTATGATTATCTATGTAAATCAACAACCGTGTGAAATGATTGCAATTGAATTACAATTAATCAGTGATGATCACTGATAGATACGTTAATTCAAGAATTGGATTAAATAAATCAATGGTTATGATATGAAGTGATTGTGATGATATATGGTATCTCACCAAGTCAGAAATTAATTTGTTTAAAAAGTGTTTTATTTGCAAATAGTTTTTTTTATCCTTTTTTAAAAGTATTATATTTGCAAACTTTTTTAAAATACTATATTATAAATGGGTATTTATAAAAATGGTATTTTTTTAATTGTAATTTTCAAAGATAGCAAAAAATTTCAAAATTTATAAAAATAACACTTTCATTAAAATAATGAGTACTTTCATTGAATCATAAAAGTTTCACAATCATAAAAACTAACTAATTAAAAAAAAATTATTGAATGGTAATTGAAAACATCTTATTTAGAGATATAAAATACAATAATTATATTGATCATTCAGTAATACACTAGAAAAAAAATTAATGAAGATCAACTTATATAAATTTAATGAAAGAAAAAAAATGTCAATTTTAAATTTTTTATAAACTTTCGTAATTTTTAAAAATATCAATAAAAGAAAAGTCAATCATATGGTGGAATTTCTCTTTTATAGACCGTAAATTTTTTTATTATTAATTTCCATTTAATTAAACTTATTTTTTAAACAATTAACAATATTAATTTATAGTATTTCATTATTAATTATCCTTTAAATAATCTCATTATTTAAATAATTATTAACATTTAATTAATAGTATTTTATTATTAATTACCATTTAAATGAATTCATTTTTAAAAAATTAATAATATTAATTTTCATTTTCATTTAAGTAAACTAAATCTATAAATTATTAATATTTTCATTATTTAAGTAAACTAATTTACTTAAATTATGTGTTTCTTTATAAGTCAAGTTAATGACTTTATTTTACTACTACGATCTTTGGGTTAGTATAGTGACGTAATAGGCCTATTGATAATGAACTCCAATAATAAGCTAATTAATTGAATACACTCATTAATCTATTAATTATTATTATTCAGTGTGAGTAATTCCACTATAAACCCAAAGTTGAACTCCCTCACTATACATGAGTTATGTCCATTAATTATCAGCACGTGGTAAAACATATATATATATATATATATATATATATATATATATATATATAGGTCAAAATTATTATATTACCCCTGTAATCTCATATATATTTTTCCGTGTGTTGCTGCTAATTCTCAATTGAACAACATCTTAGTTCAACTTCATATGATTACTTTTATGATCAAAAGAAGATGTGGCGCCACTTGTTCAAGTCTTGAATCTATACAACAAGGAAGTTACCTAAAGTTCTTATTATGATGAAGTGTTGCATAAACACAGTCATGATAAAAAAAAGTTTTAAATTTCATCTCGTGTAGAAATGTTCCCAACTTCTTATTTTGTCATCTTCCCAATGTATGAATGATGCCCTAAAAATTGTAATTTTACGTAAGAATTATTTATTTCCAATAAATTTAATATGACTAAAATTATATTCTTTAAAGAAAATATGTGCATTACCTAATATGTTCGATATAATGCGTTCAAATTATGTAAAAGTCCCTGAATTACTTAGATATAATCTCTACTAGGTATTTGAGATATACACGAGGATGAAACTTGAGATAGCAACTCAAATTGTATATAATAGATGGATAAGGTTGAGGAACATTGATGCGATCCACTTTGTATGCGGCAACCCGACTAATTTAAAATCATTAAAAATAAATACAACGGAAGTCTTTATATTTTAAGAAAAATTGGCGTGGTTATGTTTGAAAAGTGGCTAGCCAAAAACCTGTTACATATTAAATTCACAATCTAAATTCACAAGGAACTTTAAGTTCCTAACCAGGAGTTGAAAAGGAGTTTATAATTATAAAAGTAAAGACAAAAGCTCCTAAGAGCTATTTACAAATATACAAATCCAAAATTATATAAAGTTCACAAAAACGAAGTCTGTGGACTTAAATCAACATAGTCCATTCCGAGGTCATCATCCTGCTATCATACAGCACCAGCTCCTCTCCCACGACCCCTAGCACGAGCATTACCTGAAATTGGTTGTAATATCATGAGCTAACAACTTAAGCCCAGTGAGAATAGATAGAATAAAAAGTAAAGATAGACCCCAAACTCGCATTCTTATTTGTGTCCAATTTCAATTTGCTTAAGCTTTACTAAAACTTCTAAAGTTTAGAAGAATAATTCCAAATCATACATTTGATGGTTCATACTAAATATAGAAATTTAATCTAATTATGTATATTCATATAATATTAGCAAATGAAGTCTAACCATCAATCATTCACTAATTAAATAATATAAAGAATGCACCATCTTTAAATCATTATAATCATCATATGCGAATAATGTCAGGTAATGAAGCTCCCGTAGGTCAGTTCATTCACCTCATTATCTCGCTTTCCAGTTAGCACATATAAGTCTTTTCAATTATAACTTCCCATCTCTAGTGATTAATGACAGGTAATGAAGCTCCCGTAGGTCAGTTCATTCACCTCATTAACTCACTCACCGAATACAGGTAATGAAGCTCCCGTAAGTCAGTTCATTCACCATGTATCTTCGTATATGTATCATAGTAATTATGGATAATACTAAATAATGTGAACTCACATAGTTCATCATTATTCCATTATCCATCTCCTCCGATCATGCAAAGTCCCGCAGTCCTTAACATTCCTCATGTACATATACAGAAATATAAAACGAATAATACCAGACAATGCAAGCTCACTCAGTCTATGCATTGCCTCATTATTCCTTCCAAGTTCGATTATGCAGAATGATATGATATGATGTGTATAAGCTTTCAAGTACGAGTAAATAAATGTAAACTTTCAAAGTAAACTAAAGAACATAAAAGGTAAATGAATCAAGTATTATACTCTTAAATATAAAATAAGAAGATAGCAACTTCTGATAAGGAAAAACAATAAGTAAATCGAATCAACGATTTTTCATAAACTTACTTACTAACTTTATCTTAAAGTTTCCAAATCAAGTTTCTTATTCAACTCTTTAAACTAGAAACCTTCAACTTTCGAATAGTCATCCTTAGGCATCGAACTAACCTAAACTTAGAGCTTTCGAGAGTTAAACGTTCCTTTGAAACACTTAAGAATTCTCTCAACTCGAGATCAAACTAACTCCCAATTCTAAAAAGTTAGCTCATTTTCTTATACCCTTTTTGATTCAAACCTAAAGATCGACTTTCGATCCTACAAATCATTCTACTTATTCGGTTTCTAAAGTTACTTTAAATCCTATTTATTCTCACCTTAGAAGATGTGACTTCGCTCCAAACCTCCGGAAGAGCGATCAAACAAGGAAATCAATAAACACCTACAAATAATTACATCTAACAATTAATAAATAAACATACATCAATTGATTGACAATTAAAGGCATAAAACGACGAAAAAACCCCTTAATATCCCAAAGGGTGCTCTCGGCCATGATAGGGAAAATAGGCCTCGAGTTTGGTTTTCCGGATTTTAGGAAATTTAGAGGTGTTTTAGATTGATTTCAAGTACTTTGCAAAATCCGGTTTTCAATGGTTAACGATAAACCGGGTTTTTGGACAATATGCAATTTCCCGAATTGAATTACAATAAACATTATTTCAATAATTTATAACCCATATTCAAACCCCAAAAGGTAAATTTCAAACGGGAAGGGTTTCGACTGAAACTCGGTTTTAGGGTTAAGGGAAACTTCCAAAATCAGTAGAAATAACTCCCGTAATTACAAACACCAAGTTTCTCGACAAGAAATCGAAGAATCAAAATGGAAACTCCATTAAAACACTATTTGGAGCTTAGGGTTTCAAGACAAACTTACTGAGAACTCCGTATATCACGGGTGGCAAGCACGATGGTTAGGTGGAAATGGATCCTAGACTCGAGGGCTTTCCGATGTATCCAAGATCGAGTCGATCCGTCGAGAAATGAACAAAACTGAATTTTTCTTTTCCTTCTTTAGAGCCCACGGGTAGAAGAGAGAAAATGGATGAAAATTATGTCAACTTTTTGGTCAAAGGTGTTTTAAAGAGATGAAGTGAATAGTGTTTAGATATTTAGGAATTTTGAAAATGACGGTTACGTCCTTTTATGACTTTTGACTTATAAATCGAAACCCGAAGTTCTTAAACTATCCCAATGGTGATTAATAATTATTAATTGGCCCGTTAATAATTATTAATACCATTAAAACGAAATTAAACTAAAAAGCAATTAAAGGACTTAAACCGAAATAAACTACTAAATTCTAAATTACTGATTCTAAAATAGAATTTAAATGCTTAAATTAAAATAAAATAAATAAAATTAATTTTTTTTATCACAAAATAACGGAACGTTACATTGTATTGACTACAAATTATCTTTTGCGGATCATTCATGTGTGTGACATGAAAGTGGAGGTATCCTGTACAATAACAGTTGTACAAGACTGAACCACAATGTTGGATCAATTTCTTAATAATACCATTCATAGGAAATGACCCTTAGATTATCAAGCATGATAGGTCTTAATCATGAGTGTGTTATGAACTCCTTCTTGTGGAGTTGTGTCCTCTGATTCACATGTTTGAAAGTGTTTTGTTGATACGTTCAAAACACTTCTGTTTTGAGTACATAATGAAATGAATAGATGAGAACATTTCTACACAAGATCTAATTCATAACTTTCCTACTATGATGATATCAGTTTGAAATTTCACCATTTTAGGAACTTTAGTAAGCTCCCTTATTGTAGTGATTTGATACTTGAACAAAGAGACATCACGTCTTCCACTTATTATGGAAGTATTATTACTCTATAGTTGGACTATAGAAGTTGTATATAAGAAAAATCAACGGGTACACAAGATACAAAATATAATTACAGGGGTATAATGATGATTTTAGTGTCAATTGTGATTATGAGTTTACCACATGAAGGATACGTCACAAATTAACTTGATAACTAAAGGACATAACACATATCTATAATGAGGTGAGTGTAACTATGGGATTATATAGTAGAATTGCCCTTAGTTAATAATAGTAATGAACTAATTAATGAATTCAATTAGTTAATTAACTTATTATTAGAGTCCATGATCTATAGATCTATCGGGTCCCTATGCTAACCGAAATATTTTTGTAGCAAAATTAAGTTATTACTTTAGCTTAGTACAAACAAATATTTTAAGTAATTGTTCTACTTAAAATTAGACAATATTAATTGTTTAAATAAGATAATATTTAAATGGGAATAAATATTATTTAAATAATGAGATTATTTAAATGGTAATTAATAATTAATATTATTAATTATAAGGTCAAATTAATTATTTAAATAATGAGATTATTTAAATTGAAATTATACTAATATTATTAATAATAATCTTTTAAGGTAATATTAATTTTTTAAATAAAGAGTGTATTTAAATGGAAATTAATATTAATTTTATTAATTATTTAAATAATGAGTTCATTTAAATGGAAATTGATAATTATTATTGATTAATGATGAATGTTAAAGAGATTTAAATTTGGTTGGTTTTATGAAACTAATTGGTTTAAACCCAAAATAATTAAATAATTGGATGGGATCCAATAATAATTAATATACTTAATTTTCGGGCCACGTATATTTATATTAGGAATTATTAAAATACATAAAGTAAAAGAGAATTATCAAGATTGGAAAAGATAAATAAAATAAAATAAAATTCTTTATTTGGTGCATTGGTTTTTTTTTTGCCACTTTTAGTGGAATTAGAGGAAATATTTTATTTATTAATTTAAATAAAGAAATAATAATTTTAATTGGATTAAAATATCTATTTGTTTATAAATAAAACGATTAAGTGTTCATATTTTTCTCTCCATAGTTCTGATTTAGAATTAGAAATCTCTCTCTAATATGTTTTCCAATTTTATGGTCTAAAATAAAGAAGAAATATTTTTCTCCTTTACTTTTTCTGGTTCCGACTCCCACAAGTTGGTTTTGTTGTCGATGGGGTCATAGCGTAGAAAACTTGATCCAAGAGAATTACCATCCAAATCTCAATTAATTTCAATGTAAGTATTTTCGAATATTCTTATACTTTAAGTTTAAGACCTTTTCATTATTTTTACATGATATTAACAATGATCCTATTTAATTATGAGTTAATTAATAAACCAACTACTTTCAACCGCGCGTTAGATTTAGATCACTTCCCCCACCCAAAACCATAGTCATCTTGAGTGTATTATCAAATCACTCTTGACTATATGAATAAAAGGACACAACTCCGGAAGAAGAAGTTTATAACACACTCGGGATCAAGATCTATCACACTTGAAAATTTGAGTGATGTTTTGATCATTTCCTATAAACAATATTATTAAGGAATCATTAAACATCGTGGTCCAATCTTTCACATGGATGATCTAGATTAGATCATTTGAAACAAAATGGTCTGTATCAACAATGTTGACTAGATAAACTTCCTCAACCTTATCCATCTACTATAGACACTTTGAATTATTATCACAAATTGGATCCTCTTATATGTCTCACATAACCAATCAAGATTACATCTAAGTAACTCAGAGGTATCATTAAAATTTGAATGCACTATAACTCATTTAGGGGGCAAATTCATAAATTTTCTCAAGAGAATATTAGTTTATTCATTTTAATTTATTATAAATATTTTTTTACGTTAAATTACAAGTCTTATGGCAGCAATCCCAACAAGTATATCACATCAGGAGGAAGATATTTTAGCAAATTTGGAGTTTGGAGGTCTTTCTCTCACTTGAAAAGGCAGGTAGATTTTTATTTATTTAAGAATCTGATTAAGAAAAAAGAGCTCTAAGGAGGGGACCCTGGAGTTTTGACGAGGCTTAATTTTTCTTTGAAGAACCTAGTGCTCTTGTAAAGCCTTTTGATTTATAATTTAAATATACGTCATTTTGGATTCATTTTTTGAATCTTTCTATGGTTTGCAAGAATAAGGCAGTGATAGTTAAGTTGGAAAATTTGGTGGGAATTTTTTAAGATGTTAACTGTGATAGAGAAGGAGACTGGTTGAGAGAGAGTATAAGAGTGAGAAAACCACACAGAAGAGATATCAATATCAATATTGAGGGGCCAATGGGAATGTGTTGGATCCCAATGAAGAAGAAACACGTTTCTATTTTTATTACTCTTATGAAAAGGTGACCCATCCCATTAGAGATTGTTCTAGCATTTCTTTTTTCGATTTAGGTAAGTTTTTCCCATAATCTAGTGCTGACCAATTTGGTCTTTAGCTTTGTTTTGCTAGTATTGCGGTAGGTGCAAGAAAGAGTAAATCTTTTAGAAATGGCTCTCTAATCAAATGAAAAATAAATCAAAACAAAAAAGAACGAATGACATTTTTCAGAGGTGAGATAAATACAATGGTACCAATTCCGACTAAAAAAATTCAGTAAGGAATCTTCCGGTGAATTTACAAATTAAATCAATTATGGAAGGACCGATGAGCATTTAATATGACAACATAATTAGTTCAAACAGAAAATCTTCCAACAAAGGAAACAGTGACAACTTTTAATGGAAAGGAGAAAAATCAGTAGGCTTTCCTAAACAAGAAAAATATAAGCCTAAATGAAAGGAATATTTATGGAAAAAAAATCATTCACAAACAAATGGCTTGAATTTTTTAAAATTTTCAGTAATGGCCTCCAAGATTTCAGAAGGTTTGGTATCTATAAAAGGAAAGGAAATAGAAATCATTAGTTCAAAAATAACTAGTATCATCTTGACAGTTAAACCAAAGTTTTGGACGAATAGAGCCAAATTGGTTTTCTCAGAGAGGTACAATATTTTCTCATATAGAATTTGACACAGCAAAAAGAAAGAGCTTACCAATTGATACAGTGGGAGGATCAAAGAAGAAACAATTTACAGATGAGATTTCATAATTTGATATATCAGTGGAGGTTGCTAGGCAGTCTTGCAGGAAGCCATGCAAATATTATGTTGCAATGTCAATAGAATGGGAAATTCTTGGACATTCTTAGACCTTTGTGGTTTGATGAGCCGTCATAATCCTCAAAGCATTTTTCTTATGGAAACAAAGTGTAAAACAATGCCTTGAAAAATCTAAAAAACAAAATAATTTTTTCTAGTTGTTTTAAAGTTACCCTATCGATGTATGTTGTGGACTTGCTTTACTTTGGGAAGAAGAGGTTAATTTAGTTGCCTGTTCATTATCTTCAAACCATATTGATTCTGGTATCAATGTGGATAATAAGCTTATAAGATTTATAAGGATATATAGAGCTTTTGCTGCTCAGAAAAGACTTATTATATGAGAATAAATAAAAAAGAAATTCAAATTATGATGATACCCCTTGGCTTGTTGGAGGGGATTTTAACAAAATCATGTGGAACAAACATGGTGCCTTGGTAGAGGATAGTGTGCATCTAGCCTTTAAAGATGTAATGAATGTGTGTCATCTCTTTGAGTTGGGCATAATTGGTACAAACATCTATAATTAGTGCAACATTATCTTAATAAAAATTTAGTTTTTAAGAGGTTGGATAGATTTTTTGGTAATCTTTCTTTCTTTGACTTTTTAAGGTCAAAGGAGTGTCTCATGTGGATTGAAAACATTATGTCAGGGACCTAAAGTGGTTTCTCCTTGTATCCAAGAAAAAAGCCCATAAGATTGTCCTTTTATATTCGAGGACTTCTGGTTTAATGATGATGAATGCATAAAAGTTATTTAAAATGCTTGGAGTTCGGTATCAGTATCAGGTTCAAATTCTCTTTATGTACCCGAGTCCTTATCTGTGTGTACCAATTCTCTTTCTTTGTGGGGAAAGAAATTTTTTTGGATCTGCTTGTTTGAGATAATAAAGAAGAATTTTGCACTCCATAATGCCTATAAACATTTCTCTTGCTCTTTCTATCCTGATCAATTTTTTCTCTTGAAAAGGACTTAAATTTTATGAAAACAAAAGAAGTGTACTTGAAACAAAGCTTTTAGGAGAGCTGGTATAACGACACGTTACCAAGTATGATTATTAAAAAAATGGAAATTAATATGATTTTCTCAAATTGATATTAATGAGGTTAGATTGATAAATTGGATAAGAAATAACTTGCTCTCTCTCGATAAAGGTATTTTGATAATTTCTCAAAAATCAAAAATAAAAATACAAGTTTAATTTAATTATTATTTTTAGATGATGTTGATCGTCTCGTTATCACAATTCTAACGTAAATGGTAGCTCATCGTTCTAAGTCCCGATGAATGAGTTATGATCATTTTAGACGAGTGGCATGTTCGTAATTATTGGAAATCGGTTTTTAGCCCTGAAATCATCATCTTCTTCTTCTTCCTTTAGCTGAAAATCAAACCATCATTATCTTTTTTCTCCTATTTCCGCCTAAATATAATCTCATGAAGTATTTTTTTCATAACTCGTTCATCCAGACTCTGATTTACACAAGGAAGCTGTCTATTCTCACTAGTTTTTGATATCTGTCCATTAATTTTAATTTCATAGCAATCCCATTACTCTATAAAATTTTATGGGAGATTTACCATTCAGACCTGCTATGTTATTCATCGTTTCTTGCTTATTTGCATCAAATTTTATGCGTCAGGTGTAGGTTCATAAATGACTGGTGCATAGGATCGTTGGGAGATCGTGACCATGATTTTTCAAGATTGAAAAGAAGGTAAGAATCTTTTCTCATTAAAATTTCAGATTATTAAAATTATAATAGCTTTTTTTATATTCATCGCATTAATTTCATTAATAAATTTTCGAAACTCACAACCCATATTCAATCATTATCGATCTAAACCCTACACTCCTAAACCAATTGAAAAGGATAATCGATCTGGAAGTTGTGCGATCTTTATCGATACCTATTTACGTAGTTACTTTTATTAATTATTTAGAATAATTTTATTGATTTGATTCTATCTTACTTTTTTGCATTGTTTTTCAATTCTTTACATTCTGTCCATCCATTTCGTTTCTGCCTTATCATCCATTTTGATTCACCTTTTGAATCTGATTTCATCTCCATCTTAAAGATCACGTTTAGATCTTGAAAATCAAAAAAAAAAATAAAAGAAAGAAGGAAAGAAGAGTGAATTTGCATCCGAGGGCACCAAATCTGTTCATCTTGTAAGTTCTTGAATTTTCTAAGTTTGATCCATATAAATTCATGTAGATCTGATATAATTGTGTTTATATAAGTTACCATTCAAATATATCATTTTCACATTCAGTTTCATATATTTAAAGCATAAAAAACGGCTATAGTTCAAAATTGTCAAATCTATCCAATTTTATAACTGTCGCATTTAATGCTTCTGTTCGTTATTCAAACTCTATACTAACTTCCGAATTTTCTTTTTCTTCCTGAATACAAAAGTTTTATCTGACTGTTATCTTTCTATGTTTAGAAGTGCACGTTGTGAAAATCATAACGAAAACAGTTCAAATATAGAATTTCGTTTCTGTGCGCAGGTTTATCCTATTTTCCGTGAACTTCAATTTTGTGAGTTAGTGTTTTCAATTCTGAATTTTTTTTTTATTTTTGCCTTTTGTATGCTCTTTATTATCATCTTAATAAGCTACATATAGATTGCCAATTGAAAATTCATTCTCGAACTCCACGAATTTTGAAATTTGTAACTGCCATTTTTCTTGAGTTCTTTGCTTTCAAAAATCTGTTTTGCTTTTCCAATCTGATTTTTGTCTATCCAATCTGTTTTTCTTGTTTTATTTTTTGTTTCTTTTCATTATTTTAGATTGTTTAATACTGATTGCTTGATTTTTAGCACTTTAAACACAAGTTGCTTCATTTTGACCATACTTATCGAAGAGCCTAAATTGACATTTTGACCTACCTTGAGTGATTAAACACGAGAGTTCCTTGAGTGATATATTGTGAGAGAGTGTTGTGAGGTCCAGAAAATATGTCACAAGGGGAAAATAATGTGGATGAGATTAGTGAAGCTAGGTGGAGAGAGGAACAAGGGGGAGCTTTTGCTAGACTTACTCAAACTCTAGAGGAGCTTAATGAGCGTATGGGTAGATTAGTGAAAGCTAGTAATCAGCAAAATAGGGATAAATTTGAAGGAGAATTAGAAAGTGATGTTGAAGGAGAAGTAGTCACTGATTGGGAAGAAAATGACTTTGAGGAAGAATTTCTTGAGGAAGTCGAAGAGGATGATAATATAGAAGAAAATATTGAGGATCCCGAGGCGAGTGATGGTTGTTGGGAGGAAGGAAATCAACTAGTACTTTTATCTAGGAGAGTTTTAAATTCTCAAATAAAGGATGATTTTGAAGATGACTAAAGACACAGCTTGTTCCATACTAGGTGTTTAGTGAATGAGAGTCCATGTAGTGTTGTGATCGATGGTGGAAGTTGTTCCAATATTGTGAGCTCAATTCAAGTCAAGAGACTCAATTTGGAAGGCTATAAAGCCATGGCACTTGTTTGTAACAGATGAAGATTTATGGAAGTTTTATCGAAGTTAAAATACAAAGTCTCATTGAGAGCTTTTTCTTTGAATTGTTGTGAGCCGTGCTTACCTTTTCATCTTGTCATTCCTTGTGTTTAAGGTGACTGTAGAATCGAGCCATTAGGATTGATCATTCTAATTTGGTGGATTGATTCGAATCTAGAACAAGAAATCCAATTCTTGTCTTTAGATCATTTGATCATAAGGATAATCATCTTCTAGCCTTTTTCCTTAGGTTGTGTCAAATGGCATATGTGGGTTCTTTGGTCTTGAATTTTTAGGGTCCTTAGTTAAGTTTAAGGGTTCTAAGAGTATTTCAAAAGGGTTTTCGTATCATGATGACTGTGTATGAATGGTGACAATATAACTACAGTGACTATAACGCTGTTATACGCGAGGTGACAAGGGAAGTTTGAGAATGTATTGTGGTAGTTTGAACTGACGTTAACCGAGCCAATTATGTTTACTTCCTTACGCATTTAGTTCTGAATGTCAATGCATGTTTAGCCTTATTATTGATGTGCTCAGTGATTGGTGATTGAATGCTTAATCGAAAGTAGTCACGTAATGGAAATGTCGGACACTATTTCTAATAGGACTTCGGTCCATATAAACACTTGATTTCATTTTACTCTCACCAGCTTAATGCTAATGTTGCTACACTACAATTTTACAGGTACATCTCGTGAAAAAGGTCGGGGTAGAGGTCGTGGTGTCACTTGACTGACCGTGCGATGAGCCTGAGATATGGATTGTAGCATTGCGAAATGCTAGTCTTTTGGATGTTTGTAAATGTGTATGGTGTCATGAGCTCGAAAGAGCGTTGTTTTGTATTTTAAACGTATTATATTGTCGTTTATGTTTTTCTTAAACATAGAAAATGCGCATTTCCCATTTTTCTCTGATGTGAACATTGTAAATAGGTTTTGGTATGTTCAAAATATAAATGGAACCACGCAATTTTTTTGTAAAATGGTTGTTTTCCGCTACGTAATGTATTAAGTGTTTTAAAAGGGTGTCGGGTCGTCACAGTTTTAGTTGAAATTGATTATAAATCAGCTCTGAGTCTACTTGTCTCTCCACATCAAAATCTCTTTGAAAATGGTGTTATAGTCTTGGAAAATTTCTCAGTTAGCTTCAAATTTCCCGGAGTTGTCAATATGTTTTTGCTCTAGGTTTGCAAACAAGCTAATGATCTCCTTGCAAAGCACACGGTGGAGATCCTCACTTCTCTTCTGTCTGACGTTCTTCTTTCTAAGACATAGAAATTTTGTTTCTAAGGATTCCTTTCCTTACGCTTGTTCTATTTGGGCTCGTTTTTCATGCTACGTTCTTAAAAAAGCCTGAGTATATCACTATTTTGATCATGATAAATATTTGATTGACTATGATATACAGTAATCATTTATCACAATAATTATTGATTGACTGTCATATATGATACATCACTTATTGACATTGTATATCACCAATTGACTCATTTAACTAAAATGCATATTTGTTAATACTTTAGAAAAAGAAATTAACATTTATAATTCTTTTATATATAAAAAAGGGCTATTATCACATATAGCCAATATCGAGTCTCAATTTTCAAAAAAACCACAAAGATTGAAAAATATCAAAATTACCCATAACATAATTAACCCACAATTATTTTATGAAAAATTGATTATAATTGATATATTATTTTTGTAAATTTACATTACTGATATAAATTTAATACTAGAATTTACATTACTGATAAATTATTGTTATAAAATTATATCAATGATATATCATTAAAATAATAGAATATTTAAAAATGGGTAAATATGATATAAACATAAAAGTGTGACATATATGAAAACAAGACTCAAAGTTGGCTACCACGCATAATTTTTTTGTAAAAAATTGCATAATATTATAATTTTAATTTTTTTGACATATTTGTAATCACCCCGTAAAATTTTTTGGGTGATTTCAAATCTAACCTATTTATAATTGTTTTTTAAAAAAATATTATATTTATCAATATTATTAAAAATAGTTATTCAATAAATTGTTTCCTAAATTTTTAGGTGGATATGGCTAATAAAGCCGAACTTACCTAAGTTCATATTTTTATCAAACATCCCAACAAAAATACATTCTCAAACTGCATAATAATGTTAACTCATTTCAAATTTTGTTTCCATGAATAAAAACTATCTTATTTTATGTCAATTTATCAATTATCAGTGTTTAAGTTATAATTTTTAGAAAGCAAGATATTATAATGTCATTCGATTATTTTAATTGTCTGCTCTTTTTAAGTAAGCTTGTTTATTGAAAATTATAATTTAATGTCATTTGTTACTTTGAAAATGTTTAAATTCTTCAAAAATAAAATGAAAAACTTAAAAAAGTAGTTTTCATTCTATTTTCAAAACTTAAAAATAAAAATAAAAAAAGATAAATAAATAAAGGCATTATTACAAAATAGTCATTAAAGGACTTCATAGATAGCTGTTTTGGGTGTTTTCTTTACGTGACATAATGGCTATGAATGCAAAAAAAACATCAATAAAGTTAAAAAGGCATAGGAAAATTCAAATGAAAGAGGAAAAAAAAAACTGATATAATTGTGCACAAAAAAAACGTTGAATAATTACTTAGAAGTGAAGGTTGCGTGTGAAAATTGAAAAGGTTGATGACTCGGAATATGGGGACTGTCGAGTGAGGATGAGTGGAAGAGAATGGTTACAATTACAAGTAAAAGATTTCCCTCACTCAAGTATATTCACATTCACCTACTTGATTTGACGGGAACCTACTCTCCACCGTTTCCACTTACGCTTGTCTAAAATTAACTTTACAAGATTCTATCTTTTTCTAGTAAAGTAATTTTTTTTAACCTTAGTTTCGAATTATGTGTCTACTTAGTTCTTCGTTTTTAATTTATGTCTATTTAATCTCTAAATTATAAACATAAGTTTAATTGGTTTTTAAACTAATAAATATATTAAATAACTTAACATCTTAACTGTATATTATTATTATTATTATTATTTTGATATTCACAATATTGATATGGTATAACTTATTGTTTTTAGTTGGTGACATGTCTTTCTAAAAATGGTTATCCATCTCTATAACCTATTTTTCTTAACTTTTTAACAAAAAGCCACCAACAAAAAAAATTGAAGAGATAGTCACACGAAAAAAGTAAAATACTAAAATATCATTATGTCAGATAACCTACATCAAATCGGATTTAAAAAAAAAAATTACCTCTCTTCCCTTTCACAATTTTCAGATTTTAAATTGAAAAAAAAAAATTTCATCCATTTTCTCCCCTTTTTCAGAATCTCTCTCTTTGTCACTAATTTCTTTTCCATTCTCTCTCAATTCATTAGAAAAATCCTTGGTAGCTTTTTTTTAAAAAAGAAAATCACCATTTTCAACTTCTACAAACTCCTCCTCACATTTTTTTTCAGACTTTACGAATCCACTCTATTTTTCTCTTCATTTCTTCTCTAAACCATGTTCAACGTTTTCCTCTAAAATCTTAGATCTTGCGGATCCTGAAGATCTTGACAAAAGGTAACGTTTTTTTTTAGTTTTTCTGAATTTTTTTTTATTATCTCTTACATTTCAAGATTTTTTGTTGTTTGCTATGTTCTGTACTACACATAATTTCATTAATATCGTGTGGAATGTGGTGTGGTGGTAATAATGCGAAATGTAATATCATGGTACGATGTTGAATGGTGATAACGATTTGAGATATGGAATATGGTTGTAATATGAATATGGGATGTGGTGGTTATGTGAATGTGGAAATGTGATAATTATGTGAAATGTAGTAACGTGGAATGCTATGAGATGTGGTAAATGTGAAACAATACAACATGTCGATTATCGTGGTAAATGTGAAATATGGTGTTCTGGAATGATGTGGAATATGGTAATGTGAAGTGGTAAGTGTGAAATGAAATATTGTGTGGAACATAGTAACATACGTGGTATGATTACATATTGTATGGAAACAACATGAGAAATTACATTATCATAGTGTGAAATGAAATATCGTGTGGAGCATAGTAACGTACGTGGTATGATTACATATTGTGTGGAAACAACATGTGGTATGATGTGCGTGGTGAGAAATTACATTATTATTTGTTTCGTTATGTTTTAGTATTAAATGGTTGTCTTAGCATTTTACTTATGAGCTTGAATGTTTAATTTCGTAAATTCGATATCGTTGGGAATGGGTTGTTGCTTATGCATAGTGCTTGGGAGTATAGAACGGGTAGTAAAGAGCATGATAGGACTTTGGACACATTTTCCGATATGGAACTCGGACCATAGAAGTGCTTGCTTCCATTTTACTCCCACTAGCATTTTTATGCTAATGTTGCTACACTTTAACTTTTTCAGGTAATACTCATGGTAGAGGACGAGGTCAAGGAGGTGGTGACGCTTGACAGCGAGTAGATGGCTTTTGGGACATGGACTCTACATGCATTTTTAGGGAATTCTATGAATGCTAGATGAAAGACCATACATGCGTTTATTCTAAACTTGTATTTTATGGCTCATGAGAGCCTAAGGATTGATGTATATGTTTTCGAGTATGTTTTTCTTTAATTTGTTTATGAACTGAAGTGCGCACTTCTTTTGATTTTACTTTCTTTGATTGGGACCATGTAAACAGGTTTTGGTAGTCCATATTTTAAATAGTTCCATGTCGAATTTTTATGAAAATCCAGTCTTCTGCTGTTTAATTCTGATTTAAAGTTTTTGAGAAACTGGGGTCTTTAGACTTTATTTTTAGTGCAAGGAAACTTGGCCTCCAAACTCAATGAAGGATCTACATTTCAACTTGTTTACCAAGTAAAATCAATAGACAAATTCAGTTCCACATATCGTCCAAAACATATGAACATGAAAGTTCCACCTCTTCTCCATCAAGTGGGCAATAGCTTATGCTTGGGCATGGGTTTGGTGGGACCTTTAGAGTGGGTGATAACTCGTAATCAAAGCATATTTATTAGTGTTAATTTCTCCTATGAATTAAAATATGACGGTTAATTTATTTAAATGTCCAAAATATTATTAATCGTTGAATTTTATACACGTAGGCAAAAACGTCGCTCAAATCAGACTTAAAACGAAGAAGTTATGCACATTTTAGTTTTCTTGACTGTTCACAGCCACGGCTGGATGATCTGTCGTAGCAGCCTGCAAAAAATACGCTTCCCGAGCCAAAAACCTGGGAGTGGGAATTGCGGAGGTGACGAGGCATCGCTGCGGCTGTGAAAACTCAAGGCTACGGCGACAAGAAACAGATTATTTTGCATTGCTGATGTCATCACTGAGGAAAGGAAGAGGTGCACATATGGGGCTGCAAAGGCCGAGCGACGTGTCGCTCAGGTGTTCATGAAGGACCAAGGGAAGCGTCGGCTAGACTCGGCTCCAATGAATGGTGCGAATGCGACCCGTGACACATTTGGGAAGCGCTGGCTCGACTTGGCTAACTTCAACGGCTCGGCTAAACGACTTTAGTAGATTATTATCTTATTCTTATCCGATTTTAACTCATTTTTCCTATTTAAAGCCATATTTTATCCCATTTTGATAATTCTTTCTCCCCCGATTTTTCTTTGGCCTTTTAGGTAGTTTTTAATATGTTTTCTAGATCATTTATTTATTCTAACTAGAGGATTATCGAAGTTTTGGTTCATGAATTCGTGAGGTTTTGTCCTTAATTTTATTCCTATTTTCTCTTTATTCATATTTTTTTCTTTTCCTATTGTTGTTGTTGATTAATTGTTGTGCATAGTGGCCATATGTTCAATTGTTAATTTTTCATATAGCTAATTAGAACGTTAAATCCATAATTGTTTAATTGTTCTAATATTAGTAGTAAATTAGCATAAAATGATTGGGATATTTTTCTATTCATGTTATGAGATTTTATGATCTAACTTAAATAAATCGATCGTATCGTGCTTGTTGGCTAGAATTGGGTTCTTCTCTTAATGCTTTCGATAAATTAAATTCTATTATCGTATTTTAGTGTTGTTTATCGATTTGGGAAATAGTCAACGATCGTATCTTGGCTATCGAATAATTAAGGATGAATACTTATATTGTTGATTGAGTTTGATGACCTTCAACCAATTTAGAAAAGAATTTTAGAATGCATGTTTATGAATCGATGATCAAATTAACAAACCATAACAATGATTAAATCTTTAGTTGGAAGCTTTTCTCATTTGATTTCTTATTCTTTTTTATTTGTTTTCTTTTAATTTTTCAACAATTTCAAACCCTCTTTTCATAACTTAAATTAATTACTCATTCTCTGTGGAGATCGACCTTACTCACCGCTACTACAAATTTCTAATTCCAAGAGTAAGTTATTATTTTTTGTGATTTTGACACCCATAAAATTTTGGCACTGTTGTTGGAGAATCAAAGTTAATTATATTTTAGATTTTTTTTTTGGTTTTATTTGATGCCCCATTCTTCTTGTACATGTGAATTATAATTTCATCCAGAGATTGAGAAGATGAAAAAATATTTGAGGAAGGAAACCAAATTGAAAAGCAAGCTTGAATCGTCTTCTTCTTCATCTAACGAAGAGAATTTGTTGAACAATCATTTTTACTCCTCTAGTGATTCTAAAGCCAAGAAAATAATGGCTAATATTGAGAGAACTTTGAAGGAGTTAACTGCTCCTAATCTTGATCATGAGCCTTTATGCATTCAATACCTTGCTTTAGAGGTAAATTTTGAATTAAAATATAGACTAATTCACCTTCTTCCTATTTTTAAAGCTCTAGATAATGCAGACCCCGAAAAAATTCTTAAGGCTTTTCATTTCACTTTCCAAAGCATGAAGTCAAAAGAGGGAACTGAGGATCAGATTAAACTGCGAGCCTTCCCATTCTCACTGATTGATAAGGTTAAATATTAGTTGTTCGATCTACCTCCTAATTCTGTGACTACATGGGTTGATTTGGCTGGGTTATTTTTGGATGAATTCTTCCCTTCATCCCAAGATTAAAACATTCGATGGAAGATTTTTGGGATCACACAAATGAATATGGAGACTCTTCACATGTATTGGACCCGTTTCAAGAAGTTTTGTGCGAGTTACCCACAACAAGATTTTTCAGAACAACTCTTCATTCCATATTTTTATGATGGGTTAATATTTATTGAGAGGTGGTTGATGGATGCTTCTAGTGGAGGAGCAATTGTGAACAAAACTCCTAATGAAGTTAGGAGACTAATTACCACTATGGCACCTATTAGTCAACAAAGTGAAGCTCTTAACGAATTCACTTCTAAAAGCATGAATAAGGAACATAATTCATCTATGTAAATTAAATTAAATCACCTTACTACTCTTGTGCATCAGTTAACTGCAGAAAAGTTACAACAACTAAGAGTATACATGATTTGCAGTGCTCTTAATCATCCAACTGACATGTGACCTACTCTTATAGATGGATCACATGAATACGCCAATATTGTAGGCAGTTTTCAAGGAGCACCTCAATGAAGATATGATTCCTATTCTAATTCTTTCAATCAAGTTTGGCGGGATCATTCTAATTCAAATTATGCGCTGAGAGCTCCTGAATATCAACAACCAAGGGAATATGATCCCCTACAACAAACCATTTCTAAACCAGGTTTGTCTTTAGAGGACATTGTTCAATCTCTTGCTACAAACGTAATTAAATTTGCATAGGAAACTATAGCTGTAACGTCCCATTATTTTACAAGGTAAATTTTTTCTTTTTTCTTTATTATTTATTTTATTTAAAGCACTTAAATTAATTTTAGGGCTAATTAATTTAATTTAGAATTTATAACTTAGAATTACGAGTTTATTTTGTTTGTAAATCTTATTAATTGTTTATTAGCTTAAATTAGTTTGAGGCGTATTAATTATTAATGGGCCGATTAATAATTATTAATCAGTTTTTGGTAAGTTTAAGTTCTTCGGGTTTCGTTTTAAAAGCTAAAAGCAAATGAGGGATGAGTTCGTCATTTTTGAATTATTAAAATATCTTGACACTATTCACTCATCTTCTTTAAAAGGTCAAAAAGTCAAATTTGAGACAAATTTCTTCATCCTTTCTCTTCTTGGTCGTGATCTTGATGGGGGGAAATTTCTTTGGGTTTTGGCCAATTCTCGGTGGGTTGTCTTGATTTCTTTTGTGTTGGATTTCTCGGGATGAGGGCTACCTATCCATCCTAGCTTTTCAGTGTTTCTCGCTCTCTAAGAAAAGCCCTAAAAAGTGAGTTTTCAAATATTTTACTATGGTTTTCATTGTTTTGTTTCTAAATGAGTTTTTAACTTGAAATCATGTATTTCAATCAAAAAATTTAACGATTTTGAGCTCGGAAATTTGGAAAACACTATTCATCTGAAAACTTCATTCACCAAAAACACTATTAATCTGAAATAGCTTTTCACCCGAGAATTACACTTTTTCTCACTGATTTTGAGCTCAGAATTGTATTTGATTGATGTATTGTAGATGCGATTGCTAGTTTGACAGTTCGTTGGAACTTTGGTTTCACGCGAACATTCGAGGTGAGGTTAAATAGAATTTATTTTAGTTTATGATTCCTTTGGTTATTTGAATGGTTAAATTTATGTTTATTCGCACTTGAGACCTTGTTTATGTTTCTTTTGCATAATCGTATCTGGGAGGAATAATGAGACAATGCATAGACTGAGTGTGCTTGCATTGCCTAGTATTATTCATTTTATGTTTACATATATATATATATATATATATATATATATATATATATATATATATATATATATATATATATATATATATATATATCACTAGGAATGCTAAAGGCTGCTTGAACATTGCATGATTGGGGGGATGGATAATGAGATAATGTTAGGACTGCGCGTGCTCACAACATCTGTATTATCCATAACTACTATGATACATATATGAGAGAATTCAAGGGCTGAGTGTCCCTTGCATTTGGTGAGTGAGATAATGAGGTAATAGTAAGACTACGTGAGTGTGACAACCCAACTCCTTTTAAAAATCATTTAATTATAAACACAGCGGAAGTTTTTATATAAAAAAAATTGGCGTAGTTCTGTTTGAAAGTTGGCTAGCCAAAACATGTTTACATTTGAAATTCAGAAATCTAAAACACAAGGAACTTCAAGTTCGTATTCAGGAGTTCAAAAGATTTATAATCATAAAAGAAAGACGAAAAACTCTTAGGAGCCATATACAAATGTACACACCCAAAAATATATAAAATACACAAAACGAAGTCCATGGACTTTAAATACACCTAGTCCATCTCGAGGTCATCATCCTGCAATAATACAGCACCAGCTCCTCTCCCACGACCTCTAGCATGAGCATTACCTGAAATTGGTTGTAATATCATGAGCTAACAACAAAGCCCAGTGAGAATAGACAGAATAAAAAGTAACCTTAGACTCCAAACCCGTATCCGGATTTGTGTCCAAGTAATTCTTACAACTTTCTCACTAAAACTTCCAAAACTAGAGAATAATAACTTCCAAAGTTTAGAAGAATGTTGTCATACCTAAATTTTTCTTAATACCTCCATCGAGATATATGGTTTATATTTATTTGAGCTTAATAACTTATATTATCTTCTCTTGGTATTAACATATTCAAATAAACATAAAATGTGATGAATGACAATAATAATAGCTCCTGCAGGTTATGTGATAGCTCCCGCAGGCAATATGATAGCTCCCGCAGGCAATATGATAGCTCCCGCAGGCTATATGAAAGCTCCCGCAGGCTTTGTGATATAATATGAATATCTTTTTCATCGCAAGTAAAATAAATATAATCATTCATCAATAATTGAAAGAACATAAAGTAAAAAGCTCATGAATTACCCATTTACATAAAATAAACGATTAGGAACTTCTGAAATAAAACAATGAATGAAACGGGTCAACCGGCCTCTAAAACTCAAGATTCGACTTAACCTAAAAGTCTTTAATTCATTACTCCATTGTTTATTAACCAACGAAGTTCCTTTATTCAAAATCCTTATTATCCTTAGATCCTTTGACTTCTGATAACCTTAGGAAACTCCGAAGTAAATCTAAACTTAGAACTTCCAAAAGTTAATCATTTCCTTGAAGCACCTAAGAATTCTCTCAACTCAAAGAACTAGCTCCTAATCCTAAGAAAACTAGCTCTCTTTCCTTAAATGTTTTGATTCGAATCAAAGTCTTAACTTAAAATCCTACAAACCGTTCTACTTATTCGGTTTCTAAAGTTACTTTAAATCCTATTTATTCTCACCTTGGTAATTGTGGTTTCGCTCTAAACCTCCGGAAGAGTGGTCAAGCAATGAATCAATAAAAACCTACAAATAATTACATCTAACAATTAATAATTAAACATACATCGATCGATTGACAACTAAAAGCATAAAACGATAAAAAACCCCGAAAATCCCCAAAGGGTGCTCTCGGCCAAACAAGGAAGAATAGGCCTCGGGTTTGGTTTTCCGGTTTTTAGGCAATTTAGAGGTGTTTTGAGTTGATTTCAAGTACACTATGGAAGTTCCGGTTTCAATGGGTAACGATAAACCGGGTTTTTGGACAATATGCAATTTCTCGAATTTAATTACAATAAACAATATATCATTAAAAATAAACCCCAAAACAGCCCCCACGATGTAAATTTCAAACGGGAAGGGTTTCGACTGAAACTCGGTTTTAGGGTTTAGGGAAAGTTTCCAAAATCACTAAAAACAACTCCCGTACTTAAAATCATCGAGTTCCTCGGCAAGAAATCGAAGAATCAAAATGAAAACTCCATTAAAACACTATTTGGAGCTTAGGGTTTGAAGTTTAACTTACTGAGAAGTCCTTAGAACCCGGGTGGAAAGCACGATTGCTAGGTGGAAAGGAATCCTAGGCTCGAGGGCTTTCCGATGCAACCAAAATCGAGTCGATCCAACGAAACCCAAAATTTTTCTTCTTCCCCTTGAGGCTCACGGGTTTGAGAGAGAAAGGATAAGCAAAATGATCAATCTTTTGGTCAAAGGCAATTTAAAGAAGAATATGAATAGTGAATTGATATTTTAGGAATTTTGGAATTGTCGGTTGGGTCCTTTAATGACTTTTGATTTATAAATCAAAACCCGAAGTTCTTAAACTATCCCAATGGTGATTAATAATTATTAATACGACCAAAACTAAATTAAGTTATAAATGTAATTAAAAAGGTTTAAACCGAAATAAACTACTAAATTCTAAATTACTGAATCTAAAATAATCTTTAAATACTAAAATTAAATTAAAATAAATAATTTTTTTACCTCAAAAGTAACGGGACGTTACAGTGAGCTTTCATTACCTGTCATTATTCACCAGATGTGGGAAGATATTATTGAAAAGACTTCGTGTACTTTGTTTTGGAAAATGAGATAATGAGGTATTGTTAGACTGCATGAGCTTTCAATACAGTCATTATAAGCATGTTGATAGTTATATTGATATAAAGGCTCCGTGTACTTTATATTTGTTAAGTGAGTTCATGAATAATGTGGACACTGCGTGGGATGGCATTATTGACATTAATCACGTGTTTATTTTGTTTGAATATGTTAAAGTCGAGTGAGCTTAGCATGATTTTTTTAGATTAATGTAAAGGTTAAGTGTACTTTGCATGTATTGAGCGAGTTATTTTGTTTGAATATGTTAAGACCGAGTGAGCTTAGCATGATTTTAGTTATATTAATGTAAAGGCCGAGTGCACTTTACATGTATTGAGCGAGTTATTTTGTTTGAATATGTTAAGACCGAGTAAGTTTAACAATATTTAGGTTATTTTAATGTAAAGGTCGAGTGTACTTTTCATGTATTGAGTGAGTTAGTGAATAATATTGAGACTGCGTATGCTAGCATTATCGACATTAATCGCAAGTTATGTTGTTTGAATATGTTAAGACCGAGTGAGCTTAGCATGATTTATTAGAGATAAAGGATTGTAAACCTTATGTATAGAGGAGTCATTAAAGATACAGAAATGGGAATGATATGTGTATTATGAAACACATTCTTCTAAACACTTAAGAGCTAGTTTATTTATTACTTGGGAGATCTAGAAAGTGCAAGTTGGATACTTGATATGAAACCCTTTTAAGTGGTTGAAAGGTAAAGAGTATGTAAGCTTTATTTGGGCACAAATCCAGATACGAGTTTGGAGTCTAATGTTACTTTATTTTCCGTTTATCTTCAAGGCTTTAGCTCATGATATTACAATTTTTTCAGGTATTGACCATGGTCGAGGTCGTGGGAGAGGATCTGGTGTTAACTTATCTTAGTGGCGATGATGGCGATATGGACTAGAGAAAGTCTATAGTCCTTGGATTAATGTTTACTTTATGTATTTAATCTTTTGTGCACGTTTGTATATAAGCTCATGAGAGCCTTTTGGTTTTAAACTTTTATAATTCTGAAACTCCTTTGAACTTTACTTCAGGAAATGTGCATTTCTTTATCTTTACGATTTCTCTGATTGTGAAAAATGTAAACAAGTTTTGGATAGTTCAAATTTTAAACGTATCCAGCCGTTTTTTTTAAATACTAAGATTTCCGTTGCATTCTGATTTTAAATGATTTAAATGGAGTCAAATCGTCACAATAGCAAGCCTCAAGAACCTAGAAACTAAGATGGAAAAAATAGTAACTTCAATGAGTAAATTGGAATATCAAAGCAATTTGCAAACTGTGAATAACCGAATTGAGAATGCTAGTGCCGTTATGGTTAGAGGTGGAACAACTTTGAGAGAGCATATAATGAAAAAGTTTAACCATGCTCCAAAAGCCGAAATCCAAAAGAAAGTTGTCTCAGCCCCAAAAGATGAATTGGAGATTTCCGATCAAAACAAAACTAAGGTATCGTTGACTCCTTCCCCTTTTCCATCTCGTTTGACTAACTCATGGAAAATTAAAGAAGAGAAAGAGTTGTTCGAGATGTTTTGAAAAGTCAAAGTAAATATTTCATTGATTGATGATATTAGACAAGTACCTCGATATGCTAAATTTCTCAAGAATCTGTGCACTAATAAGAAGAAACTCAAAGATGGTGAGAAAATAAGTTTGGGGGAAAATGTTTCAGCTATAATTTAGAAAAAATTTGCCCTAAAAGTGGATATCCAAATATGTTTGTTATTCCTTGTCAGTTCGGAGATGTTAAGATTGATAGAACCATGCTATATCTTGGTGCTTCAATTAATGTCATGCCTCTTTCTGTTTATAAAACTTTGAAAATTTGTGAATTGAAAGAAACTGGGATGATACTACAACTTGTTGATAGGTCTAGAGTGAGTCCTAAGGGTCATGGTTTAGTCTTTTCTGCTGATTTATATGTTGTTGACATGGGGGATGACGTTTTTACTCCCCCCTAATTTTATTAGGAAGGCCATTTATGTATACCTCTAAAACTGTAATTGATGTGCATGAAGGAACAATTACCTTGATGGAGAGGTCATTAAATTCAATATTTATAACTCCATGGAACATTCCGGTGTCAATTCCTCAATCTATTTTTTGAATGATTTTATTGATCCTTTGGCTACTGATATTTTAAAATTATATAAAAAGGGTGAACTGCAGGTTGCTTCTACTTCCCAACCCAAAATGGTAAGAATTAAAGTTGTAATCAAGAAATATGTCAAATCGATTCAGGATGCTCCTTATAGAAGAAGCAACATCGTCTAGACATAGACGTTAAATAGAATACACTTTTTGGGAGGCAACCCAAATTTCTACTCCTTTTGTTTTATTTTATTTTAGTTTTTAGTCTTTAGACTTTAGTTTTATATTTCCTATTTTCTTTTATTTGTTTTTATTTTTAGAAAAAAAAAATAAATTATGGTTAAACAAAGGATATGCATGCTGAAGCGTGAAGTTTTTTGCCATATTTTCTCACATTCTCGAGCAGATAGTGATCCAACTGCTGAGCATTTGTTATTCATGGAAGTTTCGCTACCATTTTATTTTTAATTTTATCCCATTGAGGACAATGCTTAATTTATGTTTGGTGGTGGAATTTCATATTTTTGATGTGATTTATTGACTTCTGAAAATTCTAGAAAATGTATAAATATTAGGCTTGTTTGCTTTTGATGCTTCTACAATCTTTATTATGCTTAAACCCACACTTTTGGTGCACTTTCAATCGTGTTTTTTGCTTTAAAAAAATTGTTTTTAAAGTATGCTTCCTCTTTCATTTGTCATATCTCGAATGCTTGTCTTGATTTCTAATTAATTGAGAAGTATATAGGTTGCAATACATTTAGCCTATTTTTGTGAGTTTCTAAGCATTTGAGCAATCACCATGGTATTTGCTCCATTTATTCTTTGTTGAGAGTATGTCATTCATAGATTTTATTTCTAGTTTTTGCTCTTTTATGCATTTGAAACTTTTTTTGCTTGATTTTGAATGCTTGAAATATATAAGGGCAAATTAGGGTAACCAATTCTAGCTTTTTAAAGACGTAAAAACTTAATTCTTTAGATGCCAATTTTTGAGCCTTCGCCCTTTCTTTGATTTTTAGCCACATAATAATAACCCTTTCCCATTCTTTTTGTCTTCTTTTTTACCCAAATTGAGAGATTGCTATGATTTAGAAAGATATATGTCTCATTGAAAAAGTCGATAAATGTGGTGGAATTGTGTTATGAGTTGTAAATTGAAAAAATAAATTTGTGGAAAAAGAAAGAAAAAAAATATTTTTATTGAAAATCCAAAAAGAAAGTGGAAAGTTACAAGAAAAGAAAAGAAAGATGTGATGAATTTAGTTGAAAAGTAGCTTGAGAGTTTGTGTTTCAAGTTAAAATGTTGAGCTACGTTTGATTTTATTGATAATGCTCATAGTAATCTCTCAATTTATTTAACCAAAATGTCTTCCACCTACCTTTTTCCTAAGCCCCATTAAAACCTTTAAAGACCCTTAGATTCATGTATTTAGATTTCTTGCATTAACCAGTTTTGATTTGATATATTTACAAGCCTATGGTAAATTTCACCCATGTTTTGATTTGAGTGATATTTTCTAACTTCTTTAAACACTTTGAGCGATTTGATTGAATATCTCGTGAGGGTATCTACTCCAATATGCTTTGATTTCAGGAGGTCTGTTGGATTTCGATTCTTCATATGGTTTGTGAAATTGAGTTAGCATTTTGGTTTCGTGGTTTTATAAAAATTTGCAATTTGAATAAGATTGATCACACACACACTCTAAAGATTTTTTTATCAGATTTTAATTTCTTAAGTATTAATTAATTACAAGTTTCATTATTGCATAACTTCAGAGATTTTCATGATTGATTTTTAATTGAGTTCAATGCTAAATTTGGAGGTTTTGATAACTCATAATTACAGCTTATTTATTAGTGTTAATTTCTCCAAAATAACTAAAATATGAAAGTGAATTGATTTAAATATCCAATATATTCTTAATCATTGACTTTTATGAACGTAGGCGAAAACGACGCTTTAATCGAACTTAAAACGAAGAAGTTATGCACATTTTAGTTTTCTTGATTGTTCACTGTCACCGCCACAAGATTCGTCGTTGCATCCTGCATAAAAAACGCTTCTCGAACCAGGTTAGCCTATCGTGCGGCGGTGAGAACTCAAGGCCACGGCGAAAAGAAACGAAGAAACAAATTAATTTGCATTGCTGATCTCATCCATGACGTCAGTGTGCATATAGGACTGTAAAGACCAAGCGACATGTCGCTCAGCAAGGACCAAGGGAAGCGCTTCAGAGAAGCGTCAACTCCAACAAACGGCACGCATGTGGCTCTTGTCATATACAGAAGCGCTGGATTGGCGTTGCTGACTTCGACGACTCGGCTAAACGACTTCAGCAGATTATTATCTTATATTTACTCGATTTCATCTCCTTTTTACTTATTTAAATCCTCGTTTGATCCCAATTTGATAATTCCTTCTCCCTCTATTTTTCTTATGTCTTTAGGTAGTCTATAATATATTTTCTAGGTTATTTATTCATTCCAACGAAAGGATTATCGTTGTTTTGTCCTTAATTTTTTTTCCTATTTTCTCGTTGCCTATTATTATTGTTGATTAATTGTTGTGCATAGTGGTCATTGTTGGGATTGAGGCCTCTAAAAGAGATCTCAAACGGAAGTCCCAACGGATCTTTCCTTGCAATATAATAAATTCAAAACGAAATGCATAAACAGAATACCAACCCTTGTCGAGAAGTGTCCGACTCTTCCTCGTTCTTCGATGGTTATGATCCTAAGACCACAAAAAAGATCTTCCTCACTAAGCACAAAAGAGAATCGGTGCGTGGGCACTATCTCCTTTGGAAAAAGGAAAATTGGGAAGAAGAATTTTCTTCCCAATACCCTATGGGCGGCGGCCAAGAGAGAGAGATGAGAGGAATTTCCTTAGCATTTACTTTAACTCTCTTGGTTGTGTGTTTTGGGGTCACCCCAAAGGTCCTATTTATAGGAAAACCAAGGCCTCGAAAAATCTTCTGAATATTTTTTAATTAATAAATAATTAATTAAGATATTCTAAAATGTATTTGAATAATAAAGATATTATATTTTTTTCCATAATAAAATATTCCATATCTTTTATTTAAATTAATCAATATTAATTTAAATATATTATTCCATATCTTCCATTTTAAATTAATCACATTAATTTAAAATAAGATATATATATATATATATATATATATATATATATTAAATAAATAAAAAAGCAAACTCTTGGTCAACGGTTGACCAAAGTGGCGTGTGACCCCACCATGGGTCACACGCCCATGACATCCATCAATGACGTTATTGGGCATTTTTATTTTCCTCTTATTTAATGGAACAATTCCTTTAAATAATTAAATAAATAAAACTCCTTTTATTTATTCCAATAAATAAAACTCCTTTTATTTATTTCCTCATTTAATTTGATAATTTCAAATTAAATATTTAAATAGACTCTTCTATTTAAATCCCCATTAATTTTGGACAACACAAAATTAATTTAATTAAATAGACTCCTCTATTTAATCTCTTATAATTAAATAGACTCTTCTATTTAATAATTAAATAGACTCCTCTATTTAATTCCACCATTAATTAAATAATTAAATAGACTCCTCTATTTAATTTCCTTTAATTAATTGAATAGACTCCTCTATTCATTTCCAATTTTCCAAAGAGAAATTAATCGTATTAATTTATGTTCTCAATTACATGCGTTAGCTCGGAGGACTTAATGGACCTATAGGACTAAGCTCCAATGATCCAGAATTACCTTTGATTAAAATTCCTTTTAATCAATTAATTCTCATTCATTAACTCCTAGATAACTCCACTAAATATCTAGAGTTGCACTCTTAGTACTATAGACATAGTTATGTCCATTGGCTATAATCATTAACTACACTTTAATCCTTCACAAGTTAGTTCGTATCCATGGCTAGGTATTTACACCGTATTAACCTCCATGATACATCTTGTTCATTAAGCCCAACTGATTCTCCAATGAACAACCTTACATAATCTCCATTATGCGTCTTTAACCTTTTCCTTGGTCAGAGGAATATGGGGCCCCACTGTTCAAGACCGAATCAGTCCATAAGAGAACTATTTATCTATTTTCCTATATGGAAAAGAGTGAATTCTAATTCTTGTGTAATTACGTTCTCAGCTATAAGCAAGATGCAATCCCCAAAATGGGAGGCATATTGAGCGAACTATACGAGTCACTCTCACCTATGCAAATCAAAAGCTTGTCTCTTGCGAACATGAGTTCGTAATCCATTTAGGATTAAGATCAATTGTACATGATCAACCGGTTGATAAACGAAGTGTCTTTCTGTAACGGGTTTCCCAGAAGACAATAAGTTTATCTTAGTCCAGTCTACTACAATCTCTATTGCAGCAACACCCCCACTCACATGTCTCTTCATCAGCGATCAAGATGAGATCACTTGTGCCAATTCACAAGTGGGCCGTGTTAATGGTGTTACCAGAAATAAGGCACCCAACCTTTATTCATGTACCACAGACTATTTGAGTTACACTTAAGTGAATCTTCCCGCATCATATGCTCACTTTAAGTTATCATACGTAACTCTGGATCTTATGATGGATTACATTTATTAAACTAATAATAAATGATAATGTAAATATTACTAATTAAAATTCCTTTATTTATTTATAGTTTAATTGGATTACATAAGATTTAGGGCAGAAACCCCAGCAGTCATAAGTTCAATTGTTAATTTTTCATATCTCTAATCAGAACATGAAATCCGTAATTACTTAATCGTTTTAATCTAAATAGAAAATTAGCATAAAATGATTAGGAATATTTTTCTATTCATGTTTTGAGATTATGATCTTACTTAAATAAATCGATTGTATCGTGTTTGTTGGTTAGAATTGGGTTCTTCTCTTCTTATGCTTTCGATAAATTAAACTCTATTATTGAATTCTAGGGTTGTTTATTTAATAGGAAAATAGTTAACAATTATATATTGGCTATCTAATAATTAAGGATGAATACTTATCTTTTTGATTGAGTCTGATGACTTTCAACCAATTTAGAGAAGATTTTTGGAATGCATGTTCATGGATTGATAATCAAATTAATGAACCATAACCAAGATTAAACCTTTAGTTCGAATCTTTTCTCATATGATTTCTTATTACTTTTTATTTGTTTTCTTTTTATTTTCCAATAATGTAAAACACACTTTTTATAACGTTAATTTAATTACCCATTTCTTGAGGAGATCAACTTTTTATTCACCACTACAACAAATTTCTAATTCGAAGAGTAAGTTATTTGTTTTAGTGGTTTCGACACCAATCAATGGGTTTAGTCCAATAACCTCCTCCTTCCCTTTTCTTATGAATATTCTCCCTCGCACCTAGAAGATGAGAAATTCACCGATATTTTATTTCTACATTGTTGATTTCACCATAAAAGAACGAGAACTGAATGGAGAAAAGCATAAGTTTCACTTCAAAGCTTGGATCTTGAAACCATCACCATCATAAGGATACAAGAATTCACCATCCAATTTAGGATTAGCCTGGGTAAATAGATAGATAGAAGTGTCGAAAAAGAATCAATGAGAGAAAAAATTGAGTAAAAAAATGGGAGAGATAATAGGAAATGGATTTAGATATTTATTTATGAAATTTTTTCAAAATATCAGCAACTAATTTAATGGAATTACATTGGTGTGCGGGACTTTTACCCAGAAACATAATTATTTTCTTTGGCTAATGGTAATCTTTTATAATCCATAATTTCTTATTTATCTTTCTCTATTTGAATTTTATTATTGGAAAATAAAACATTATCATAAAAACCTTCATGATCACAGTTGTAACTCATAGCACATGATTCCATAAAATAATTTAAATTCATTATTCTAGTTATAAACTTAAGAACATGAATGAGATAATCATCTTTGAGAAAATAGATCCTTGATATTAAACAAAAAAAAATTAGAAAATGTCTATGAATCTATACAAAAGAAAAAAAGTTTTTTATTTTTCTTATGGTTTTTTACCTGAGATGAAAACTCATTACTTCTTTTGAAGAATCCAGTCATATTACACTAGAAGTTATAAAAAAATTTAATGAAAGAAAAAGAAAAAAGTCTTGATTTTTCTTTTGATTTTTTATCAGTAAATGAAAACTCAGTTCTTCTTATATTTTTTTTAAATAATCACAAAAAAAAAATTTAATCAAAGTTTTCTCATATTGTACTATCTTCAATGACGAATCAAATTTATGAGATGATCATGGAGATGAACTTCGACAATAAAGAAATCAAATGTCGATGAATCACTCATCTTCTAGGCGCAGTGTGACAACCCGACTCCTTTTAAATAATTAAAATCACATTGCAGGGGAAGACTTAATATTTATAAAAATTTGGCGTGGATGTGTTTAAAACTTGGACAATCCACAACCTGTTTACATTTTTCACAATCAGAGAAATTAAACGACAGGAAATGCAATTCCCGTGTAAAGATTAAAGGGGTTCAAGGTGACAAAAGTTAAAACAAAAAGCTCTTATGAGCTTATATACAAATATACAACTCAACAGATAAAACATGAAATAAATGTGTCCATGGACTTTAAAAATAACTCTGGTCAAAGTTGTCCTTATGATTTGTCCTAACCTAAATATCCAAATGGAGGAACCACTTGTCCTCATGATTTGGTCCATCCTAAACATTTGGGAATCCTCTTTGGACCAAAATGTCAATTGAGGATCGGAAACAATCTTGTCAAACTTGTCCTCATGATTTTGTCCATCCTAAAGATCCAAATGAATGAACCTCCTGTCCTCATGATTTGGTCCATCCAAAAGATCCAAATGGAGGACCCTATTATTTGGGAGTCCTCTTTGGACCAAAATATCGAACGATGATCGGAAACAATCTTGTCAAAGTTGTCCTCATGATTTGGTCCATCCTAAAGATCCAAATGGAGGAACCAATTCTTTGGGAATCCGATTTTGACCAAAATGTCGAACGAGGATCGGAAACAATCTTGTAAAACTTATCCTCATGATTTGGTCTATCTTAAAGATCCAAATGTAGGAACCTTTTATCCTCATGATTTGGTCCATCCTAAATAACCGGGAATCCTCTTTGGACCAAAATGTCAAACGAGGATCAGAAGCAATCTTGTCAAACTTGTCCTCGTGATTTTGTCCATCCTTGAAATCCAAATGTAGGAACCTCTTGTCCTCATGATTTTGTCCATCCTACAGATCCAAATGGAAGAACCTCTTGTCATCATGTTTTGGTCCATCCTATAGATCCAAATGGGGGAACCTATTCTTTCGGAATCCTCTTAGGACCAAAATATCGAACGAGGATCAGAACCAATCCTGTCAAACTTGTCCTTATGATTTTGTCTAGCTTAAAGATCCAAATAGAGGAATCTATTCTTTGGGATTACTTTTTGGACCAAAATATCAAACGAGGATTGGAATCAATCTTGTCAAACATGTTCTCATGATTTGGTCCATCCTAAAGATCCAAATGGTGGACCCTCTTGTCCTCATGATACATATACATAAACATAAAACGAATAATACTAGACAATGCAACCACACTCAGTCTATGCATTGCCTCATTATTCCTCCCAATTTCGATTATGCAATATGATATGATATGAATATGCTTTCAAGTGAAAGTTAAATAAATATAAACATTCAAAGTGTGCAAGTAAAAATAAATATAAACATTCAAAGTGATCAAAAGGACATAACGATAAATGGATCACGAACTACTCTTTACATATATAAAATAAGAATTTAGGAACTTTGGAAATTACAATGAATAAATCAAGCCAACCGGCCTTCAGATAACTCGAGATAATTAACTTTATCATAAAAGTCTCTAATTCGTTATTTCCTTGATCTTATTAAACGTACGAAGTTCCTTATTCAAAATCCTTATCATACTTAGAACTTTCAACTTCTGATAAACATTATCAAACTTCGAAGTAAGTTTTAAACTTAGAACTTCCAAAAGTTACTCGTTTCCTTCGAAGCACCTATGAGTTCTCTCACTCAATTAGAACTAACTACCAAGCCTAAGCATGTTAGCTCACTTATTTTAATCCTTTCGATTCAATCTTAACCTCAACTTCCGAATCTACAAATCGTTCAACTTATTCGGTTTCTAAGTTTACTTTAAATTCTATTTATTCTCACCTTACCAAGTCAAAGAATAATCCAACGGTTCAACAAGACGTCAACGTACACCCGACACCTATAATACATCTACCGAAAACATTTTATAAATCATAACTAAAATGAGAAAAAGCATGATTTTTGGGTGAATAGTGATTTCAGATGAATAATGTTTTTAGGTGAATAGTGTTTTCGGGTGAATAGTGTTTTTAAAAAATTCGGGCTCAAAATCATCAAATTCCTTGATAGAAATACGTGATTTCAACTTCAAAACTCATTTATATTAAAAAAAAAAGAAAACCATATAAAAAGTTTTGAAAACTCGCTTTTTAGGGATTCCCTTAGAGAACGGGAAACATCGAAAAGGTAGGTTGGATAGATAACCCTCGTCCTGAGCAATCCAACGCAACCGAAAACACGACGATCCGCTGAGAAACGAAGAAAAGCCAAGAATTCTCCCAATGACCTTGAGACCCACGGCCATGAGAGGAGAAAACTGAAGGTTTGTGGTCAATTTTTGTCAACTTGAGATTTTAAAGAAGAAGTGAATAGTGCTTTTAGATATTTTTAAGAAATCGAAAATTACGGTTACGTCCCTTTAATGATTTTAGCTTATAAAACGAAACTCGAAGTTCTTAAACTAGCCCAATGGTGATTAATAATTATTAATTGGCCCGTTAATAAATATTAATACGACCGGAACTAATTTAAGCTAATAAAACGATTAAAAAGATTTTCGAACAAAATTAACTACTAAATTCTAAATTACTAAAACTAAAATTAAACTAAACACTTTAATTGAAATAAATAAATAAATAAAATATTAAATAATAATAAAATAATTAAAAAAAAATTCACTTCAAAAGTGACGGGACGTTACAGTCTACCCTCCTCAAATGACTTTTCGTCCCCGAAAAGTGAGTTCACTAAGTGAAAAGCGAGGGTATTAGATTGTATCTCATCCTCACGTTCCCACGTTACTTCCTCTGACACTTGGTTTCTTCACAAAACCTTAACCAAATGGATCGTTTTATTTCTCAATATCTTTTATTTGAATGCTAGGATCTCAACCGATGTCTCTTTATTAGACATATTAGCATCCAAAACTACCGGCTCATAATCAAATACGTGGGACGAATCCACCATGTATTTCTGAAGCATCAATATATGGAAAACATTGTAAACAGCAGATAACGAAGGTGATAAAGCTAAACGGTAAGCTACCACTCCTACTTGATCGAGTATCTCGATAGGCCAATAAGTCTAGGGCTCAAATTACCCTTCTTTCCAAATCTCATAACACCTTTCATAGGTGCCACTTTCAAAAATACATGGTCCCTCACTGCAACTCATGTGGACTACGTCGTTTATCGGCATAACTCTTCTGTCCACTTTGGCCAACCCTTAACCCCTCTTTAATCAAAGCGATATACTCGCTAGTTAATTGTAACAATTTGGATCCCAAAAGTCTCTTTTCTCCAATGTCATCCCAATGAGCGGAAGATCAGCAGTTTTACCATAAAGTGACTAGACAGTGTCATCTCGATAGTAGCCTGGTAACTCTTATTATAAGAAAACTCTTCCAAAATCTTGAGACAAAGCGTATATTCAAATTTGATACAATCTTCACCGGCACACCATGAAATTTAACAATATTTCATAGGTACAACTGTACCCTAGTCTTAATTAAATAGGTGATCCTTCCAAGAATAAAGTGTGCAGTTTTGATCAAACAGTCTAGACTCATCAAAATGGTATCATAACTTTTTGCCCTCTTTGATAGCTGATAAAATCCATGGAAATCTCCTCTCATTTCCATTCAAGCACTCTCAAAGGTTAAGATATCTCGGTGGACTTGTACTTAAGGCCTTGACTTGCTAACAAATCAAGCACCTACTCACATAATTTGCAATCTCAATTTTAATCCCAGGCCACCAATAATACTGTCTTGGTCCCTCATACATCTTTGTACTAACTGGAAGAACAATAAAGATAGAATTGTAAGCCTCCTCCAACTGCTCTTTTCAAAAGTCGATTCTGAAGGTATACAAAGCGTCTTATAATTTATCAATGCACCATCTGTAGAAAAGATAGATCGACAACCAACCTGTAAGCCTCAGAAAACTGCAAATCTCAAGCACACTATTCGGTCCAGGCCAGTTATTAACTGCCTCAGTCTTAGAGGAATCAACAGATACCCCTCTACTATATACCATAAGGTCTAAAAATGTCGCATCTTTCATCCAAAACTCACAGTTTGAGAACTTGGCATACAACTTCTGACCCGTAAATGCATAGCATGCAACTCCTCAGTCTTGGAATAAACCAAGATATCATCAATGAACACAGTCACAAAATAATCAATGAACCTTTTGAAAAAAATATGTATAAGGTCCATAAAAGCTGCAGGCGCATTGGTCAAACCAAAAGACATAACTACAAACTCATAATATCCATAACGTGTCCTGAAAGCAGTCTTGGGAAATCCTCATCCCGAATAATAAACTGATTTAACCGGATCTCAAATCTATCTTTGAAGAGATAGTGGCTCCCTTCAATTGATCGAATAGATCCTCAATACTAGCCAGAAGATATTTGTTTTTCACAATAACTCGATTTAATTCTCAATAATCAATTCACAGTCTCATTGAACTATCTTTCTTTTCACAAACAACAAAGGGCGAATAAACCCTAAGTTTAAGAGCTCCTGTAACTGGCTTTGGAGTTCTTTCAACTCAGCCGGTGCCATTGCTTTGGATAATGGAGCTATCCCAGGAGCAACCTCAATCTGAAAATCTAACTCTCTCACCAGTGACAGACCGGGTAACATAACAGGGAAAACATCAACGAAATCCCTCACCACTAGCATAGAACTCAAGCTAGTCTCTGGTATAGAAGTATCAACAACACTAACTAGATAACCCCAAGCTCCATCACTTAGAAGCATTCTAGCCTCTATTATAGATATCAAACTGGGTGCTACTCGACCATTAGACCCACAAAATGTAAACTGGTCCTAGATACACTTACAAAAATCAACAACTTTCTCAGTACAAACGATAATGGTATGATTGGATAGTAGACAATCCATAACTAATATCACATTAAAATCAGGCTTAAGCATAACAATCAAAGTAGAATGTGAACTACTACTTAGAGTACATATGTCATCAGTACTAATCATACTATCAACAATAATAAACTTCTCCATTGGGGTAAAAACACATATCTTGAAACCTAATAGTCTCGATTCAAGAGCTGTCAAATCAACATACTAAGATAAAATAAAACTGTAACGTCCCGTTATTTTTGAAGTGAATTTTTATTTTATTTTATTTTATTTAATATTTCATTTAGTTATTTATTTATTTCAATTAAAGTATTTAGTTTAATTTTAGAAAATTAGAAAATTAGAATTTAGTAGCTAATTTCGTCCGAAAACCGTTTTAATCGTTTTATTAGCTTAAAACTTATTTGGTTGTATTAATAATTATTATGGGCTCATTAATAATTATTAATCACCATTTGACTAGTTTAGGAGCTTCGGGTTTCGTTTTAAAAGCAAAAAGTAAAAGAAGGACGTAGGCGTAATTTCCAATTTCTTAAAAATATCAAAATACTATTCATTATCTCCTTAAAAACCCATCCTTAGCAAAAATTAGAAATTTGCTCATCTTTTTCTCTCCCAAAACCCCCCAAACCCGAGTAAGAAGAGGAGAAAGAAAGTGTCGGATCTCCCTCGTTTCTTGGCTGATTTCTTCGTGCCTTAGCTTGTTGGAAAGCTCTCGCAACAAGCTTTCTACCCATCCTACATTTGAATCCTTTCCATCCCTTTCAAGGGATGAAAAGGTGAGGAAAATTCTTTAAAATATGGGTATTGTTGATTTTGAAATTCCATCTTTGATTCATGCTTGAATCCCTCCTTTATCCTTTGATTAATTGAAGTTTCTAGATAAAATAAAAGTGTCTAGGCACTACAAAAAAAAAAGTCAATTTGCGACCAGAAATTTGCGACCAGAAGGTCGTTTTTCTGTTAGAATGCGACCAAAAAGCGACCAACATGGTGGTGGCAAAAAAGCTGGTCGTTCCTGACTTATTTGCGACCGTTAAGTCACAAAATTACGACCAGAACAGTTTTGGTCGCAATAAAGTCAACATTTTAAAATGCGACCAAGTGGTCACTTAAAAAGCGACCATATGGTCGTATTTTAAGTTGAAGATAAGTGACCAGGTGGTCCCACAATAAAGTGACCAAATGGTCACTTTTTAGTCAAGTTATTTGCGACCAAGAGGTTATTTTATTTATACCAAATTCCGACCAAGTGGTCGTAATATATATAATGAAATACGACCATATGGTCGTAATTTAAGTTGAAGATAAGTGACCAGGTGGTCCCACAATAAAGTGACCAAATCGTCACTTTTCAGTCAAGTTATTTGCGACCAAGAGGTCATTTTATTTATACCAAATTGCGACCACTTGGTCGTTTTATATTATATTTTTTTAATTATTTAATTATTTATTTGAATTAAATTTTTTTCATTTGTAAATAGTATTTTAATTTTATTTATTTATTTATTTTATTTATTTATTTATTTTATTTATTTATTTATTTATTTTATTAATTAAAAAATAAAGAAATGAAATTAAAATAAAACTATATATAAATAAATTTCCAAAATAATGTACTGTACAGAATAAAAGAAATGTAAACTACTACGGAGGAGCAGGGGGTGGTGGAGGAGACGTCGATGATGAAGACCCGGGATCTTGGGGCCCGAAGAACGCTGCCAATGCAGTTGCGCCTGAACATCCACCTGAATCGAAGCGCGCATATCCGCCATAGCAGTCTGAAGCTGCTGAACCTCCTCCTGCAATCGCTGCTCCGTCGGAGTAGGGCCGGAACTCGTGCTCGCTCCGTCGCACTGAGGTTGAGGCACATCAGCGTACAGTCGTCTACCGTACGAGCCGAGGCCTGGAACTGATCCATCAGGCCTAACCCCTCCAGCAGCCTCCAAGAATGCCTCCCTACGGTCTTCCGGAGTCGGTTGCGAGTCAGGTGTGGGCAACCGCTGACTCAATGACTCCGTGAAACGCTCCTAAATTTTTAAAATTCAAAATATAAAATATTTAATATAGAAGTTAGAAAGAATAGTAAAAAAAATTAAATAATTGAAAAACTAATTAAATACCTGAACTTCTCTCGCCCTATCGTCGACGATCGTCCCGTCCTTTTTTGTGTGCGAGAATGAGATGCAACTCATCAGGTGGGATAGGGCGACCGGGTCTTCTTCCTAAAAATAGTAGAGAGATTGAGAAGGAAAAAAGTATATTAATAATTAATAATTAAGTAATCAAGAAAAGCTAATAACAAAAAAAGTACGTAAAAGAAGAAACAAAAAACATACCAATCGACGATGGTGCTCGATGTGGGTCCGGGCCCCGGTTGTGTGTTTACTGGGATTCTTCGCACGGTTGGCCTTATTCCTGATTGACACTGCCTAGCCCTGGGGAGTGTTCAAACTGGCGAGCAGCCGTGCGTGCTCCTCCTCGCTCATCCACACGGGTCGTTTGTCTGCTTGTTTTTTGCGCGCCCGGTACATGAGGTCCTTGAATCGATCCTGGACGTGATTGTCCCACAGGGGGAACAATCTACCATCCGTGATATCGGAATTGATAGAAGGAAACTTGCACTGAAAAAATTCAAATAAAAATTAGTTAAAGTAATCAATTTATTTTGAAAAATTTTAAAATTAAGTAATTATAAAAACAATTGATGTTAATTACCTTCCAATTGTCGTACATCCGATGTTTCTCCGTCGTCAGAATCTTCTGCCAGCGAAGCTCGCTGGGTAGAGGCATGCTCTGGAGGACCTCGCGAAATCGTTTTGATACGGTTGTATGCGGCTCCAATCTGCAAAAAAACATTAAACATATTGTGGTATTAGATTAAACAAAACTATTTATATTTATCTATTTATTTACAATTAGTAAAATGATTTAAAAAATAATTAATTAGAACTATAAACAAAACTTACGTATCCCCCTCAATCCGAAGGGTAGAGGATGCGGCCCGAGGAGGCCGTGAGGAAGAAGTGGATGGGCCACTGGTGCATCGGACCGGGTGGCGATCCCCAGGAAGTCGTCGCGTCAGGGGTCCTGCGCCAACCGTGGTGTCGCAAGCGTCAAATCCTGGACCAGTGAGGGGTCTGAATGATCGGGAGTGAGATCATCTCCCGTCTCGTACTGTGCAAAGAGTATGGCCAACTCATCAGTCGTCAAGTCATCAGTAGTAGGGGGCCGAGTAGTCTCTGTCCTCGGCTCGCCTCGACCGGGGAGGATGTCGTCCAACCGTCATAATCCTAAATTAAAAAAAAAAAAGCAAATTAAATCAAGTAACTAAATTATACTAATTAATTAAGTTTAATTAATTAAAGTAAAATTGGACTAATTAAAATGAATTAATTAAATAATCTTAATTAAATTAATTAAATAATTTTCAGTAAAGTTTAATACTTAAACAAAATTATTCTAATTAATTAATCTAATTGTACTTTACTTTAATCAAATTTAACTAAAATTAAGTAATTAAACAATTTTTATTTAATAATTAAACTAAAATTAATTAATTAAATTAGTGTAATTAATTAATTTAAACTACTTAAGTATAATTGAAGTTAAACTATTTGAATTAATTACCCTACTTAAATTAATTGATTTAATTAAAGTAAACTAAATTACATTAATTAAACTAAAATTAAAATTTAAACTAGTGTAATTAAAAATTAATTTAGTTTAATTTTTTAATTTTAGTTTAATTTTATTAAATTAAAGTAAACTATCTTAAATAAACTAAATAAGTAATTAAACTAAATTAGATTAATTAAACTATTAGATTAATTAAACTAAGTTAGATTAATTAAACTATTACATTAATTAAACTAAAATTACTTAAAGTAACAAAATTAAACTAAACTAATTAATTAGTTAATGTAAACTAAAATGTTATGAATTAAACAAAAGTAAACTAAGTAATTGATTACACAAATTTAGATTCATTAAACTAAAACTAATTAAATTAACAAAACAAAACTAAACTACTTAATTGAAAACTAAAAACTAAAACTAAGTAAACTAAATTCTTAAACTAAACTTTAATTTTATACGAAAACTAACCTCGTAATAGAAACCGGGATTGGGGGTTGAGGGTTTTAGGTTTAGAGTAAGAACGGGAACGGGAACGGGAAAGGGAAAAAGTAACGGGGAACGGGAGAGGGGAAAGAGAGAAAAGAAAGAAAAGAGAGAAAGAAAAAGAGAATGGGAGAAAAGAAGAAACGGGGGAAAGGAAAGCGGATGGGAATTTAAATCGGAATTTGCGACCAACCTGGTCGCAAATATGTAATCATGACTAGAAACGAAAGGTCGCGCGTCTTTGGGGACATTACGACCATCCAGGTCGCCATTTTTCACATATTTGCGACCAGCAGGTCGCATTTATTCCAAAAGTGACCACATGGTCGCCAATTTGCTATTATCCACAACAATTTGTCATTTCACGCGTCCCATCAAAAATTGCGACCATCTGGTCGTAAATCTTAAATTTACCGCCATAAATTTAATGAAAATTTAAAATCACCGCCAAAGATTTGCGACCAGATGGTCGCATTTATGAAATAAACCGCCAAAATATTAATGAACATTTTATAATATCCCTTCATTTTTGCGACCAAATGGTCGTAATTTAACTTATATTTTTTTGAAAAAACTTAATTCTATTTACACAAATGCGACCAAATAGTCGTAATTTAACTTATATTTTTTTGAAAAAACTTAATTCTATTTACACAAATGCGACCAAATAGTCGTAATTTAACTTATATTTTTTGAAAAAACTTAATTCTATTTACACTAATGCGACCAAATGGTCGTAATTTAACTTATATTTTTTGAAAAAACTTAATTCTATTTACACAAATGCGACCAAATAGTCGTAATTCACTTCTAAATTACTACCATTTGGTCGCAAATCTTAATATATATATATTTTTTGACTTCCATTAAAGAAATAGTTTCAATAAAACATACAGTGAATCATAAAGTTACAAAATATCTTCTTCATCATCCTCAGTGTCTTCGGTCGTCGCTTATTCTTCTTCTTCTTCATCGGATTCATCATCTCGAATAAATTCAGCATCTATGTCACGTGCGCGAGAAGTGGAAGCATTTGTATCATCATCATGCAATGTTATCGTTCCATCGTTCAAAGGACGAACAGTACTTCCATTCTGACCATCGTCGATTACACGACATCTTATCTCATCTTCTTGAAAAGCACCAGCTTCCTCTGCATGTTCGTCTTCTCGGATATGTTTTCCTCTACCTGGCATGGTTTAACTTTACAAACAACTAACCAATCTGTCAGATCTCGTCTATTAATCGGATAGTTTAGATAATAAACTTGCAACGCCTGTGAAGCCAGGACAAACCTATCAGCGGTGCGCATATGCTTAGACTTGTTTACCTCCACGATTTGTAAATGATCAATCTTACGGACTCCGCCTCTTCTGGTTGTCTCGAACCAAGTGCAGTTGAACAGAACAATGCGTTTTAGCGTCGGACTTGCGTAGTGAATCTCAAGAATCTCATCGATTACTCCGAAGTAATCGCCTTTATTTGTGCCGAACATCTGACCTTTTATGCAAAAACCACTGTTGTTTGTTGCTCGGTTAACTGAGTGCGCCTTCATTTGAAATCTGTAACCGTTACCGACGTATCCAGTATACGACCTTGCAATCCGTCCAGGTCCCTTTGCCAAAGAAATAATGCAAGGATCATCTACCGGTATTGTAGGGGAGTCAACCTGTCATTGATCACATACAGTTAAGTTAGAAGCTCTAAGAACAAATTGATATCGTTTTTTTTCTTCAATTTACAATAATTAACTCACGTATGCACTGAACCATGAACGAAACTCTTTGTCGATTATGGATCCCTCCTCAGTGGCTGTAATACCAACTCGTGTCATTCGAACGTATACGTTTAGAAATAATCTGTATGTTACATATATAGTTAGGAGATATTTGAAATAGTTTGTAATAGTTTTTAGGTGATAAATTAATAATGTGAAGTTACGAACTCACTCTATGTAAGGCTCGATTTTTGCACAGTTGCATAACACGTACGTCTGCATTACGTGATACTCGGAATCAGTCAACGGCCTACGCACTGATCTTCCAACTGTCATTCCAGGTTCTGTAAAAATCGGCAAGTCGTTTACGTCAACACCCTCGAGTAAATTTTCGACAATGTTTCGTTTAGCTGGTTGAAACTGCTCTGCAATGTGTGGATCAAAGTAGTACGAACAAAATGTGGTGGTCTCTTGCGTAAGGTACGCACTACAGATAGATCCTTCTACTCTTGCTTTATTTCCGACCGTCTTTTTCAATCGACGTAAGTACCTGTGGGTATGTAACGACCCGATTTTTTTTCGTAAAATCCATTAAAATAAATGCGCAGCGGAAATCTAGATTTTACAGAAAAACGGCATGGGTCCGTTTAAAATTCGGATAAACCAAAACCTGTTTACAAACCAGTTTTTTCCAGAAAAAGCAATAATACTAGATTGCACCTTCCATGATATGATGTAAATGCTAAAGGAAGTTTAAAGTACAAAACATATATACAAACGCTCCATCGAGCTCAATATGTAACAAAATAAAGTGATGCTATGTTCATGAGCATTCAAGAATGCTACTCTCAAAATCAGTTGCGTTCCTGTCCATTCATTATCTCGATCGGTCACGCAGTGCCACCTCCTCTACCTCGTCCTCTACCACGAGTCTTACCTGAAAAATTGTAATTGTAGCAACATTAGCATAAAAATGCTAGTGAGAGTAAAATGAAAGCAAGTAATCCTATGAACAACATTTCATGTCAGAAATCGTGTCCAAAGGCCTAGATTTCACTTTTACTACCCATTCCACATTCCAAATTTCACACATAAACAACAAACATAATAAACTTTCTCAATTCTGTGGCTCAACGAATCTTATGAGTTATTCATTTCCTCGAAAACATTCTATCATCATAAAAGAAATAACCAAACCAAGATACAAGTAAAAGAATGTGATAAACTAAGTGCTAATAAAGTCGCAACCACACATGCTCAAATCTTCGAGTGCCAACCGTATCACCACATGTGTAGTACTATAATAATAATAACAATAATAACACATCCATACACGCTCAAATCTTCGAGTGCCACCCTTACCACAGCGTGCATAGTACTATAATAATTATAACAATAATAACACATCCATACACGCTCAAATCTTCGAATGCCACCCTTACCACAGCGTGTATAGTGCTATATTACAAATCACCGCACCATGATACCGTATGGAGCGTATGACATACTATCATGTGCCATATCACATAACCTCGCACCATGATACCGTATGGAGCGTATCACATACTATCATGTGCCATATCACATAACCTCGCACCATGATACCGTATGGAGCGTATCACATACTATCATGTGCCATATCACATAACCTCGCACCATGATACCGTATGGAGCGTATCACATACTATCATGTGCCATATCACATAACCTCGCACCATGATACCGTATGGAGCGTATCACATACTATCATGTGCCATATCACATAACCTCGCACCATGATACCGTATGGAGCGTATCACATACTATCATGTGCCATATCACATAACCTCGCACCATGATACCGTATGGAGCGTATCACATACTATCATGTACCATATCACATAACCTCGTAGAATTCGTCAAGCTCCCTAGTAAGTTAGATAAGGTTCCACTAAACTACTAAAGAACATAAACCACTTGAATTACACGAGTCAATACTCAAGTGTAATTTCTAAGCCACTTTGACTCCCGAATCACTTAAAGTTCCTTAGTCAATCACTTTCATCTAAAGTCTCCAAATCACCTTACAAGACTTCCAAACCACTCATAATTCCTCTTTTACTTCCAAAACCATAAATACATCAAAACCACTCCACTCACATCCGAGTTAAAGTCTCCAACCAAGTATAACTTCCGGAAGTTAGTTCCCCTCTTAACCTCAATACACAATAACGTAATGAAACATAATTCATAAAATTACTAACTTCCATTTTAAACTCACCTTAGATGTGAAATCTAAGCTTCCAAGGTGCCGGAGTCCAAGTCAAACAAACGATCACCAACCTACAAAACAAATACAACTAACAACCATTAATTATCCGAAAATCGAGCAAACGATATCTAAACACATAAAACGACGAAAACCCCGGATTTAACCCCTCAGGGACCCACGGCCCAACAAGGAAGAGAGGGTTCGGGTTCGGTTTTCCGTCTTTTATGCACTTTTGAGATGATTTGGGTTGATCAAAGACACTTTGAAAGTCGAGATAACAGTGGGTCACGATATTTTAGGGTTTTACATAATAATCAATTTCCGAATAATTAAGTAAAACGTAAAATCATAGCAAACCAAACACCCTAATTCTTGGTCAAGTGAGAGAAATTAACACGGGACGGGTTTTCAACTCAAACTTGATTTTAGGGTTTAGGGAAGTTTCTAAAACTTGCTAAAACGACTTTCTCGATTGAAATCTTCAAGCTTCGGGGTGTGAATTTGAAGATTTCAATTCAAAAGCTCCATTAAAACACTATTCACAACAAGTTTTAGAAAGTTTGTCATACCTTAAGGCTTCGAGAAAACGAGCGAAAATCTCGATTGCTAGGTTAGAAATGATCCTTGGGATGAGAGCTTTTCAACGGGCATGAGATTACGGCGATCCACCGAGCAACGGAGAAAAGCCAAGAGAAAGAGAGGGAGGGGGGGTGTCTCGGCCTTGCAAAGGGAAGAGAAGAAAAGAAAAATGATCACTTTGACTCATGTTTGACTATTTAAAGATGAGGATGAAGAATAGTGAAATTTTAAGAAATTGTAAAATGACGTATACGTCCCTTTTAAAAGATTCGATTAAAAATACGAAACCCGATGGTCTTAAAATAATCTAAAGGTGATTAATAATTATTAATTGGCCCGTTAATAATTATTAATGTCACCGAAACTAATTTAAAGTAGTAAAAGGTTTAAAAAGTTTAAAAAGGTTTTCGAACGAAAATAACTACTAAAATCGAATTACTAAGTTTAAACTAACTAAACACTTTATTTAAAATAATAAAAAAAAATTTTACCTCCAAAAGTAACGGGACGTTACAGGGTACAATGTAGAAAACAATTACATTAGCTCACTGTACTTTATACGTGTACATTTACAAGTTAAATGTGATTACCTTTCAAATGGGTACATCCAGCGGTAATGTACCGGACCACCCAAGAATGCCTCGTATGGAAGATGCACGGGCAGATGCTCCATGGAGTCAAAAAATCCAGGTGGGAACATTCGCTCCAGCTTACAAATAATAACAGCGATCTCTGCACTCAATGAAGCCACATTAGCTTCATTCAGCTCTGTACATGTCAAGTCCCTGAAAAAAACACTCAACTGTGCAAGCGGCTCCCAATGTCTGTTCTCTAGGAACGGCCTGAACGCGACAGGCATCAATCGTTGCATGAATACGTGACAGTCGTGGCTTTTCATCCCGAACATGATATGTTTTTGACTGTCTATACACCGACTCAAATTCGAAACGTATCCGTCCGGGAATTTGATAGATTTTATCCATTCAAATAATTTTTTCTTTTCCTCCGTCGTCAACATGTACTTTGCTTTTGCGTAATTATCATTGTCATCAGGCTCCAACTCAGGATGGTTACATATCTCCCGTATATCATAACGTGCCTTCAGATTGTCCTTTGTTTTTCCCGGAACATTCAATATCGTATTGAAAATGTTGTCGAAGAAATTCTTCTCGATATGCATGACATCAAGATTGTGTCTAATCAGTAGATCTTCCCAATACGGTAGATCCCAAAAAATACTTCGTTTTTTCCAACCCGTGTTTTTTCATGCCGCATTGTTTGCACTATCTGCACCGGCCACTATTACCTTCTTCATCCCTAAAGCATCTATACCGTGTAGAATCTGCCTTCCACTATACATTGTCGGGGGGGGTTTCTTTTCTTACTCGTCGACCCTTCTTCCAGTCACTACCGTTTGAACGGAACGTATGATTTAACGGCAAAAATTGTTGGTGACAATCAAACCAACAAGTTTTCCGACCGTTTCTGAGATAAAATGTATCTGTGTCTAGCATGCAATATGCATGGACATGCGTATTTCCCTGCCGTACTCCATCCTTTAAGAGGATGAGATCGAGGTACACACAATTAACTACTGACTACGCAAAACAATAACGAAAACTAAACTAAATACTAAAAAGTATATATGATTAAAGCAATTTAAATGTCAACATACCTGACAACATTGAATACGCGGGGAAGTCACTGATCGTCCAGATTAACGCGGCGCGCATCAAGAAATTTTGTTTCTTCGAAATATCGTACGTCATAACACCATCAGTCAACAACCTTTTCAACTATGCAATAAGTGGTTGCAAATACACATCGAGTTTCTGTTTTGGACTTTTCGGCCCAGGTACGATCATTGTTAAAAAAATCACCGGTTCTCTCATGCACATCGAGGGAGGCAAGTTATACGGTGTTACCATGACTGGCCAAACTGAATATTGTGCCCTGGATGCCCCGAACGGGTTAAAGCCATTCGTGCATAAGCCCAATCTGACGTTTCTCGGATCTTGTGCAAAATCAGGATGACAATTATTTAAATGCTGCCATGCCGCTGCATCTGAGGGATGTCGCATAACACCGTCATCATGTGAATGCTCGTGATGCCATCTCATGTGCGAAGCTATCACATCCGATGCATACACCGTTGCAGACGTGGGGTCAGCGGTAAATAAAACATGTGGGCGTACGGAATCAGGCTGCGTTTCCCTTGTTTATATCTTGGGAGAAAACAGAATTTGCAGTGATGTAGGTCCTCATCCACGTCCCAGTAAATCATGCATCCGTTTCGACACAAATCTATTTTCTCCACGGGTAATCCTAGACACTCCACTAGCTTTTTCGTGTCGTACAAGCTGTGGGGCATATTATTTTCTTCTGGAGCGTATCGCCGAAACCACGATGCAATCGAATCAAATCCTTTACCGGGTATGTTGTACTGCGCTTTTATATTTAAAAGTTCTGTAGCAGCAGCAAGTTGACTTACCTCACACCCATCGTACAATGGTCGGCTGGCTGTCCTTAGCATCTCATGCATCTTACGTGCTTCCGGATTCATTTCCTCTTCAACAGCTCTTTGATCTTCGTCTACGTTCAAACTTTCACGTATATTTTCATTGCCCCCATACCCCGCACCCACAAGTATCATTTGCTGCATCTGACCACAATGTTGTTCATCATTTCATTCTTCGACATCAACCCCGACATTCGAGCTGCTACCCTCGTATTGTCTCGATTCTGTGTAATGCGTCGAACATTTCCTTTGTTTCCCCCGATACACCCAGTGATAGTTACGCACAAATCCCTGATTGTAAAGATGAACCTTCACATCTCAGAATCGTATGATTCTCCTATTGTCGCATTTCCTGCAAGGGCGCGTAGCTTTCCACCATACTTTTCATAATAGACAGTTGTCATGCAGAACTCAACAAACTGTTCAACCCCTACGACAAACTCATCGTTCAAATACCCGTCTATCAACTGAACATACATCCACTCTCTCATTTTCTTTTTTTTCAATGCTAACAAACAATGGGTGGAGGGATTTTTATAATGGACTCCTCTGCTTATTTGCGACCAGATGGTAGTATTTTTGCTACCACCTAGTCGCAGTTTCCCGCCAAATTTTCCTGCCATTTTCCTCACTGCCCCGGGTCACATCAAGTCAGAATTTACGACCACATGGTCACTTTTTTGGTGACCACTTGGTAGCTTTTATCCCTCCAAATTCTTTATCAATTATTGGTCCCATCAAATCACATAATTTGCGACCATCTGGTCACTTATAATTGTGACCATTTGGTAGCTTTCTTCCCTCCAATTATAAGCTACCACTGCTCACTTTTAGGTCACCAAAATTGCGACCATTTAGTCACTTTTAATTGTGACCATTTGGTAGCTTTCTTCCCTCCAATTATAAGCTACCACTGCTCACTTTTAGGTCACCAAAATTGCGACTAGTTAGTCACTTTTAATTGTGACCACTTGGTAGCTTTCTTCCCTCCAAAATTACGCGCCATTTTTTTCTACCAAGGCATATTTTAGTCACAAAAATGCGACCAGAGGGTCATTTTTTTAGGTGACCATCTGGTCGCCTTTTTTGCGCCATAAATTCGCGCCATTTTTTAAGACTACTTCTGCTTTTGGTAGCAATCTGGTCACAAAAAAAGTGACCAGATGGTCACCTAGAGTCAACCTTCAAAGAAAGTGACCAGGTGGTCACCATAAAGCTACCAATTTTTTTTGGTCGCAAATTTCTGGTCGCATTTTGACAGTTTTTTTGTAGTGAGAGTTGATGTATGTCCATCGTTGGCCCTAACATCGAATCGAAACGGAAACTCGACCCTCTTTGAAGAACCCCAAAACCGTGGCTGCTATGGGTGTTCCTAAAGTTGCTTTAATTTATTTTCCTTTTATTTTGGGTGGATGATTTAAGCCTTAAACCCTAAATTACGGTTACCCATTGACTTTACGAACCTCCAAAGTATCCGAAACCAACCTAAAATGCTTCTAAATTACATAAAAGCCGAAAAACTGAACCCGAACCTTGTTTAGCCTTGTATGGCCGACGGCCTCATAGGGGAGATTTCCGGGTTTTTCGTCATTTTATGCATTTAGATGTCGTTTGCTCGATTTTCGGATAATTAATGATTGTTAGGTGTATTTGATTTGTAGGATTGTGATTGCTTTCGAGGTTTCGATCTCGACAATTTGTGAACTTTGACTTCAATTCTAAGATGAGTTTAAAATGGAAGTTAGTAATTTTATGAATTAAGTTTCGTTACGATATTGTTTATTGAGGTTAAGAGGGAAACTAACTTATGAAAATTAATATTTGGTTGGTGATTTTAAACTAGGAAGTGAGTGGAGTGACTTTGGAGTTCTTATGAATTTGGGTATAGAAGGTGAGATTTGAGTGGTTTGGAAGCCTTGTAAGATGAATTGGAGATTTTAGATGAAAGTAGAAGTTTAAGGAACTGTGAAGGGTTTGGGAGTCAAAGTGACTTAGAAGTTACACTTGAGTATTCACTCGTGTAATTCAAGTAGTTTATGTTCTTTAGTAGCTTAGTAGAATTCTTTTTAGTTTATCTAACATACTGGGGAACGTGTTGATTTGTGATATGGTAAGACGGTGGAGTTAGTATGTTGATGTTGATCCATACGGTAACCCGTTACGATGATTTGTGATATGGTAAGACCGTACGGGGTAGTATGTTGATGTTGATCCATACGGTAGCCCGTTACGATGATTTGGGATATGGTAAGACCGTACGGGGTAGTATGTTAATGTTGATCCATACGGTAACCTGTTACGATGATTTGTGATATGGTAAGACCGTACGTGGTAGTATGTTTATGTTGATCCATACGGTAACCCGTTACGATGATTTGTGATATGGTAAGACCGTATGGGGTAGTATGTTGATGTTGATCCATATGGTAACCCGTTACGATGATTTGTGATGTGGTAAGACCGTACGGGGTAGTATGTTGATGTTGATCCATATGGTAACTCGTTACGATGACTTGTGATATGGTAAGACCGTACATGTTAGTATGTTGATGTTGATCCATATGATAACACGTTACGATGAAACTTGTTTGGTAACAAAGAAAGTTAGTGTTATACTTACATATATCCATTAGAATTGTGTAGTAAGACTTAGTATTAGTTATTACTTTTACTTCAAGTCTCTATTTTATTTTCATACGGGATTGAAAGTCTATTATGGGAAGCATATTACGATTGTATGATTGTGTGGAAATTGGAAGTGTGGAACGGGTAGTAAAGTGCAATTTAGGCCTTTGGACACAATTTCTGATATGGAATTTGGTTAATAGGATTACTTGCTTTTTTTTTTACTCTCACTAGCATTTTTATGCTAATGTTACTTACAATTTTTTAGGTAAAAATCTCATTGCAATGGACGTGGTAGAGGAGGTGGCGCTGTTTGACATACCGAGTTGATGAATGGACAGGAACATATACTTATTTTGGTTTAGCATTCTTTGAAATGCTTTTAAATATTTTACAATCTTTCATGCTTTATGTTTTGAGCTCGGGAGAGCATGTGTTTAAATATCATGTTGGTCTTGTGATTTTAAGTTCTCTTAGAGGTTTCAAACCTAAATTGGAATGCGCATTCCTTGTTTATTGCTTTCTCTGGATTAGGTTGTTGTAAAACAGGTTTTGGATAATCCGATTTTTAAACGAACCCATACCATATTTTTAAACTAAGTCTTCCGCTGTGGCTTTGAAATTAAAGGATTTTACGGTTTTGGGTCATTACAGTTGGTATCAGAGGCTCTTTGATTCTGTAGACCATATGCATCGTATGTTTTATTGTTTTGATTTTGTTCTTGTCCAATCATCGCTCGAAGTCAACGAGGCCTGGTATCCATAGAACACTCTCTTTTGATCAGTTATTTGTAGTTTTGCTTTTCCTTTCCTGGTATCTGGTGTGAGGCTTTTCTGATTGTGACTTCAGTATGCCTCCGAGGACAGTTGCACCTAGGAGAGGTAGGAGCAGAGTACCGATTGCAGTACGAGGCAGAGATCGGACTAGAGCAGTTACACCACCACGACCTCCACCTGTGTATAGGAAGGATGAGCCTCCAGTAGGTCAGCCTACTAGGCGTTGTCCTAGTGTTTCCATTTTAAAGGAGGACTATTTAGATTTGTTACGAGGTTGTGGAGGACTTGCTGATCAGATTATACCTCTTGTTAGAGCACCTGCTCCAGAGGTAGATCAGTCAGGTGTTACTGATGCTGCAAAAACTTTGAAGAAGTATATGAGATATAACACTTCTGAGTTTGATCGGACTTCTTCAGACTCGACAGTCGCTGAGAGATGGATTACAAGAGTAGAGAGACTACTTGGTTTCATCCGGTGTCCGGATCATTTGAAGGTCCACTGTGGGACCTATTCTTTAGTAGATGATGCATTATACTGGTGGAATGGTTTAGCACGTACTTTTAGTCCTGAGTTACAGGTTAGTTGGGAGATGTTCAGGGAAAAGTTCTTTGAAAAGTATTATCCAGGGATCAGTTATAGATAAAGTTTCTCACACTTAGACAGGGTGCTAGGTTTGTTGTGGAGTATGAGAAGGAGTTTGACCGGTTGTTAAAATTTGTTACCAGACATGTTACTGATCCTGAGAATAAGAGGAAAAGATTTATTGTGGGTTTGAGAGCAAACCTACGAGGGCAGGTACGAGCTTTACAGCCTGCGACGCATGCTGATGCTTTGAATGCCGCTTTGGCATTAGATATTGGGGATTCTGAGAAAAAGGCTTTTAAGATTGCTGCACAGGCCTCTTCTCAAAAGAGGAAGGTTGGGGACGACCTTTCAGGTCGAGGGACTCAGCCACATAGACAAGCTCCTCCTTTACCCTACTGTCATAATTATACTGAGTATCACCTAGGTCTGTGTAAGGTGATGAGGTGTTGTCAATGTGGACAGACCTGACATATTAGACCTTTCTGCCATTGTTATAGACACCACAACAGAGTGGGGGTCAGGTTCAGAGTTCAGGTCAGAGTCAGGGTCGAGGATAGAGGCAGGTTACTCTCAATCAGCAACAAATAGAACCCCCGGTAGTTTAGGCACAGCCTCAGACACAACAGTAGGCCCGTGTCTTTGCCACCACTCGAGTGGATGCTGATGCATCTGGTATTGTTGATACAGGTACTTTGTCAGTTTTAGGGCACTCTCATGTACTATTTGTTGTCAGATATGGTGAAATTCCTGATATCTGATGTGGTGTAATTCCTGATAACCGATATGTTAAAATTCCTGATATCCGATATGGTGAAATTCTTGATAACAGATATGGTGAAATTCCTGATATCCGATATGGTGAAATTCCTGATATCTGATATGGTGAAATTCCTGATATTCGATATGGTGAAACTTCTAATATCCGATGTGGTGAAATTCCTGATAACCGATGTGGTGTAAGTTACGAGTTAAGACTATTTGAAAGAAATAGGAATGTTGTTGAATAATTTTAGTACTTGTAATAGTTGTAAAATCGTGTTTATAAGTGTTTTTACTCTATTACATGGTTTTGGATGCTAGCTAGTCTTATGAGAAGACGCCGGTTGTAATCATAGCATCCAAACCAAAGTGTTGAGAAACAAGTGATCCACTTGGTCAAAGTATTGTAAAGGAACCAAGTGTTGAAGGAGATTACGTGGGAACGTGAGGAAGGGATGCAGTCTAAGTACCCTGGCTTTTCGCTTAGTGAGCGCGCTTTTCGAGGACGAAAAGTCTTTTAAGGAGGGTAGACTGTGACATCCCGTTATTTTTGAAGTAATTTTTTTTATTTAATTAATATTTCATTTAGTTATTTATTTATTTTAATGAAAGTATTTAGTTTAATTTTAGAAAATTAGAATTTAGCAGCTAATTTCGTCCGAAAACAGTTTTAATCGTTTTATTAGCTTAAATTTTATTTGGTTGTATTAATAATTATTATGGGCCCATTAAAAATTATTAATCACCATTTGACTAGTTTAGGAGCTTCGGGTTTCGTTTTAAAAGAAAAAAGTAAAAGAAGGACGTAAGCGTAATTTCTAATTTCTTTAAAATATCAAAATACTATTCATCATCTCCTTAAAAACCCATCCTTAGCAAAAATTAGAAATTTGCTCATCTTTTTCTCTCCCAAAACCCCCCAAATTCGAGTAAGAAGAGGAGAAAGAAAGTGTCGGATCTCCCTCGTTTCTGTAACGTCCCGTTATTTTTGAAGTGAATTTTTATTTTATTTAATGTTATTTATTTATTTCAATTTAAGTATTTAGATTAATTATTATTTTTATAATTTTGATTTTAGTAGTTAATTTCGCCCGAAATTCTTTTTAATCGTTTTAATACTTTAAATTTCATTTCGGTGACATTAATAATTATTAATAGGCCAATTCATAATTATTAATCACCTTTAGATTTATTTAAGAGCATCGGGTTTCGTTTTATAAGTCAAAAGTCATAAAAGGATGCAACCGTCATTTCCAATTTCTTAAAATATCTAAAATCACTATTCACTCATCTTTGAAAATCACAAAATTGACCAAAACTTGTCATTTTTTTCCTTGCCATTGCTGTGAGCTTCTCATCCATGGATGAGAAGAAAATCTTCTTGGCTTTTCTTCGTTTCTCGGCGGATCGTCGTGTTTTCGGGTTGCGTTGGATTGGTAGGGACGAGGGCTACCTATCCAACCTACCTTTTCAAGTTTCCCGTTCTCTAAGGGAAGTCCCAAAAAGTAAGTTTTCAAAACTTTTTATATGGATTTGTTCGTTTTTTATTATAAATGAGTTTTGAAGTTGAAATCATGAATTTCTATCATGGAAATTGACGATTTTGAACCCGGATTTTCGAAAAACACTATTCACCTGAAAACACTATTCACCCGAAAATGCACACTTGTTCTCATCTTAGTTATGAGTCGTAATATGTTGTGCAATTGGTGAATTGTAGGTGCGATTGCTCGGTTGTTGATTCGTGGGAATTCGAAGGTTTGGATTGAAATCTTCTTTTACAAAGGTGAGAATAGTTAGAATTTAAAGTAACTATAGAAAGAAAATAAATATAATGGTTTGTAGAATTGAAACTAAGATTAGAATCCGAATCTAAGATTAGAGGGATGTGAGTTAGTGCCCTTAGGATTAGAAGTTAATCCTTTAAGTGAGAACTTAGGAGTTCTCGAGGAAACTAATGAATCTTAGAAGATTCTAAGTTAGATTCGTTTCGAAGCTTAGGTTGGATCATTGGAGGTTAAGAGATCCAAACTTGTATTTAGAACAGTTAATAGAACCTCGGATTATATTGGAAGTTTAGAATCCTGGAAGGTATAGGTTAATCGTTTAAGTTATGTTTTTACTTTTATTGTTGGTATTGGAGTTCGATCGACATATCGTTCATCCGAGATTCCTATCTATTTATTTTATGTCTTTTACTTTATGCTTGTTTCAGCTACTTTAATATTTGTAATTTACGTTTATTTACTTTGCGAGCCTATCATAATATCTCGCACCATAACATATTGCACCATAACATCTCGCATCATTGAAAAGAAGGAGAGAATGTTGGACCCTTCGGGAAATGTCCGCATCGCCTTCAGAGAGAGAAAGAAAAGAAGGAGAGAATGTTGGACCCTTCGGGGAATGTCAGCATCGCCTTCTGAGAAAAAGAAAGGAAAGTGAGAAAGAAAAGAAGGAGAGAATGTTGGACCCTACGGGGAATGTCCGCATCGCCTTCAGAGAAAAAGAAAATATAGAGAGAAAGAAATGGAGGGAAGAATGTTGGACCCTTCGGGGAATGTCCGCATCACCTTCTTCATTCATTTCATGCATAAAGGGCGAATGCGTATCCTACGGGATGTTCTCATTACTTTGATGCATGTGATCGATGGAATAGAGAATCGAGATGTTATATTTATGCAAAATTTATTTACTTTTCTTATTTATGTCGTAACAAGTTAATGGATGAGGATTGACTACGAGTGTTAGTAATATCATCTTTTGGAAAGTTTAGAATGAAATTACCTAGAGTTGGAGAACTTTAGGATTGATTGTGTCAGGTAAATTGGACACAAATCGGAATACGGGTTTGAGGTCTATCTTTAGTTTTTATTCTTATTATTCTCACTGGATTTAGTTTGTTAGCTCATGATATTACAAACATTTCAGGTAATGTTTGGGATCGTGGAAGAGGAGCTAGTGCGCGCTTGATCGAGATGATGATGATTTCGAGATGGACTAGGTGTTATGTAAAAATCCATGTACATGGTTTTGTTAATTTTATATCATTTTTGAGATTTGCACAATTGTATATAGCTCTTAAGAGCTTTTGTCTTTATGTTTGTGATTATAATCATTTTGAACTCCTGGATAGGAACTTAATGTTCCTTGTGTATTTTAGATTTTGAAATTAAGATGTAAACAGGTTTTGGCCAGGAAATTTTCAAACATAACCATGCCAAATTTTCTTAAAATAAAAGACTTCCGCTGTTTTCTTTGATTTTAATTTATTTAAAAGTGACGGGGTGTCACAGTTTCTTAGCCAATTTCTTTGTACATTAGCTTGTTGGAATGCTCTCGCAACACGCTTTCTACCCATCATACATTTGAAGCATTTCCATCCACTTCCAAGAGACGAAAAGGTGAGGGAAATTCTATAAAATATGAGTATTGTTTATTTTGAAATTCCATCTTTGATTCATTCTTGAATCCCTCCTTTATCCTTTGATTAATTGAAGTTTCTAGCTAAAATAAAAGTGTCTAGGGTTGATGTATGTCCATCGTCGGCCTTAACATCGAATCGAAACGGAAACCCGACCCTCTTTGAACAACCCCAAAACCGTGGCTGCTATGGGTGTTCCTAAAGTTGTTTAATTCATTTTTCTTTTATTTTGGGTGGATGATTTAAGCCTTAAACCCTAAATTACGGTTACCCATTGACTTTACAAACCACCAAAGTAACTGAAACCAACCCGAAATACCTCTAAATTACATAAAAGACGGAAAACCGAACCTGAACAACGTTTAACCTTGTTTGGCCGAGGGCCTCATAGGGGAGATTTTCGGGTTTTTTGTCGTTTTATGCATTTAGATGTCGTTTGCTCGATTTTCGGATAATTAATGATTGTTAGGTGTATTTGATTTGTAGGATTGTGATTGCTTGCGAGGTTTGGATCTCGACACTCTGGGAACTTGGACTTCACTTTGTAAGGTGAGTTTAAAATGGAAGTTAGTAATTTTATGAACTAAGTTTCGTTATGATATTGTTTATCGTGGTTAAGAGGGAAACTAACTTATGAAAATTAATATTTGGTTGGTGACTTCAAACTCGGAAGTGAGTGGAGTGACTTTGGAGTTCTTATGAATTTGGGTATAGAAGGTGAGATTTGAGTGTTTTGGAAGCCTTGTAAGATGAATTGGAGATTTTAGATGAAAGTGGAAGTTTAAGGAATTGTGAAGGGTTTGGGAGTCAAAGTGACTTAGAAGTTACACTTGAGTATTCACTCGTGTAATTCAAGTAGTTTATGTTCTTTAGTAGCTTAGTAGAATTCTTTTTAGTTTATCTAACATACTAGGGAACGTGTTGATTTGTGACATGGTAAGACGGTGGAGTTAGTATGTTGATGTTGATCCATACGGTAACTCGTTACGATGATTTGTGATATGGTAAGACCGTACGGGGTAGTATGTTGATGTAGATCCATACGGTAGCCCGTTACGATGATTTGGGATATGGTAAGACCGTACGGGGTAGTATGTTAATGTCCATCCATACGGTAACCCGCTATGATAATTTGTGATATAGTAAGACAGTACGTGGTAGTATGTTGATGTTGATCCATACGGTAACCCGTTACGATGATTTGTTGATATGAACCAAGGAACCTTACAAGTTGCGGAGTTGCATTCATTACACTCCAAGTTCAAGCCAAGCTCATTAAATGAAAGTCAACTTCAAGCCTAGTTCATTAAATGCAAGTCAACTTCATGCCTAGTTCATTAAATGCAAGTCAAGTTCAATTAATGCAACCGAAGCTTATTTAATGCAACTCAAGACATCAATGCTACTCAAGACTTATTCATGACATCTTAAGGCTTTATTTAAGACTCCCATCAATACATATGATCAAGATGTTTCAGTTACAAAGACTCACAAATCAGATTTGTAACTTCCAAATATCGGTTACAGTTTAATAATTCAATAGGCTAGTTAATTGTCATTATTTCGAAGTTTATTATGGCCGGCTGTTTTTTTGGCCTTTTTCATTCATTTTTATCAACTTATTTTCGTATCATTTGGTATCAGAGCATAGGTTGCATCTTAGTGGCAGATCTCTAGATTTGATTCTATCTTACTTTTACGCATTGTTTTTCATTTCTAAACATTCTGTCCATCCATTTCATTTCTACCTTTTCATCCATTTTGATTCACCTTTTGAATCTGATTTCATCTCCATCTTAAAGATCACGTTTATATCTTGAAAATCAAAGAAAAAAAGAAAGGAAAGAAGAGTGAATTTGCATCCAAGAGCACCAAATCTGTTCATCTTGTGTTCATCTAGCAAGTTCTTTATTTTCTGAGTTTGATCCATATAAATTTGTGTATATCTGATATTATTGTGTTTATACATCACTTTCTTATTTATTTCCATGTATTTAAAGCATAAAAAACGGCTAAAGTTCAAAATTGTCAAAACTGTCCAATTTTGTAACTGTCGCATTTAATGCTTTTGTTCCCTATTCAAAATCTATGCTAACCTGCGAATGTGATTTTTCTTTCTGAATAAAAAAGTTTTATCTGACCGTTATATTTCTATGTTCAGAAGGGCACGTTGTCAAAATCATAACGAAAACAGTTCAAATCTGGAATATCATTTCTGTGCGCGGGTTTATCCTATTTTCCGGGAACTTCAATTCTGTGAGTTAGTGTTTTCAATTCTGAACTAATTTTTGAATTTGGCCTTTTGTATGCTCTTTATTATCATCTTAATTAGCTACATATAGATTTCCAATTGAAAATTCATTCCCGAACTCCACGAATTTTGAAATTTGTAACTGCCATTTTTCTTGAGTTCTTTGTTTTCAAAAATCTGTTTTGCTTTTCCAATCTGATTTTTGCCTATCCAATCTGTTTTTCTTGTTTTATTTTTGTTTCTTTTCATTATTTTAGATTGTTTAATTACTGATTGATTGATTTTTAGTACTTTAAACACAAGTTGCTTCATTTTGACCATAGTTTATACAAGAGCCTAAATTGACATTTTGGCCTACCTTGAGTGATTAAACACGATAGTTCCTTGAGTGATATATTGTGAGGGAGTGTTGTGAGGTACAGAAAACATGTCACAATGGGAAAATAATGTGGGTGAGATTAGTGAAGCAAGGTGGAGAGAGGAACAAGCGGGAGCTTTTGCTAGACTTACTCAAACTTTAGAGGAGCTTAATGAGTGTATGGGTAGATTAGTGAAGGCTAGTAATCAGAAAAATAGGGATAAATTTGAAGGAGAATTAGAAAGTGATGTTGAGGAAGAAGTAGTAACTCATTGGGAAGAGAGTGACTTTGAGGAATAATATTTTGAGGAAGCCGAAGAGGGTGATTCTATGGAGAAAAATATTGAGGAACCCGAGGCGAGTGATGATAGTCGGGAGGAAGGAAATAGAGTAGCACACTTGTGTAGGAGAGTTCTCAATTCTGAAATAAAGGAGAATTTTGAAGATGACCAAAGACAGAACTTGTTCCATACTAGGTGTTTAGTGAATGAGACCCCATGTAGTGTTGTGATTGATGGTGTAAGTTGTACAAATATTGTAAGCTCAATTCTGGTCCAGAGACTCAATTTTCTTACTAAACCACATCCTAAACCTTATAAGTTACAATGGTTAAATGATAGAGGGGAGTTGAAGGTGCATAAGCACGCTATCATTTCTTTTAGCCTTGGAAAGTATAAGGATGAGGTAGTTTGTGATGTAGTCCCAATTCATGTCGGGGATATACTTTTGGGAAGGCCTTGGCAGTTTGATAGGAGAGTGACCTATGATGGCTACCTAAATAGGTACACTTTTACCAAGGATGGGAGGAAGACTACTTTAGTACCTTTATCTTCAAAAGAGGTGTTCAATGATCAATGTAAGCTTGAGCAAAGGAGGCTTGAGATTGAGTTGAAAGAAAAAGAATTAAAAGAAAGAGAATTGAGAGAAGAAAAGAGTGAGAGAGAAAAGAAAGCTTTGAGTGGAAAAAGAAAGAGTGAAAACAATGAGAGAAAAGAGAAGAATGAAAAAGAAATGTGTGAATACTTTGAGGAAAGAGAAAGAGAAGACAAATTAGTGAGCTTTCATGTAAGAATGAGTGAGGTGAGGACAGTTTTTCTTAGTCAAAAGCCTAATTTTGTGCTTATGTGCAAAGTAGACTTTTTGGCAACTAACCTTAACCATTATTTGCCTAGTGTGTTTGGATATCTTTTTCAGGTTTGGAAGCACTACTTATGGCCGAATAAGAGTTTGAGATGTTCGAAAGGACAATACATCAAAGAAAGAAAGTATATCGAAACTAATGAGAATGTTGTAATTTCTATACTTTATAGTTCTAAGCATATGAAAGTTATTGTCAATGAGCCTCTTGAAAATGAAAGTTTTGAGTATGTGGAAAAGTTGAACTCATTTCGGAATGCATATTCATCTTTTGTTGTTAATTTTTCTTTGAAGAGTTACAATAGATACCAAACTGTTTTGCATGAATGGGAAACTCAAGAAGTGATAAATGTGATCTTTGGGGCAATCTTTAAAGAAACAAACTCGAAAGTGAAAACTAATGAGAATTGTTTACATTTTGTTGCGAATACATGTAATAGGACAATACATCATAAAAATGTTTGTCTTTCAAATAAACTTATTTATGGTCTTTATGCTATTACTCCTTTTGACTTGCTGCCTTTGAGATCTAATGTTTTTGTGAGTGATTCAGCCCCTTTTATGTATGAATTCATCAAATTAATGCACATGGATGTGGAGCAAATGATCGAGGAGCAATTTTTCATATTTACCTTAAAAATGATCAAAAGAAGGAAAAGACATAAGTTTCATCCGAGAGCATGGATTTGGATGCATTTTCGAAAGAAAAGATTTCAAAGAAGGACCAAGTTGCAGCCGAGGGGTGATGGACCATATCAAGTCCTTGGAAGAATCTATGCAAAAGTTCACACCATTGCATTACAAGGTGAGTATTTTGAGAATTCAATCTTTAAAGTTACTGATTTTTTATCTTTTATCGTAGGGCATGAAGATTTGGATTAGAGGACAAATCCTTTTCAAGAAGGAGGGAATGATATGAACCAAGGAACCTTACAAGTTGCGGAGTTGCATTCATTACATTCCAAGTTCAAGCCAAGCTCATTAAATGCAAGTCAACTTCAAGCCTAGTTCATTAAATGCAAGTCAAGTTCAATTAATGCAACCGAAGCTCATTTAATGCAACTCAAGACATCAATGCTACTCAAGACTTATTCATGACATCTTAAGGCTTCATTTAAGACTCCCATCAATACATATGATCAAGATGTTTCAGTTACAAAGACTCACAAATCAGATTTGTAACTCCCAAATATTGGTTACACTTTAATAATTCAATAGGCTAGTTAATTGTCATTATCTCGGACTTTATTATGGCCGGCTGTTTTTTTGGCCTTTTTCATTCATTTTTATCAACTTATTTTCGTTCATTTGGAAGGCTATAAAGCCATGACACATGTTTGTAACAGAGGGAGATTATTTATGATGAAGTAAAATACAAAGACTCTTTGAGAGCTTTTTCCTTTGAATTGATGTGAGTCATGCTTACCTTTTCAAATTGTCATTCCTTGTGTTTAGGGTGGCTGTAGAATCGAGTCTTTAGGATTGATCATTCTAAATTGGTGGATTGATTCGAATCTAGAGCAAGAAATTCAATTCTTGTCTTTAGATCATTGATCATAAGAATAATCATTTTCTAGCCTTTTTCCTTGGGTTGTTTCAAATGGCATATGTGTGTTCTTTGGTTGTGATCTTTTTGGGTCCTTAGTTAAGTTTAAGGGTTCTTAAAGCATTTCGAAAGGGTTTTCGTATCATTTGTGATATGGTAAAACCGTACGGGGTAGTATGTTGATGTTGATCCATACGGTAACCCATTACGATGATTTGTGATATGGTAAGACCGTACGGGGTAGTATGTTGATGTTGATCCATACGGTAACCCGTTACGATGATTTGTGATATGGTAAGACCGTACGGGGTAGTATGTTGATCTTGATCCATACGGTAACCCGTTACGATGATTTGTGATATGGTAAGACAGTACGGGGTAGTATGTTGATGTTGATCCATACGGTAACCCGTTACGATGACTTGTGATATGGTAAGACCGTATGTGTTAGTATGTTGATGTTGATCCATACGATAACACGTTACGATGGAAATTGTTTGGTAACAAAGAAAGTTGGTGTTATACTTACATATATCCATTAGAATTGTGTAGTAAGACTTAGTATTTGTTATTACTTTTACTTCAAGTCTCTATTTCATTTTCATACGGGATTGAAAGTCTATTATGATAAGCATATTATGAAGGGATGATTTACTAAATTAGCGGAATTTTATTTAGTAAACTAATTAACATTTAATTACGAATCTACTAATATCATGCAATTTGTGATAAAAACATGTAGATTCATGCTTTAATTTTCGAAAATAAAAGGCCCTTACTTACATTGAGTAAAATATGGAGAATCGGTTGAAGGTTTCTTTACAGCATCAAATCCTCAGCAACACCGGATCTTCTACGCTATATCCCGATCGATCAAATGAAAAACGATTGTGGGATCGAACTATAGAAGAAATTGGGAAGAAGAAAAAAATATTTTCTTCCCAATGGACTAGGGAAAATTGGCTAAGGGGGAGAAGGAGGAAGAGAGAATTCCAAATTTCTTAGGAATTGAATTGTGTAATTTATGAATGACCCAACCCTCCTATTTATAGAAAAATAGGAATCCTAATCCCATTAGGATTAATCTATAGAGATAAATACAAAAAGAAAACATATTATCTCTTTCCTTTATCTTGCAATTTCGAAAATGCCATAGATAAATAGGAGATTATTTTCTTTTCTTTATTTTATTTATCTTGGGTAAATAAATCTATATAGTTATTATAGGATATAATTCAAATAATTATCTCCTACAAATTATCTATGAAGGCCAAAATTAATAATAAATAATTAATAAATCAAATTTATTTAATTAATTATTTTGGGTCAATTTCAATTGGGTTCATTAATCCAATTGGGCTTGAAACTCTCTCTTAAATTAATAAGTCCAACTTAATTAATTTATTTATTAATTACCATTTAAATAAAATATTTTATTTAAACAATTATTAATATTAATATTTTCTCCCGACTAAATATTATCAAATTATATTTAATTATTAATTTCCATTTAAATAATTTTCATTATTTAAATAATTCATAATAAATATTTTAATTATTAATTTCCATTAAATAAAGTCATTATTTAATTAATAATTTTATTGATAACATTTTATTATTAATTAATTAATTTTTAATTATTAATTCCGTTCAAATAAAATTTATTATTTAAACAATTAATAATTGTTAATTAATTTCAAATTATTAATTACCATTTAAATATACTCAATATTTAAATAATTAATAATATCTAATTAATAATATTTCATTATTAATTTCCTGTTTAAATAAACTCATTATTTAAACAATTAATAATGTTTATATTAATTACCGTTTAAATATACTCAATATTTAAACAATTAATATTGCCTATTTTAAGTAATTCACTTTACTTAAAATTTCCATTTCTTCTACTTGATTTCGCGACTACGATATTTGGGCTAGCATAGAGACCCGATGGACCTATAGATCATGGGCTTAATAATTAGTCAATTAATTGATTAACTCATAATCAGTTAATTACTTATTATCTAACTATGAATAATTCCACTATAGATTCATAGTTGAACTCCCCTCACTATAGATGAGTTATGTCTATTTAGTTTATCTTTATTTATATCTGTGATATAATCCTTCACGTGGAACCCTCATAATTACAGGCGGATAAATTTACCGTTTTGCCCCTGTAATTACCACTTTATCCTTGTGTTCCCGCTGATTCTCTAATGAACTTTATCTTTAGTCGAACTAGAGATTAGGTACTTCTGTGATCAATAGAAGTCGTGGCGCCACTTGTTCATGTCTCGAATCAGTACATCAAGGGAGTTTCCTAAAGTTCCTAAAATATTTAGGTATCGCACTGATACCGTTAATTTATAGGAAAGTTATGAATTCCATCTTGTGAAAATGAGTTCCCAGCTACTTATCTAGTCATGTTCCCAAAACAGAAGTGTATTGAGCGTTCTTACAGATCGCTCTCAACCATGTGAATCAAAGAACATAACTCCATAATTAGGAGTCCGCATTTCACTCAGGATTGAGATCTATCACGGTTGATAAACTTAGTTTGATATTCGATCATTTCTCGTAAACGGTACTAATGAGAAATTTGATCGAACATCGTGGTCCTGTCTTATACAATCAACATTGTATATGATACTTCCATTTCATGTCTCCCACATGAATGATCAGGATTAGATCATTTGTCTATAAACAAAATGCGAAGCTATCAACAGTGTTACCAGGATAAGGTTCCCAAACGTTATCCATTTACTGTAGACACTTTTAAGTTACTCATCTCGACTTTAATCCTCTCGTATGACTCACATACTAAGTCGTGATTTCATAAGAGTAACTTAGGGTTTACTATTTGAATGTTTGATATTAATATATTTCCATATATTCCTAATATCGTCAATTGAATCAATCTAGATAATATAAAGAACTTATGTTTATTTATTTAATTTATTCGAAATAAATTATTATAATTAAATAATTACAAGTTCTAGGACACCATTCCTAACATATTACGATTGTATGATTGTGTGGAAATTGGAAGTGTGGAATGGGTAGTAAAGTGCAATTTAGGCCTTTGGACACAATTTCCGGTATGAAATTTGGTTCATAGGATTACTTTATTTCATTTTACTCTCACTAGCATTTTTATGCTAATGTTGCTACACTTACAATTTTTTAGGTAAATCTCATCGCAAAGGACGTGGTAGAGGAGGTGACACTGTTTGACATGCCGAGTTGATGAATGGACAGGAACATAAACTTATTTTGGTTTTGCATTCTTAGAAATGCTTGTAAATATTTTACAATCTTTCATGCTTTATGTTTTGAGCTCGAGAGAGCATGTGTTTAAATATCATGTTGGTCTTGTGATTTTAAGTTCTCTTAGAGGTTTAAAACATAATCTGGAATGCGCATTCCTTGTTTTTTGCTTTCTCTTGATTGGGTTGTTGTAAAACAGGTTTTGGATAATCCGATTTTTAAATGAACCCATGCCATTTTTTTAAAACTAAGTCTTCCGTTGTGGCTTTGAAATTAAAGGATTTTATGGTTTTTGGACGTTACAGTTGGTATCAGAGCCTCTTTGATTCTGTAGACCATATGCATTGCATGTTTTTCATGTTTTGATTTTGATCTTGTCCAATCATAGCTCGAAGTCAACGGCGCCAGGTATACTTAGAAAACTCTATTTTCATCAGTTATTTGTAGTTTTTCTTTTTCTTTCCTGGTATCTTATGTGAGGCTTTTCTGATTGTGACTTTAGTATGCCTCCAAGGACAGGTTCACCTAGGAGAGGTAGGAGCAGTGTACCGGCTACAGTATGAGGCAGAGGTCGGACTAGAGTAGTTACACCACCACCACCTCCACCTGTGTATAGAAAGGATGAGCCTCAAGTAGGTCAGCCTACTAGGCATTGTCGTAGTGTTTCCATTTCAGAAGAGGACTTTTTAGATTTGTTACGAGGTGGAGGAGGACTTGCTGATCAGGTTATACCTCATGTTAGAGCACCTGCTCCATATGTAGATCAGTCAGGTGTTACTGATGCTGCGAAAACTTTGAAGGAGTATATGAGATATAACACTCCTGAATTTGATAAGACATCTACTGACCCGACAGTTGCTGAGAGATGGATTACCAAAGTAGAGAGAGTACTTGGTTTCGTCTGGTGTCCGGATCATTTGAAGGTCCACTATGGGACCTATTCTTTAGTAGATGATGCATTATACTGGTGGAATGGTTTAGCCCGTACTCTTAGTCCCGAGTTACAGGTTAGTTAGGAGATGTTTAGGGAAAAGTTCTTTGAAAAGTATTATCCAAAGGATACACGGGATCAGTTAGAGATACAGTTTCTCACACTCAAACAAGGTGATAGGTCTGTTGTGGAGTATGAGAGGGAGTTTGACCGGTTGTCAAAATTTGCTACCGAACATGTTACTGATCCTGAGAGTTAGAGGAAGAGATTTATTGTGGGTCTGAAAGCAAACCTACGAGGGCAGGTAAGAGCTTTACAGCCTGCGACGCATGCTGATGCTTTGAATACCGCTTTGGCATTAGATATTGGGGATTCTGAGAAAAAAGCTTTTAAGATTGCTGCACAGGCCTCTTCTCAAAAGAGTAAGGCTGGGGACGACCTTTCAGGTCGAGGGACTTAGCCATATAGACATGCTCCTCCTTTACCCTACTGTCATAATTGTACTGAGTATCACCTAGGTCTATGTAAGGTGATGACATTCTTTCAATGTGGACAGACTGGACATATTAGACCTTTCTGCCCTAGTTATAGACACCACAGCAGAGTGGGGGTCAGGGTCAGAGTTCAGGTCAGAGTCAGGGTCGAGGACAGAGTCAGGTTACTCCCAATCAGCAACAAATAGCACCCTTGATAGTTCAGGCACAGCTCAGACACGACAGCAGGCCCGTGTCTTTGCCACCACTCGAGAGGATGTTGAGGCATCTGGTACTGTTGATACAGGTACTTTGTCAGTTTTAGGGCACTCTCTTGTACTATTTGTTGTTAGATATGATGAAATTCCAGATATCCGATATGTTGAAATTCCTGATAACCGATATGGTGAAATTCCTGATAACAGATATGGTGAAATTCCTGATATTCGATATGGTGAAATTCCTGATATCCTATATTGTGAAATTCCTGATATCCGATATGGTCAAATTACTGATATCCGATATGGTGAAACTTCTGATATTTGATGTGGTGAAATTCCTGATAACCGATATGGTGAAAGTTACGAGTTAAAACTATTTGAAAGAAATAGGAATGTTGTTGAATGATTTTAGTACTTGTAATAGTTGTAAAATCGTTTTTATGAGTGTTTTTACTCTGTTACGTGGTTTTGGATGCTAGCTAGTCTTATGAGAAGACGTCGGTTGTGATCCTAGCATCCGAACCAAAGTGTTGAGAAACAAGTTATCCACTTGGTCAAAGTATTGTAAAAGAACCAAGTGTTGAAGGAGATTACGTGGGAACGTGAGGAAGGGATGCAGTCTAAGTACCCTCATTTTTCGCTTAGTGAGCGCGCTTTTCGAGGATGAAAAGTCTTTTAAGGAGGGTAGATTGTAACGTCCCATTATTTTTTAAGTGAATTTATTTCATTTTATTTAATTTAATATTTCAATTAGTTATTTATTTATTTTAATTAGTTTAATTTTAGAAAATTAGAATTTAGTAGCTAATTTCGTCCAAAAACCGTTTTAATCGTTTTATTAGCTTAAATTTTATTTGGTTGTATTAATAAATATTATGGGCCCATTAATAATTATTAATCACCATTTGACTAGTTTAGGAGCTTCGGGTTTCGTTTTAAAAGCAAAAAGTAAAAGAAGGATGTAGGCGTAATTTCTAATTTTTTCAAAATATCAAAATACTATTCATCATCTCCTTAAAAACCCATCCGTAGCAAAAATTAGAAATTTGCTCATCTTTTTCTCTCCCAAAACCCCCCAAACCCGAGTAAAAAGAGGAGAAAGAAAGTTTCGGATCTCCTTCGTTTCTTGGCCGATTTCTTCGTGCCTTAGCTCGTTGGAATGCTCCCGCAACAAGCTTCATCCAACATTTGAATCCTTTCCATCCATTTCCAAGGGACGAAAAGGTGAGGGAAATTCTTTAAAATATGGGTAGTTTTTATTTTGAAATTCCATCTTTGATTCATGCTTGAATCCCTCATTTATCCTTTGATTAATTGAAGTTTCTAGCTAAAATAAAAGTGTCTAGGGTTGATGTATGTCCATCGTCGGCCTTAACATTGAATCGAAATGAAAACCCGACCCTCTTTGAACAACCCCACAATCGTGGCTGCTATGGGTGTTCCTAAAGTTGCTTTAATTCATTTTCCTTTTATTTTGGGTGGATGATTTAAGCCTTAAACCCTAAATTACGGTTACCCATTGACTTTACAAACCACTAAAGTATCTGAAACCAACCCGAAATACCTCTAAATTACATAAAAGCAAGAAAATCGAACCCGAACCTCGTTTAGCCTTGTATGGCCGAGGGCCTCATAGGGGATATTTCTGGGTTTTTCGTCGTTTTATGCATTTAGATGTTGTTTGCTCGATTTTCGGATAATTAATGATTGTTAGGTGTATTTGATTTGTAGGATTGTGATTGCTTGCGAGGTTTGGATCTCGACACTTTGGGAACTTGGACTTCACTTTCTAAGGTGAGTTTAAAATGGAAGTTAGTAATTTTATGAATTAAGTTTCGTTACGATATTGTTTATCGAGGTTAAGAGGGAAACTAACTTATGAAAATTAATATTTGGTTGGTGACTTTAAACTCGGAAGTGTGTGGAATGACTTTGTAGTTCTTATGAATTTGGGTGTAAAAGATAAGATTTGAGCGGTTTGGAAGCCTTGTAAGATGAATTGGAGATTTTAGATGAAAGTGGAAGTTTAAGGAATTGGGAGTGGTTTGGGAGTCAAAGTATCTTAGAAGTTACACTTGAGTATTCACTCGTGTAATTCAAGTTGTCTATATTCTTTAGTAGCTTAGTAGAATTCTTTTAGATTATCTAACTTACTAGGGAACGTGTTGATTTGTGATATGGTAAGGCCGTACGAGGTAGTGTGTTGATGTTGATCCATATGGTAACCCGTTACGATCATTTGTGATATGGTAAGACCGTACGGGGTAGTATGTTGATGTTGATCCATACGGTAACCCGCTACGATGATTTGTGATATGGTATGTAACGTCCCGTTATTTTTTTAAAGTAAATTTTTTATTTTATTTTATTTTATTTTATTTAATATTTCATTTAGTTATTTATTTATTTTAATTAAAGTATTTAGTTTAATTTTATAAATTTAGAATTTAGTAGCTAATTTCCTCCGAAAACCGTTTTAATCGTTTTATTAGCTTAAATTAGTTTTGGTCATATTAAAATTATTAGTCGGTCCATTATTGATTGTTAAATACTTTTAAGATAGATTAGAAGTAGTTAAGTTGAATTGGAATTAGAAACGTGAAATAACGAGCACCCGGAACAAGTTTTCTTAAGGAAATAAGAGGAGGGGCAATATGGTCTTTTACCAAAATATATTTATATATATATAATACATAGTTTGCAAGGATAATGATAAGAAAAATGAAAGGAAAAAGTGAAAAAGGAGCTCCCAAACCCGTAGCTTAGAGAGAAAAAAAGAGAAGAGAAAGAAAGTGTCGCCCCGGCTTCGTTTCTCGACCTTTTTCATCGTGCCTTAGCTCGAAGGAAAGCTCTCGAGACGTAATTTCTACCCATCCCATCAATCGAGCCAATCCATTAAAGATCCAGGAGATACAAGGTGAGGAAAAAATGGGTTTTTGTGTTTTCTTTTTTTCCAATCTTGTATGCAAGCCTTGATTCGTTTTTCCCGGGTGTTGTTTGTGAATTCTAGTTAGGAAAGATCACTTTGTATGAGGTTGTTGTCATGGACCTAAACCTGAGTCGAATGGAAAACCCGTTCCGTTTGTTTTTCTCTCACTTAGTGATGGCTAGAGTGTTTAGTTTGTCATTGTTTTGTATTTTACTTAATTTTTTGGGAATCAAGTATTGTGTAAAACCTTAAATCACGGTTACCCACTGATAATTCGAACCTCCAAAGTACCTAAAATCAACCCGGAACACCTCTAAAATGCCTAAAAGTCGAAAAACCAAACCCGAACCTCATTTTCCCTCCTTTGGCCGAGAGCACCACAAGGCTAAAAACCGAGTTTTTCATCGTTTTACTCGTTTAAATGTCGATGGTTCAATTTCAGGTTAATTAATGTTTATTGGATGTAACTTATTTGTAGGTTGGTAATTGCTCGCGTGGGATCTACTTCGACACTTTGGAAGTTCGGTTTCAATTCTAAGGTGAGTTTAAAATGGAAGTTAGCAATTTTATGAATTAAGTTTCATTACGATTTTGTTGATCGAGGTTAAGTGACAAAACAATCCCCTAGGAGTAAATACTTATTGGTTGGTGACTTTAGACTCGGAAGTGAGCGGAGTGACTTTTAGAGTTTGTAGTGAATTGGGGTGGAAAAACAAGTTTGAGTATATTTGGAAGTCTAGTAAGATGAAATTGGAGAATTTAGGTGAAATTGGAGAGTTTAGATGAAATTGGAGAGTTTATATGAAAGTGAAAGTTTAAGATAGTTTGAGTAGTTTTAGATCAAAGTAGCTTAGAGGTGATCCTTTGAAGTATTAAAGTTTATAGAGATTTGAGATAAAGTTGGGAATTGAATTTACTTTAGGTAGTTTTGACTGAAGTAAAGTAAAGGAAATGTTTGAAAGTCAACTCATGGTTTATGGTAATGGCTTGGAAATTATTCTTGGGATTTGAGGTGATTTATTGTTGTTCGTGACATGATGATGTTAAACATCGATTTTGCTTATTTGGGAGTTATAAGACTTCGTGGAATATGGCATCAGTGATGATATTGTTTAGTGTTTTTACGAACTTATTACCTTGTGTGAGTAATAAGGATTGTATGTTATTATAGTAATAATGTGGAGTATGAAAGTTCTAATGAAAATAAGGTTTGGTGAGGATTGTGGTAGTGTCGTTGAATATGGAATCATGATGATACTACGATTGATGTACTCGGGTCTTTGTAAGAGGCAACACTTTAAGTACAAAAGATAAGCATGTTATTGAGTGTAATTGTAGTATGATTGTATTGTTTGTTAGTTGTTTGTGTTGAGGTGCTCATTTAATGAACCGATTTATAGATATATGTGTAGTCAATGGATGAAAGAGGCTATGGGTGTCACTATATCAGGATACTTGTGGATATGTGTAGTCCATGGATGAAAGAGACTATGGGCGTCACTTATCAGGATACTTATGGATATACGTGTAGTCCATGGATGAAAGAGGCTATGGGCGTCACTATATCAGGATACTTATGGATAGGTGTAGTCCATGGATGAAAGAGGCTATGGGCGTCACTTATCGTGATACTTATGGATATGTGTAGTCCATAGATGAAAGAGGCTATGGGCGTCACATATCGAGATACTATGTGATATGATCTTGTGATATAACAGGTTCATAGATGAAACAGGCTATGAGCGGGTGTTATATGGCAAGATTGGCAGATAGGTCGAGTTCATATTGAGCATCCCAGCTTGTTTGTTAGTTGTTACGTAGATACATGCTTATCCTTTGTACAAGTGTTTGGTTTTCGATGGTAATACCTTATGTGGTAATATGTGGCAACTTATGGTAATTCGAGAATTGGTAGTATGTGATATGTGATTTGGTAAAACCGTACGTGTTAGTATGTTGTTGTTGATCCATACGGTAACGCGATATGATGATACGTGATTTGGTAAGACCGTACGTGGTAGTATGTTGATGTTGATCCATACGGTATCACGATACGAGGGCACTTGATATGGTAACGCCGTATGTGTTAGTATGTTGAGGTGGTAACATACGGTAACACGTTACGAGATATTTAGATGTGGTAATATGATATGGTATTTTTATTTGGTACGGATTTGGTCTTAGATGTGGCTCGATATGATTTGGAATTTGGGAAATTGATTGGTGTATGATTATTATGATTTGGAAGTGTAGAATGGGTAGTAAAGAGAAATTTAGAACTTTGGACACAATTTCCGGTATGGAATTTGGTCCATAGAGTTACTGGCTTTCATTTTATTCTCACTAGCATTTTTATGCTAATGTTGCTACACTTAACATTTTTTTTCAGGTACATCTTTATGAGGGGGACGTGGTAGAGGGGTGGCGCCGTATGACTGGTCGAGATGATGGATGGACAGGAACATGGAATCATTTTGGTTTAGCATTCTTGAAATGCTTGTAAAACTTCATCATCCTTCATACTTTATGTTTTTAGCTCGGTAGAGCATTTGTCCAAAATTGTAATTGTCTTACGAATTTATAGTTCTTTTAGAATTTTACTTTTAAGCTGGAATGCGCATTCCATTCATTTTTATTGCTTTCTCTGAATTGGGTCGATGTAAACAGGTTTTGGTTTATCCGAGTTTTAAATGAACCCATGCCGTTTTTCTTTAAAATTGAGTCTTCCGCTGTGCATTTGAATTTAAAGGATTTAACGGATTTGGGTTGTTACATGGTAAGACCATATGTGGTAGTATGTTGATGTTGATCCATGATTTGTGATATGGTAAGACCGTACGTGGTAGTATGTTGATGTTGATCCATACGGTAACCCGTTACGATGATTTGTGATATGGTAAGACCGTACGTGGTAGTATGTTGATGTTGATCCATGATTTGTGATATGGTAAGACCGTACGTGGTAGTTTGTTGATGTTGATCCATACGGTAAACTATTAAGATGATTTGTGATATGGTAAGACCGTACGGGGTAGTAGGTTGATGTTGATCCATACGGTAACCTGTTACAATGATTTGTGATATGGTAAGACCGTACGGGGTAATATGTTGATGTTGATGCATACGGTAACCCGTTACAATGATTTGTGATATGGTAAGACTGTACGGGGTAGTATGTTTATGTTGATCCATACAGTAACCCGTTACGATGATTTCTGATATGGTAAGACCATACGGGGTAGTATGTTGATGTTGATCCATACAATAACCTGTTACGATGACTTGTCATATGGTAAGACCGTACGTGTTAGTATGTTGATGTTGATCCATACGATAACACGTTACGATGAAACTTGTTTGGTAACAAAGAAAGTTAGTGTTATACTTACATATATCCATTAGAATTGTGTAGTAAGACTTAGTATTAGTTATTACTTTTATTTCAAGTCTCTATTTCATTTTCATACGGGATTGAAAGTCTATTATGGGAAGCATATTACGATTGTATGATTGTGTGGAAATTGGAAGTGTGGAATGGGTAGTAAAGTGCAATTTAGGCCTTTGGACACTAGCATTTTTATGCTAATGTTGCTACACTTACAATTTTTCAGGTAAATCTCATCGCAAAGGACGTGGTAGAGGAGGTGGCGCTGTTTGACATGCCGAGTTGATGAATGGACCGGAACATAAACTTATTTTGGTTTAGCAATCTTAGAAATGCTTGTAAATTTTTTACTATCTTTCATGCTTTATGTTTTGAGCTCAGGAAAGCATGTGTTTAAATATCATGTTGGTCTTGTGATTTTAAGTTTTCTTAGAGATTTAAAACTTAATTAGGAATGTGCATTCCTTGTTTATTGCTTTCTCTGGATTAGGTTGCTATAAAATATGTTTTGGTTAATCTGATTTTTAAACGAACCCATGCCCTTTTTTTTAAACTAAGTCTTCTGATGTGGCTTTGAAATTAAAGGATTTTACAATTTTGGGTCATTACAAAAAGAGTGGCTAGCTCTAGAATTAAACAAAACAAAAGTCAAATGGCCCAAATCTGACAAAGTATCTGTCACTACCATACCTGCAACCTCAGCATCCTTTCTAGTGTCAAATACACAAGTGTGGTGTTTAGTAGGGGAAGGAGATAACAAGCGTAAATCTGCACTATTGAGCTTATCTACCCTGATCTCTTCTTTTGTTTTGACCTTTGCCCTTACTGTAGGGAGCATACTGAGCTGGCGGTGCCTGCTGCAGCTTTTTCTGATAATCCTGACCCATGTTATTACATTGTGATGGCTATGTATTATAGACCCTACAAAAGTGGCGTGATTCCAAGTTTGATTGCCAGCATAGCATCTTGGTGGAAGTTTGCATCTCCCAGAATGGAATATGGAACAACTATTGCAGTAAGGTTGTACCTAACTCTGTGCTCTCGACTATTCATGTTGAGCTCCACCTCGAACCTTCGAACCTACTGCTGCTGCTGCTGCCTCTACTGTGGCAGTATCTCTCAACTAGCATCATCATCCTCTGCCTTCTTCTCATGAGAGGAAGTCTGTCCCGTAGTAGCTAGTTTTCCCTTCTTTTCAGAAGATGTAAAATCAAAAGAAAGGACAACTCTATAGCCTCTTCACTCAAATCTTGAATGAACTCGACTTCGTAGATCATTTTCTTTCTTGCAAAGCAAAACTGGCATCTCTCAAGAACCTTTGTCCAATAACATTCTAACCTTTCAACATAGGATTCACCTTAAAGTCTATCATGAAAAGACTCATTAGGTCCAAACTACGACCTACGAGTTTCTCAAATTCTCCATCCAAATAGATGGTCAAACATAATGTGATTTAAAGTTCACCAACCATCACATTGCCTTATAAAAGTCACCAATATCACGGTCCAACAACATTCCTTCTAGATCTCAATTAAATACCAACACTCAACCCTAGTGTTAGTCAATCTTGACAATTTACCAAATATTAATCTCGATAACTCGACCTCGAGTATATTCAAATTCAGATTGATACACCATAGTGAAATAGCGACCAGACTAGGCCATTGACCAATTAACACAATCGTTAATGGTCCTCATTGAGACTCATCACGAAATGTTCTAACCTTCTCTTTTGAGTGGTAACACACTCACCTTTTAACACAATACTATCACAATGATTTACCACTTACAATAATTCAACTTTCTCGACTCAAACCAGGAACTTGTCCATTGAGTTGAATCTAGGTTACTAGACCCGAGCCAGACCGATTACTTATCAAGAATTACTCACTTCAATCAGGTGTTTCATCTCTTAATACTGGGCTTCAGACAATCATGTCCCCTTTTAAACATAAACGTCAACACACATTCACTAACACCACTACTTAGCAATTGTGTGACAATCAAACTTTAATCAATGTTGAGGATCAAATGATCAATCTCTCGGAGTATCTCGTGTCCTTTTCTTTGACATTATGTCAATATGCTTAACGAGATGTACAACCTCCAAAACTACACGGGGTCATTAACATTCTCAGCATCCATACCAATATCTCAGCCTTGAGTCACATAAACATCACCACATAGTAGTTTTACGAGGAGGTGAAATATCACCATACAAATAATGTTTAATAACCTTCTCATAAACTTTTCCACTATTAAAGAATTTAAAGCTTGATAATAAAAGTTATAGGCATACCTAGTGCCGTTGATCTCTGACAATGAATAGAGAGTGGACTTTAAACAAAATATGAAAAAACAAATATGCATCGCATATACTCTACAGATTAGGCTCTGATACCAACTATGACGACCCGACTTATTTTAAATCATTTAAAATCAAATTGCAGTGGAAGACTTAATATTTAATAAAAATTTGGCATGTATATGTTTAAAACTTTGACTATCCACAACTTGTTTACATTTTTCAGTCAGAGAAATTAAACGTCAGGAAACGCAATTCCTATGTAAAGATTAAAGGTGACAAAAGTTAAAACAAAAAACACTTATGAGCTTATATTCAAATATACAACTCAACAGATAAAACATGAAATAAATGCATCTATGAACTTTCAAAATAACTCTAGTCCATCCCGCCATCATCATCAACTAGATCAGAACGCACCAGTTCCTCTCCCACGACCCCGAGCCTTACCTAAAAATGTTTGTAATATCATGAGCTAACAACAAGCCCAGTTAAAATAAACAGAAAATAAAGTAACATTAGACTCCAAACCCGTATCCGGATTTCTGTCCAAACCCGTATCCGGATTTGTGTCCAAGTAAAACTCATATAACTTTACCTTTCAACCACCAAAAAGGTTTTGTATCAAGTATTCCACTTTACTTACAATATCTCTATATAATTGAGGAACTAACTTACAAGTATTTATTAGAATGTGTTTCATAACACACATAACATTTATATTTCATTCTCTTTAATACCTTATTCTATACATAAGGTTTACATTCAAGTATTAATTTCCCATTTCAAGAATTTCCAATTTATTGAGAATCTAGTTCTCTTACATATATATCATGATAATTAAACAAGGTTACAAACACCCTTGTATTCTTTCATTATACAATTCAATCTCATTTCTCTTTCCTATAACACTCAGCTATGCATCATATTTCATTCTTTTTCTCTATGGAAATGTATGATATACATAATGTTTTAATTCTTTTCTCTACAGTAACTTAGGTTATAAAAGTTTACTTTCCTTTTTCTTTAATAAATAATGCTAAGCTCACTCGGTCTTAACATATTCAAACAAGATAATTATTAATGATGATAATGTTAGCACACGCAGTCTCAACATTATTTATTAACTTGCCCAGCAAGTGTAAAGGGCACACAACCTTTACATTAATATAACCATCACATGCAAATAATGACAGGTAATGAAAGCTCCCACAGGACTAAGCATTCACATCATTATTTCGCTTTCTAAATAAAATATACATAGTCTTTCAGAGATATCTTCCCACCTCTAGTGATTAATGTCAGGTAATGAAAGCTCCCGTAGGACTAGCATTCACCTCATTAATTCACCCACCGAATACAAGGTTCAATGCAACCCTGTATCCTCATATATGTATCATAGTAATTATGGATAATACTAGATAATGTGAACTCACATAGTTCCATCATTATCTCATTATCCATCTCCTCCGATCATGCAAAGTACTGCAACCTTTAGCATTCCTCATGATACATATACATAAACATAAAACGAATAATACCAGACAATGCAAGCACACTCAGTCCATGCATTGCCTCATTATTCCTCCCAATTTCGATTATGCAATATGATATGATATGAATATGCTTTCAAGTGAAAGTTAAATAAATATAAACATTCAAAGTGTGCAAGTAAAAATAAATATAAACATTCAAACTGATCGAAAGGACATAACGATAAATGGATCATGAATTACTCTTTACATATATAAAATAAGAATTTAGGAACTTTGGAAATTACAATGAATAAATCAAGCCAACCGGCCTTCAGATAACTCGAGATAATTAACTTTATCATAAAAGTCTCTAATTCGTTATTTCCTTGATCTTATTAAACGTACGAAGTTCCTTATTCAAAATCCTTATCATACTTAGAACTTTCAACTTCCGATAAACATTAGCAAACTCCGAAGTAAGTTTTAAACATAGAACTTCCAAAAGTTTCTTGTTTCCTTCGAAGCACCTATAAGTTCTCTCACTCAATTAGAACTAACTCCCAAGCCTAAGCATGTTAGCTCACTTATTTTAATCCTTTCGATTCAATCTTAACCTCAACTTCCGATTCTACAAATCGTTCAACTTATTCGGTTTCTAAGTTTACTTTAAATTCTATTTATTCTCACCTTAACAAGTCAAAGTATAATCCAACGGTTCAACGAGACGTCAACGTACACCTAACACCTACAATACATTAACAAAAAACATTTTATATATAATAACTAAAATGAGAAAAAAAACATGATTTTTGGGTGAATAGTGATTTCGGATGAATAATGTTTTTAAGCGAATAGTGTTTTCTGGTGAATAGTGTCTTTTAAAAATCTAGGCTCAAAATCGTCAAATTCCTTGATAGAAATACATGATTTCAACTTCCAAACTCATTTATAATAAAAAAAAACAAACAAAACCATATAAAAAGTTTTGAAAACTCGCTTTTTAGGGATTCCCTTAAAGAACGGGAAACATCAAAAAGGTAGGTTTGATAGGTAGCCCTCGTTCCGAGAAATCCAACGTAACCAAAAACACGACGATACGCCGAGAAATGAAGAAAAGCCAAGAATTCTCCCAATGACCTTGAGACCCACGGCCATGAGAGGAGAAAAATGAAGGTTTGTGGTCTCAATTTTGATCAACTTGAGATTTTAAAGAAGAAGTGAATAATGCTTTTAGATATTTTTAAGAAATCGAAAATTACGGTTACATCCTTTTAATGATTTTAGCTTATAAAACGAAACCCGAAGTTCTTAAACTATCCCAATGGTGATTAATAACTATTAATTGGCCCGTTAATAATAATTAATACGACCAAAACTAATTTAAGCTAATAAAACGATTAAAAAGGTTTTCGAACGAAATTAACTACTAAATTCTAAATTACTAAAACTAAAATTAAACCAAACACTTTAATTAAATAAATAAAATATTAAATAAAAAAAATTAAAAAATTTCACTTCAAAAGTGACGGGACGTTACACGTGGTGACGAATCTCTCATTTAGGAGATGATGATACCGACTGTGACGATCCAACTCCTTTTAAATTATTTAGAAAACAGAATGCAGCGGAAGTCTTAGTATTTTTTTTTTAAAAAAATGTCATGGATACGTTTAAAATTTGGACAATCCAAAACATGTTTACATTTTTCACGATTAGAGAAATCGTAAAGGCAAGAAAATGAGCATTTCCTGAAGTAAAGTTCAAAGGAGTTTCAGAATTATAAAAGGTTAAAACGAAAAGCTCTCATGAGCTTATATAAAAATGTACAACCCAAAAGAGAACATGAAATAAAATGAGTCTATGGACTTTAAAACCATCTCTAGTCCATCTTGCCATCATCGCCATCCAGATCAGATAGCACCAACTCCTCTCCCACGACCCCGAGCCAAGCTATACATGAAAAATTGTAATATCATGAGCGAAAACCAAGTGAAGATACATGGAAAGTAAAGTAACATTAGACTCCAAACCCGTATCCGTATTTGTGTCCAAAAAAAGCTTACATACTCTTTACCATTCAACCACTTTAAAAGGGTTTAACATCAAGTATCCAACTTTTACATACTAGATCTCCCAAGTAATCAAGAAACTAACTAGCTCTCAAGCATTTGGAAGAATGTATTTCATAACACACATAACATTCTCATTTATTTCTCTTTAATATCTCATACTATACATAAGGTTTACATAACTTTATCTCTAATAATTAATACTAAGCTCACTCAGTCTTAACATATTCAAACAAAATCACTCGCGATTAATGTCAATAATGTTAGCACATCCAGTCTCAACATTATTCATTAACTCGCTAAACACATGTAAACTACACTCGACCTTTACAATAATATAACGATTAACATGCTTATAATGACAGTATTGAAAGCACACATAGTCTTATAATATTTCATCATCTCGCTTTCCAAAACAAAGTACACATAGTCTTTTATAAATATCTTTCCACCTCTAGTGAATAATGAAAGGTAACGAAAGCTCACACAGTCTAACTATTACCTCATTATCTCACTCACAAAATGCAAGGTACACTCAGCTCTTGCATTCTCTCATATATGTATCACACTAATTATGGATAATACTTGATAATGTGAGCTCGCCCAGTCCTAACATTATCTCATTATCCACCCTCAATCATGTAAAGTTCACACAACTTTTAAATTTCCTCATGATACATCTATATAAACACAAAACGAATAATACCAGACAGTGCAACCACACTCAGTCTTTATATTGTCTCATTATTCCTCCCAAATACGATTATGAAAAATAAACATAAACAGAGTCTCAAGTGCGAATAAACATAAATTTAACCATTCAAAGTAGCCGGAAGAAACATATCAATTGATGATACATGAAGCATTAATTACCCTTTCTACATAAAACAAGAAAGTATGAACTTCTGAACAAAAATATATATGTCAAGCCAAACGACCTTCAGATAATTTTAAGTTACTAACTTTAGCATAAAAGTCTCATTTACATTGTTTTAGTAAACAGACGAAGTTCCATAATCAAATTCCTTATTCACCCTACTATACTTGGAACCTTCAACTTCTGATAATCATTAAGAAACACTGAAACGAACATAACTTAGAATCTCCAAGAGCTATTTTTTTCCTTCGAAAGATCCATGAGTTCTCCCAACTCAAATTAGGACTAAATCTCAATCCTAAACAAACTAGTTCACTTACTTTAATCCTTTCATTTCAAATCTCAATCTCAACTTCTGATCCTACACATCGTTCAACTTGTTCAGTTTCTAAGTTTACATTAAATTTTATTTATCCTCACCTTGAAAAAAGTAGTTTAACTCCAAAGTTCCGAAGGAGCGTTCAAGCGGCGGTCGAAAAACACCTACAATTATATTATATCTAACAATCATTAATTTACCAAACATCGAACAAATGACACCTAAAAGCATATGTAATGGCCTGGGTTTTTAAAAATTAGTTAAAATGATTAAAAAAAAAAATTTCATTCGTGGAAATTAAAAATTTTAGTATAATAAGAAATTGTGTTTTATATTAACTTAAAATAATTATTTTGATGTGAATTAACCATGGTTAAAGTGTAATGGAGTTTTGGTAAAATTAATAACCATCGTTGCTTTGGTGGGATATATTTCTTATATATAAAACAATTTGGCTGATTTGCAAGACATGAAATTTAATAACAAGTATGTCAAGTTGCAATAATTAAAAATTTAATATAAAGCATTTCCTTCATTTGACTTCAAATTAAAAATAAAAAGCTGCTAGTTTTTTTTCCCTCTTTGCTCTCGACTGCAGCATCCCTTGATGGTGAGTTTTGAGTTTTTAATTCTAAAGTAATTTGGATTTAAAATACATATATATATATACCTTTCTTTCTTTCTTTTTAAATTAAAATACAAAAACACAACACACACAAAAGTTTGAAATTGGCTCTCCCTCACTTTCACTCATGGCTGAACAACTTCAAGGAAGGGGAAACCCGATTTCTACCTCGTCTTGCTTCGTGGTTTTTTGGTTGATTTGGCATGGAAAATTTGAGTTTCTGAAGGAATTGATGATTTAAGAAGAAGCCAAGAAGATTCAAGGTTTTGAGCCAAGACAACTCCATTTGTGCAAGCTAGATACTTTGTATCTCACGGTGAGAATAAAAGAATTTAAAGTACTTTTAAGTTTGATTTCTATATGATGAATTGTTATGTGTTGGTCTTTAAGCTTTGGGTAGGATTGACAAGTTTTAATAGATAGAAGAAGGGTTACTCATGAACTAGCAATTGGGAGTACGTAGGACAAGAATGAGGTTTGGGGAGTGTGAGCTTGCTACAGTGTTGGATTTAATATGGTTAGATTCAATGTTTTACTTGGACTTAGAATGATTCTAAGACAAGATTATGTAATGGAAGTCTTTGACATTTAGGTTACGACATAAGCGTAGGAAACCATGGATAAGACCCAAGCTCAAAACCTCCATTGTTGCCCCTTTGAAGCTTACTAGTTTTCTTAATTTCGAGGTTATCTTAGCTTTCTCTCAACTTCTTTCAATTATGGGATATTTGGGTGCCTAAATAAATATTTTACATACGAAAATAAATTTAGGAACTCCAACAAATGATTTTTCAAAAACCTCTCAAATGGCCAAAATCACTGCTTTTCTATTTAGCTAGTTTAGAGATTTTTTGATTAAATCGGGTTTCAAGTTTTATATAATTGTTAAATGCTGATATATATGTGATATTTTGAGTTTAAATGTAACGACCCGACTCCAATAAAGACTGGCCGCAAGTACTCTCAGCTGAAGCGCGGAAATAAGAAATTTAAATTTCATTTAAAATGTCTCGTAACGGAAAACAACAATATCTATGGAAAATTTGTGAGGGTCCATCTAAAAATCGAATAAACCAAAACCTGTTTACATCAATTTCCCAAGTAGAAAAATAGTAAATGACGTTTCAAAAGTGTAACAATTTAAAACAACTTTATACATGGACTATAACAACGACATTAAACTAATGATTACATAAGACACTTCTTATGCAATCCACACTACTTGAACTCGAGATGCAGTCCACTAGTCCTCTTCCAAGCTCGACATCCAAGCTTCAACACATACCATCTTCCCTGTCACATCCTTGATAGAGGAAAAACCTGAAAGGTGATATGTAGCACCTTTGAACATGGCGCTCAGTGAGAATAACAAGAAAATAAAGAAATTTATAATAGAAGTTCATAAAATAGATTGAGGTCAAGAACTTAGGTCTCTCGATATTCTCTCATTTTTCCCTTTTACCAAAGAAAGCACTTCCTATAGTAAACCCGACCACCAACTAGAAATTTTCCCTTTCTTTGTTTAGACTAACCTTAAACAAATAATTCTACTACCAAACCCCTCGAAGTAGCTTAACTCCGTTCGCCTCTCACATTCCCATCCCGTGCCTTCCTATCTCGGAACCCATTACACTTTACATTACTACCCGGTGAACATCAATGATACTAGGCTACCCACTTACTTCTCATCCTTCATTTCTCTTAAACCCGCTTCACCCTACTCTTAATCTTAAGGCCAAACAATCCACAACACTTAATGGCACGATTTGCAAGTGGCTCACACTACCACGTGTCTTATACGTACATCCTAAAAGTCATCTTCCAAAGTGAATTCCGAACCCAAAATATCATAGAATGAGCTATTAACATAAGTCCACAACTCGTTTCCTCCTAAACCCGCTCCTCTCAACTCATGCCCCTAAGGCCCAAACTAACCTATAGTACTTGCTACTCATTTCGCACTAGCTCTCACTCCACGATTCTTTTACACACATTCCAAAAACCATCTCCCAAAGTGAGATCCAAACTCAAGGCCATTGTACGATGAGTTAATAACATAAAGTAAGGATGTAGGTGTTATGGTAAAAAAAATGCATAAAAATGCCCAAACGAATTAATTCACTAGTTAAATGCATAAATGGGCTACGAAGTACAAAACGTGTAAGCCTTCCCAAACATGAACATCTCAACCCCATAGCCAAGTCGGGTGAACATTAATCATCTTAATATAACGTTCACCTATTACTCAATTTCCGCGTCTCACTACACGTATTTCACATTTTAACTTGAACCGTAACAATTTTTCAATTACCGTTATGCAACTTACTATGCCTGTGTGTAAAGACTACATTTCTCACTCGAGACGTAGCTCATTTACATCATTCAGGCCAAAGCTCATTTCACAACCTCAGGTTATTTCAATAACCACTAGTATCCAGGCCATTCATAACATAACACTCCGGAGCTCCACAACATCACCACCACGGTAACCACATGTAACGTCAAACATCCATACGCCGTTACACGAGTTAATCACATCTCCGTCACGGTAAGCACGTGTAACGTCCAACACCCACACACCGTTACACGGGTTACTACCCCATGGCCAAAAACTGAAAGCATGATATGCATGAATGATATGATATGAAATGAGATGCAAGTTAAATGCTTACTAACGGGTAATATTAAACATCAGAGCCGAAACACCATATGCCTTAACTCAAAATCACATAATCTGTGACGACCCGACACTTTTAAATAATTTAAAATCAGATTGACAGCGGAAGACTTTTAATTTAATAAAAATTTGGCATGGATATGTTTAAAACTCGGATTATCCATAACCTGTTTACAATCTAAAATCCGAAATCTAAAAACACAAGGAACTCAAGTTCCTATCAGAAGTTCAATGAGGTTATAATAATAAAAGTGAAATGAAAAGCTCTTAAGAGCTTATAACAAATTTTACATCTCAAAAACCGAAAACAAAACAAAATAAGATAAGGCAAGTTCCAGAACTTTTAAATGACAACTAATCCATCTCAGCATCATCATCATCTCGATCAAGCCACACCAGCTGCTTTCTCATGATCCGAACACCTGAAATGTTGTAATATCATGAGCTAACAACCTAAGCCCAGTGAGAATAGACAGAATAAAAAGTAAAGTTAGACCCCAAACCCGTATTCGGATTTGTGTCCAAGTAACTCTTACACTTTTTCACTAAACTTCCAAAACTGGAGAATAATAACTCCCAAAGTCTAAATGAAAGTGATCATACTCAAATTCTCCTTAAAAACCTTCATCGAGGTATATGGTTATAATCCTTTGACCATAAAAACTTATATCATCTTCTCTTGATATAAACATATTTAAATAAAAACAGTTTTGTAATGAATGACAATAATAATAGCTCCCACAGGCTATGTGTAAGCTCTTGTGGCTTTGTGATAGCTCCCGCAGGCTATGTGTCAGCTCCCGTAGGCCGTGCAATAGCTCCCGCAGGCTATATGGTAGCTCCCACAGGCTACGTGAAAGCTCTCAGGCTATGTAGTATGAATTTGAAAATCTTGTGATTTAAAATAAAATAAAAGTAAAGTGCATAAAGTGCCGTTCATAAAGTAACGTTCATAAAGTGCATTGCATAAAGTAAAGTGCATCGCATAAAGTAAAGTGCATAAAGTAAAATGCATTGCATAAAGTAAAGTGCATTGCATAAAGTAAAGTGCATAAAGTAAAATGCATAAAGTAAAGTGCATAAAGTAAATAAACAGAAATTTCAGAAGAACAATAAGTAAACCGAACTCCCGATACTTTAAAATAAAGTAGATTCTTTCTTAATTAAGTAATCTACACTTCCAAGGATTCTAAACTTCCAAATAAAATCCAAAGTTCTATTTTCGAGTTTCTTTAACCATTCAATCTAAAAGTTTGGATCCTTTAACTTCCAATGATCCATTTTGAATCTCCCAAACGATTCTAACTTAGAACATTCTAAAGTTCAATGTTTCCCTCGAGAAACTCCAAAGTTTTCACTCAAAGAATTAGTTCCTAATCCTAAGGGCACTAGCTCACTTTCTTTTACTCTTAGATTCGAATCCTATTCTTAACCTCTGATTCTATAAACCGTTCTACTTATTCTGTTTCTAAAATTACTTTAAATCCTATTTATTCTCACCTTTGAAGATGTAACTTCGCTCCAAACCTCCGGAAGAGCGATCAAGCAAGGAAAATCAATGAACACCTACAAATAATTACATCTAACAATTAATAAATAAACATACATCAATCGATTGACAATTAAAGGCATAAAACGATGAAAACCTCCGAATATCCTAAAGGATGCTCTCGGCCATGATAGGGAAAATAGGCCTCGAGTTTGGTTTTCCGGCTTTTAGGCAATTTAGAGGTGTTTTGGATTGATTTCAAGTACTTTAGAAATTCCGGTTTTCAATGGGTAACGATAAACCGGGTTTTTAAACAATATGCCATTTCCCGAATTGAATTACAATAAACATTATTTCAATAATAATTAACCCATAATCAAACCCCAAAAGGTAAATTTCAAATGGGAAGGGCTTTGACTGAAACTCGGTTTTAGGGTTAAGAGAAAGTCAAGTAATAGTTACCCAATAAGTTTTCTATCAACATTCAACAACAAAATTGGAAGGGAAATAGAGTTTTGGCCAAGAACTCAAAAGCTTGAATCAAATTCCATGGAAATTCAAAGAGAATTCGAAATCTAGGGCTTACCTTAGAGAGTTGGAAACGTTCCAAGAGTGGAATGGGTAGAAAGGTCTCGGCGAGAGCTTTCCAACGCATCTGAAATCAAGCAAAATGGCCAAGAAACGAAGCCGGGGCGACACTTTCTTCCTCTTCTCTTTTCTTCCTCTTGTTGCTCGGGTTTGGAGAGGAAAAATGAGATGTTTTTGGTCAAATGCTTGGTCAGTGGTATTTTAAAGAAGAAAATGGAATAGTGTTTAGATATTTAGGAATTTTGGAAATGACGGTTGCGTCCTTTTATGACTTTTGACTTATAAAACGAAACCCGATGCTCTTAAATAAATCTAAAGGTGATTAATAATTATTAATTGGCTTATTAATAATTATTAATGTCACCGAAGCGAATTTAAAATATTAAAACAATTAAAAGAATAAAGGGCGAAATTAACTACTAAAATCGAAATTACTACTTTTAAATTAACCTTAAATACATAATTAAAATAAATAATTGAAATAAAAAAAATATTCAATTCAAAATAACGGGACGTTACATAATCACTTGTACAACTTTCAAGACCCTTTTTACTAGTCCTTTCACATCAATCCTGTGCATTTCTCGTAATCACACACACAAATAACAAACATAAAATCCAATCCAGTATATGACTCAATCTTGACCACAAAATACATTACAAAGGACTATGCGCATGTAGGGAAAAAAGAAAGAAGTCAAGAACGTTTTAGCAAAACTATCTTATTACATAAGCTCGGCCACCCATCAACGAATTCATTTCTACAAAATTCCCATCTCCCTTTGGTTTTTGGGATTCACAATGTACATATCTGTTCCCATTCTTAATCCTCGCACTTCATTCGAACTAAACTCCATAACTCAATTTGCTCCGAAAATCTCTAGGCTAGCTAAAGAGAAAGTAGTAGTTTCGACAATTTAAAGTCTTTTTGGTAACACATTAGTCGGACTTCCTAGCATTGTTTTCATTCATCAAATATGTAGATAATCACCCAAAAACCACAATTAACAAATACTAAGGGAAGTCTAAGAGCACTTCGAGATTAGGAACCAGGAAATCTTCAAATGGCCAACAATCGGGTTTTAAATTTTAGTTCCATTCGAGGCTTCCTACATTTATTTGATGGCTCAACTATCTAAGCGTCACTCTTGGATCTACTACACCTCTCTGGGATTACACGCGTACCATTCGATAAGGTTTCGTTTCAACTTACAATTCCATAAACCAAGGCAACCTACCACCTATTCTCTTTTAACTTTGAACACCACCCTCAAAGGAGTTAACTTCTATTTCCAATAATGAAAAACCTAATTATCCAAATCCTATCTCAAGTCCGTGACAAAACTAGCTTGGTCAAGACATAGCTCCTAAATGTCTCTTCAGTCACCTTATTTAATTCACTATTTCCAAACTTAAACACCCAACAACATAGCAATTCATATTACGAAAATCAAACATAAATACACTTTACGTTCTTAGAGATTCCCACCTTGCTATAAAGGAATTAGCTTGCATAACTTGGAGTTGTTTCATCCCTTACTCAAATCTCTTGATTTCTTTAAGAAACTTGTTTCAATCTTCCTTATTTTGAAAACCCTTCATGATTCAAGCTTTTCCCCCATGAAATCAAGCAAGAAAGAGGAAGAAAATGTTGAGAAAATCGTCCCCCCTCATGGCAGCTGCTGTTCGGCTGAAGCAAGGGAAGAAAAAGGAGTCTAAAAGCTCATTTTTGACATAGTTAGGAGAGAAGAAAGGAGGAGATATCACCTCATTTAATGATTAATCATTTTAATGCTTTTTAACCCTTTTCTTTTTAAAAAACCCAAGACTAACCACATTATCTTTCAAACTTTGTCTCCTATTCATATTTTATTTAAAACTAACCCCAAAATCATTTGACCTTAGTTAAATATTATTTTTCCAAACTAACCATAGTTAATTTCTATCCCAACCTAACTTAACTTATTTAAAATTAATTAATTAGCTCAAAATAAATATCTAGCCTCAAATATGCCATAGAATATTATTTTAAATTTCAATTTACCAAATATTAAATTAAAATATTGGTTTATGATAATTTTTCCAAAAACCCGAACCATCTCACGAACTATGGTTATTAATTTACCAAACCTTTAATATCCATTCACAACAATTCATTTAATAAGTTTAAAATATAAATATCAAAGTAAAACCCATTTAACCAATTTATAAATTTAAATAAATAAAATAGATAAACTCTATTATTATTCTAAAACTCAAGCCATTACATTAAAATAAGTTATATATGATTGAGCTTGATGGTCGGAAAGGGAAGTTGTAGTTGAACGAATGAACAGGTAACTGAGCGAGTAACGGCTTGTGAAGCAAAGCGAGTTGAATGACAATTGTGAATGGATTAAAAATGTATTATTTCAGATTTTGAGATTTTTATTATGTTATGTATGTTTACTAATTATGTCAAGTCAAAGATCGAGTCATATACTGATTGGGAACGCATTCTTATTCTATTTCAAAAAGTTTAAGCTAAAGAATGATTTGTGTTGTAATTGTATCTTTCATTACACACTTCATAGCATAATTACATTTCATACATCTTGTTTGAGCGCCATGTGGTTGTAACCTATGTAATGGTGAGAGGAGTTAGATGTTACATATGGTTACCGTGACGTTAAGAGCGAAGTTCTGAGGCACTATGTGGATGATGGCCTGGAAGCTCGAGAGGCTATAGTAAGAGCCTATATTGTGGAGTAAAATATTGACGTTTGCAGTGAGCTAATGTTGGCCTCCAAAACGTACATAGATAAGATGCGTAGAATTTTTTTGTAAATAAAATAATGACATGAAAGATATTTTGAGTGAGCTAATGCATTGCCCTCCTAGACAACATGATCTTGTGTAAATGTTGATCTTTCCAGTGAGCAATCGAACGGCCTCCGAAATAGAGTGAGCTATATGTGATACGAGATGGCCTCCGAGGGGTAGTGAGATATCTAAATGGCCTCCAAGACATGCATAGTTAAGATGAATAAAAGGTAAAAGCGAGGAATGATGCTCAGTTTGATTAATGATTTCATTATTTTATGTTAATTCAAATTTATTGTTTGTGATACTTTGATTTACACTTACACCACATCATTATGCTTTGAGCCATTACACACAATGATTCATATGCTTTTAGTTCATTCTAATGGATCATTTCATTACTTTATTTCCTTTCAGCTTTAAAGTTGTTTATTTCTTGAGATACTGTGTATGATTGTTTTTATATAGGATTGGGGAAAAGTAGAGTACGTGAGTTGAGTTAATGTGTACTAAGGGTTTAATTGGGCTTGTAGTATTGAGATAGGGTAAGTATTGTTAGGAATGGTGTCCTAGAACTTGTAATTATTTAATAATAATAATTTATTAAGAATAAATTAAATAATAAACATAAGTTCTTTATATTATCTAGATTGATTCAATTAATGATATTAGAAATATATGGAAATATATAAATATCAAACATTCAAATAGTAAACCCTAAGTTACTCTTATGAAATCACGACTTAGTATGTGAGTCATACGAGAGGATTAAAGTCGAGATGAGTAACTTAAAAGTGTCTACAGTAAATGGATAACGTTTGGGAACCTTATCCTGGTAACACTGTTGATAGCTTCGCATTTTGTTTATAGACAAATGATCTAATCCTGATCATTCATGTGGGAGACATGAAATGGAAGTATCATATGCAATGTTGATTGTATAAGACAGGACCACGATGTTCGATCAAATTTCTCATTAGTACCGTTTACGAGAAATGATCGAATATCAAACTAAGTTTATCAACCGTGATAGATCTCAATCCTGAGTGAAATGCGGACCCCTATTTATGGAGTTATGTTCTTTGATTCACATGGTTGAGAGCGATCTGTAAGAATGCTCAATACACTTCTGTTTTGGGAACATGACTAGATAAGTAGCTGGGAACTCATTTTCACAAGATGGAATTCATAACTTTCCTATAAATTAACGGTATCAGTGCGATACCTAAATATTTTAGGAACTTTAGGAAACTCCCTTGATGTACTGATTCGAGACATGAACAAGTGGCGCCACGACTTCTATTGATCACAGAAGTATATTATCTCTAGTTCGACTAAAGATAATGTTCATTGGAGAATCAGCGGGAACACAAGGATAAAGCGGTAATTACAGGGGCAAAACGGTAAATTTACCCTTTGTAATTATGAGGGTTCCACGTGAAGGATTATATCACGAGATATAAATAAAGATAAACTAAATGGACATAACTCATCTATAGTGTGGGGAGTTCAGCTATGAATCTATAGTGGAATTATTCATAGTTAGGTAATAAGTAATTAACTGATTATGAGTTAATCAATTAATTGACTAATTATTAAGCCCATGATCTATAGGTCCATCGGGTCCCTATGCTAGCCCAAATATCGTAGTCGCGAAATCAAGTAGAAGAAATGGAAATTTTTAAGTAAAGTGAATTACTTAAAATAGGCAATATTAATTGTTTAAATATTAAGTATATTTAAACGGTAATTAATATGAACATTATTAATTGTTTAAATAATGAGTTTATTTAAACATAAAATTAATAATGAAATATTATTAATTAGATATTATTAATTATTTAAATATTGAGTATATTTAAATGGTAATTAATAATTTGAAATTAATTAACAATTATTAATTGTTTAAGTAATAAATTTTATTTGAACGGAATTAATAATTAATTAATTAATTAATTAATAATAAAATGTTATCAATAAAATTATTAATTAAATAATGAGTTTATTTAATGGAAATTAATAATTAAAATATTTATTATTAATTATTTAAATAATGAAAATTATTTAAATGGAAATTAATAATTAAATATAATTTGATAATATTTAGTCGGGAGAAAATATTAATATTATTAATTGTTTAAATAAAATATTTTATTTAAATGGTAATTAATAAATAAATAAATTAATTAAGTTGGACTTATTAATTTAAGAGAGAGTTTCCAGCCCAATTGGATTAATGAACCCAATTGAAATTGGCCCAAAATAATTAATTAAATAAATTTGATTTATTAATTATTTATTATTAATTTTGGCCTTTATAGATAATTTGTAGGAGATAATTATTTGAATTATATCCTATAATAATTATATAGATTTATTTACCCAAGATAAATAAAATAAAGGAAAGAAAATAATCTCCTATTTATCTATGGCATTTTCGAAATTGCAAGATAAAGGAAAGAGATAATCTTTTTTCTTTTTGTATTTATCTCTATAGATTAATCCTAATGTGATTAGGATTCCTATTTTCCTATAAATAGGAGGCTTGGGTCATTCATAAATCACACAATTAAATTCCTTAGGAATTCGGAATTCTCTCTTCCTCCTCTCCCCCCTTGAGTGCCGATTTTCCCTATTCAAAATTGGGAAGAAAATATTTTTCTTCTTCCCAATTTCTTCTAAAGTTTGATCCCACAATCGGGTTTCGTTTGATCGATCGGGATATAGCGTAGAAGATCCGGTGTTGCTGAGGATTTGATGCTGTAAAGAAACCTCCAACCAATTCTCCATTTATTACTCAATGTAAGTTTTGATTTTAATTTTCGAAATTTAAAGCATGAATCTACATGTTTTTTCACAAATTGCATGATATTAATAGATCCATAATTATATGTTAATTAGTTTACTATCAAATTCCGCTAGTTTAGTAAATCATCCCTTCAAGTATGGGATAGGGGATAAGAAGGATGAGTGGATTGAATTAAGGCATGACGTGTGTAACGACCCAAATCCATAAAATCTCTTAAATTCAAATGCACAGCGGAAGACTTGGTTTTTAAAACTAGGATAAACCAAAACCTGTTTTTAAAATTTTCACAACAGATAAAGCAATAATAATGGAATGCGCATTCAAGATTATAAGTAAACATCTAAAAACAACTTAAAACATAAACCATTACAAATTTAAAACAAACGCTCAAACGAGCACAAAATACAAAGTATGACAAGTGGAAAGTATATTCAAGCATTTCAAGAATGCTATGCAAAAATATGTCCAAGTCTATGTCCATCCATCATCTCGAGAAGTCAAACAGCACCACCTTCTCTACCACGTCTCCCTCATCGAGAGGTACCTGAAAATGTTAAGTGTAGTAACGTTAGCATAAAAATACTAGTAAGAGTAAAATGAAAGCCAGTAATCCTATGGACCAAATTCCATAATGGAAATTGTGTCCAAAGACCTAAAATACTCTTTACTACCCATTCTACACATCCAAGTCATCATAATCATACACCAATCAACTTCCCAATTTTCGAACCATATCAAACCACAACTATTATCAATTTCGTACCATATCAAGATATCTCGTATCTTATCTAATACCTCGTAACATGGTACCGTAAGTTACTGCCTCAACATACTAACACGTACAGTGTTACCAAATCATATCACCAAATCATATTTTCTCGTAACGTGATACCGTATGGATCAACATCAACATACTACCACGTATGGTATTACCAAATTCTCACATAAAGTATTACCATCGAAATCCAACACTTGTACAAAGGATAAGCATGTATCTTCGTAACAACTAACAAACAAGTTGGGATGTTCATGGTAAGAAATCGATTTATCTACCAATCTTATCATATAACATCACTCATAGCCTGTTTCATCTACGACCCTGTTATATCCCAAGATCACGATCTCCTCATATAACATTGCTCATAGCCTGTTTCATCTATGACCCTGTTATATCCCAAGATCACATCACAAAGTATAACATCGCTCATAGTCTGTTTCATCTATGACCCTATTATACCCCAAATCACATCACATAGTATCTCGATCTCCTCGTATAACATCGCTCATAGCCTGTTTCATCTATGACCCTATTATACCCCAAGATCATATCGTATAGTAACTATAAATCGGTTCATTACTTGAACATCACAACACAAATAGCTAACAAACAAGTTACAAACAATACAATCATACTACAATTACACTCAATAACATGCTTATCTTTTGTACTTAATAAAGTGTTGCCTCTTACCAAAAGTCCCGAGTACATCAAACGTACTACCATTAGAATTCAATACTCCACGTTATTACCACATCAAATCACAATCATTATTCCTTATACAAGGTAATAAGATTATATAAACACTAACCATTAACATCACCGATGTCAAGTTCCACGAAGTCTCTTAACTCCCCAAATTAAGCAAAATTGAGGTTTAACATCACCATGTCAGGAATGACAATAAATCACCTTAAATAACAAGTATAATTTCCAAGCCGTTACCATAATCCATGAGTTAACTTCCAACCATTTCCTCTACTTTACTTTAGTCAAAAACTATCTAAAGTAATTTCAATTCCCAACTTTATCTCAAAATCTCCCTAACCGTTAATACTTCCAAGAATAACTCCTAAGCTATTTTGATCTAAAACTACTCAAAGTATCTTAAACTCCCAAATTTCTTCTAAACTTTCCATGATCTTACACAACTTCCAAAAAGTTCTCAAACTTACGTTTCCATCCAAAACCACTAAAAAATATCCAAAGTCACTCAAACTCACATCCGAGTCTATAGTCACCAACCAAAAAAGCATTTACTCCTAGGAGATTGTGTTGTCACCTAACCTTGATTAATAGAATCATAATGAAACTTAATTCATAAAATTACTAATTTCCATTTTAAACTCACCTTAGAATTGAAATCGAACTTCCAAAGTGTCGAGGTGGATTCCACGCAAGCAATTACCAACCTACAAATAAATTTTAGAGGTGCTCCGGGTTGATTTTGAGTACTTTGGAGGTTCGAATTATCAATGGGTAACAGTAATTTAGGGTTTTGCACAATAATTGATTCCCAAAAAATTAAGTAAAATACAAAACAATAATCGACTAAACTCCCTAGCCATCACCAAGTGAGAGAAAAATAAATGGAACGAGTTTTCCATTTGACTCGGGTTTAGGTCCAAGACAACAACCTCATCCAAAGTGATATTTCCTAACTAGAATTCATAAACAACACCCGTGAAAAACGAATCAAGGCTTGCATATAAGATTGGAAAAAAAAAACCCAAAAACCCAGTTCTTCTCACCTCGTATCTCCTGGATCTTGAATGGATTGGCTTGATTTATAGGATGGGTAGAAAGTACATCTCGAGAGCTTTCCAACGAGCTAAGGCACGATGAAAACGGTCAAGAAACAAAGGAGAACCAGATCTTTCTTTCCCTTCTATTTTTTTTTCTCTCTAACTACGGGTTTGGGGTATCTATTTCATTTTTCCTTTCATTTTTTCTTATGATTATCCTTGAAAAATATGTAGTACATATATATAATTTTTTTTGGTAAAAGACCATATTGCCCCTCCTTTTATTTCCTTAAGAAAACTTGTTCCGGGTGCTCGTTATTTCACGTTTCTAATTCCAATTCAACTTAGCTACTTCTAATCTATCTTAAAAGTATTTAACAATCAATAATGGGCTTGCTAATAATTTTTAATACGAACAAACTAATTTAAACTAATAAAATGATTAAAAAAGGTTTTCGAACGAAATTAACTACTAAATTCTAAATTACTAATTCTAAAATTAAACTAAATACTTTGATTAAAATAAATAAACGAAATATTAAAAAAAATAACTCCAAAAATAATGGGTTGTTACAACGTGTAAGTTGGGTTGTTCTTGAGCTATTAAGAAGAGTTTTTGGTTTTTAACTAGTCTGTAACGGTGTTGAAGTTAACTTAATTGTTAATCATTAATTTTTAACCAGGAATGAGAGAGCTTTTAGTTTGAGTATGAGATGAACAATAAGAGGTAGATTCTCTCGTGAAGGCAAAGACTTAGTTGAGGGGTGGAAGACCTAGTGCTTGGACTCAATTCGTACGATGGATTTCACGTGTAAACTTACTTTCTTTTCTTTTTATTTCCACTAAGTTTTCAAACTCAGAGGTGTTTCATATCACCTTTCAGGTTTTGGATGCGGTCGAGGACGTGTTGAGGTTCCTGCTGTTCGTTGTAAAGCTATGGCTGAGACTGGAGACGTCCATGGAAAACAACTTGGAATTACTAGATATTATTTTGTACTGTTATTCTTAGTTTTGGAGTAAAGCTAAGTAGTTAAAAATAATTATTAAACTTGACGATAGTCTTACAGATCAATTGAGCATGGTAGGATCTGAGAATAGACAAGACTTGATATCTGTTATTTGTGGACTTGTATGTTATATTTTGAGCTATTTGACAGGACAACTATATTTCCAGGTTATTGGGATAGTCCATGTTTTATATGTCACCATGTCAAAAAAAAATTTCTCTTAAATTTGTAAAATTAAGTCTTCCACTTATGTTTTAGTTTGACTATTTTAAAACGATATGGGTCGTCACAGCATAAAACGATGAAAAATCCCAGAATTGACCCCAAGAGGCTCTCAGTAGAGCATCGGGTTTTAGGAAATTTAGAGGAGCTTCGGGTTGGTTTTGAGTAATCTGGAAGTTTGTAATTTCAATGGGTAAACTTAATTAGGGTTTTTGGAGAAGAGTTGCTTCCCCAAAATTAAATATAACATAAGATTAATTAATTATAAACATCCTAAATCAGCCCAAGGTTTGCGTAAAACACACGGGATGAGTTTTTGTTCAATCTCGAGTCTAGGGTTAGGGGGAAGCTTACTAAGTACATAAAACAACTTCCTTAATTGAAATCTTCAAGTTTCTTGGTAAGAAATTGAAGATTTCAACCATGGATTTTCTTAAAACATCAATTAGGACAAAACCCTTAAAGATTTAGAAACTTTGTCTTACCTTAAGGCCTCTCAAAAACAAAGGAAAAGATTCAAAGGTAGGTTGGAAAGGAAGCCTAGAGCAAGGGCTATCCAACGAACCTAGAATCGAGTCGATCCGTCGAGAAACGAAGAAAAAAATTCCCACCAAATGAGGCCCACGGCTTTACAAGGAGGAGAAGAGAAATTTTTTGTCTAAAATTTGACTATTTGGTCTTTTAAAGAAGATGAGTGAATAGTGGCAAGATATTTTAAGAATTCGAGAATTATGAACTCGTCCCCCGTTTGCTTGTAGCTTTTAAAATGAAACCCGAAGAACTTAAACTTTCCAAACGATGATTAATAATTATTAATTGGTTCGTTAATAATTATCAATACACCCAAAACTAATTTAAGCTAATAAAGAAATTAAAAAGATTTACAAGCGAAATAAACTCATAAATTCTAAATTAAATTTAATTACTTTAATTAAATAAAAAAATTAAAAATTTACCTAAAAAATAATGGGACATTACAGACACCCATAGATGGGTTTAGTCCAATAACCTCCTCCGATCCCCTTTTCTTCTAAATATTCTCCCTCGCACCTAGAAGATGAGAGATTCACCGACATTTGATTTCTCCATTGTTGATTTCACCACAAAAGAACGAGAACTAAATGGAGAGAAGCATAGATTTCAATTCAAAGATCAGATCTTGGAAACCATCACCATCATAAGGATACAAGAATTCACTATCCAATTCAAGATTAGCCTGGTTAAATAGATAGATAGAAGTGTCGAAAAAGAAACAATGAGAAAAAAAAAGAATTTTGAGTTAAAAATTGGGAGAGATAATATGAAATGGATTCAGATATTTATTTATGGAAAATTAAAAGTCAAAATATCAGCAACAAAAATTTAATGGAATTACATTGGTGTTGCAAGACTTTTACCCAGAAACATAATTATTTTCCTTGGCTGATGGTAATCATTTATAATCCATAATTTCTTATTTATCATTCTCCATTTAATTTTATTATTGGAAGATAAAACATTATCATAAAAACCTTCATGATGATAGTTGTAAATCTTAACACATGATTCCATCAAATAATTTAAATAAATTATTGTAGTTATAAACTTAAGAACATGAATGAGATAATCATCTTTGAGAAAATAGATCTCTGATACTAAACCAAAAAAATTGGAAAATGTTTGTGAATCTATTCTAAAGAAAAAAGTTTTTTATTTTTCTTATTGTTTTTTTCTAATCAAAGTTTTCTTGTATTATATTATCTTCAATGATGAATCAAATTTATGAGATGATGATGGAGATGAACTTCGACAATAAAGAAATAAAATGTTGATGAATCTTTCATCTTCTGAGCGCAATGAAGAATTTTAAAGAAAAGAAAAAGGAGGAGCTGCTACGACCACGATGAAAGGGGAGAAGAGGTAGAGTGAGGAGAGAGGAATAGATGGAGGAGAAAAAGTTGAGAGAATAATATTTTTTTAATGAAAAATAGCACTATCTCATATTAAAAATATTATGTCACTAATTAAAGAGAATAAGTTATGCCACATCAACATTATGTATATGATAACACTATTTAAAAAAAAAATTATAGAGTCAGCTTTTGTTCAATTTGTTTAACAAATTTGTTAGTTCAAGAACCAGTTAAACTTATTTCCAAAAACTAATGGACCAAATAAACTTAAACATAAAAATCAGGACAAATTAAACACAAGTCTCAGAACTCAGGAATAAAAAAGATGTTTTACCCTTTTTTTAAAACCAATTTTTTCTAATGTTTAATTAATATAAATCATAAACTTTTTCTAATTATATTGATATAAAATTAATTCCACAAGTTTTGGAATTAAAAAAAAAAAAAAAAACTCCATGGTTCCACATAAATTCAAATTGAATGATGGATAGATCAAGATTTTTAAACCAAATTCAAAATTTGATAAGGTGCCGAGAAGATGTCAATTTAAAATCAAAATGTTGAGTAAAATTCATTTTTTATTTATTTGACACAAAATAATTCCACCAACTTTATGGTATTAAATTTTATTTCTCTTTCCCACATCAAACAAAGTAGATGATAGATAATTGTAACACAAAATTATATATTCAAAATAAATTTTTTGAATAACTCATGGAATGATCAATTTTAAAAAAATAAAAAAATAAAGGGACAAATAATATCAATTTTTTGGTATTTAAATAACCGAAATTGTGATTTATATATATAGAAAAAAAATCATATACTGTGATTTTATAAGTTTTTCAGATTCATATATGAACCAAAATCGTGCACAAATTTTGAAAATGAGGCATTTGTAGAAGAAGAAAAATCGAGAAATTACAAATTGCCCTGTAATTATTTAAGCCAATGACAAAATTACATGTCATTAATTAGACACCAATCCAAAGTTGACACGTGTATCTAATTAAATTAAAAGACATTAAATTGGCAATTCAAATAATGTCACATGTCTTTTTCATGGCTATTGGATGAATAAATTAATCAGATGAAAATATGTCATGCAGTGATTGAGTTCAAATCAAATAAAGCTCATACACTACAAAAAAACTGTTAAATTGCGACCAGAAATTTACGACCAAAGCATTGGGTAGTTTTTTTGGTGACCACTCTGGTAGTAAATGTGAAGTTTGATTAAAAACGACCATATGGTCACTTTTTTGCAACCAAATTGTGACCAAGCAAAAAATTAGTTATAAAAAAATGGCGCGAATTTTTGGCAAGAAGAAAGTGACCATATGGTCACTTGAAAATGACGAACATTTGGTCGCAATTATGTGACAGAAGATATCATTTAGTAGCAAAAAAAGGCACGTAAATTTGGCGGGAGAAAAGCTACCAAGTGGTCACAATTCAAAATGACCATATGGTCGCAATTTTAGTGACCTTTAGTGATCAGTGGTAGCTTAAACATTTGGTGGGAAAGAAGCTACCATGTGGTCATATTGTTAAGTGACCAGATGGTCGCAAATATTGTGATCTTAAGTGACCAGTGGTAGATAAACAATTTGGTGGGAGAAAAGCTACCAGGTGGTCACCAAAATAAGTGACCATGTGGTCGTAAATGCTGTGACTTGATGTGACTCGGGCGGTGAGGAAAATGGCGGGAAATTTTGGCCGGAAAATGCAACAAGTTGGTAGTAAAAGTACTACCATCTGGTCGCAAATGACCAGAAGAGTCCATTATAAAATCCCTTCCTCCCATTGTTTGTTAGCATTAAGAAAAAAGAAAATGAGAGAGTGGATGTATGTTCGTTTGATAGACGGGTATTTGAACGATGAGTTCGTGACCGGGGTTGAACAGTTTGTTGAGTTTTGCATGACAACTGTCTATTATGAAAAGTATGGTGGAAAGCTACGTTGCCCGAGCAGGAAATGCGACAATAAGAGAATCATACCGGTTACAGATTTGAAGGTTCATCTTTATAGTCGGGGATTTGTGAAGAATTATTACCAGTGGGTGTTTCAGGGGGAAACACAGGAAATGTTAGACGCTGCATTACATGAATCGAGACGATACGAAGGTAGCAGCTCGAATGTAGAGGTTGTTGCCGAAGAACGGAATAATGAACAACAGTATAGTCAGATGCAGCAAATGATACTTGATGGTGCGGGGTACGAGGGCAATGAAAATTTCCGTGAAAGTTTAAACGTAGATGAAGATGAACGGGTTGTTGAAGAGGAAATGAATCCGGAAGCATGTAAGATGCACGAGATGCTAGAGACAGCTAGCCGACCATTCTACGATGGGTGTCAGGTAAGTCAACTTGTTGCTGCTACAGAACTTTTAAATAAAAAGGCGCAGTACAACATACCTGCTAGAGGATTTGATTCGATTGCATCGTGGTTTCGTTGATTCGTGTCGGAACGGATGCATGATTTACTGGGATGTGGATGAGGACCTGCATCACTGCAAATTTTGTTTTCTTCCAAGATATAAACAAGGGAAATGCAACCTGTTCTATTTACCGCTGACCCCACGTCTGAAACGGTTGTATGCATTGGATGTGACAGCCTCACACATGAGATGGCATCATGAGCATTCATAGGATGAAGGTGTTATGAGACATCCCTCAGATGCTGCGGCATGGAAGCATTTAAATAATTGTGATCCGGATTTTGCACAAGATCCGAGAAATGTCAGATTGGGCTTATGCACGGATGGCTTTAACCCGTTCGGGGCATCCAAGGCACAATAAGTGACTTCCTTGCGTATTCAATGTTGTCAGGTATGTTGATCTTTAATTACTTTCATATACATTTTTTAGTATGTGTTTAGCTTTTGTTATTGCTTTCCTTAGTGTAGTTAATTGTTTGAACCTCAATCTCCTCCTGTTAAAGGATGGAGTACGGCAGGGAAATACACATGTCTACATTGCATGCTAGACACAGATGCATTTTATCTCAGAAACGGTCAGAAAACTTGTTGGTTTGATTGTCACCGTCGATTTTTACCGTTGAATCATACTTTCCGTTCAAACGACATTGACTGGAAGAAGGGTCAGCGAGTAAGAAATGATACCCCCCCTGACAATGTATAATGGAAGGGAGATTCTTCACGGTATATATGCTATAGGGATGGAGAAGATTACAGTGGACGGTGCAGAGAGTGCAAACAATGCGGTTGGGAAAAACACGGATTGGAAGAAACGGAGTATTTTTTGGGATCTACCGTATTGGGAAGATCTACTGATTAGACACAATCTGGATGTAATGCATATCGAGAAGAATTTCTTCGACAACATTTTCAATACGATTTTGAACGTTCTGAGAAAAACGAAGGACAATCTGAAGGCACGTTATGATAATACGAGAGATATGTCACCGTCCTGAGTCGGAACCTGTCAAAGTACATGTTGACGAGGGATGAAAAGAAAACATTATTTGAGTGGATCAAATCCATCAAATTCCCGGACGGATACGTTTCAAATTTGAGTCGGTGTATAGACAGTCAAAAGCATATCATGTTTGGGATGAAAAGCCACGACTGTCATATATTCATGCAACGATTGTTGCCGGTCGCGTTCAGACCGTTCCTAGAAAATAGACATTGGGAGCCGCTTGCACAGTTGAGTGTTTTTTTCAGGGACTTGACATGTACAGAGCTGACTGAAGCTACTGTCGCTTCAATGAGTTCAGAGATTGCTGTTATTATCTGTAAGTTGGAGCGAATGTTCCCACCAGGCTTTTTTGACTCCATGGAGCATCTTCCATACGAGGCATTCTTAGGGGGTCCGGTACATTACCGCTGGATGTACCCATTTGAAAGATAAGCACAGCTAATTTGTAATTTTCACGTATAAAGTACAGTGATATCGAATGTAAATGTTTTCTACACATTCTACCTACCCACAGGTACTTACGTCGGTTGAAAAAGACAGTCAGAAATAAAGCAAGAGTAGAAGGATCTATCTGTAGTGTGTACCTGACATAAGAGACTACCATATTTTGTTTATACTACTTTGACCAACACATTGCAGAGCAGTTTTGACTAGCGAGACGAAACATGGTCGAAAATTTACTTGAAGGTGTTGACATAAACGACTTGCCGATTTTTACGGAACCTGGTATGACAGTTGGAAGATCAGTGCATAGGTCGTTGACCCATTCTGAGTATCACTTAATGCAGACATACGTGTTATGCAACTGCGCAGAGATCGAGCCTTACATAGAATGAGTTCGTAACTTAATATTATTTCATCGCATAAACTATTACAAACTATTTGATAACTATTTTTGTAACATACATATTATTTCTAAACTTATACGTTCGAATGACACGAGTTGGTCTTACAGCTGCTGAGGAGGGGTCAATAATCGACAAAGAGTTTCATTCTTGGTTCAGTGCATACGTGAGTTAATTTTAAATTGTCAAAAAAATAGTGGCAATTTGTTGACAAAATTAATATCTTCCTAACATTATTGTATGTGAACAATGACAGGTTGACTCCCCTACATTACCGGTAGATGATCCTCACATTATTTCTTTAGCAAAGGGACCTAGACGAATTGCAAGGTCGTATACTGGATACGTCGGTAACGGTTATAGATTTCAAACGAAGGCGCATTTAGTTAATAGGGCAACAAACAACAGTGGTGTTTGCATAAAAGGTCATGTGTTCGGCACAAACGAAGACGATTACTTCGGAGTAATCGATGAGATTCTTGATATTCAATACGCAAGTCCGACGCTAAAACGCATTGTTCTGTCAACTGCACTTGGTTCGAGACAACCAGACGAGGCGAAGTACGTAAGCTTGATCATTTACAAATCGTTGAGGTAAACAAGTCTAAGCATATGCGCACCGCTGATAGGTTTGTCTTGGCTTCACAGGCGATTCAAGTTTATTACCTGAACTATCCGATTAATAGACGAGATCTGACAGATTGGTTAGTTGTTTGTAAAGTTAAACCACACCCGGTAGAAGAAAACTTGTCCAAGAAAGACGACGGTGCAGAGGGAGCTGTTGCTTTTCAAGAATGTGATGACCCGTCACTTTTAAAATAAATTAAATCAGAGAAAACAGTGGAAGTCTTTTATTTTAAGAAAATTTTACGTGGTTTTGTTTGAAAGTTGGCTAGCCAAAACCTGTTTACATCCTAATTTTTCAAATCTAATAAATCACCTGGACTTTAAGTCCCAAATCAGGAGTTAAAATATTTCATATCATAAAAACCACATCAAAACCTCTTATGAGCTAAATACAACATATAAATCATCAAAGTCTTTGAAATTCACAAAAATATTTACATAGACTTCCCAACAACGAGTCCATCTCGAGGTCAGCATCCCTCGATCACGCAGCACCATCTCCCCTTCCAAGGCCTCTAACCAGGGCATTACCTGAAATTTTTTAATATCATGAGCTAACAAACTAAGCCCAGTGAGAATAATAAGCATAAAAAGTAAAAATAGACCTCAAACTCGCATTTCGATTTGTGTCCATTTAATCTGACACAATTCACTCCTAAAGTTTTCCAAACTCTAGGTTATTTCATTCTAAACTTTCCAAGGGATGATATTGCTAACACTAGTAGTCAATCCTCATCCATTACTTTGTTATGACATAAATAAGAAAAGTAAATAACTTTGTATATAATATAACATCTCAATTCTCTTTCTCATTGATCATAAGCATAAATGCATGAGAGCATCTCGTAGGATTCGCATACGCCCTTATGCATGAAGAAGGGAATGTGGTCTATCCCATAGGATCCATCGTTCTCCCTCCTTTTCTCTCACTTTCTCTTTTCTTTCTGTGAAGGTAATGTGGTCTATCCCGTAGGATCCATCATTCTCCCATTCACATTTTTCTCATTCTCTCTTCTTTTTCTATGAAGGTAAGGTGGTCTATCCCGTAGGACCCATCATTCTCCCATTCATATCTTTCTCATTCTCACTTTTTTTTTCCATGATGCGAGATGTTATGATGCAATATGATATGTTTTGATGTCAATAAATAAAGTGCGAAATTAAAGTAGCCGATACACAAATAAAGTAAAAGGCATAAAGTAAAGGTATAAAGTAAAAGACAAAAAGTAAATGACATAAGGTAAAAGTAGGTAAGCATCTCGGACGAACGATATATCGATTGAACTCCGGTATCAATAATAAAAGTAGAATCATAAATCAAACGATTAACCTATACCTTCAAGGATTCTAAACTTCCAATAATATGAGGTTCTATTAACCGTTCTAAAATACAAGTTGGATCTTTTAACTTCCAATGATCCAATCTTAGTTTCGAATCGAATCTAACTTAGAATCTTCTAAGATTCAATACTTTCCTCGAGAACTCCTAAGTTCTCACTTAAAGGATTAACTTCTAATCCTAAGGGCACTAACTCACAACCCTCTAATCTTATATTCGAATTCTAATCTTAGTTTCAAACTCTACAAACCTTCACACTCATTCGATTTCTATAATTACTTTAAATCCTAAGTATTCTCACCTTTAATAAAAGATGACTTTGCTCCTAAGTCTGAAGGAGCGATCAAGCGAGTGGTTCGAAAACACCTACAATCGAATTATAACACATAATCAATAACTTTACCAACTATCGATCAAACATCAACTAAACATACAAAACGACAAAAAACCCAACAAATCCCCACATGAGGCCCACGGCCCTATCATCAAAATTGGGCTTCGGGTTTGATTTTCCGGCTTTTAGGCAATTTAAAAGTGTTTCGAGTTGGTTTTAAGAAAATTCGATATTCCCGATTTCAATGGGTATCGATAAATAGGGTTTTTTAACAATAAGCCCTTTTCCCGAATTGAATTTAAATAAACATCATTTCATTAAATTCTAACCCAAAATCAAACCCAAAAGGGTAAATTTCAAACAAGAAGGGTTTCGACTGAAACTCGATTTTAGAGTTAAGGGATTGTTTCCAAAAACACTTAAAACAACTCTCGTATTTACAAACACCGAGTTCTACAACACGAAATCGAAGGAAATCAAAGAAAACTCCATTAAAACACTATTTGGAGCTTAGGGTTTCAAGAGAAACTTACCGAGAACTCCGTATAACATGAGTGGCAAGTACGATGGTTAGGTGGAAAAGGATCGTAGGACCGATACCTTTCCAATGGACTCGGAATCAAGTCGATCGGGCAAGAAACGAACAAAATCGAATTTTCTCTCTTTCTTCTTTGAAGCTCACGGGTGGGAAGGGAAAAATATGAGGAGTTTTGGTCAATTTTGTGGTCAATGGTTCATTTAAAGAAGATGACCAAATAGTATTTAGATATTTTACAAATTTGGAAATGACGGTTACGTCCTTTTATGACTTTTGGCTTAAAAACGAATCCCGAACTTCTTAAACTATCCCAATAGTGATTAATAATTATTAATTGGCCCGTTAGTAATTATTAATACCATTAAAACGAAAATAAACTAAAAAGGTCAATTAAAAGATTAAAACCGAAATAAACTGCAAATTCTAATTTACCGATAAATAAATAAACTTTAATTACTTAAATTGAAATAAAATAAATAAAAGTTTTTTTTATCACAAAATAACGGGACGTTACAAAGAAGATGAGATGAGATATCGTGCAATCGACGATGGTCAGAATGCAAGTACTGTTCGTCCTTTGAACGATGGAACGATAACATTGCATGATGATGATACAAATGCTTCTACTTTTCAAGCACGTGACATTGATGCTGAATTTATTTGAGACGATGAATCCGATGAAGAAACAGAAGAAGAAGAAGAAGAAGAAGAAGAAGAAGAAGAAGAAGAAGAAGAAGACTTTATATGACAGACGTCTTTGAGACGATGAATCCGATGAAGAAATAGAAGAAGAAGAAGAAGAAACGACGACCGAAGAAACTGAGGATGATGAATGAGACATTTCGTAACTTTATTATTCACTCTGTATGTGTTTATTAAAACTATTTCTTTAATGAATGATATATATATATATTAATATTTGCGACCATGTGGTCGCAATTTAACACAAAAGGTGACCACATGGTAGTAATTTAGAAAGGAAAGGCGGCCAGTTAGTCGCATTTGTGGAAAAGTAGAATTATATTTTTCAAAAAAATATAAGTTAAATTACGATCTGGTCGCAAATCTGAGCGGTAAATTTAAATTTTCATGAAATTTATGGCGGTGAATATAAATATTACGACCTTCTGTCACAATGTTTGGCGGTGAATTTCATTATTGCGACTATATGGTCGCAATATTTGATGGGACGCGTGATATGATAGTTGTTCTAGATAATGGCAAAGTGGCGACCAGATGGTTGCTTTTTCAATAAATGCTACCAGGTGGTAGCAAATATATATAAAAAGGTGACCAGGTGGTCGTAATTTCCCCAGGACGCGCGACCTTTCGTTTGTGGTCATGATTACATATTTGGGACCATTTGGTCGCAAAATCTGATTTAAATTCTGATCAGTTTCCTTCCCTCGTTTCTTTTTCCTTTTCTTTCTCTTTTTCTTTCTCTTTTTTCTTACTTTTCTCTCTTTCCCCTGTTCCGTTCCCCGTTATTTTTTCCCCGTTCCCATTCCCCGTTCCTACTCTAAACCTAAAAACCCTAAACCTCCAATCCCGGTTTCTATTACGAGATTAGTTTTTGTATAGGTTTTAAGTTTTAAGTTAGTTTTAGTTTTAGTTTACTTTAAATTTAGTTTACTTAGTTTTAATTAATTAGTTTAGTTTAATTTTGTTAATTTCATTAATTGTAGTTTAATGAATTTAATTCAGTGTAATTAATTACTTAGTTTACTTTAGTTTAATTCATCTAATTTTAGTTTACTTTAATTAATTAATTAGTTTAGTTTAATGTTGTTAATTTCATTAATTTTAGTTTAATTAATGTAATTTAGTTTAATTAAGTATTTAGTTTACTTAAGGTTAATTAATCTAATTTCATTTACTTTAATTAATTAATAAATTTTAGTTCAATTAATCTATTTTTAATTTAGTTTAATTTAATTAATTAGTTTAGTTAAGTTTAGTTTTTATTAATTAATGTTAGTTAAATTTAATTAATTTTAGTTTAATTTAATCTAATAGTTGAAATCTTCATTACTTAGTTTACTTTAATTAATTACTTAGTTCACTTAAGCTAATTTTAGATTACTTTAATTTAATTAATTAGTTTAGTTTATATTAATTAATGTTAGTTTAATTTAATTAATTTTAGTTCAATTAATCTAATTTAGTTTAATTCTTCATTACTTAATTTACTTTAATTTAATTAATTTTAGTTTAATTCTTCACTACTTAGTTTACTTTAATTACTTCATTTTAGTTCATTTAATCTAATTTTAATTTACTTTAATTCAAATAAATTAATTAGTTTATTTTAAATTAGTTAATTAATTTATGTTAGTTTAATTTACATTATTTAATCAATTTAATTTAGATTATTTCATTAATTAATTAATTTAATTTAATTCAATATTTTAATTACGTAATTAGTATTATATTAGTTTAGTTTAGTTGTAGGATTATGACGGGCAGACGACGTCTTCCTCAGTCAGATGAGCCTGACAACGCGATTGACGAGGCAACTCCGCATCTTCCTACTGCTGCTGCCCCTGATGCGGACCTGACTACAGAGGAGTTGGACATCATCCTCTTCGGTTACGAGTCGGGACTTGCTACCACGCTTGATGATGCAGTCCCTGAGACCCAGCCTGCGACACCACGATTGTCGTAGGACTCCCAGGCCATGACTCCCGGGGGAGCATCATGGTCTGCATCAGGGTCGGATCCAGCGAGACCCTCCACTTCAGCCACGCTGCCTCCTCGGGCAGCAAACTCTACCCTTCGGATTGAAGGGGATACGTAAGTAATTTTCTTTATTGTTTTAATTACTTAATTTTTAAATCTTTAAACATTTTGATACGAAAACCCTTTCGAAATGCTTTAAGAACCCTTAAACTTAACTAAGGACCCAAAAAGATCACAACCAAAGAACCCACATATGCCATTTGAAACAACCCAAGGAAAAAGGCTAGAAAATGATTATCCTTATGATCAATGATCTAATGACAAGAATTGAATTTCTTGCTCTAGATTTGAATAAATCCACCAATTTACAATGATCAATCCTAAAGGCTTGATTCTACAGCCACCCTAAACACAAGGAATGACAAAATTGAAATGATAAGCTCGGCTCACAACAATATCAAAGAAAAGCTCTCAAAGAGTTTTTGTATTTTTATCTCATGAATAATCTTAATCTGATTATTACAATGGAAAGAAAGACATTATATAGCCTTCAAAAGACCAACAAAAATGAAATATACAAGCCATTATAGTCGTAGACATGTAACTTACAAAAATAATGACAATTGATAATGAAAATAAAAGTGTAACCTACATGGCTTTCCAAAAGTTGTAACCTACCATATTTTGTAACTTATCATCACTCTAAATGCTAGAATAATTAATACACCAAGGTTCTCTTTAAGTAAGTGTCTTGCAATTATGATGAAAGTTGAGTTGCATTGAAAGAGCTTGAATTCCATTAAATGAGCTTCAGTTGCATTAAATGAACTTGAGTTTGAACTTCATTTGCATTTAATGAACTAGGCTTGATCTTGACTTCCATTTATTGATGTAATCTTGAACTTTGATGTTGCATTTATTGAACTTAGCTTGTAGCTTGAGCTTGTCATAAACTTGGAAAGTAATGAATGATATTCCGGAAATGATCAACATTAAGTCTCCTTGATTCATATCATTCCCTCCTTCTTGAAAAGGATTCGTCCTCGAATCCAAATCTTCATGCCATACAACAAAAGATCCAAAATCAGAAACTTTAAATATTGAATTCGAAAAATACTCACCTTGTAACGCAATGGTGTGGACTTTTGCATAGATTATTCCAAGTTCTTGATATGGTCCATCACCCCGTGGATGCAATTTAGTTCTTTTTTGAAGTCGTTTCTTCAGGAAATGCATCCAAATCCATTCTCTTGGATGAAATTTGAGAGGTTTCCTTCTCATTTTCGTTTTAGAGGTAAATCTGAAACTTTTTTCCTCGAATATTTTCTTCACATCCATAAGCATTAATTTGATGAAAACATTCTTAAAATGGGCTGAATCACTCACAAAGACATTAGATCTCAAAGGCAGCAACTCAATGGGAGTAATAGCATAAAGACCATAAATAAGTTTATTTGAAAAACAAACATTTTATGATGTATTCTCTTATTACATGTATTCTCCACAAAAGGCCAATAAGTCTCCCAAGTTTCCACTTTAGAGTTAGTTTCCCTAAACTTGCCTCCTAAGATCACATTTATCAACTTTTGAGTTTCCCATTCTAGCAAAACAGATTGGTATACATTGTAACTTCTCAAAGCAAAATCAACTACATAAGAAGAATATGCATTCCTTAATGAGTTCAACTTTTCAACATACTCAAAAATTGTAATTTTAAGATGCTCATTAACAAGAACTTTCACATGCTCAAAAGTAGAAAGTATATTACTTACAAAAGTCTCTTTAGATTCGATATACTTTCTTGCATGGATGTATTTCCCTTCCGAACACCTCAAGCTCTTATTCGGCCATAAGTAATGCTTCCAAACCTGAAAAAGATATTCAAACACACTAGAAAAATAATGGTTAAGGTTAGTTGCCAAAAAGTCTACATTGCACATAAGCACAATTTTAGGCTTTTGACTAAGAAAAACTTTCCTCACCTCAATCATTCTTACATGAAAGCTCTCTAATTTGTCTTCTCTTTCTCTTTCCTCTAAGTATTCACACTTTTCTTTTTCACTCTTCTCTTTTATCTCTTTCACTTCTTTTTCTCGAAACTCTCTTGTCACACATTCCTCTTTTATATCACTTTCATTTTTACAACTCAAAGCTCTCTTTTCTCTCTCACTCATTTCTTCACTCAATTCCTTTTCTTTCAATTATTTTTCTTTTAACTCAAACTCAACCCTCCTTTGTTCAAGCTTACATTGGTCAATGAAAACCTCTTTTGAAGACAAAGGTACAAAAGTAGTCTTCCTTCCATCTTTGGTAAAAGTATACCGATTAAGGTAGCCATCAAAGGAAACTCTCTTATCATACTGCCATGGTCTCCCTAAAAGTATATCACCGGCATGCATTGGCACTACATCACAAACTACCTCATCCTTATACTTCCCAAGGCTAAAAGAAATGATAGCTTGCTTATGCACCTTCACCTCACCACTATTGTTTAACCATTGTAACTTGTAAGGTTTGGGATGTGGTTTAGTAGGCAAAATGAGTCACTTCACCAGAATTAAGCTCACAATATTTGTACAACTTCCTCCATCAATCACAACACTGCATGGAGTCTCATTTACCAAACACCTAGTATAGAACAAGTTGTGTCTTTGGTCTCCTTCAAAATTATCCTTTATTTCAGAATTTAGAACTCTCCTACACAAAAGTGCTTGTTGAGTTCCTTCCCCCCAACTACCATCACTCGCCTCGGGTTCCTCAATATTCTCCTCTATAGTATCACTCTCTTCGGCTTCCTCAAGAACTTCCTCAATGTCACTTTCTTCACAATCAGTGACTACTTCTTCAACAACATTACTTTCTAATTCATCTTCAATTATCTCCTTCATTTGCTGATTACTAGCTATCTCTAATCTAACCATGCGCTCATTAAGCCCCTCTACAATTTTAGTAAGTCTAGCAAAAGCTCTTGTTTGTGCCTCTCTCCACCTAGCTTCACTAATGTCACCCTGATTATTTCCCCCTTGTGACATGTTTCTGGACCTCACAACACTCCCTCACAATATATCACTCAAGGAACTCTCGTGTTTAATCACTCAAGGTAGGCCAAAATGTCAATTTAGGCTCGTGGATAAGCTATGGTCAAAATGAAGCAACTTGTGTTTAAAGTACTAAAACTCAAGCAATTAGTATTAAACAATCTAAAATAATGAAAAGAAACAAAAATAAAACAAGAAAAACAGATTGGATAGGCAAAAATCAGATTGGAAAAGCAAAACAAATTTTTGAAAGCAAAGAACTAAAAAAAATGGCAGTTACAAATTTCAAAATTCGTGGAGTTCGAGAATGAATTTTCAATTGGCAGTCTATATGTAGCTTATTAAGATGAGGCAAAATTCAAAAATTCGTTCAGAATTGAAAACACTAACTCACAGAATTGAAGTTCCCGGAAAATAGGATAAACCTACGCACAGAAATGATATTCCAGATTTGAACTGTTTTCGTTATGATTTTAATAAAGCTCCCTTCTGAACTTTGAAACCAAACAGAAAGATAAAACTTTTCTATTCAGACAACAAAGACAACTTCAGACGTTAGATTAGAGTTTGAATGGCAAACAATAGCATTAAATGTGGCAGTTACAAAACGGGATAGTTTTGGAAAATGTAACTTATAGCCGTTTCTGAGACTTTAAATCAATGTGTAACTGATATATTTCAATGGTAAATGTTATAGAAACACAATTATATCAGATATACACGAAATTGTATGAATCAAACTCAGAAAATTGAAGAATTTTCAAGAAGAACACAAGATGTACAGATTAGTGCTCTCGTATGCAATTGCTCTCCTCTTTCTTTCTTTCTTTGTTTTTTTTTTATTTTCAAGATCAAATCTTGATCTTTAAGATGTATATGAAATCAGAATAAAATGATGAAGAAAAATGGTTGAAAAGGCATAAATGAATTCGATGGACAGAATATGTAGAATTAAAAAACAAGTGCATAAAACTAAGATACAATCAATTCTAGAGATCAGCCACTAAGATGCAACCTAAGCTCTGATACCAAATGATAGGAAAACCCTTTCGAAATGCTTTAAGAAACCTTAAACTTAACTAAGGACCCAAAACGATCACAACCAAAGAACCCACATATGCCATTTGAAATAACCCAAGGAAAAAGGCTAGAAAATGATTATCCTTATGATCAATGATCTTGAATTTCTTGCTCTAGATTCGAATCAATCCACCAATTTAGCATGATCAATCCTAAAGGCTTGATTCTACAGCCACCCTAAACACAAGGAATGATAAAATTGAAATGGTAAGCTCGGCTCACAACAATTTCAAAGAAAAGCTCTCAAAGAGTTTTTGTATTTTTATCTCATGAATATTCTTAATCTGATTATTACAATGGAAAGAAAGACATTATATAGCCTTCAAAAGACCATCAAAAACGAAATATACAAGCCATTAAAGTCGTAGACATGTAACTTACAAAATAATGATAATTGATAATGAAAATAAAAGTGTAACCTACATGGCTTTCCAAAAGTTGTAACCTACCATATTTTGTAACTTCTCATCACTCTAAATGCTAGAATAATTAATACACCAAGGTTCTCTTTAAGTAAGTGTCTTGCAATTATGATGAAAGTTGAGTTGCATTGAAAAAGCTTGAATTCCATTAAATGAGCTTCGGTTGCATTAAATGAACTTGAGTTTGAACTTCACTTGCATTTAATGAACTAGGCTTGATCTTGACTTCCATTTATTGATGTAATCTTGAACTTTGATGTTGCATTTATTGAACTTAGCTTGTAGCTTGAGCTTGTCATAAACTTGGAAAGTAATGAATGCAATTCCGAAGATAGATTTGAGATCTGGCTATCATCAGTTGAGGATTCAGTATGAGGATATTCCCAAGACTGCATTCAGGACGCGTTATGGACATTATGAGTTTGCAGTTATTTCCTTTGGCTTGACCAGCGCGCCTACAGCTTTTATGGATCTTATACATACGGTGTTTAGAAGGTTCATCGACTTGTTTGTGATTGTATTCATTGATGATATCTTGGTTTATTCCAAGACAGAGGAGTTGCAGGCTATGCACCTTCGGGAAGTATTGACGGTACTACGAGATCAGAGATTGTATGCCAAGTTCTCCAAGTGAGAGTTTTGGCTGAGAAAAGTGGCATTTTTCGGCCATATAGTATCGAGTAGAGGAGTATCTGTTTATCTCTTTAAGATTGAGGCAGTTAGTAACTGGCCTAGACCGACTAGTGTCGCTGATATTCACAGTTTTATGGGACTTGCAGGCTATTATAGAAAGTTTGTGAAAATTTCTCTAAATTGCTCCAGCCTTGACACTTTTGACTTGGAAGGGAGTTGTTTTGTATGGTCTGAGGATTGTGAAACGAGCTTTGAAGAGCTGAAGATGAGGTTTGTGACAGCACATGTTCTAGTGTCACCTAATAGAACCGGTGGTCTGAGTGTGTACACAAATGTTTTCCCACATAGGTTTGGGATGTGAGTGGATGCAACACTGGAAAGTTATTACTTATGCTTCCTGTCAGTTGAAAGAGCATGAGAAGAAGTATCCGACTCATGATTTAGATTTGGCTGCTGTTGTTCATGCATTGAAGATTTGGAGACGTTATTTGTATGGTGAGAAGATCCTGATATTTACTGACCATATGAGTCTCAAGTATTTCTTTGCTCAGAAGGAATTGAATATGAGACAGCGGAGATGGTTAGAGCTCGTTAAGGATTATGACTGTGACATTCAGTATCATCCTGGAAAAGCCAATGTAGTGGCTGGCGGGCTCAATAGGAAGTCTTCTCATTCATCAGCTTTGTCGGCCATACCTTTGAGATTGAGGTGGGATATGGAACGAGCTGAGATAGCATTTCTTACTGCTGAGGTCATTGTGAGTCTGGCCTGTTTAACAGTGGGACCTACTTTGCGCAGAGGATGACTGATGCACAGAGGGGTGAGGTTCATTTGTAGGCCAGTTTTAGAGAGGCTGAGTCAGACTTTCCTAGCCATTTTACCTTTTCTACAAATAGAGCTCTGATGTATCGTAAAAGGCTATGTGTGCCTTTAGGATCGACTTTTCGAAAGGAACCATTGGAGGAAGCTCACAGTTCTATCTTCTCTATTCATCCAGGTAGTATGAAGATGTACAGGGACAGAGAGAGCACTATTGGTGACCTGGAATGAAGCTTGAGATTGCGGACTTTGTTAGTAGATGCTTGACTTGTTAACAAGTCAAGGCTTTGAGGAAGAGTCCAACGGGTTTTCTTAACCCTCTGAGTGTGCCAGAATAGAAATGGGAGGAGATGTCCTTGGACTTTATCAGCGATTTGCCGAAGACGGCAAAGAATTTTGATATTATTTGGATGATTGTAGACCATGTGATTAAAAACCGCACACTTTACTCTTGGAAGGATCATCTATCCAGTTAAGACTAAGGTACAGTTGTACCTAAGAAAGATTGATAGATTGTGGTTAGCCGGTGAATATTTTATCAGATCGAGACACTCGCTTTGTCTCGGAGTTTTAGCACTGTTTAGGCACTTTGTGGTAGAAAGTGTCGTTCTTCCGCTCATTTGGATGAGATTGGAGAAAAGAGACTTTTAGTACTCAAGTTGTAACAAATGACTTGAAGTGAATTTTTTTTATTTCTTTATTTATTTCAATTTAAGTATTCAGGTTAATTATTATTTTTGTAATTTCGATTTTAGTAGTTAATTTTGCTCGAAATTCTTTTTAATCGTTTTAATACTTTTAAATTCGCTTCGGTGACATTAATAATTATTAATAGGCCAATTAATAATTATTAATCACCTTTAGATTAATTTAAGAGATTCGGGTTTCGATTTAGGAGTCAAAAGTCATAAAAGGACGCAACCGTCATTTCCAATATCTTAAAAATATCCAAACACTATTCATTTGTCTTTAAAATCACAAGTTTGACAAAACTTGACCATTTCTTCTCCATTTTTCTTCTCTTGGCTGAGAATTCAAGGGATCTTGGGGGGAGATTTGGGTTTTGCTCGATTCTCGACGGATCAACTCAATTTTGGTTGCATCGGAAAGCCTTCGGTCCAAGGATTCTTTTCCACCTAGCAATCGTGCTTTTCTCCCGTGATCCACGAAGTTCTCTGTAAGTTTATTTTCAAACCCTAAGCTCCAAATAGTGTTTTAATGGAGTTTTCTCTTTGATTCTTTGATTTCTCGTCGGGAAACTCGGTGTTTGTAAATACGGGAGTTGTTTTAAGAGTTTTTGAAAACTTTCCCTTAACCCTAAAACCGAGTTTCAGTCGAAACCCTTCCCGTTTGAAATTTACCTTTTGGGGTTTGAATATGAGTTATAAATTATTGAAATAATGTTTATTGTAATTCAATTCGGGAAATTACATATTGTTCAAAAACCCTAATTATCGATACCCATTGAAATCGGGAATATCGAAATTGCTTGAAACCAACTCGAAACACATCTAAATTGCCTAAAAGCCGGAAAACCAAATATGAGACCCACTTTTCATGGGGGGGGGCGAGAGCCTCATGTGGGGTTTGTTGAGTTTTTCGTCGTTTCGTACGTGTAGATGTTGTTTGACCGTTATTTTGTTAATTATTGATTGTAAGATATAATTCTAATTGTAGGTGGTTTGAACTTTGCTTGATCGCTCTATCGGAGGTTGGGAGCGAAATCATCTTTTACTAAGGTGAGAATAGTTAGGATTTAAAGTAATTTTAGAAAGCGAATAAGTATAATGATTTGTAGAATTGGAAACTAAGACTAGGATTCGAATCTAAGAATAGAGGAAAGTGAGTTAGTGCCCTTAGGATTAGGAGTTAATCCTTTAAGTGAGAACTTAGGAGTTCTCGAGGAAAACATTGAACCTTAGAAAGTTCTAAGTTAGATTTGTTTTGAAACTTATGATGGATCATTGGAAGTTAAAAGATCCAAACTTTTAGATAGAACGGTTAAGGAACTTGAATGTACAACCTTGGATCTTATTTGGAAGTTTAGAATCCTTGGGAGATAAAGATCATATTTTAGTATTTATCGGTTGTACGATTTACTTATCGTTCTTCCGGAATTTCCTATCTACTTTACTTTATGTCTTTTACTTTATGCCCTTTACTTTATGTTTGTTTTGGTTACTTTAATATTCATACTTTACTTTTATTTACTTTTACAAGCATAACCATAACTTGCACCATAACATCTCGCATCTTTGAAAGAAAGTGAAAAAGAAAAAGAAAAGAAGGGGAGAATGTTGGACCCTACGGGGAATGTCCGCATCACCTTTAGAAAAAGAAAAGAAAGTGAGAAAGATAACGAAAGGTTAATGGTGGATGCTACGGGAAATGTCCACGTTACCTTCATGCATAAGGTTGAATGGTGGATGTTACAGGAAATGTCCACGTTACCTTCATGCATAAGGTTGAATGGTGGATGCTACGGGAAATGTCCACGTTACCTTCATTTCATGCATAAAGGGAGAATGTGAATCCTACGGGATGTTCTCATTACCTTCATGCATATGATCGATGGAATAGAGAATCGAGATGTTATATTTATGCAAAGTTTATTTATTTTTCTTATTTATGTCGTAACAAGTTAATGGATGAGGAATTGACCATGAGTGTTAGTAATATCATCCTTTGGAGATTATAGAATGAAATTACCTAGAGTTTGAAGAACTTTAGGATTGATTGTGTCAGATTGATTGGACATAAATCGGAATACAAGTTTGAGGTCTAACTTTACTTTTCATTCTTATTATTCTCACTGGGCTTAAGTTGTTAGCTCATTATACATAAAAATTTCAAATAATGCCTTGGCTAGAGGTCGTGGGAGAGGAGATGGTGCTGCGTGATCGAGGGATGTTGACCTCGAGAAGGACTAGGTTGATTTAAAGTCCATGGACTATGTTTTTATGAATTTTATACATATTTTGGGTTTGTACATTTGTAAATGGCTCTTAAGAGCTTTGCGTTTTACTTTTATGATGAAAATCTCTTTTGAACTCCTGGATAGGAACTTAATGTTCCTTGTGTTTTTAGATTTCCGAATTTAAGATGTAAACAGGTTTTGGCTAGCCAATTTTCAAACATAACCACGCCAATTTTCTTAAAATATAAAGACTTCCGCTGTGTTTTCTAATTTAAATTATTTAAAAGTGTCGGGTCATCATAGTTGGTATCAGAGCCTTAGGGTTCTGTAGACTACATGCGATGCATGTTTGTTTTCATGTTTTGTTTTAAGTCCATTCTCAAGTCATCATCTGAGATCAACAGCACCAGGTATGCCTATTACTTCTATTCTCATGCTTTATTTCTTTGATATTGAAAGAGTTATGAGAATATTGTTAGAAGTTAATAATGTTTGTGATATTTCACATCCTTGTAAAACCACTATGTGGTTATGTTTATTTGACCCATTTTGAGATTTGGGTAAGGGTGTCGAGAAAGTGAATGACCCCATGCAGATTGGAGGTTATACACCTCGTTAAGTGTATTGACATAATGTCAAAGTAAAGGAGACGAGATACTCCGAGAGATCAATCGTTTGGTCCTTAAAGTTGATTAAAGTGTTATTGTCACACAATTGCTAAGTAGTGGTCTTAGTAGATGTGTGGACATTTATGCGTAAAAATGGGATGTGTTTGTTTGGAGCCCGGTATTAAGAGATGAAACACCTGTTTGAGGTGAGGATTGTTGAAAAGAAATCGGTATGGCTCGAGTCCAGTAACCTAGATTCAACTCAAGGGACAAGTTCCTGGTTTAAGTTGAGAAAGTTGAATTATGGTAAGTGGTAAATCCTTATGGTAGCATTGTGCTAAAAGGAAAGTGTGTTAACACTCAAAAGAGGAAGTAAGGACTTTACATGATAAGTCTCAATGAGGACCATTAACGACAATGTTAATTGGTGAATGGTCTAGTTTGGTTGCTTTTACACTATAGTGTATCAATCTGAATTGGAAATACTCGAGGTAGAGTAATAATGATCCATATTAAGTAAATTGTCAAAATTGACTAACACTAAGTTGAGTGTTGGTTTTGATGGAAATATAGGAGTAAGTTGATGGACCGTGGTATTGATAACTTCCATAAGACAATGAGATGGTTTGGTAAACATCAATTCACATTGTGTTTGACCATCTAATTGGACGGAGAATTTAATAAACTTGTAGGTCGTAGTTTGGACTTACTGAGTCTTTTCATGATAGACTCTAAAGTGAATCCTATGTTGGAAGGATAGAATGTTAATAGACTAAGGTGTTTGATAGACACTAGTTTTGCTTTGTAAGGAAGAAAATGATCTCTGAAGTCGAGTTCATTCAAGATTTGAATAAGGAAGCTTAGGAGTCGTCCTTATCTTGAATTTTACATCTTATAAAAGGAAAAGAAAATTAACTACTACAGACAGATTTCCTCTCAGGGGAAGAAGACAGAAGATGACGATGCCAGTCAAGGGATATCGCAGAAGCAGCAACAACATCAATAGCAACAGCAGCAGCAGCAGCAACAACAAGTTCGAGGTGGAGCTCAACATGGACAGCCAAAAGTACAAGAATAGGATCATCTTTACTAAAATAGTTGTGCCAGTTTCCATCAGGGAGATGCACACTTCCATCAAGATGCTATGTTGTGATCAAACTTGGAATCACGCCACTTTTATAGGGCATATACGATACAACCATCACAACATAGTAGCAAAGTCAGGATTATGAAGTAAAGCTACCAGTATGGTAGTGATTTATACTTTATTATTTTCAGGCCGTTTGGCTTTTATTCTCTTTAATTCTGGAGCTAGCCACACTTTTATTTTATCTTGTTATGATGAGTTGGCAGCTTCTGAGTCGAGACTGTTGAGTTTCGAGATTTATACTTTTACCCCAGTAGGGAAGTTTATTATGGTAATAGTGCGTATGGCACTTATGACATAGGTATTATGAGTAAATGTTTCCATCTTACTTTGATTGTTATGCATATGTCTGTTTTTGATGTGATTTTGGGTATGGATTGGCTATCAACTAATCGTGCCATCATTGATTGTACTGAGAAAGTTGTTGGTTTAATGAGTCCATGTGGGATTAGTTTATGTTTTCGTGGGTTTAATGATTGAATAACACCCACTTTGATATCTATGATAAAAGCTAGAACGCTTCTAAGTGATGGAGCCTTAGGCTATATAGCTTGAGTTCTGTGCTCATAGTGAGGGATTTCGTTGATATTTTCCCTGATGAGTTACCCTGTTTGCCACCGGTAAGACAGTTTGATTTTCAGATTGAGGTTGCTCCTGAGACAGCTCCATTGTCCAAAGCACCTTATTGTATGGCACTGGCTGAGTTGAAAGAACTCCAGAGCCAGTTACAGGGACTTTTAGACTTGGGGTTTATACGCCCGAGTGTTTCACCGTGGGGAGCTCGGTGATGTTTGTGAAGAAGAAGGATGGTTCTATGCGTTTATGCATCGATTATAGAGAGTTGAACCGTGTTACGGTGAAAAAAAAGTATCCTTTGCCCATGATAGAATACTTGTTTAATCAGTTGAGGGGAGCCACTATCTTTTCAAAGACAAATTTGAGATCTGGCTATCATCAGTTGAGGATTCGAGATGAGGATATTCCCAAGACAGCATTCAGGACGCGTTATGGACATTATGAGTTTGTAGTTATGTCCGTTGGCTTGACCAGCGCGCCTACAGCTTTTATGGACCTTATTCACACGGTGTTTAGAAGGTTCATCTAGTTGTTTGTGATTGTATTCATTGATGATATCTTGGTTTATTCCAAGACAGAGGAGTTGCAGGCTATGCGCCTTCAGGAAGTATTGACGGTACTACGAGATCAGAGATTGTCTGCCAAGTTCTCCAAGTGTGAGTTTTGGCTGAGGGAAATGGCATATTTAGGCAATGTAGTATCGAGTAGAGGAGTATCTGTTGATCCCTCTAAGATTGAGGCAGTTAGTAACTGGCCTAGACCGACAAGTGTGGCTGATATTCACAATTTTATGGGACTTGCAGGCTATTATAGACAGTTTGTGCAAAATTTCTCCTAATTGCTTCAGCCTTGACACGTTTGACTCAGAAGGGAGTTGTTTTGTATGGTCTGAGGATTGTGAAACGAGCTTTGAAGAGCTGAAGAGGAGGTTTGTGACAGCACATGTTCTAGTGTCGCCTGATAGAACCGGTGGTCTGAGTGTGTACACAAATGTTTTCCCACAGAGGTTTGGGATGTGAGTAGATGAAACACGGGAAAGTTATAGCTTATGCTTCTCGTCAGTTGAAAAAGCATGAGAAGAAGTATCCAACTCATGATTTAGATTTGGCAGCTGTTGTTCATGCATTGAAGATTTTGAAACGTTATTTGTATGGTGAGAATATCCTGATATTTACTGACCATATAAGTCTCAAGTATTTCTTCACTCAGAAGGAATTGAATATGAGACAGCGGAGATGGTTAGAGCTCGTTAAGGATTATGACTGTGACATTCAGTATCATCTTGGGAAAGCTAATGTAGTGGCTGACGGGCTCAGTAGGAAGTCTTCTCATTCATCAGCTTTGTCGGCCATACCTTTGAGATTGAGGTGGGATATGGAACCAGCTGAGATATCATTTCTTATTGCCGAGGTCACTGTGAGTCTGGCTAGTTTAACAATGGGACCTACTTTGACGCAGAGGATGATTGATGCACAGAGGGGTGAGGTTCATTTGCAGGCCAGTTTTAGAGAGGCTGAGTCAGACTTTCCTAGCCATTTTACCTTCTCTACATATAGATCTCTGATGTATCGTAAAAGGCTATGTGTGCCTTTAGGATCGACTTTTAGAAAGGAACCGTTGGAGGAAGCTCACAGTTCTATCTTCTCTATTCATCCAGGTAGTACGAAGATGTACAGGGACCGAGAGAGCACTATTGGTGGCCTGGAATGAAGCTTGAGATTGCGGACTTTGTCAGACTTTCCTAGCCATTCTTCGTGTTTTTCTTCGTTTTATGCGTTTAGATGTCGTTTGCTCGACTTTCGGTTAATTAATGATTGTTAGGTGTAATTGATTTGTAGGATTGTGATTGATCGCGTGGTTTTGATCTCGGCATCTTGGAAGCTTTGATTTCTCAATATAAGGTGAGTTTAAAATGGAAGTTAGTAATTTTATTAATTATATTTCATTACGATATTGTTTATCGAGGCTAAGAGGGGAACTAACTTCCGGAAGTTAATGTTTGGTTGGTGACGTTAGACTCGGAAGTGAGTGGAGTGACTTTGGAGTTCTTATGAATTTGGAAGTAATAGATAGGATTTGAGTGGCTTGGAAGTATCACTTGAAAGTTATTTAGTGTAACTTTAGGTAGTTTATGTTCTTTAGTAGTTTAGTAGAATTCTATCTAACTTACTAGGGAACACGATGATTGTGTTATGGTAATACTGTACGGGCTTAGTATGTGATATTGATCCATATGGTATACCTGATACTATGATTGTGATATGGTAATACCGTACGGGTTTAGTATGTGATATTGATCCATATGGTATACCTGATACGATGATTGTGACATGGTAATACTATACGAGCTTTAGTATGTGATATTTATCCATATGGTATACCCGATACGATGATTGTGATATAGTAATACCGTACGAGCTTAGTATGTGATATTGATCCATATGGTATACCCGATACGATGACTGTGATATGGTAATACTGTACGGGCTTAGTATGTGATATTGATCCATATGGTAAACCCGATACGATGATACTAGTTTGGTAATAAGGAATGTTAATGTTACAGTTACATATACTCATTGGAATGGATAGAAAGACTTAGTAGTAACCAGTATTGTTACTTTAAGTCTTAATATCGTTACTTTACAAGAAGCATATTATGTATGTTTATTCTGTGTGGAATTTGGAATGTGGAATGGGTAGTAAAAGTGAAATATAGGCCTTTGGACACAATTTCTGGTATGGAACTTGGTTCATAGGATTATTTGCTTTCATTTTACTCTCACTAGCATTTTTATGCTAATGTTGCTACAATTACAATTTTTTAGGTAAGAATCGTGGTAAAGGACAGGTAGAGGAGGTGGCGCAGCGTGACTTATCGAGAGGATGAATGGACAGGAACACGACTGGTTTTGGGTGTAGCATTCTTGAATGCTTACAAACATTTCATTACATTTTTCATAAGTTTCATTTTGAGCTTGATGGAGTATTTGTATAATTTGTATATGTTTTTGGACTTTAAAACTTTCTTTAGGAGTTTCATTATAGTATGGAATGCGCATTACAGGTTTATTGCTTTTTTTGAAAAATTGGGTTGTAATAAGGTTTTGGATAATCCAATTTTTAAACGAACCCATGCAGTTTTTCTGTAAAATCAAGTCTTCCATTGTGCATTTGAAATCAAAAGGATTTTACGAGTTTTGGGTCGTTACAAAACATTAATACATAGCAAACAAACAACTTGTAGTCCAAAAAAAAGTGTAAAAATGACCAAAAACAGTAGCCACACTTTCAAAATGATAAAAAAACAGCTTCTCATTCACAAAACCACCACAAAAAGTACTACTTTATATAAATAATATGGAATATCAAAAACCTGTAACAATAACATGGCATTGTTAATGTTTCATAAGATGCGATATAAGAGTTTGTAATTTCTTTTGTAGCCTTCTTTTTCCAACCGCCAAAATGAAACTGGAGTCAAGAAAAAAGTACACTTTTTTTCCAAGATGTTCCATTTTCACTAGCTTTATCATCTAAACCAAATTAAAAAAAAAAAAGTGGTACAAAAATGGAGATTAAACATATACTCCACAAGGAAAAGGGCGTATAATTAAACGGACTTTTTCTATAACTCATCTTCATGATATGAGTCGATTCATAGCTCCCCCGACCCCATAAGGGAGAAGCATCTACCTAGATTAAAACAAGATCAGACAATGACAACCTTATGTAAACTATCAGTGTGAGCCTACTTCATGCCATGCCGATGAAGAAAAGAAATTAGAGACAAACTCGATGCTTCCATTAGTGGTTTAATCTTCACAATCACTCGGCTAACATCATACAAAATAGACACGGGGGATAAAACTCTAGATTCCCAAGTTTAGCTTCTCTGTTTACCTACATCCCTTGATTTTATTTATGATGAAACTAATGTTCTGTCAGCTGATTTACACATCTCTGTGACAATATTTATGTACTCTCTGGTGTGGAATAAAAATTAGCCTGAGCTGTGTCGATATTTTTTGGAAAAATAACACTTAATCAATCTGCGTTTTGAAGCTCTTTAGTTGGAAAAATAACACTTAATCAATTTTATCTTAATAGTTAGAAATCTTTACATGACTCTCTTTATTTTACTGTATTGTATATGTTCTGCTCTAAAAAGTTACAAAAAAACATTTTTTCATGGTAGTCCTTGATAAAAACAGAGTTTCTTTTTTTAATAAAAAGAAATTGATCTTGGATTATCAATGACAGAACTTAGAAGAAAATAAAAAATCAAGTATTCATATAAAAAAAAAATTCATCTTTAGTAATAAATCTCAATGTTACAATATAAAATTTCAACACTCAATTCAAAACAATCACAATCATAATAAAATTAAAATCATAGAAATCAACCCCCCCCCCCCAAAAAAAACAAGAATTAAGAACATTAGTAAAATAAAAATGTGGGTAGTACCTCAAAAGAGAAATCAAAATAGCAAGAAAAAGTCTCGAACTATTTCTCTTTAAGAGAGCTTTTGTTAGGAGTGGAGAGTTACTTGCTGCCTTTCTTTCAATTGATCCTACGAGAATTAGTTGGGATTTCCAATGACGATGAGAACTTCAGAAACAAGAGGGAACTGAAATTGAAGAAGATTGAGGATGAATTTTTAGGACAAAATTCAATTGTTTAACTAAAAATAAGAAGAAATTAAGAAAAACACACCAAGAAAACATGATTCTATGGAGTTTGTTTCTTCAAACGGCCGATTGAGCAGAGTAGAAAAGCTTAGGGTTCTTTGATTGCGAGAGATGAATAGGCGCAAGCTTTTGATTTCTGTTTTGTTTTTTTGTTTTAGTCGATAGCGTCATTATTTTGGAACGAAAAAATTGAGAGGGCTACGCACGGTAAATTTTAATTATTAATAATAGCGTGACATTTAAAACTTTATAATTAAACGCTATAAAAGACCATATTTTTTGTAGTGATTGTAAATCTCAACACCAAGATCCATTTACACCTTTATACATCATCTACAATTCATTAGAATTTGTAACAAACACAAAAAAGAATATAAAAAATGTCATCTTCATGTGTCCACTCTTGTTAGGCCTCTCTTCATATGTTTTTTCTTCCCTATCTTCTTCTAATTCACATATAGCTTAGCACTTGTAAAGTAACAGTGCAGAATAAAAAGTTCAATGAATTAATCCATTTTAGGCCTTGTGCTATCAAGTAGAGGAGTATCTGTTGATTCCTCTAAGATTAATGCAGTTAATAACTGGCCTAGACCGACTGGTGTGGTTAAGATTCTACGGTTTCTAAGGCTTACAGGCTTGTTTTCGAGAGGTATATCCAGACATGCCTAGTCGTTCTAACCTTGTTTTATAGTTAGTGCGTGATAAATCGTAAGAGGCTTTGTAGTGGTGGATCATGAATTCTTAAAAGTGGCACCAATGAAAGGTGTTATAAGAGTTTGGAAGAAGGGTAAGTTGCACCCTAAGTTTATTAGTCCTTTCGAGATACTCGATCGAGTATGAGTGATAGTTTACTGTTTGGCTTTACCACTTTCGTTATCAGCCATTTGTAATGTTTTTCATGTATTGATGCTTCGGAAATACATGGTGAATCTGTCCCACGTGATTGATTAAGAACTGGTAGTTTTGGATGCTATTGTGTCTAATGAAGAGACATCAGATAAGATCATAGCATTCAAACAAAGTGATGAGAAATAAAAAGGAATTCACTTGGTTAAGGTTCTTTGGAAGAACCAAGTGTCAGAGAAAGCAACGTGGGGACGTGAGGTTGAGTTACAGTCTAAGTACCCTCACTTTTTCACTTAGTGAGAACACTTTTCGAGGACGATTAAAAAGGTTTTCGAATGAAATTAACTACTAAATTCTAAATTACTAATTCTAAAATTAACTAAATACTTTGATTAAAATAAATGAGTAAATAAATGAAATATTAAATAAAAAAAATTACTCCAAAAATAACAGGACGTTACAAACCAATTCGATGATTTTAATCCAAATGAGAAAAAGTCAAAAGCCATTCTCTACCATTTTTAGTATTTTAGAAGTTTGTATTTGTTGTTCACTATATTTCATCATTTCAGTGCTTGTGCAAGTATTGTCTTGGAATAATTCGCGCTCCTCACTCCCCCACAAAAAATTGTGAAATTCTCCATTTATGGCGACCCGACTCCTTTTAAATCATTTAAAACTAAAACACAGCGGAAGTCTTAGTATTTAAAAAAACGGCGTGGATATGTTTGAAACTTAGACAATCCAAAACCTATATAGATTTTTCACATCAGGAAATTTAAAAGAAAAGAAATGTGATACCTTTTCCAAAGTTTAAAGAAGTTTATAGTCATACAAGTTAAGACGAAAAGCTCTTATGAGCTTATATACAAATTTACATCTCAAAAGACACAAATAAAACAAAATGAGTCCATGGACTTTAAAATACTTCTAGTCCATCTCAGCATCATCATCATTCGATCAAGCTGCACCAGCTCCTCTCTCATGACCCTGAGCATGAATGTTACATGAAAATGTTTGTAATATCATGAGCTAAAAGCAAGCCCAGTGAAAATAAACGGAAAGTAAAGTAACATTAGACTCCAAACCCGAAATCAGATTTGTGTCCAAGTAAATCTTAGATACTCTTTATCACTCAACCACTTCAAAAGTGTTTAATTATAACGTTTTAAATGTCACGCTATTATTTAAGAACTTCAAGTTTTGATTTATGAGATGAAATTCATTTAAGGGACGTAACCGTAATTTTCAAAATTCTTAAAATATCAAATTACTATACACTTCTTTAAATTTCCTTTTGACCCAAAGTTGATCACAATTCTTCTCTTCTTCCTCTCTCAAAGTCGTGGGTCACATAGAGTTTGGGAAGAATTTTTGTTTTCGTTCATTTCTCGACGGATCGACTTGATTTCAGTTGCGTTGGATAGCTCTCGGTCCAAGCATTCTTTTGAACCTAGCAATCAAACTTTCCATCTGTTTTCTAAAGGCCTCTAGGTATGACAAAGTTTCTAAAATGTCTTCAAATAGTGTTTTAATGGATTCCATGGTTGAAATCTTCTATTTCTTGCCGAGAAACTCGGTGATTTCAACTACGAATGTTGTTTTTAGGCATTTTTGGAACTTTCCCTTAACCCTAAACCCTAGTTTGAGCCACGTCCCGTTTGAAATATACAAATTATGAGCTGAATTTGGGTTGTTTATTATTGAATAATTGTATGTTGTAATTAAATTTGAGAAATCAATTATTGTCCAAAAACCCTAATTATGGTTACCCATTGAAATTGGGAACTTCCAAACTACTTGAAACCAACCCGAAACGTCTCTAAATTGCCTAAAAGCTGGAAAATTAAACCCGAGACCCATTTTTATGGGGGGGCCGGGAGCACCATTAAGGGAATTCCGGGGTTTTTCGTCGTTTTATCCTTTTAAATGTCGTTTGATCGATGTTTGGTTAATTATTGATTGTTAGATGTAATCTTAATTGTAGGTGTTTTTGGACCATTGTTTGATTGCTCTTAGGGAACTCGGGAGCAAAAATCTACTTTTGCCAAGGTGAGAATAAGTAGAACTTAAAGTAAAATTAGAAACCGAATAAGTTGAACGATTTGTAGGATCGGAAGTTAAGAATAAGATTTGAATTAAAATGATTAAAGTAATTAAGCTAACATGCATAGTTTTAAATGAGTGAGAGAATTCATAGGTGCTTCGAAGGAAACGAGTAACTTTTGGAAGTTCTAAGTTTAGACTTACTTTGGAGTTTCCTATTGTTTATCTGAAGTTGAAGGATCCAAAGGTAATAAGGATTGTGAATAAGGAATTCCGTACGTTTAAAATATAATGGAGCAATGAATTGGAGACTTTTATGTTAAGTCAAAATCACGAGTTATTTGAAAGCTGGTTGGCTTGATTTATACATTGTTTTTCAGAAGTTCCTAATTGCTTATTTTATGTATAAGAGTAATTCATGACCCATTTATCTTTATGTCCTTTCGAATTACTTTGAATATTTATATTTACTTTACTTGGACTTGAAATCATATTCATATCATATCATATTGCATAATCGAAATTGGGAGGAATAATGAGGCAATGTATAGACTGAGTGTGCTTGCATTGTCTGGTATTATTCTTTTTATATTTATGTATATGTATCATGAGGAATTCTAAAGGACTGCGGGCTTGCATGATCGGAAGAGAAGGATAATGAGATAATGATGGAACTATGCGAGTTCACATTATCTAGTATTATCCATAATTACTATGATACATATACGAGGATACAGGGGTGCATTGAACCTTGTATTCGGTGGGTGAGTTAATGAGGTGAATGCTTAGTCCTGCGGGAGCTTTCATTACCTGACATTTATCACTAGAGGTGGGAAGATATTATTTAAAAGACTTCGTATATTTTATTTTGGAAAGCGAGATAATGAAGTATTGATAGTCTGCGGGAGCTTTCATACTGTCATTATGAGCATGTGATGGTTATATTGATGTAAAGGTTATGTGCCCTTTACACTAGTTGAGCGAGTTAATGAATAATGTTTAGACTGCGTGTGCTAACATTATCGTCATCAATCACAATTTATTATTGTTTAAATATGTTAAGACCGAGTGAGCTTAGCATAAGATATTAAAGACAAATGAATATAAACCTTATATTTAGTATGAGGTATTAGGAGAATGAATAAGAAAGATGCATGTATAATGAAACTGTTCTTCTAAATGTTTGGGAGTGAGTTTGATATGAATCATCCCAGCCCCAAATGTCAAAGAATTGACAATATTGAAGTCCAAGGTTTCAATCAAGAAAAGATCAAGAATCCGAAGACTAAACGAGTGAAGATTGACTTTCTTGGGCATTTGCAAGGATATTGGGTTACATACTTTACTGATGAAGAAAATGAGTTTAAAACACTACTAAACTCATGGGATATTTGTTTCAAAGAGCTCCAAAGAAAATCGCGCATGAAAACATTCAAACGAGTGAAAATGACATCAAAAACGGTGACTGACACTTGTAGTTTTGTCTATTTTCATCCAATTTCGAATTTTAGTATTTTATTTGAGTTTTATTACTTTAGTTTTATTTATTATTATTATTATTGATGTAATAGGGAAGATTTGACTTTGTTTCCTTAGTTTTGCAAACTTGGAGACCAAGTTTAAAAGATTAGGAAAACTTTCCTAATTTAAATTAGGAAAGTCTAGTTTTTACCTTTTTATTATTAGGTCTTTATTTCCCTTGATTTTCGACCAAGCTAGGGTTTATTAGGCTATTTAAAGCCTCTTTTGTAAGCTTTACAATCAGAATATCAATGAATGAAAATCCTTTTGTTTTGGTTTAAGCTTTTGCTTTGAAAAACCTCTTTGTAATTCATGTTCTTGAATTGCATGTTTAGAGTCATTCAAGTCCAATTGATCATTGTTCTTGTGGAGTGCCTCGACCTTAATTAAAGAAACCTATTCTTGAATTAGGGGATTGATCGATTAGGTCATCATCTTCCCAACCTCGCCTAAAGGTTGATTCAAATTGTTAAGGGTTTTCAAGCTTTTCCGTTCAAGGGTCCATCATCCGGTTCTTGAATCCATCAACGCTTGAGGGTTCGATTAGGTCATCATCCCCCCGGAACCCAAAGACTTTGAGCGTCCTTCCCATTATATCCACATCATAACCTATCTCATGAAAGATCACAACACTCACAAAAAAGGTAATACTTAGTGATAAGAAGCCGAAGAGAATATGTGGACCATAGTCAATCTCAAAAATTTTCTCATACTCCACAATACTCTCAAGATGATCACATGGTGAAGATATCAAATCAGTAAAAATAAGTAAACCATTGTCAAACTCAAATATTTCTAATATGTTCATGAAATGCATATAAGATGTTAAATCCATACTATCCATAATTTCATGAAATGATCTAACTCTTGTAGCACCAAACAATTTTTTATCATTAGAATGCAATTTAAAAGGTATATATTCAGAGTTGAGATCAATTTTAGCAAGCAAACAAGTTTTATACATATCATCAAGAAATGGGTTAGGATACTTGACCATGGCTGTATTAACCGGATTTTCCATGCATTGAATCATGTGAGGTCTTGATCTATTGAGTATGGCAGCCCCTTGAATGTTGTTTTCATGGTGTTTTATGCCTTGCATTGATGACAAATTACTAGGCATCTCATTAGGTAACAATCTTTTGAATTCCTGCAAAAACTCAACAAACATACTAGGCAAAGATGGGTTAAGTGTAAAACAAACCTCTTTGTACAAAAGTACAAATGTAGGTTGGTAGATTTCATTCCTAGCCTCACTTGATCTAACTTTCAAGCTCTCACTCTCTATTTCACTCTCTTTTTGCTCACTAAACTCAAGTGTCTCACACTTTGTAACCTCAAAGCACTCTTTCTTTTCAATCTCATTACACTCTTTCTTTTCAAACTCACAACTCTCTTTGTTTTGAGCACTCATTTCTTTTTTATCACTCATCTCTCTTTCTTTTAACTCACTAATTTCTTTTGCACTCATCTCTCTTTCTTTTGGCTCACTCTTTTTGTCACAGTTTTCATTACTTTCAAACATAGAACTCTTTTGTAGCTCACAAGTTTCCTCCACAAAAACATTAGCACGAATATCCTCTTTTATATCCTTCATGCTAGCATTGAAAACTTCCTTTGATTTTAAAAGTTTTCTTTCAATCATCTTGACCTTCTCTAAAATCAAATTTGCATTTTCCTCTACCAAGCGATAGGCAGCCCCATTCTTATCCATTAATGTATCATTTTCACCCATTTGAGAAGAAGAAGAAGAAGAAGAAGTATTGGAAATAGGTTTAGAAGCATACCGTGTATCTCTTTTTCTTTTGATTTTTCTTTCAACCTTATTGGCAAAATACACTAACTCTCCTAACTCATCAAATTGTTGTAACTCCACTTGACAAGCAATATCTCTATTCAATCCATTGAAGAACCTTACAATAGTAGACTCCTCATCTTCCTCCACATTAGCCCTAGCCTTGAGCAACTCCATCTCCATGTAGTATTCATCCACACTTTTACATCCTTGAATTAGCTTATCCAACATTTGCACAAGATGCTCTTGATGTTGTCTTGAAACAAATCTCCTTCTCATATGGCACTTAAGATCATACCATGTTTCTATTGGTTGTTTCCTCTCCCTCCTTAGTTTCACTTTCAATTGAGACCACCAAACATGAGCATTATTAGTGAAAATGGAAATAGCAAGCATTACCTTTCTTTCCTCACTATAATTGTTGTAATCAAAGAAATGCTCGGTTTCTATCTCCCATTGCAAGTACTCTTCTGGATCTACACTCCCATGAAAAGTATATAAGTTGAGCTTATGTGCTCCAAAGCTCCTATGCACCATCCTTTCATAATAAGCCTCTCCATTTTCCCTCCAAGTATGCTCTACATCTCGACATCCATTGCTCCTCCTTTCATTATATTTTCCATGATACATTGCTGCAAGTTAGTAATGTAAAAATAGGACCTTTCAATTCACTCCCTAAGTGTTTACACTCAAAGATGTTGATGCACTCGTGTTTGCACTCAAAACAGATTTTAGGGCCTAAATGTAGCCTTGAACTCTTAGCACACTTTAGTAACTATCAAACAATGAAGATACTAATAAAGTTTATAAAAAGTAACAATAAAGAAAAAAAGAACAAGCAATTTGGTTGGTTAAGAAAAATAGGACAGATTTTGAAACTATGGTGTATTTTAATAACAAGGAAAGAAGAATAAAGAAAATATGCAAGAATAAACTTTCCTAAAAGAGAAAAATTCGAAATTAGACTTCCCTAATGTGTTGTGGATCAGAAAAATGACTTTAATTGAGCAAGATATGCATATATTTGAATATGGGACAGAATTGATACTTTCCTAAAACTGTTTTGGCTATTTATGGTAAGTTCTAGCTTTTTAGGAAATAAACAATTCTAGCACAAATCCTTTGTAATTTTCAGATTCAAGATGAAGATAGGATGAGTTTAAGATGAACTCTTCAAGAAAAATACGAACACAAACCACTTTTTCCAGAAACTTCAACAAATCAAGCAAAAACACTTTTTTTTTTTTTAAAATTTTCTGGACAATCCGACAGTCTGCGAAGATCTATTTTTTTCTCAATCTTCCAATTTTTTTTTGACAAAATTTTATGAATAAAAAATAATCACGACTCAAAGATAAACACTTTTGTAGTTTATGACTTCCTAAGATTCGGATTAAAACTATACGAAAAAGAATAAAAACAGTAGCTGAAGAAGAAAATTCTGGAACAGTTTTTTTTTTTTTTTTTTTTTTTTTTTTTGAAATTTTCGATGAACGAAGAACAAGACAATAAAAATTAAAACAACAAGAAAGCAAGTAAGATAGAAATCTTCCCTTGAGCCTAAGCTCTGATACCAAATGATATGAACCCTCAAGCGTTGATGGATTCAAGAACCGGATGATGGACCCTTGAACGGAAAAGCTTGAAAACCCTTAACAATTTGAATCAACCTTTAGGCGAGGTTGGGAAGATGATGACCTAATCGATCAATCCCCTAATTCAAGAATAGGTTTCTTTAATTAAGGTCGAGGCACTCCACAAGAACAATGATCAATTGGACTTGAATGACTCTAAACATGCAATTCAAGAACATGAATTACAAAGAGGTTTTTCAAAGCAAAGCTTAAACCAAAACAAAAGGATTTTCATTCATTGATATTCTGATTGTAAAGCTTACAAAAGAGGCTTTAAATAGCCTAATAAACCCTAGCTTGGTCGAAAATCTGAAGGGAAATAAAGACCTAATAATAAAAAGGTAAAAACTAGACTTTCCTAATTTAAATTAGGAAAGTTTTCCTAATCTTTTAAACTTGGTCTCCAAGTTTGCAAAACTAAGGAAACAAAGTCAAATCTTCCCTATTACATCAATAATAATAATAATAAATAAAACTAAAGTAATAAAACTCAAATAAAATACTAAAATTCGAAATTGGATGAAAATAGACAAAACTACAAGTGTCAGTCACCGTTTTTGATGTCATTTTCACTCGTTTGAATGTTTTCATGCGCGATTTTCTTTGGAGCTCTTTGAAACAAATATCCCATGAGTTTAGTAGTGTTTTAAACTCATTTTCTTCATCAGTAAAGTATGTAACCCAATATCCTTGCAAATGCCCAAGAAAGTCAATCTTCACTCGTTTAGTCTTCGGATTCTTGATTTTTTCTTGATTGAAACCTTGGACTTCAATATTGTCAATTCTTTGACATTTGGGGCTGGGATGATTCATATCAGAGTTTCTCGAGTATTTGGGAGATTTTGTAATTGGAAATTGAATGCTTGATGTGAAACACTTTTGAAGTGGTTGAGTAGAGTATGCAAGATTTACTTGGACACAAATCCGAATTCGGGTTTGGAGTCTAATGTTACTTAACTTTCCATTTATTTTCACTTGGCTTGCTTTTAGCTCATGATATTACAAATATTTTCATGCAACGCTCATGATCGGGGTCGTGGGAGAGGAGCTGGTGCAGCTTGATCGATGGATGATGATGCTGAGATGGACTAGAAGTATTTTAAAGCCCACAGACATATTTTGTTTTATTTGTGTCTTTTGAGATGTAAATTTTTATATAAGCTCATAAGAGCTTTTTGTCTTAACTTTTATGATTATAAAATTCTTTAAACTTTGGAAAAGGAATCACATTTCCTTGCTTTTAAATTTCCTGATGTGAAAAATGTATACAGGTTTTGGATAGTCTAAGTTTCAAACATTTCCACACCTTTTTTTTTAAATACTAAGACTTCCGCTGTGTTTTAGTTTTAAATGATTTAAAAGGAGTCGGGTCGTCACAAAGGGAGAATTTCACAATTTTTTGAGGGGGAGTGAGGTGAGCGAATTATTCCAAGACAAGACTTGCACAAGCATCTGAAATGATGAAATATAGTGAACAACAAATACAAACTTCTAAAATACTAAAAATGGTAGAGAATGGCTTTTGACCTTTTCTCATTTGGATTAAAATTGTCGAATTGGTCTGTAACGTCCCATTATTTTTTGAGTAAATTTTTTTTATTTAATATTTCATTTATTTACTCATTTATTTTAATCAAAGTATTTAGTTAATTTTAGAATTAGTAATTTAGAATTTAGTAGTTAATTTCGTTCGAAAACCTTTTTAATCGTTTTATTAGCTTAAATTAGTTTTGGTCGTATTAAAAATTATTAGCGGGCCCATTATTTATTGTTAAATACTTTTAAGATAGATTAGAAGTAGTTAAGTTGAATTGGAATTAGAAACGTGAAATAACGAGCACTCGGAATAAGTTTTCTTAAGGAAATAAGAGGAGGGGCAATATGGTCTTCTACCAAAATTTCTTTATATATATCTACTACATATTTTGCGAGGATAATGTAACGTCCCGTTATTTTTGTGATAAATTTTTTTTATTTTATTTTATTTTAATTTAAGTAATTAAAGTTTATTTATTTATCGGTAAATTAGAATTTAGTAGTTTATTTCGATTTAAGTCCTTTTAATTACCTTTTTAGTTTAATTTCATTTTAATGGTATTAATAATTATTAACGGGCCAATTAATAATTATTAATCACCATTGGGATAGTTTAAGAAGTTCGGGTTTCGTTTTATAAGTCAAAAGTCATAAAAGGACGTAACCGTCATTTCCAAAATTCCTAAATATCTAAACACTATTCACTCATCTTCTTTAAAATCACATTTGACTCAAAAATTGACCAAAATCACTCTCATTTTCTTCCTCCCACCCGTGAGCATCAAGAGAGAAAAGGGAAAATTCGGTTTTCGTTCGTTTCTTGCTGGATCGCTTTGATTCTCGTTCCATTGGAAAGGTATCGGTCCTACGATTCATTTCCACCCAACCATCGTACTTGCCACTCGTGTTATACGGAGTTCTCGGTAAGTAAAGTTTCAAACCCTAAGCTTCAAATAGTATTTTAATGGAGTTTTCTTTGATTTCCTTCGATTTCATGTTGTGGAACTCGGTGTTTGTAAATACGGGAGTTGTTTTAAGTGTTTTTGGAAACAATCCCTTAACCCTAAAACCGAGTTTCAGTCGAAACCCTTCCCGTTTGAAATTTACCCTTTTGGGTTTGATTATGGGTTAGAATTTAATGAAATAATGTTTATTGAAATTCGATTCGCGAAAGGGCATAATGTTCAAAAACCCTAATTATCGATACCCATTGAAATCGGGAATATCGAATTTGCTTAAAACCAACTCAAAACACTTTTAGATTGCCTAAAAGCCGGAAAACCAAACCCAAGGCCATTTTCTTTGAGGTGGCCGAGAGCCTCTTTGGGAGGGTTGTTGAGTTTTTTGTCATTTTGTACGTTTAGTTGTTGTTTGATCGATAGTTGGTAATTTATTGATTGTGTGATATAATTTAATTGTAGGTGTTTTCGAACCGTTTGATTGATCGCTCTTCCGGACTTAGGAGCGAAGTCAACTTTCTTTCAGGTGAGAATAGTTAGGCTTTAAAGTAATCATAGAAAGCAAATAAGTATGATGTCTGTAGAATTGGAACTAAGACTAAGATTCGAATCTAAGAATAGAGGGAACTGAGTTAGTGCCCTTAAGATTAGGAGTTAATCCTTTAAGTGAGAACTTAGGAGTTCTCAAGGAAAGTATTGAATCTTAGAAGATTCTAAGTTGATGGATCATTGGAGGTTAGAAGATCCAAACTTTTTGATAGAATGGTTAAAGGAATTTGATAATAGAACTTTGGTTTTTAGTTGGAAGATTGAAATCCTTGGAAGTATAGATTACTTTTATTAAAGTATCAGAAGCTTGATCTACTTAATGATCTTCCGGAATTCCTATCTATTTACTTTATACATAAGGACATCTATGATCCTTTTACTTATGTCTTTTACTTTATGCCCCTTTACTTTAAGATTGTTTTGGATACTTTAATATCCGCACTTTACGTTATTCACTTTTGCGAGCATACCATAACATATTACACCATAACATCTCGCATCATTGAAAGAAAAGAAGGGGGAAGAATGTTGGAGCCTACGGGTAGTGTCTGCATCACCTTCAGAAAAAGAAAAGAAAGTGAGAAAGAAATGAAGGGGGAAGAATGTTGGAGCCTACGAGTAGTGTCCGCATCACCTTCATAAAAAGAAAAGAAAGTGAGAAAGAAAAAGAGAGAGAACGATACATCCTATGTGATAGACCACGTTACCTTCTTCATGCATAAGGGCGTATGCGAATCCTACGGGATGTCCTCATACATTCATGCAACATAGGTTTATTTATTTCTCTTATTTATGTTGTAACAAGTAATGGATGAGGTTTTGACCTTAAGAGTTATTATTATCGTACTTTGGAGAATATGGAATAGAATTACCTTGATTTTGAAGAATTCTAGGAAAGATTGTGTCAGTTATTTGGACACAAATCGGAAATGCGAGTTTGAGGTCTATCTTTACTTTTTATTCTTATTATTCTCACTGGGCTTAAGTTGATAGCTCATTATATTACAACCAATTTCAGGTAATGCCTTGGCTAGAGGTCGAAGGAGAGGAGGTGGTGCTGCGTGATCGAGGGATGATGACCTCGAGATGGACTCATTTGTTGTAAAGTTTATGTAATTATTTTTTAGAACTTTAAAGACTTTGATGACTTATATGTTGTATTTAGCTCATAAGAGCTTATGGTTATGGTTTTATGATATTAAATCTTTGAACTCCTGATTGGGACTTAATGTTCCATGTGATTTTATTAGATTTGAAAAATTAGGATGTAAACAGGTTTTGGCTAGCCAACTTTCAAACATAACCACGCCAATTTTTCTTAAAATAAAAGACTTCCACTGTGTTTTCTAAATTTAATTTATTTAAAAGTGTTGGGTCGTAACAGATAATGATAAAAAAAAAAGGAAAGGAAAAGTGAAATAGAAGCCCCAAACCCGAGCAAGAAGAGGAGGAAAAGAGAAGAGAAAGAAAGTGTCGCCCCGGCTTCGTTTCTCTACCGTTTTCATCGTGCCTTAGCTCGTTGGAAAGCTCTCGAGACGTACTTTCTATCCATCCCATCAATCGAGCCAATTCATTCAAGATCCAGGAGATACAAGGTGAGGAAGAAATGGGTTTTTGGGTTTTATTTTTTCCAATCTTGTATGCAAGCCTTGATTCATTTTTCCAGGGTGTTGTTTGTGAATTCTAGTTAGGAAAAATCACTTTGGATGTGGTTGTTTTCTTGGACCTAAACCCGAGTCGAATGGAAAACCTGTTCCGTCTGTTTTTCTCTCACTTGGTGATGGCTAGGGTGTTTAGTTTGTTATTGTTTTGTAATTTACTTAATTTTTCGAGAATCAATTATTGTGCAAAACCCTAAATTACGGTTACCCATTGATAATTCGAACCTCCAAAGTACTCGAAATCAACCGGGAACACCTCTAAAATTCTAAAAAGCCGAAAAACCAAACCCGAAACCCATTTTCCCATGTATGGCCAAGAGCCCAAATGGCTAGAATCCGGATTTTTCGTCGTTTTGTGTATTTAGATGTCTTTTGCTTGATTTTCGGATAATTAATGATTGTTAACTGTAATTGATTTGTAGGATTGTGATCGATTGCGTGGAGTTGATCTCGACTTATTGGGAAGCTTGACTACAAATCTAAGCTGAGTTTAAAATGGAAGTTAGTAATTTTATAAGTTAAGTTTCATTACGATATTGTTTTTCGAGGTTAAGTGGTAAACTAACTTCTAGAAGTAATTACTTGGTTGGTGACTTTAGACTCGGAAGTAAGTGGAGTGATTTTGGAGTTCTAGTGATTTTGGGTGAAAAAGGTAAGAGTTGACTTGGAAGTCTTGAAAGATAAATTGAAGAGTTTAGGTGAAATTGGAGATTTTAGATGAAAGTGGAAGTTTAAGGTACTTTGAGTGGTTCGGGAGACAAAGTGGCTTAGAAGTTGCACTTGAGAGTTAACTAGTGTAATTCTAAGTGGTCTATGTTCTTTAGTAGCTTAGTAAAGTTCTATTAAGATTATCTAACTTACTAGGTAACTTGACGGCTTGATCTATGGTAAGATCGTACTTGGTAGTATGTTGATGTTGATCCATACAGTAACACGTTACGGTGACTTGTTCTATGGTAAGACCGCACGTGGTAGTATGTTGATGTTGATACATACGGTAACACGATACGATGACTTGTTCTATGGTAAGACCGTACGTGGTAGTATATTGATGTTGATCCATACGGTAACATGTTACAATGACTTGTTCTATAGTAAGACCGTACATGGTAGTATGTTGATGTTGATCCATACGGTAACACGTTACGATAACTTGTGATATGGTAAGACCGTACGTGGCAGTATGTTGATGTTGATCCATACCGTATGAAACTTGTATGGTAACAAAGAAAGTTAGTGATACAATTATATATATTCAATAAAATTGTGTAGAAAGACTTAGTATTAGTTATTACTTTTACATCAAGTCTCTATTTCATTTTCATATGGATTTCAAAGTCTATTATGGGAAGTATACTTCTCTTGTATGATTGTGTGGAAATTGGAAGTGTGGAATGGGTAGTAAAGAGCAATTTAGACCTTTGGACACAATTTTTAGTATGAAATTGGGTTCATAGGATTACTTGCTTTCATTTTACTCTCACTAGCATTTTTATGCTAATGTTACTACACTTAAAAAATTTTAGGTAAAACTCGTTGTAAGAATTTTCAGGTAAAACTCATTGTAAGGGACGTGGTAGAGGAGGTGGCGTCGCTTGACCTGTCGAGAGGATGGAAGGATAAGAACAGGGACATATTTTGTAAAGCATCATTGAAATGCTTTGTTCATATTTACTACTTTCTTACTTATGTTTTGAGTTGGAAGAGTATTTGTTTAAATGTGTAAATGTCTTATGGTTTTAAACTCTTTTAAAAGTTTAAATATCAATCTGGAATGCGCATTCCATGTTTACTACTTTCTCTGAAATTGGGTCAATGTAAACAGGTTTTGGATAATCCGATTTTTAAACGAACCCATGTCGTTTTTCTTTAAAATTCGAGTCTTCCTCTGTGCATTTGAATTTAAAAGATTTAACGGAAATTGGGTTGTTACAGTTGGTATCAGAGCCTCTTTGGTTATGTAGACCACATGCATCGCATGTTTTTCATGTTTTGATTTTGTTCTTGTCCAATCATCGCTCGAGGTCAACGACTCCAGGTATCCTTAGAACACTCTCTTTTGATCAGTTTATCTGTATTTTTGCTTTTCCTTTCCTGGTATCTCAAGTGAGGCTTTTCTGATTGTGATTTCAGTATGCCTTTGATAGTAGTGACTTCTAGAAGAGGTAAAGGCAGAGTACTGGCTGCGGTACGAGACAGAGGTCGAACTAGAGCAGTTACACCACCACCACCACCTCCTCCACCTGTGTATAGAGGGGATGAGCCTCAAGTAGATCAGCCTACTAGGCGTGGTCGTAGTATAACCATCTCAGAGAAGGACTATTTAGATTTGTTACGAGGTGGTGGAGGACTTACTGATCAGGTTATACCTCCTCTTAAAGCACCTGCTCCAGTGGTATATCAGTCAGGTATTACTGATGCTGCGAAAACTTTGAAGGAGTATATCAGGTATAACACTTCTGAGTTTGATGGGACATCTACTGACCCAGCAGTCGCCGAGAGATGGATTACCAGAGTAGAGAGGGTACTTGGTTTCATTCGGATTCCGGATCATTTGAAGGTTTATTTTGGGACCTATTCTTTAGTAGATGACGCATTATACTAGTGGAATGGTTTAGCCCGTACTCTCAGTCCTGAGTTGTAGGTTAGTTGGGAGATGTTTAGGGAAAAGTTCTTTGAAAAATACTCTCCAGAGGATACACGAGACCAGTTAGAGATACAGTTTCTCACACTCAGATAGGGTGATACATCTGTTATGGAATATGAGAAACAGTTTGACCGGTTGTCAAAATTTGCTACCAGACATGTTATTGATCCTAAGAGCAAGAGAAAGATATTTATTGTGGGTTTGAGGGCAGAATTACGAGGGCAGGTACGAGCTTTGCAGCCTGTGACATTTGTTGATGCTTTCAATACTGCTTTGGTTTTAGATATTGGGGATTCTGAGAAAAAGGCTAATGAGACTGCTGCACAGACCTCTTCTCAGCAGAGGAAGGTTGGGGATGACCTTTTAGGTCGAGGGCACAGCCATATCATCAGGTCAGTGTAAGGTGATGAGGTGGTTTCAGTGTGGACAGACCGGACATATTAGACCTTTCTGCCCTATTTTACAGACACCATATTAGAGTGGGGGTCAGGGTCAGAGTTAAGGTCAGGGATAGGGCCGAGGATAGAGTCTAGGGCTAGGTCAGACAGGTGGTAGAGGCCAGGTTAGGCCTAATTAGCAGCAGAGAGCATCACCGGTAGTTCAGGCACAGCCTCAAACACGATAGCAGACCCATGTCTTTTCCACCACTCGAGGGGATGCTGAGGCACCAGGTATAGTTGTTACAAGTACTTTGTCAGTTTTAGTCCTTGCATTATTTGATTTAAAAGCTAACCGTTCCTTTATTTTCCACTTCCTGTTTTGATTAAGATACTTTGAGTAGTTTTAGATCAAAGTAGCTTTGAAGATAAAGTTGGGGATTGAGATTACTTTAGGTAGTTTTTGACTAAAGTAAAGTAAAGGAAATGTTTGGAAGTTAACTCGTGGTTTATGGTAATAGCTTGGAAATTATTCTTGTGATTTAAGGTGATTTATTGTCATTCGTGACATGATGATGTTAAACTCAATGTTGCATATTTGGGGGTTATAAGACTTCGAGGAGTATGGCATCGGTGATGATAATGGTTAGTGTTTACGAACTAATTACTTTGAGTGAGTAATAAGGATTGTATTTTAATATGGTAATAATGTGGAGTATGAAAGTTCTAATGATAATAAGGTTTGATGTGGATTGTGGTAGTACCGTGGAATATGGAATCATGATGTAGTACGATTGATGTACTCGGGACTTTTGATAAGAGGCATCACTGTAATAAGTACAAAAGATAAGCATGTTATTGAGTGAAACTGTAGTATGATTGTATTGTTGTGTTGAGGTGCTCATTTAATGAACCGATTTCTGAGCTAAGATATATTGATCCCATAGGTGAAACAGACTATGGCGTTAGTATGCGTGATGAGATAATGTATATGTTGTGTGGTCTTTGAATTATCTGGTATTATCCTTGTTTTATGGCGGACAGTATTAATGGGAGGGATATTGATATAATGTATATTTGAATTTAAAGGATTTAACGGAAATCGGGTCGTTACATGGTCAGCTCCGAATGTCTATATCTTTGGTTTCGTTCCACCTGATCTATTGTAGAGGGATATGTAGAAGGAGATTTGCTAGCTGAAAAACATCATTTTATCTCTCTTCTTGGTTCAATAGATCCAAACCCAAAACACAAAAACAAAAACAAAGAGAGAAAAATCAATATCAAATATCTCAATTGTATATAGTAATTTAATTCAATAAATTATTTCATTTAATTCGATAACTTATCGAATTAAAATCAATATCAGGTACCTCAAATGTTTATTATAATTAAATTCACTAAATTTGTAACGCCCCGTTATTTTGGAGGTAAATTTTTTTTTAATTAAAAGTATTTAAGGTTAGTTTAAATTTAGTAATTTCGAATTTAGTAGTTATTTTTGTTCGAAAACATTTTTAATCCTTTTATCACTTTAAATTAGTTTCTGTGACATTAATAATTATTAACGGGCCAATTAATAATTATTAATCACCTTTAGATTAATTTAAGATCTTCGGATTTTGTTTTATAAACTAAATCATTTAAAAGGGACGTAATCGTCATTTTCCAATTTCTTAAAATATCTCAAATTTACTATTCATTTTTTTCTCCCTTTTAAAAGTCAAGTTAGTCAAATTTTGCTCTTATTCTCTCTCTCTCTCTCTCTCTCTCTCCATCTTGGCTTTTCTTCGTTACTTTGTCGATCGCCGTGAATTCAGTTCCGTTGAAAAGCTCTCGGTCCAAGGATCGATTCTAACCTAACAATCGAGGTTTTCGTCCTTTTTCTAAAGACCTTAAGGTATGACAAAGTTTCTAAATTTTGCTATGAATAGTGTTTTAATGGAGGTTGAGATTGAAATCTTAAAATTCACACACCGAAGCTTGAAGATTTCAATCGAGGAAATCGTTTTATGCAATTTGAGAAACTTCCCTAAACCCTAAAACTGAGTTTGAGTCGGAAACCTGTTCCGTGTGATTTCTCTCACTTGGCCATGGCTAGGGTGTTTAGTTTGTTATGATTTTGTATTTTACTTAATTTTTCGGAAATCGATTATTGTGTAAAACCCTAAAATACGGTTACCCATTGATATGGCGAACTTCCAAAGTATCCAAAAACAACCCGAAACGTTTCTAAATTGCTAAAAGCCAGAAAACCAAACCCGAACCTCATTTAACCTTGTATGGCCGAGAGCCTCATAGGGTAGATTTCCTGGTTTTTCGTCGTTTTATGCATTTAGATATCGTTTGCTCGATTTCCGAATAATTAATGATTGTTAGGTGTAATTGATTTGTAGGATTGTGATTGCTCATGTGGTGTTCGACCTCGACACTTTTGGAGCTTGACTTCAAAACCGAAGGTGGGTTTAAAATGGAAGTTAGTAATTTTATGCATTAAGTTTTGTTACGATATTGTTTATCGAGGTTAAGAGGGAAACTAACTTTTGAAAGTTAATGCTTGGTTGGTGACTTTAAACTCGGAAGTGAGTGGAGTGACTTTGGAGTTCTTATGAATTTAGGAGTAAAAGGTAAGACTTGAGTGGTTTGGAAGTCTTGTAAGATGAATTGAAGAGTTTTAGAAGAAATTGGAGATTTTAGATTGTAACGACCCGTTACTTTTGGAGGTACATTTGTTTTTTATTTTAAATAAAGTATTTAAATTTAGTTTAACTTAGTAATTTCGATTTTAGTAGTTATTTTCATTCGAAAAACTTTTTAATCCTTTTATCATTTTAAATTAGTTTCGGTGACATTAATAATTATTAACGGGCCAATTAATAATTATTAATCACCTTTTGATTCATTTAAGATCTTCAGGTTTCGTTTTATAAACTAAATCATTTAAAAGGGACGTAATCGTCATTTTCTAATTTCTTTAAAAATATCATTTTTCACTATTCATCTTCTTTCATCTTAAATAGTCAAACTTGGTCAAAATTCTCATTTTTCTTCCTTCCTTCTTCCTCCATAGGGCCGAAACCCCTCCCTTCTTCCTCTCTCTCTTTGGCTTTTCTCAAATACTCGGTGGATCGCCGTAATTTCAGTTCCTTTGAAAAGCCCTCATCCAGAGGATCGATTCTAACCTAGCAATCGAGGTTTCCATCAATTTTCTACAAGCCTCAAGGTATGACAAAGTTTATAAATTCAAGCTTTGAATAGTGTTTTAATGGAGGTTGAGATTGAAATCTTCAAAATCACACACCGAAGCTTGAAGATTTCAATCGAGGAAGTTGTTTTATGCAATTTTAGAAACTTCCCTAAACCCTAAAACCGAGTTTGAGTCGAAAACCCGTTCCGTGTGAATTTCTCTCACTTGACCTTTTGCTAGAGTGTTTAGTTTGCTATTACTTTTCATTTTACTTAATTTTTCAGAAACCGATAATTGTGTAAAACCCAAAAATACGGTTACCGATTGATATGGCGAACTTCCAAAGTATCTGAAACCAACTCGAAACACCTCTAAATTGCATAAAAGCCTGAAAACCAAACCCGAGCCCCCCTTTCCTTGTATGGCCAAGAGCTACATAGGGTCCAATTCTAGGTTTTTCGTCGTTTTATGCATTTAGATGTCGCTTGCTCGATTTTTGGATAATTAATGATTGTTAGGTGTTATTGATTTGTAGGATTGTGATTGATCGCGTGGTTTTGATCTCTGCACTTTGGGAGCTTGGACTTCACAATCTAAGGTGAGTTTAAAATGGAAGTTAGTAATTTTATGAATTAAATTTTGTTACGATATTGTTTATCGAGGTTAAGAGAGAAACAATCATCTGGAAGTTAATACTTGGTTGGTGACTTTACACTCGGAAGTGAGTGGTGTGATTTTGGAGTTCTAGTGAACTTGGATGAAAAGGTAAGATTTGAGTGATTTGGAAGTCTTGAAAGATGAATTGAAGAGTTTTAGATGAAATTGGAGATTTTAGATGAAAGGGGAAGTTTAAGGAACTTTGAGTGGTTTGGAAGACAAAGTGGCTTAGAAGTTGCACTTGAGAGTAACTAGTGTAACTTTAGGTAGTTATGTTCTTTAGTAGCTTAGTAGAATTCTATCTATCTAACTTACTAGGGAACTTGATTATTTGTGATAGGGTAAGACCGTACGGGCTAGTATGTTGATGTTGATCCATATGGTAAACCCGTTATGATGATTTGTGATATGGCAGTACCGTACGGGCTAGTATGTTGATGTTGATCCATATGGTAAACCCGTTACAATGATTTGTGATATGGTATGACCGTACGGGATAGAATGCTCATGTTGATCCATATGGTAAACCGGTTACGATTATTTGTGATTTGGTAGTACCGTACAGGCTAGTATGTTGATGTTGATCCATAAGGTAAACCCGTTACGATGATTTGTGATATGGTAAGACCGTACGGGCTAGTATGTTGATGTTGATCCATACGGTAAACCCGTTACGATGATTTGTGATATGGTAAGACCGTACGGGCTAGTATGTTGATGTTGATCCATACGGTAAACCCGTTACGATGATTTGTGATATGGTAGTACCGTACGGGCTAGTATGTTGATGTTGATCTATATGGTAAACCCGTTACGATGATTTGTGATATGGTAAGACCGTACGGGGTAGTATGTTGATGTTGATCCATACGGTAACCCGTTATGATGAAACTGGTTTGGTAACAAAGAATGTTAGTGTTACAGTTACATATACTCATTAGAATGAATAGAAAGACTTAGTAATAATCGGTACTTTTACTTTAAGTCTTAATATCGTTACTTTACAAGCAACATATTACATATTATATGATTGTGTGGAATTTGGAAAGTGGAATGGGTAGTAAAAATGTTATTTAGGCCTTTGGACACAATTTCCGGTATGAAATTTGGTTCATAGGATTATTTGCTTTCATTTTACTCGCACTAGCATTTTTATGCTAATGTTGCTACAATTTCAATTTTTCGGGTAAGGCTCATGGTAAAGGACGTTGTAGGGGAGGTGGCATCACGTGACTTATCGATATGATGGATGGACAGGAACGAAAGTCATTTTGGGTTTAACATTCTTGGAATGCTCACAGACATATCATCATCTTTTCTTATGTTGTATTTTGAGCTCAGTGGAGCAATTGTAAATTTTTATATGTGTCTTTGGGTTTAAAACCTTATTTAGAAATTTTATTACAACTTGGAATGCGCATTCCATATTTATTGTCTTTTCTGAAATTGGGTTGTAAACAGGTTTTTGGATAATCTGATTTTTAAACGAACCCATGTCGTTTTTCTGTAAAAGTCATATTTCCGCTGTGCACTTGAATTTAAAGGATTTTACGGGTTTTGGGTCGTTACAGTTGGTATTGGGGCCTCTTTGGTTCTGTAGACCACATGCATCGCATGTTTTCATGGTTTGATTTTGTTCTTGTCCAATGATCGTTCGAGGTCAACGGTGCCAGGTATCCTTAGAACTTTCTCTTTTGACAAGTTTAGTTGTAGTTTTGCATACCTTTCCTAGTATCTCATGTGAGGCTTTTCTGATTGTAATTACAGTATGCCTCCGAAGACAGTTGCACCTAGGAGAGGTCGGAGCAGAGTACCAGCTGGGGTACGAGGTAGAGGTCGAGCGAGGGCAGTTACACCGCCACCTCCTCCACCTGTTTACTGGGAGGATGAGCCTCTAGTTGATCAGCCACCTAGTCATGGTCGTAGTATCACCATTTCAGAGGAGTAATTTTTAGACTTGTTATGAGGTGGTGGAGGACAGGATGATCGGGTTATATCACCTGTTAGAGCACCCAATCCAATGATAGACCAGTCTGGTATTACTGATCCTGCAAAAACTTTAAAAGAGTATATCAACTATAATACTCCCGAGTTTGATGGAACATCTACTGATCCTGCAGTTACTGAAAGATGGATCACCACGGTAGAAAGGGTACTTGAGTTCATTAAGTGGCCGGATCATTTGAAGGTCCACTGTGGGACCTATTCTTTAGTAGATGATGCATTGTACTGGTGGAAAGGTTTATACCATACTCTTAGCCCTGAGTTGTAGGTTAGTTGGGAGATGTTCGAGGAAAAGTTTTTTGAGAAATACTATCCAAAGGATACACGTAATCAATTAGAGATACAGTTTCTCACACTCAGATAGGGTGATAGGTCTGTTGTGGAGTATGAGAGAGAGTTTGACAGGTTGTCAAAATTTTCTACTAAACCTGTTACTCATTCTGAGAGCAAGAGAAAAAGGTTTATTGTAAGTTTGACGGCAGAGCTATGAGGGCAGGTACGAGCTTTACAGCCTACTACGTATGTTGATGCTTTGACTGCTGCTTTGGCCTTAGATATTGGGGATTCTGAGAAAAAGGCTAATGAGATTGTTGCACAGACCTCTTCTGAGAAGAGGAAGGCTGTGGACGACCTTCTAGGTCGAGGAACACACCCACTTAGACAGGCTCCTGGTAGGGGCAAGGGACAGAAAGGACCTTAGTTTCATACAGGTCAATCTAGTGCTCGGGCCCCTTCTTTGCCCTATTGTCCTGACTATACTGGGTACCACCTGGGTCAGTGTTATGTGAGGAGGTGCTTTCAGTGTGGACAGACCAGACATGTTAAACGATTTTGCCCAAATGATTTTGCCCTACTTTACAGACACCACAGCAGCGTGGGAGTCAGGGACTGAGTTCAAGACAGGGTCAGAGTTCAAGTCAGGGTCAAGGCCGAGGACAGAGTCAGGGCCAAGGACAGGCAGGTGGTAGAGGCCAGGTTAGGCCTACTTAGCAGTAGAGAGCACCACCGGCAGTTCAGGCACAGCCCCAGACACGACAGCAGGCACGTGTCTTTGCCACTACTCGAGAGGATGCTGAGGAATCTGGTACTGTTGTTACAAGTACTTTGACAGTATTAGGGCACTCTGCTCTTGTATTATTTGATTCTGAGGCTAGTCACTCATTAATTTCTGCTGAGTTTGTCGAGTCTGCTGCATTTGATTCTAAGCCGTTAGGACATGAGTTGCATGTTACTACTCCGCTCGGAAAATCTGTGATTATGGATAAAGTGGTTTATACTGATGATTTGTGTATTATGGGTTTCTTTCTGCATGCTATGTTTATTGTGATACCGATGTCTGACTTTGATATTATTTTGTGTATGGATTGTCAGCCAACCACGCCAGCATTGGTTGTAGTGAGAAAGTGGTAGACTTTGCTGGTCCATGTGGGACTAATTTTTGATTTCATGGGACCCGAGGTAGGGTGACACCTACAGTTATCTCGGTGATCCAGGCTAGAGCACTTTTGAGTGACGGTGCTTGGGGTTATTCAGCTAGGGTAGTGGACACGTCTGTTAGTGTGACTACCTTAGCTTCTGTACATATTATGAAGGATTTCATTGATGTTTTCCCTGATGAGTTGCCTGGTTTGTCACCAGTGAGGGAGTTAGACTTCCATATGGAGGTGATTCCTGGGACCGTTCCATTGTCCAAGGCACCTTATCGTATTGCACCAGCTGAACTTAAAGAGTTGAAAAGGCAGCTGCAAGAACTTTTGGACTTGAGATTTATACGCCCACGTGTATCACCTTGGGGAGCTCCGGTATTTTTTGTAAGGAAGAAATATGGCTCCATGAGATTATGTATTGATTATAGGGAGCTGAACCGGGTCACAATGAAAAACAAGTATCCTTTGCCCAGGATAGAGGACTTGTTTGATCAGCTAAGGGGAGCTACTGTCTTTTCGAAGATAGATCTTTGATCGGGGTATCATCAGTTGAGAATTATAGATGAGGATATTCCCAAGACTGCCTTCAGGACACGTTATGGTCATTATGAGTTTGTTGTCATGTCTTTTGGCTTGACTAATGCTCCTGCGGCCTATATGGACCTGATGCATACAGTGTTCAAGAGGATCATTAACTCCTTTGTGATAGTGTTTATTGATGATATCCTTGTTTACTCGAAAACTGAGGAGTTGTATGCCATGCATTTAGAGAAGGCGTTATCGACTTTGAGAGCTCATAAGTTGTATGCGAAGTTCTCAAAATGTGAATTCTGGTTGAAGGAAGTGGCTTTCCTTGGGCATGTAGTATCTAGTAGAGGGATGTCTGTTGATCCTTCTAAGGTGGAAGCCGTTAGTGGTTGGCCCCGACCTACTAATATGGCTGAGATACGGAGTTTTCTTTGACTTGCAGGTTATTATAGATGATTTGTGCAAGATTTTTCCAAGATTTCATCCTCTTTGACTCATTTGACGAAAAAGGGGGTTGATTTTGTGTGGACTGATGAGTGTGAAAATAGCTTTAAGGAGCATAAAAGGCGACTTGTATCGGCCCTAGTTTTAGTATCACCTGATGAGTCTGGTGGTTTGACAGTGTATACTGATGCATCCAAGAAGAGTCTGGGATGTGTATTGATGCAGCATGGGAAAGTAATAGCATATGCTTCGAGACAGTTAAAGGAGCATGAGAAAAAGTACCCGACTCATGATTTAGAGCTAGCAGCGGTGGTACATGCCTTAAAAATATGGAGACATTATTTGTACGGTGAGAGGATTCTGATTTTCACAGATCACAAGAGTCTTAAATACTTTTTCACCCAGAAAGAGTTAAATATGAGACAGAGGAGGTGGCTATAACTTATGAAAGATTATGACTGTGACATACAGTATCATCCGGGGAAAGCCAACATAGTTGCTAATGCACTTAGTCGAAAGTCATCACACTTATCAGCTTTGAGTTCTATTCCACTGAGGCTTAGATGGGAGATGGAAAGAGCTGAGATAGCCTTTCTTACAGCCGAGGTTACTGTGAGTTTAGCAAGTTTGACTGTTGGCCCTACTCTGAGACAGAGGATGATAGTGTTGGGGATTAAGGCCTCTAAAAGATTTCTCAAGCGGAAGTCCCACGGATCTTTTCTTGCAGTTTAATATTAACAAAATCTAAATGCATAAACAGAATACTAACCCTTGTCGAGAAGTGTCTGACTCTTCCTCATTCTTCGATGGTTACGATCCTGGGACCACCAAAAAGATCTCCCTCACAAAGCACAAAAGAGAATCGGTGTGTGGGCACTATCTCCTTTGGAAAAACGAAAATTGGGAAGAATAAATTTTCTTCCCAATACCCTATGGGCGGCGGCTAAGGGAGAGGGAGGAGAGGAATTTCCTGAGCCTTTACTTTAACTATCTTAGTTTTGTGTTTTGGGGTCACCCCAAGGTTCCTATTTATAGGAAAACTAAGGCCTCAAAAAATCTTTTGAATATCTTTTAATTAATAAATAATCAATTAAGATATTCTAAAATATATTTGAATAATAAAGATATTATATTTTATTCCATGATAAAATATTCCATATCTTTTATTTAAATTAATCAAAATTAATTTAAATATATTATTCCATATCTTCCATTTAAATTAATCATATTAATTTAAAAAAGATATTCTAAATATATTTCTAATAATAAAATGCAAACTATTGGTCAACTGTTGACCAAAGTGGCGTGTGACCCCACCATGGGTCACACGCCCATGCATCCACCAATGACATTATTGGGCACTTTATATTTCGTTTTATTTAATGGAACAATTCTTTTAAATAAATAAATAAATAAAACTCCTTTTATTTATTTCCTCATTTAATTTGATAATTTCAAATTAAATATTTAAATAGACTCTTCTATTTAAATCCCCATTAATTTTGGGCAACACAAAATTAATTTAATTAAATAGACTCCTCTATTTAATTCCACCATTAATTAAATAATTAAATAGACTCCTCTATTTAATTTCCTTTAATTAATTGAATAGACTCCTCTATTCATTTCCAATTTTCCAAAGAGAAATTAATCGTATTAATTTATGTTCTCGATTACATGCGTTAGCTCGGAGGACTTAATGGACCTATAGGACTAAGCTCCAATGATCCATAATTACCTTTGATTAAAACTCCTTTTAATCAATTAATTCTCATTCATTAACTCCTAGATAACTCCACTAAATATCTAGAGTTGCACTCTTAGTACTATAGACATAGTTATGTCCATTGGCTATAATCATTAACTACACTTTGATCCTTCACAAGTTAGTTTGTATCCATGGCTAGGTAATTTACCGTATTAACCTCCATGATACATCTTTTTCCTTAAGCCCAACTGATTCTCCAATGAACAACCTTACATAATCTCCATTATGCGTCTTTAACCTTTTCCTTGATCAGAGGAATATGTGGCCCCGCTGTTCAAGACCAAATCAGTCCATAAGGCAACTACTTATCTATTTTCCTATATGGAAAAGAGTGAATTCCAATTCTTGTGCAATTACGTTCCCAGCTATAAGCAAGATGCAATCCCCAAAGTGGGAGGCATATTGAGCGAACTATTCGAGTCACTCTCACCTATGCAAATCAAAGGCTTGTCTCTTGCGAACAGGAGTTCGTAATCCACTTAGGATTAAGATCAATTGTACATGATCAACCGATTGATAAACGAAGTGTCTTTCTGTAGCGGCTTTCCCAGAAGACAGTAAGTTTATCTTAGTCCAGTCTACTACAATCTCTATTGCAGCAACACTTCACTCACATATCTCTACATGAGAGATCCAGATCAGATCACTTGTGCCAATTCACAAGTGGGCCGTGTTAGTGGTGTTACCAGAAATAAGGCACCCAACCTTTATTCATGTACCACAGATTATTTGAGTTACACTTAAGTGAATCTTCCCGCATCATATGCTCACTTTAAGTTATCATAAGTAACCCTGGATCTTATGATGGATTACATTTATTAAACTAATAATAAATGACAATGTAAATATTACTAATTAATAATTCCTTTATTTATTTATAGTTTAATTAGATTATGTACGATTTAGGGCAGAAACCCCAGCAGATAGATGCACAGCGGGGTGAAAAGCGCTTGGCTGAGGGTTTTCGTGAGGCAAAGTCCGATTTACCTAGCCATTTTACTTTCTCCACTGATAATGCTTTGATGTATCATAGGAGGTTATGTGTGCCTCTAGAATCGACTTACAGAAAAGAGCTATTGAAGGAGGTTCACAGTTCTATCTTTTCTGTGCATCCAAGTAGTACTAAGATGTACAGAGACCTGAGACAGCATTATTGGTGGCCTGGGATGAAACGGGAAGTTGCTGACTTTGTTAGTAAGTGTTTGATTTGTCAGCAGGTAAAGGCTTTGAGGAAGAGTCCGCCTGGTTACCTTAACCCTTTAAGCATGCTTGAGTGGAAATGGGAAGAAATATCGATGGACTTTATTAGTGGATTACCGAGGACCGCGAAGGGTTATGACACCATTTGGGTGATTGTGGACTAGTTGACTAAGAGTGCACATTTCATACCAGGGAAGATAACCTTCCCTGTTGAGACATAGGCACAGTTGTACATGAAATAGATTGTTAGACTTCATGGAGTACCAGTCAGGATTGTTTCAGATCGAGACACCCGCTTTGTTTCAAATTCTAGTAGAGTCTGCATACTGCTATGGGCACTGGCTTAGATTTCAGTACTACTTTTCATCCTCAGACAGATGGTCAGACCGAGAGGGTCAATCAGATTTTGGAGGATATGCTGAGAGCTTGTGCTCTAGATTTTAGTGGTAGTTGGGATACTCAGTTGTATCTTGTTGAGTTTGCTTATAACAACAGTTATCAGGCTACCATCGACATGGAACCTTTTGAGGCACTTTATGGTAGGAAGTGCAGATCGCCGGCTCATTGGGATGAAGTTGGTGAGAGGAAACTTATAGGACCGGAGTTAGTGCAGATGACTAGTGAGTCCATTGCTCTTATCAGAGAGAGGATGAGAGTGGCATAGAGTAGACAGAAAAGTTACGCTGATGAGAGGCGTAGTGCGCTTGAGTTTGAGGTTGGTGACCACGAATTTCTGAAAGTGGCACCCATGAAAGGGGTGATGAGGTTTGGGAAGAAGGGCAAGTTGAGTCCTCGATTTATAGGCCCCTTCGAGATCCTGGATCGGATTGGGTCTGTAGGTTATCGATTGGCTTTTCCATTGGCCTTGTCGGCAGTGCATAATGTGTTCCATGTGTCCATGCTCAGGAAATATGTGGCCGATCCTTCACACATTATTGATTATGAGCCCGTTACTTTGGATGCTAGTCTATCTTATGAGGAGGTACCGGTTGAAATCCTAGCCATAGAGCAAAAGGTGTTAAGGAATAAAACGATAAACTTGGTTAAAATGTTGTGGAAGAACCAAGTATCAGAGGAGGCAACGTGGGAACGTCAGGACGAGATGCGGGCAAAGTATCCTCACCTTTTCACGTAGGGAGCCTACTTTTCGGGGACGAAAAGCCCTTTTAGGAGGGTAGATTGTAACGACCCGTTACTTTTGGAGATATATTTTTTTTTAAATAAAGTATTTAAGTTTAGTTTAAACTTAGTAATTTCGATTTTAGTAGTTATTTTCATTCGAAAACCTTTTTAATCCTTTTATCACTTTAAATTAGTTTCGGTGACATTAATAATTATTAACAGGCCAATTAATAATTATTAATCACCTTTTGATTCATTTAAGGTCTTCGGGTTTCGTTTTATAAACTAAATCATTTAAAAGGGACGTAATCGTCATTTTCTAATTTCTTAAAAATATCATTTTTCACTATTCATCTTCTTTCATCTTAAATAGTCAAACTTGGTCAAAATTCTCATTTTTCTTCCTTCCTTCTTCTCCATAGGGCCGAAACCCCTCCCTTCTTCCTCTCTCTCTTTGGCTTTTCTCAAATACTCGGTGGATCGCCATAATTTCGGTTACGTTGAAAAGCCCTCATCCCGAGGATCGATTCTAACCTAGCAATCGTGGTTTCCATCAATTTTCTACAAGCCTCAAGATATGACAAAGTTTCTAAATTCAAGCTTTGAATAGTGTTTTAATGGAGGTTAAGATTGAAATCTTCAAATTCACACCGAAACTTGAAGATTTAAATCGAGGAAGTTGTTTTATGCAATTTTAGAAACTTCCCTAAACCCTAAAATCGAGTTTGAGTCGAAAACCTGTTCCGTGTGAATTTCCCTCACTTGACCTTGGCTAGGGTGTTTAGTTTGCTATTACTTTGCATTTTACTTAATTTTTCGGAAACCGATTATTGTGTAAAACCCAAAAATACGGTTACCCATTGATATGGCGAATTTCCAAATTATCCGAAACCAACTCGAAACACCTCTAAATTGCATAAAAGCTGGAAAACCGAACCCGAGCCCCCCTTTCCCATGTATGGCCGAGAGCTACATAGGGTCCAATTCCGGGTTTCTCGTCATTTTATGCATTTAGATGTCATTTGCTCGATTTTCGGATAATTAATGATTTTTAGGTGTTATTGATTTGTAGGACTGTGATTGATCGCGTGGTTTTGATCTCGGCACTTTGGGAGCTTGGACTTCACAATCTAAGGTAAGTTTAAAATGGAAGTTAGTAATTTTATGAATTAAATTTTGTTACGATATTGTTTATTGAGGTTAAGAGGGAAACAATCTTCTGGAAGTTAATACTTGGTTGGTGACTTTAAACTCGGAAGTGAGTGGTGTGATTTTGGAGTTCTAGTGAACTTGGATGAAAAGGTAAGATTTGAGTGATTTGGAAGTCTTGTAAGATAAATTTTTGAGTTTTAGATGAAATTGGAGATTTTAGTTGAAATGGGAAGTTTAAGGAACTATGAGTGGTTTGGAAGACAAAGTGGCTTAGAAGTTGCACTTGAGAGTTAACTAGTGTAACTTTAGGTAGTTATGTTCTTTAGTAGCTTAGTAGAATTCTATCTATCTAACTTACTAGGGAACTTGATGGTTTGTGATACGGTAAGACCATACGGGCTAGTATGTTGATGTTGATCCATACGGTAAAACCGTTACGATGATTTGTGATTTGGTAGTGCCGTACGGGCTAGTATGTTAATGTTGATCCATATAGTAAACCCGTTACGATGATTTTTGATATGGTAAGACTATACGGGCTAGTATGTTGATGTTGATCCATACGGTTCTTACGATGATTTGTGATATGGTAGCACCGTACGGCCTAGTATGTTGATGTTGATCCATATGGTAAACCCGTTACGATGATTTGTGATATGGTAAGACCGTACGGGCTAGTATGTTGATGTTGATCCATATGGTAAACCCGTTACGATGATTTGTAATATGATAATACCGTACGGGCTAGTATGTTGATGTTTATTCATACGGTAAGCCCGTTACGATGATTTGTGATATGGTAGTACCGTACGGACTAGTATGTTGATGTTGATCCATATGGTAAACCCGTTATGATGATTTGTGATATGGTAAGACTTTACGGGGTAGTATATTGATGTTGATCCATACGGTAACTCGTTACGATGAAACTGGTTTGGTAACAAAGAATGTTAGTGTTACAGTTACATGTACTCATTTGAATGAATAGAAAGATTTAGTAATAATCGGTACTTTTACTTTATGTCTTAATATTGTTACTTTACAAGCAATGTATTACATATTATTTGATTGTGTGGAATTTGGAAAGTGGAATGGGTAGTAAAAATGCTATTTAGGCCTTTGGACACAATTTCAGGTATGGAATTTGGTTCATAGGATTATTTGCTTTCATTTTACTCTCACTAGCATTTTTATGCTAATGTTGCTACAATTTCAATTTTTCCAGGTAAGACTCGTGGTAAAGGACGTGGTAGGGGAGGTGGCGCCGCGTGACTTATCGATATGATGGATGGACAGGAACGAAAATCATTTTGGGTTTAGCATTCTTGAAATGCTCACAGACATATCATCATCTTTTATTATGTTGTATTTTGAGCTCGTTGGAGCAATTATAAATTTGTATATGTCTTTGGGTTTTAAAACCTTCTTTAGAAGTTTTATTATAACTTGGAATGCGCATTCCATATTTATTGTTTTTTCTGAAATTGGGTTATAAACAGGTTTTTGGATAATCCGATTTTTAAACGAACCCATGCCATTTTTTCATAAAAATCATATTTCCGCTGTGCACTTGAATTTAAAAGATTTTATGGGTTTTGGGTCGTTACATAGATGAAAGAGGAACTTTAAGGAACTTTGAGTGGTTTGGGTGTCACAGTGGCTTATAAGTTACACTTGAGTGTTCACTCGTGTAATTCAAGTAGTTATGTTCTTTAGTACTTTAGTAGAATCTCTTTTGAAGTAATCTAACCTATTTGGAAACTTGATGACTTGTGATATGGTCAGACCGTACGGATTGGTATGTTGATGTTTATCCATACGGTATCCTGTTACGATGATTTGTGATATGGTAAGACCGTACGGGTTGGTATGTTGATGTTTATCCATACAGTATCCCGTTACGATGACTTGTGATATGGCAAACCGTACGGGTTAGTATGTTGATGTTTATCCATACGGTAACCCATTACGATGCCTTGTGATATGGTAAGACCGTACAGGTTGGTATGTTGATGCTTATCCATATGGTATCCTGTTACGATTATTTGTGATATGGTAAGACCGTACGGGTTGGTATGTTGGTGTTTATCCATACGGTATCCCGTTACGATGACTTGTGATATGGTAAGACCATACAGGTTGGTATGTTGATGTTTATCCATACGGTAACCCGTTACGATAACTTGTGATATGTTAAGACCGTACGGGTTGATATGTTGATGCTTATCCATACGGTATCCCGTTACGATGATTTGTGATATGGTAAGACCGTACGGGTTGTTATGTTGATGTTTATCCATACGATATACCGTTACGATGATTTGTGATATGGTATGACCGTACGGGTTAGTATGTTGATGTTTATCCATACGGTAACCTGTTACGATGACTTTTGATATGGTAAGACCGTACGGGTTAGTATTGTTATGTTTATCCATACAGTAACCCGTTACGATGACTTGTGATATGGTAAGACCGTACGTGTTAGTATGTTGATGTTGATCCATACAGTAACACGTTATGATGAAACTTGTTTGGTAACAAAGAAAGTTAGTGATATTATTATATATATTTATCAGAATTGTGTAGTAAGTCTTAGCATTAGTAATTACATTTAATGCAAGTCTCTATTTCATTTTCATACGGGATTGAAAGTCTATTATGGGAAATTGGAAGTGTGGAATGGGTAGTAAAGTGCAATTTAGGCCTTTGGATACAATTTCCGGTATGGAATTTGGTTCATAGGATTACTTGCTTTCATTTTACTCTCACTAGCATTTTTATGCTAATGTTGCTACACTTACAATTTTTCAGGTAAATCTCGTTGTAAGGAACGTGGTAGAGGAGGTGGTGCTGCTTGACCTGTCGAGAGGATGGAAGGACAAGAATGGGAACATATTTTGTAAAACATCTTTGAAATGTTTTGTTTATATTTCTACTTTTCTTGCTTATGTTTTGAGCTCGGAGGAGAAATTGTGTAAATGTGTAATGTCTTTTGGTTTTAAGCTCTTTTAGAAGTTTAAATATCAATCTGGAATGTGCATTCCGTGTTTATTGTTTTCTCTGAAATTGGGTATATGTAAAGAGGTTTTGGATAATCCGATTTTTAAACGAACCCATGCCGTTTTTCTATAAAATCAAGTCTTCCGTTGTGGATTTGAATTTAAAGGATTTTACGAGTTTTGGGTCGTTACAAAATTACTCCCTTTAATTCACTAAATTATTTCGTTTAATTCAATAACTTATTGAATTAAAATCAATGTTAGATATCCTAAATGTACATTATAATTTAATTCACTAAATTATTCCCTTTAATTCACTAAATTATTCCATTTAATATGTTAATTTTGTGAACTTATTCTATTCAATAATTTATTGAATCAAAATCGCAATTATCCTAATTATTTCTTACTACTTCCATTGGTTAGCCTATTTTTATCTACTTTTCCAGATTCCTTATTAATGATCAAACTTGATGAAAATATCAGGTTGTTTGCCCTATCAGATATATCAGGCCATGGGGCCGATTCAAAATCAATATACCCCTTCAACACCATGTCAAATATTCTTTATTGTGTTTCTATAATAGACACAAAAGTCCAGTAACAACAAATAGATTAAAAAAAGGTGGTACACCAAATAGATAATGTTATAACTCAATCTACCTGCCCAAAACGGCCAAACGCATGTGGCATTGTACAAATTAAATTAGCAAACACTCTCGAAAGATTTAACCAACTTTAATTTCAAATAGAACTAGCAAACACCCTCAAAATAAATCCAAAAAGACTCCTAATAATGCTTGGGGCTTGTAATAATATTAATATAAAGTCAATTTAACGAGAACCAGGTTAACATGATGAAAATCGGCTTTGGCCCTGAACCAGTTGAACTGAATTATTACACAAGTCCATAGCAATAAAATCCGAACACTCACCTACTGTGGTCGAAATGACCTCAGAAAGCTGATTGTGGGAGATATCTAATAACTCTATCCTTTTCAAGTTTCCAATTTCAGAAGGTAAAAAACCAATCAGATTGGTGATGCAATACTTAATTGTCGTAAACTAGTGATGCTAAAGATACTCTTGGGTATATTTCCCATAAAATCACCATAGCATCGAATCATATAATTTTTAGTAGCAAGCATGCCTACAAAAAATGGTGAAATTTTTGTGCTTGAAAACAAAGTTTATTCCACACCAAGAACATCCAGGGGAGAAAAGTGTAAGACGGATGATAAAATTATGAAACAAAAAGTGCCTCGTTTTTCCTAAAAAAAATGATTAAGATATTAAAGAACTAGATGATTTACTTCATAAATTCAATTGATTGCCTACTATGTCTGTCTCCCCATTGCTAACGCTATTCCTTGGTTTCTATTAGGAAATATAGATTAACAATTTTAAAAAACATCCAGTTTTTCTTCTTTTCCCCCCTTAATTTCCTAATCAACACTCTTTAAGTTAGCCATTAAAACAGATATCTGATTTGAATTCAGGCACTGCCATCAATATTGAAATAAATAAATAAATTGTTCTTTTGTGCATCAATGAGTAACTTCCAAAATATAATCATATTACACAACTACATACCATGCCAGCCGGTCCAGCTAGACCGGTTCCCCAAATTTGTTGAGCATCAAAATGTAGAAAAAGCATAAAAATAAGAACATAACAAACTTGTGGCTCACCTAAGCGACGACAACCACGACATTTTTTATCGTGATTTGAAATTGGTAACGACGGGCAAACATTAGAAAAAATATTGAAATACGTGAGAGATCAAAACTTGATGGAGAACTCGACCGAAAATGACTCGCAAACAAAGTCAAGGCAGGGAATCCGGTGAGCAATTTCCAGAATTCAGTGACAGCGAGTAGGCGCGAGATGGAGCTCGTTGAAGCTAGGAATTGATTGGGAATGACCGAAAACTAATTGGGATCGAAGTAAGAAGATGAACTCGGCTCAAGACGAACCAAAACGTCTCCAGAACTTCAAAATCCGGAGAGTTCTTTTTTCCAGAAACCGGTGAGGCTAAAAACTCTAACAAGAATTCAAAAGAAACTAGAAACAAGCTCGGATTTCTGACGATGAACAAAACCACTGTCAACTTGAAGAAACGACTATCAAACGCCCACGAAAGATTGAGCAGCTAAGAGTTTTCTTAAAAAAATGTCATTAGAGTGATTTTTTAAAATCTAATCTAATTAAGACATTAACCCTAATAAAAGTGTTATTGTAGGCAAATTTTCTTTATTTAATTAATTATTTGGGCCATTTTCAATTCATTAATCCAATTGGACTAGAAACCCTCTCTAAAATTAAGTAAGTCCAACTTAGTTATTTATTAACTTTAATATTAATTTATTTATTAATTACCATTTCAATAAAACTTTATTTAAATTAATAATATTAATATTTTCTCCCAATTAAATATCATCAAGTAATATTTAATATTTAATTTCTATTTAAATAATATTCATTATTTAAACAATTAATAATATTTATAAATATTTAAACTATTAATTTCCATTTAATAAATATATTATTTAATTATTAATAATGCTAATTGATAATATTTTATTATTAATTTCCATTTTAATAAATTAATTATCTAAACAATTAATAGTATTTCAATCATTAATTACCATTAAAATATACTCAATATTTAAAAATTATTATAATTAATAATATTTCATTATTGATTTCCTAATTAAATAAACTCATTATTTAAACGATTAATAATGTATTTATTAATTTGCTAAAAAAATAATGTATTTATTAATTACCATTTAAATACACTCAATATTTAAATAATTAATATTGCCTATTTAAGTAACTTAACTTACTCAAATTGTTTATTTCTTCATAAGTAAAATTAATGACTTGATTTTGTGACGACGATATTTGGGCTAGATAAGTACCTGATGGACGTATAGATCATGTGGTTAATAATCTGTTATTTAATCGATTAACTCATAATCAGTTAATTACTTATTACTTAATTAAGACTGATTCCACTATAGATTCATAGCTGAAATCCCCTCATTATAGATGAGTTATGTCCATTTAGTTTATCTGAATGTATCTATGATATATCCTTCACGTGGAAAACTCATAATTACATATGGGTTAAATTTATCATTTACCCCTGTAATTACGGCTCTGTCCTTGTGTTTCTGTTGATTCTTCAATAAACATTATCTATAGTCAAACTAGAGATAATATACTTCTATAATCAATAGAAGTCGTGGTGCCACTCGTGCATGTCTTGAATCAGTATATAAAGGGAGTTTCCTAAAGTTTCTAAAATGATTAGGTATCGTACTAATGTCGACTTTTTTTTTTTTGGAAAGTTATGAATTCAATCTTGTGTAAATATGTTCTCAACTATTATCTTGTTATGTTCCCAAAACATGAGTGTGTTCAGCGTTCTTACAGATCGCCCTCAACCATATGAATCAAAGAACATAACTCCATGAATAGGAGTTAACATTTCACTTAGGATTAAGATTTATCACGGCAGGAGCAGGTGCTACAGGAACTGAAGCATTAGGAAACTGTTGATTTTCTTGTTCTCCCTATTGATCCAAAAGTAGAGTGATTCACATGATCCTCAAGGGGTCTTCTACACTCAGAGGTTGCCAAACGTGGAGGCATTCTGAGTTATAAATTAAAACAAATCTATCAGTGTTTATCTTACATAATATCTTACATAATACAATTTCCAACTTATCAACATAACAATAATATTTGAATATAATCTAATTTAAAAAATTCAAGGTGTACCTGGCACTAACGAGGTGATACATTGACCCTAAAGACACTCTAAATTTATGTAATACATACAATCTTCAGAACCCTTAAACCTAGGGCTTTGATACCAACTATTACAACCCGACTTAAAATAACCAGTAAATAAATAAGTTATCAAATGGAGTCTTTTATAACCAGAAATAAATCAGAGTAAAACCAAATAATAGCGGAAGCCTTTTATTTAATAACCAATGAAACTGTGACGACCCGTCACTTTAAAATAATTTAAATTACAAAAACACAATGGAAGTCTTTTATTTTAAGAAAAATTGGCGTGATTATGTATGAAAATAGGCTAGCCAAAAACCTGTTTACATCTTAAATTCAGACATCTAAAAACACAAGGAACATTAAGTTCCTATCAGGAGTTCAAAATGATTTATAAACATAAAAGTAAAGACAAAAGCTCTTAAGAGCCATTTACAAATAGACGACTCCAAAATTATATAAATTCACGAAACGATGTACATGGATTTTTACAACCACCTAGTCCATCTCAAAGTTTTCACCCCTCAATCATGCAGCACCATCTCCTCTCCCTCGACCTCTAGCCAGGGCATTACCTGAAATTTTGTAATATCATGAGCTAACAACTTAAGCCCAGTGAGAATAATAAGCATAAAAAGTAAGGTTAGACCTCAAACCCGTATTCCGATTTGTGTCCAATTAATCTGCACAATTCACTTCTAAAGTTCTCCAAACTCTAGGTAATTTAATTCTATACTCTCCAAAGGATGATATTACTAACACTCATAGTCAATCTTCATCCATTAACTTGTTACGACATAAAATAAGAAAAGTAAATAACTTTGCATAAAATATAACATCTCGATTCTCTAATCCATCGATCATATGCAATGTAGGGTTCGCATATACCCTTATGCATGAATGAAGGTAATGCGGACATCCCGTAGGCTCCCATTCAACCTTATGCATGAAGAAGTAACGAGTACATACCGTAGGCTACCCATTCGTCTTCTTTCTTAGTTTTACTTTCACTGAAGAAGTAATGCGTACAACTTGTAGGCTACCATTCGTCTTCTTCCCTTGTTTTACTTTCTTTTCTTTTCTTTTTCTGAAGGTGATGCGGACATCTCATAGGCTCCAACATTCTTCCCTTCTTTTCTTTCTCACTTTCTTTTCTTTTTCACTTTCTTTCAATGATGCGAGATGTTATGGTACAATAAATAATGGTGCAAGATGTTATGCATATGCTTGCATACGCTTGTAAAAGTAATAAAGTAAAGTACGATTATTAAAGTATCCGAGACAAACATAAAGTAAAGAGGCATAAAGTAAAGACATAAAGTAAAATAGAAAGGAATCTCGGACGAACGATATATCAATCGAACTCCGCTAACAATAATAAAAGTAAAATCATAACTTAAACGATTAACTTATACCTTCAAGGATTCTAAACTTCCAATATAATCCGAGGTTCTATTAATCGTTCTAAAATACAAGTTTGGATCTTTTAACTTCCAATGATCCAACCTAAGCTTTGAAACGAATCTAACTTAGAATCTTCTAAGATTCAATGGTTTCCTCGAGAACTCCTAAGTTCTCACTTAAAGGACTAGCTCCTAATCCTAGGGCACTAGCTCATTTCCCTCTAATCTTAGATTCGAATCTTAGTCTTAGCTTCTTATTCTACAAACCATCATACTTATTCGCTTTCTAAAATTACTTTAAATCCTAACTATTCTCACCTTAGCCAAATAAGATTTCCTCCAAGTTTCCGAAAGCACAATCAAACAACGATCCGAAACACCTACAATTAATTACATCTAACAATTAATAAATAAACATACATCGATCAATTAACATCTAAAAGCTCAAAACAACAAACAACCCCATAAACCCCACCATGAGGCTCTCAGCCCTCCTCCATGAAAAGTGGGTCTCGGGTTTGGTTTTCAGGCTTTTAGGTACTTTAGAGGTGTTTTGAGTTGGTTTCAAACAAATTCGATATACCCGATTTCAATGGGTATCGATAATTAGGTTTTTGAACATTATGCCCTTTCCCAAATTTAATTTAAATAAACAATAATTCATTAATTTATAATCCATAATCAAACCCAAAAAGGTAAATTTCACATGGGAAGGGTTTCAACTGAAACTCGGTTTTAGGGTTATGGGAAAGTTTCCAAAAACTCTTAAAACAACTCACGTATTTACAAAAACCGAGTTTCACGACAAGAAATCGAAAGAAAACAAAGAAAACTCCATTAAAACACTATTTGGAGCTTAGGGTTTCAAGACAAACTTACCGAGAACTCCTTGGATCTCGAGAGAAAAGCACGATGGTTAGGTGGAAAAGAATCCTAGACCCGAGGGCTTTCCGATGAAACCGAAATCGAGCCGATCCGTCAAGAAACGAAGAAAAACCAAATCTCCCCCCAAGATCCCTTGAAGCCACGGTTTGGAGATGAAAAAAAATGAGCTTGGTGGTCAACTTTGGTCAAATGGGCATATTTAAAGATGAATGAATAGTGATTTGGATATTTTTAAGAAATTGGTAATGACGGTTGCGTCCTTTTATGACTTTTGACTTCTAAATCGAAACCCGAAGTTCTTAAATTAATCTAAAGGTGATTAATAATTATTAATTGGCCTATTAATAATTATTAATGTCACCAAAGCGAATTTAAAAGTATTAAAATGATTAAAAAGAATTCCGGGCGAAATTAACTGCTAAAATCGAAATTACCAAAAATAATAATTAAACTAAATACTTAAATTGAAATAAATAAATAAATAAACAATATTAAATAAAATAAAATAAAAATTCACATCAAAATAACGGGACGTTACAATCTACCCTCCTTAAAAGACTTTTCGTCCTCGAAAAGTTCGCTCACTAAGTGAAAAAGCGAGGGTTCTTAGACTGTAACTCATCTTCACATTTCCACGTTGCTTCCTTTGACACTTGGTTCTTTCAAAGAACCTTAACCAAATGAATTCCTTTTTATTTCTCATCACTTTTGTTCGAATGCTTTTATCTTAACTGGTGTCTTCTCATAAGACGTATTAGCATTCAAAACTACCAGTTCATAATCAATCACGCGGAACGAATTTTCCATGTATTTCCGAAGCATCAATACATGGAAAACATTACAAACGGCCAATAACGAAAGTGGTAAGGCTAAACAACGAGCTACCACTTCTACTCGATTGAGTATCTTGATAGTCCAATAAATCTAGGGCTCAACTGACCCTTATTTCCAACTTTCGTAACACCCTTCATTGGTGCCACTTGAAGTATACGAGATCCACTACTACAACTTGAACGAATTACGCCGTTTCCTGCTGCCAACTTTGGTTAACCTTAACCTTTCTCTAAACAAATGATAGACTCACTAGTCATTTGTTTCAACTTGAGTATCAAAAGTCTCTTTTCTCCAATCTCATCCAAATGAATGGGAGAACGACACTTTCTTCCACAAAGTGTCTAAACAGTGTCAAAACTTCAAGACAAAGTGAGTGTCTCGATCTGATAAAATCTTCATTAGCACACTACAATCTATCAATCTTTCTTAGGTACAACTATACCCTAGTCTTAACTGGATAGATGATCCTTCCAACAGTAAAGTGTGCGGTTTTTCATCAAATGGTCTACAATCACCCAATGATATCATAACTCTTTGTTCTCTTTCGGCAAACCCCTGATAAAATCCATGGAAATTTCCTCTCATTTCCATTCTGGCACACTCAAAGGTTAAGATAACCCGGTGTATCCTTAGGGCCTTGACTTGTTAACAAATCAAGCACCTATTCACACACTTTACAATCTCATGTTTCATCCCAGGTCATCGATAAAGCTCTCTCAGTCCCAGTACATCTTCGTACTACCTGGATGAATAGAGAAGATAGAACTGTGAGCCTCCTCCAACAGTTCCTTTCTAAAAGTCGATCCTAAAGGCACACATAGCCTCTTACAATACATCAGAGTACTATCTGCAGAGAAGGTAAAATGGCAAAGAAAATCTTACTCAGCCTCTCTAAAACCGGCCTGCAAAAGAGTCTCTCCTCTTTGTGCATCAATCAACCTCTGCCTCAAAGTAGGTCCCACTGTTAAACTAGTCAGACTCACAGTGACCTCGGCAGTCAGAAATGCTATTTAATCTCGTTCCATAACCCATCTCAAACTCAAAGGTATGGCCAACAAAGCTGATGAATGAGAAGACTTTCTACTGAGCGCGTCAGCAACTACATTAGCTTTCCCTGGATGACACTGAATGCCACAGTCATAATCCTTAACGAGCTCTAACCATCTCCGCTGTCTCATATTCAATTCCTTCTGAGTGAAGAAATACTTGAGACTCTTATGGTCAGTAAATATCAAAATCTTCTCGCCATACAAATAACGTCTCCATATTTTCAATGCATGAACAACAGCTGCCAACTCTAAATCATGAGTTGGATATTTCTTCTCATGCTATTTCAACTGACGGGAAGCATAAGTATCACTTTCCCGTGTTGCATCAACACACATCCCAAACCTCTCTGTGAAGCATTTGTATACACAGTCAGACCACCGATGCTATCAGGCAACACTAGAACAGGTGCTGTTACAAGCCTTCTCTTGAGCTCCTCAAAGCCCTTTTCTCAATCCTCAGATTATACAAAATCAACTCCCTTCCGAGTCAAACGTGTCAAGGCTGAAGCAATTTTGAAGAAATCTTGCACAAACTGTCTATAATAACTTGCAAGTCCCAGAAAACTACGAATATTAGCCACACTCGTCGGTCTAGGCCAGTTACTAACTGCCTCAATCTTAGAGGGATCAACAAATACTCCTCTACTTGATACTATATGGCCTAAAAATGCCACTTCTCTCAACCAAAACTCACACTTTGAGAAATTGGCATATAATTTCTGATCTCGTAGTACCGTCAAAACTTCCCGTAGGTGCATCGCATGCAACTCCTCTGTCTTGGAATAAACCAAGATATCATCAATAAAACAATCACAAAAGAGTCAATGAACCTCCTGAACACCATGTCCATAAGGTCTATAAAAGCTGCAGGCGCGTTGGTCAAGCCAAAGGACATAACTACAAACTCATAATGTCCATAACGCGTTCTGAATGCAGTCTTGGGAATATCCTCATCCTGAATCCTCAACTGATGATAGCCTGATCTCAAATCTATCTTTTTCGAAAAGATAAAGGCTCGTCTCAATTGATCAAACAATTCCTCTATCCTTGGCAAAGGTTACTTGTTTTTCACCATAACACGGCTCAACTCTTTATAATCGATACACAATTGCATAGAGCCATCTTTCTTTTTCACAAACAACATCGGGGCTCCCCAACTAATCATATAGATCATCAATCCAATGCAATTGATACTTGTTTTACATTGTAACTTGATTCAACCCTCGATAATCAATACACAGTTTCACTGAACTGTCTTTCTTTTCACAAAAAATGAGGTGCTCCTTACGAGGACGCACTAGGGTGAATAAACCCTGAGTTTAAGAGTTCTTATAACTCACTCTTAAGTTCTTTTAACTCAGCTAGTCTTCGGTACAGAAGTATCGACAACACTAGCTAAATCATCTCAAGCTATATCTCTTAGAAGCATTCTAGCTTCTAACATACATATCAAAGTGGGTGTTACTCGTCTACTAGACCCACAAAAGAATAAGCTATTCCCACATGGACCCATACAATCAAAACTTTCTCGATACAAACTATAATGATGGTACGATTAGCTGATAGCCAATCTCTACCCAATATCACCTCAAAATTAGACATATGCATAACAATCAAAGTAAAATGTGAGCATCTACTCATAAAGCAACTTTAATAAAGAAACTTTATTAAAGCCAGGAAGAATGTGCAAGCCAGCTCACAACTCCATTATTTTTCAACTTTTGTAAAGGAGATTCCATATATTTTGTTTTTAGCGAATGATTAGTTTATACTATTTTCTTTTTCTAAAAGTGATTGACAGTGGTCATGTCCTGTCTTCCACTTGCTTTTTTCTTTTGTCCTTTAGCTTTAATTATTTTTTTCATTAAGGCGATTCAGACAGGGGTCTTGTCTTGCTAACACATCCTTATCTTTTAGTTAGTTAGATTTAATTTAGTTATTAATTCCCTAGTTCAATGAGAAGTCTATAAAAGGACTTCAGTCTGTATCAATTGTGATCATTGAGCAAAACCTATAAGCTTTTATCCCTCTCCCTCTCTCTCATCCCCCTTCCTCAAGTAAAGTTCGTGGAGATAGGTACTCAACCAAAAGTTTGAAGTATTTCTTTACTCAAAAGGATTTGATTATGCTTCAGCGTAGATGGTTAGAGTTGGTAAACGATTATGACTGTGATATTCATTATCATTCGAGAAAGGCAAATGTAGTAGGAGATGCTCTTAGTAGAAAGTAAGCTCATTCATCCGCACTAGTTGTTACCCAACCTAAGTTAGAAGAGGATTGGGAGCGAGTTCAGATAGCAATTTTGACTTTTGAGGTTACAACAGTGATGGCACAAATGACTGTGAGGTCGACTTTGAGGCAGAGTAGATCCAGAGTTGGTTAAGAAGATAGCTTCGGTTGAATCAGAAGAAGTTATTGAGTATTCGATTTCTATTGACTCCACACTTCTATTTTATGGGTGGTTATGTGTTTAAGTAGATACTACTCGTAGGAGTGAGTTATTAGATGAGGCACATAATTCTATATTTTCACTACATCTGGGTAGTATGAAGATGTATCAAGATTTGAAACAATATTATTGGTGGCCTAATATGAAGAGATAAAGCTAACTTTGCTAATAGATGTTTGGTTTGTCAACAGGTGAAAGCATTGAGACATAAAACACCAGATTATCTTCAACCATTGAGTGTTCCTGAGTGGAAATGGGAGAAGATATCTATGGACTTAATTAATGAGTTACCTAGTACAACTTCAGGTTTTACTACAATCTGGGTCATTGGGGATTGATTGACTAAGTCAACAACGTTTTTCCTATAAAACCAACCTATTCAGTTGAGAAATGGGTTAGATGTACTTCAAGGAAATTGTTCGACTTCATTGTGTGCCAGTAGAGATAGTTTTAGATAGAGACATTTGTTTTGTCTCTAAGTTCTTTAGGAGTTTACATCGGGCAGTAGGGTCATAATTGTGTTTTAGCACAACTTTTCATGCGTAGACAGATGGTCAGAATGAGAGGGTGATCAAATGCTGGAGGATATGTTAAGGTCATGTGCTCTATATTTTTGTGGTAGTTGGGATAATCACTTGTATCTGGTTGAGTTTGCATATAATAACAGTTTCCAGACTACTAACCATTTATCACCATTCGAGGCTCTTTATTGTAAGAAATGTAGATCATCTGTGCATTGGGATGAAGTTGGAAAACAAAAGCTTTTGAGACCAAAGGTGGTACGTTTATCTTGTGAAGCTGTGGATTTGATTAGAAAACGAATGAAAACAGCTTAGAGTAGACAGTAGAGTTATGTTGATTCAAGACGTCGAGATTTGGAGTTGGTCGTTAGAGATCATGTATTTCTAAAAGCGTCATCGATGAAGGGTGTTATGCAATTTGGGCATAAAGGAAAGCTTAGTCTTTGCTTTATTGGTCCATTTGAGATATTAGAATGAGTGGGATCAGTTGCGTATCATTAAGTCTTAACTCTAGTTTTATCAGTACTTCATAATGTGTTCCATGTATCCATATTACAGAAGAATACTACAAATTCATTTCATGTGATTGACTTTGAACAGAATACATTTGAGTGAAGTGTTGAAGAACCAAAAATTCGAGGAAGCAATGCAAGGATGAGATGTTAGAGAAGTACCCGTTTTTGTTCCAGTGGCAATTATGCTTTTCAGGATGAAAAGCTTTTAAGGAATGAAGATTGTAACAACCCGATATTTTTGTAAGGGAATTTAGTAATTTCTTCAATTCAAATTAAACGACCTTATTTTGTGTTCATATTAACCATCATGTTGTTACGAGTTCAACGCCACCGACCGTTCTGTAATTTGAGTCCCGAATAAAATGATATGATCATGTAGCGATTCTTAGATTTGAACTAGAAGAATCTCTTTTTGAAAACCAAATTCTTTCTACCAGATAACAAACCATCGTGGTAATGGGCTTCTGTGGGAGTTGGCACAGAATTGAATGAACCATGAATGTTCATGGGGTTTGAACCAGATAACTTTAGTCTATGCTAGGATATAGTCTCGATAATTGTATGATTCTGGGTTGAATCTAATTAAGAATTTCTTCTCAGTATATAACTCTTGGTTCCTTTTAGAGGGAGTTATAACCCTGAACATTTTGAGTTTTGAAAACGCGATCTTTTGAGGAAATCGCGAATATAGGATATGAGTCATCTATGCTGTCTTGGAATAGATCACGATCAACTCATAGAACTTCCTGGTCTTTAAACTAGAATTAGGAAGAAAATTGAAACCTTTTGAGAATGCGATGGATGCGATACTCTCAAGGGAAGGTGCCTCAAATTCGGGCTCAATGAAACAATCAAAAATTGTGTTGGGCTTTTTAAAATACCTTTTGAAAACTTGTTCTGGGATGAACCTTGGTAAAGGAGTTACCGCTTGAGAAAAGGTTAAAGGATTACCCTTTTTTTAAGAAAGTAATGAGGCTAAAGGCCTCACAGGAATCGATGACCCTGGAGCCAAAGGCTTATTGATTTGTATGCCTCTACCGTGTTGGCGATTTCAGGCCACTGACATGAAACCCTCGTCATTGCACAAGGTGTATTGGTCCGCTCTCATAGGAGAGGGTAATTGAATGGTTGGTGCCTTTCCCTTTGAAGAGGAAGAGGCTAATTGATTTTGTTTTTTCTTACTTCCACCCATTAGAAATAAGAGGAAAGAAGATGATTGAAAGCCTTGGGAAGGGTTTTCTTTCGAGAGGTGCTATCTTGAAAGATAATATTCCAAGGGGTTTTGAGTGCCATTTATAGGCAGGAGTTTGTAATCAAAACAGAACAAGATTGCTTGCCAACGGGCGAAGATCTGTTTTAACACAAGATTTTTGACATCTTTTACGAAGACAAAAGTTGAGGCTTTTGAATCTGTTTTCATAGTAAAAGATTTACTAATTAATTCTCCTTAAAATTTTTGGACACATAGGACAATCGCCAGAATTTCTTTTTTTAAAGTGGAGTAATTTAACTGGGCACTATTACAGACTCTATAATGAAATCTGATAATTGATTCTTTCTTATCTTTACACTATTTCAAGATTCCTCCATATCCTAAATCTAAGGCATCTGTCTCTACGATTAGGTCAACTGTTTTATCAATAAGACTAAGACAGGGAATCTTTTTTACAAGTTCTTTAATTGATTTGACGGCTTGCATATGCTCATCCGTCCATGGTGTTGGCTGCTTTTTTAGCCTTTGAAAAAGGGGTTTGTAAATGGGTCTGAGGTCTTTAATAAAATCAGACACATAATTGAGGCATCCTAGGAACCTTTGCAATTGAGTTTTGTCTAGGATTTTATCAGGGAACTTAGAGGTAAACTCTATGGACCTTTGGATAGGTTTTGTTAACCTTAAATGGATTTCAAAACCTAATAAGCGAATGCTTGCTTGAAATAGTTTGATTTTCATTTGGGAAATGACTAAACCATTTTGTTTATTGATTTCAACGAAATTTTGAAGGTGTTTGAAATGTTGGTCTAGAGTGGATGAAAAAATTAGGACATCATCAATATAGACAATTGAATAATCTTGAATGGGATTGAGAATATTATTCATGATTTTTTGAAATTTGGATGGAGTACTTTTTAGCCCAAATGGCATAAAGTTCCATTCTTATTGTCCGAAAGGGACATTAAAAGCCGTTTTGTATTCATCTTTTTCAGCTATTTGAATTTGCCAAAAACCTGGTTTCATATCAAAATTTTGAAAAGATTTTTGCATTTGAAATCCTTTTGATTAGATCCTGTTTGTTAGGAATATGATATCTAATCCATTGTAAAACATAGTTTAAGGATTTGTAATTGATTACTAACCTCGAAACTCCACACTCCAATTCGGCTGCATTATTGACGTAGAAGGCTACACATGACCACGGACTTTTACTAGGCCGGATCAGATTTGTAACGTCCCGTTATTTTTGAAGTGAATTTTTTTATTATTTTTTTTTATTATTTATTTATTGTTATTTATTTATTTATTTATTTCAATTTAAGTATTTAGATTAATTATTATTTTTGTAATTTCGATTTTAGTAGTTAATTTACCAAAATCCTTTTTAATCGCTTTTAATATCTTAAATTAGCCTGGTGACATTAATAATTATTAATAGGCCAATTAATAATTATTAATCACCTTTAGATTTATTTAAGAGCATCGGGTTTCGTTTTATAAGTCAAAAGTCATAAAAGGACGCAACCGTCATTTCCAATTTCTTAAAAATATCTAAAATCACTATTTACTCATCTTTAAAAATCACAAAGTTGACCAAAATTCACATTTTCTCTTCCTCTTCCTTGCCATTGTCGTGGGGCACTTCTCCATTTATGAGAAGAAACTTTTTCTTGTCCTTTCTTCGTTTCTCGACAGATCGTCGTGTTTTCGATTGCGTTGGATTGGTAGGGACAAGGGCTACCTATCCAACCTACCTTTTCGAAGTTTCCCATCCTCTAAGGGAAGTTCCAAAAAGTAAGTTTTCAGAACTTTTTATATTGATTTGTTCGTTTTTTATTATAAATGAGTTTCGAAGTTGAAATCATGAATTTCTATCATGAAAATTGACGATTTTGAGCCTGGATTTTCGAAAAACACTATTCACCCGAAAACAATATTCATCCGAAATTACTATTCATTTGAAATCACTATTCACCCGAAAATGCACACTTGTTCTCATCTTAGTTATGAGTTGTAATATGTTGTGCAATTGGTGAATTGTAGGTGCGATTGCTCGGTTGTTGTTTCGTGGGAATTGGAAACTTGGAGCAAGTCTTAATTGGCTAAGGTGAGAATAGTTATGATTTAAAGTAATTTTAGAAAGCAAATAAGTATAATGGTTTGTAGAATTGGGAACTAAGACTAGAATTCGAATCTAAGATAGAGGGAAGTGAGTTAGTGCCCTTAGGATTAGAAGTGAATCCTTTAAGTGAGAACTTAGGAGTTCTCGAGGAAACTATTGAACTTAGGAAGTTCTAAGTTAGATTCGTTTTGAAGCTTAGGATGGATCATTGGAAGTTAAAAGATCCAAACTTTTATATAGAACGATTAATAGAACCTCGGATTATGTTGGAAGTTTAGAATCCTTGAAGGTATAGGTTAATCGTTTAAGTTATGATTTACTTTTATTATTGGTAGCGGAGTTCGATTGACACATCGTTCATCCGAAGTTTCCTATTTATTTACTTTATGTTCTTTTACTTTATGCTCCTTTACTTTATGTTTGTTTCGGTTACTTTATTATTCGCACTTTACTTTATTTACTTTTTGCAAGCATGTGCAAACATAACCATAACATCTTGCACCATAACATCTTGCACCATATTATCTTACATCATTGAAATGGAGGAGAAGGGAGGTGAGAAACAAAAAAGGTGAATGTGGATCCGACGGGAGTCCCCATTACCTTCATGCATAAAAGGTGAATGTGGATCCGACGGGGTCTCCATTACCTTCATGCATATCATTGATGGAAATGGAAAGTGAGAAAAAGAAACGAAAGCGAGAAAGAGAAACGAAAGCGAGAAAAAGAAACGAAAGTGAGAAAAAGAAACGAAAGTGAGAAAGAAAAGGAGGGGAGAATGTTGGACCCTACGGGGATTGTCCGCATCACCTTCTTCATTCATAAGGTAGAATGTTGGACCCTACGGGGAGTGTCAGCATTACCTTCATTTATGCATAAAAGGTGAATGCGAATCCTACGGGATGTCTTCATTACCTTCATGCATATTATCGGTGGAATTATATCATGGAGAAAGAATTGTATATTTCATAATGGAAAGTAAAACAATAAGAAGAATTAAGATGTTATACTCATTGCAAAGTTTATTTACTTTTCTTATTTATGTCGTAACAAGTTAATGGATGAGGATTGACTACGAGTGTTAGTAATATCATCCTTTGGAAAGTTTAGAATGAAATTACCTAGAGTTTGGAGAACTTTAGGAGTGGATTGTGTCAGATTAATTGGACACAAATTGGAAATGCGAGTTTGAGATCTAACTTTACTTTTTATTCTTATTATTCTCACTGGGCTTAAGTTGTTAGCTCATGATATTACAAAAATTTCAGGTAATGCCCTGACAAGGGGTCGTGGGAGAGGAGATGGTGTTGCGTGATCGAGGGATGTTGACCTCGAGATGGACTCAGTTGTTGTAAAGTCTATGTATTTACTTTTGTGAACTTTAAAGACTTTGATGATTTGTACATTGTATTTAGCTCATAAGAGCTTATCGTCGTTATATTATGATATTAAATCTTTGAACTCCTGATTGGGACTTATAGTTCCATGTGATTTTATTAGATTTTGAAATTAGGATGTAAACAGGTTTTGGCTAGCCAATTTTCAAACATAACCACGACAATTTTTCTTAAATTATAAAGACTTCCGCTGTCAATCTGATTTTAAATTATTTAAAAGTGTCGGGTCGTCACAAGATTTCTATTGAGAAGATCTTCGATCTCCTTTTTACAGTGGGCTAAAAGTTCACTGTTCATTTGAATGGGCCTAGCCTTTGTAAGAATCTGGGCTTCATTGAAGTCTTTGATGTAAGGAATTCCAACAATCTGCTAGTTCCTAGACCAAAACTCATTCGGGTTGTTGGAACAGACTTATTTTTCTATCTTGGACTAGACTTCTTTGATTTTCTTTTGAAGAGTTGGGCTTTTGAGATTTTCCTCAACTCGTTTGAAACTTATCCATCTTTTTAGTTATTTGATTTTCTTTTCTTTGAATGGTGTTAACCTTGTGAGTCCTTGGAGGTTTAACAAATTTGAATGAGACTTCTCTTCCCTGTTGGAATTGAGGCCTCTAAAAGAGATCTCAAACGGAAGTCCCAACGGATCTTTCCTTGCAGTATAATAAATTCAAAACGAAATGCATAAATAGAATAGTAACCCTTGTCGAGAAGTGTCTGACTCTTCCTCGTTCTTCGATGGTTACGATCCTGGGACCACCAAAAAGATCTTCCTCACTAAGTACAAAAGAGAATCAGTGCGTGGGCACTATCTCCTTTGGAAAAAGGAAAATTGGGAAGAAGAATTTTCTTCCCAATACCCTATGGGCGGCGGCCAAGAGAGAGGGAGGAGAGGAATTTCCTCGGCCTTTACTTTAACTCTCTTGGTTGTGTGTTTTGGGGTCACCCCAAAGGTCCTATTTATAGGAAAACCAAGGCCTCAGAAAATCTTCTGAATATCTTTTAATTAATAAATAATTAATTAAGATATTCTAAAATATATTTGAATAATAAAGATATTATATTTTAGTCCATAATAAAATATTCCATATCTTTTATTTAAATTAATCAATATTAATTTAAATATATTATTCCATATCTTCCATATCTTCCATTTTAAATTAATCACATTAATTTAAAATAGGATATTTATATATATTTTTTAAATAAATAAAAATGCAAACTCTTGGTCAACGGTTGACCAAAGTGGCGTGTGACCCCACCATGGGTCACACGCCTATGTCATCCATCAATGACGTTATTGGGCATTTTTATTTTCCTCTTATTTAATGGAACAATTCCTTTAAATAATTAAATAAATAAAACTCCTTTTATTTATTTCCTCATTTAATTTGATAATTTCAAATTAAATATTTAAATAGACTCTTCTATTTAAATCCCCATTAATTTTGGACAACACAAAATTAATTTAATTAAATAGACTCCTCTATTTAATTCCACCATTAATTAAATAATTAAATAGACTCCTCTATTTAATTTCCTATAATTAATTGAATAGACTCCTCTATTCATTTCCAATTTTCCAAAGAGAAATTAATCGTATTAATTTATGTTCTCGATTACACGCGTTAGCTCGGAGGACTTAATGGACCTATAGGACTAAGCTCCAATGATCCATAGTTACCTTTGATTAAAACTCCTTTTAATCAATTAATTCTCATTCATTAACTCCTAGATAAACCACTAAATATCTAGAGTTGCACTCTTAGTACTATAGACATAGTTATGTCCATTGGCTATAATCATTAACTACACTTTGATCCTTCACAAGTTAGTTTGTATCCATGGCCAGGTAATTTACCGTATTAACCTCCATGATACATCTTGTTCCTTAAGCCCAACTGATTCTCCAATGAACAACCTTACATAATCTCCATTATGCGTCTTTAACCTTTTCCTTGATCAGAGGAATATGGGGCCTCGCTGTTCAAGACCGAATCAGTCTATAAGGGAACTACTTATCTATTTTCCTATATGGAAAAGAGTGAATTCCAATTATTGTGCAATTACGTTCCCAGCTATAAGCAATATGCAATCCCCAAAGTGGGAGGCATATTGAGCGAACTATTCGAGTCACTCTCACCTATTCAAATCAAAGGCTTGTCTCTTGCGAAAAGGAGTTCGTAATCCACTCAGGATTAAGATCAATTGTACATGATCAACCGGTTGATAAACGAAGTGTCTTTCTGTAACGGCTTTCCCAGAAGACAGTAAGTTTATCTTAGTCCAGTCTACTGCAATCTCTATTGCGGCAACACCCTCACTCACATGTCTCTACATGAGCAATCCAGATGAGATCACTTGTGCCAATTCACAAGTGGGCCGCGTTAGTGGTGTTACCAGAAATAAGGCACCCAACCTTTATTCATGTACCACAGTCTATTTGAGTTACACTTAAGTGAATATTCCCACATCATATGCTCACTTTAAGTTATCATAAGTAACTCTGGATCTTATGATGGATTACATTTATTAAACTAATAATAAATTAAAATGTAAATATTACTAATTAATAATTCCTTTATTTATTTATAGTTTAATTGGATTACATAAGATTTAGGGCAGAAACCCCAGCATTCCCACCACGGATGAGAATCATCCTTCTTCATTGACCTTGATGGGAAACAACTGGGTAATGGAGGGTGTGCCCTAGTATGATAGGCTGACTGAGGTTCTTGACCAAAAGGAATGTGTTGCCAAAACAAACTCCTTGATTACAAATATGGACTTTTGAAAGTTTATGTTTTATATTCAGAAATTGTGATAAATACTTCTTCCATTTCTTTTGAAGAAGATTCACCTGTTTGGGTTTAGAAGATTCTGCAATAACTTCTTTTTGAACTTTGGAGATTCCTGCATCATGGCTAGTCTTACAAGATCTAATTAATGCAATCGCAGAATAAATTTGTGAAATGTCACCTCCGGTTTCTTGTTAGAATTGAGAGGTTGACTGTTTTTTAGGTTGGAGACTTCCCTTTTGAGGTCTCTAATTTCCTTTTGAAGATCTGCAATAGATGTGTGATGACCCGACTCCTTTTAAATCATTTAAAATCAGATTGCAGCGGAAGACTTAATATGTAATAAAAAGTTGGCATGGATATGTTTAAAACTTGGACTATTCACAACCTGTTTACACTTTCACAATAAGAGAATTTTAAAGACAAGGAAATGCATTTCTTGTTGTAAAGATTAAAGGAGTTCAAAGTTATAAAAGTTAAAACAAAAATCTCTTATGAGCTTATATACAAATGTACAACTCAAAAGACAAAACATGAAATAAAATGAGTCCATAGACTTTAAAAGTATCTCTAGTCCATTCCGCCATCATCATCAACTAGATTAGACTGCACCAACTCCGCTCCCATGACCTCGAGCACGAGCAGTACCTGAAAATGTTTGTAATATCATGAGCTAAAAGCAAGCCCAGTGAAAATAAACGAAAAATAAAGTAACATTAGACTCCAAACCCATATCCGGATTTGTGTCCAACTAAAACTTACATACTCTTTATCAATCAACCACTTTAAATGGTTTTCACATCAAGTATTCAACTTTCAATTATCAAATCTCCGAAATAATTGAGAATCTAGGTCCCAAATATTTAAAAGAACGTGTTTTAAAACACACAAATCATTCTTATTTCATTCTCTTTAATACCTTATACTATAGACAAGGTTTACATCAATTATTATAATCTACATCCTTAAGATCTCCCAAATAATCGAGAATCTAGTTCTCTCATATATGTATCATAATAATTATTCAAGGTTCAATACACCTTGCATTCTCTCATTATACAATTCAATCTCCTTCCTTTTCCTATAGCACTCGGCTATACATCATAATTCATTTCTTTTCTCTATAAAAATGTAGGATATAAAATAAGGTTTACATTCCTTTATCTTTAATAATTAATGCTAAGCTCACTCGGTCTTAATATATTCAAACAAGATAATTCACGATTAATGAGGATAATGTTAGCACACGTAGTCTCAACATTATTCATTAACTCGCTCAACAAATGTAAAATACACGCAGCATTTACATCAACATAACCATCAAATGCTTATAATGACAGTATTGGACACCCACACAGTCTAACATACTTCATTATCTTAATTTCTAAAATAAAATATACGAAGTCTTTTCAATAATATCTTCCCACCTCTTGTGAATAATGACGATAATGAAGCTCCCTTAGGCTAAGCATTACCTCATTAACTCACCCACCGAATACAATGTTCAATGCACCCCTGTATTCTCATATATGTATCATAGTAATTATGGATAATACTAGATAATGTGAACTCGCATAGTTCCATCATTATCTCATTATCCATCTCCTCCGATCATGAAAAGTTCACGCAGCCTGTAACGTCCCGTTATTTTGAAGTGATTTTATTTTATTTTATTGTTATTATTTTATTATATTTTATTTAATGTTATTTATTTATTTATTTATTTCAATTTAAGTATTTAGATTAATTATTATTTTGTAATTTCGATTTTAGTAGTTAATTTCGCCCGAAATCCTTTTTAATTGTTTTAATACTTTAAAGTCGTTTCGGTGACATTAATAATTATTAATAGGCCAATTGATAATTATTAATCACCTTTAGATTTATTTAAAAACTTCGGGTTTCGATTCATAAGTCAAAAGTCATTAAATTGGAAATGACGGTTGCGTCCTTTCCAATTTCTTAAAATATCTAAAATTTACTATTCATTCTTCTTTAAAAGACCAAGTTTGACAAAATTGATCCATCTTCTTCTCCTTCTCTTGTTCATGGCCATAGGCCTCCTTCCACCATGGATGAGTTTTCTTTTCTTCGTTTCTCATTCGTTTCTCAATGGATCAGCTTGTTTTCAGTTGCGTTGGAATGCTCGGGACGGGGGCTTTCTTTCCAACCTAACCTTATGCCGTTTCTCGTTCCCTAAGGGAAGCCTTAAAAAGTAAGTTTTCAAAACTTTTTAGGTGGATTTGTTCGTTTTTTATTATAAATGAGTTTCGAAGTTGAAATCATGAATTTCTATCATAGAAATTGATGATTTTGAGCCCGGATTTTCGAAAATCACTAGTCACCAGAAAACACTATTCATCCGAAACGCTAATCATCCGAAATCACTATTCACCCGAAAATGCACACTTGTTCGCATTTTAATTATGAGTTGTAATATGCTGTGCAATTGGTGAATTGTAGGTGCGATTGCTCGGTTGTTGTTTCGTGGAAATTGGAGATTTGGAGTTATTTGGCTAAGGTGAGAATAGTTAGGATTTAAAGTAATTATAGAAATCGAATAAGTGTGAAGATTTGTAGAGTTTGAAACTAAGATTAGAATTCGAATCTAAGATTAGAGGGTTGTGAGTTAGTGCCCTTAGGATTAGAAGTTAATCCTTTAAGTGAGAACTTAGGAGTTCTCGAGGAAAGTATTGAATCTTAGAAGATTCTAAGTTAGATTCGATTCGAAACTAAGATTGGATCATTGGAAGTTAAAAGATCCAACTTGTATTTAGAACGGTTGATAGAACCTCGGATTATTGGATGTTTAGAATCCTTGAAGGTATAGGTTAATCGTTTGATTTATGATTCTACTTTTATTATTGATACTGGAGTTTGATCGATATATCGTTCGTCCGAGATGCTTACCTACTTTTACCTTATGTCATTTACTTTTTGTCTTTTACTTTATACCTTTACTTTATGCCTTTTACTTTATTTGTGTATCGGCTACTTTAATTCCGCACGTTATTTATTTACACCAAAACATATCATATTGCATCATAACATCTCGCATCATGGAAAAAAAGTGAGAAAGATATGAATGGGAGAATGATGGGTCCTACGGGATAGACCACATTACCTTCATAGAAAAAGAAGAGAGAATGAGAAAAATGTGAATGGGAGAATGATGGATCCTACAGGATAGACCACATTACCTTCACAGAAAGAAAAGAGAAAGTGAGAAAGAAAAGGAGGGAGAACGATGGATCCTACGGGATAGACCACGTTACCTTCTTCATGCATAAGGTCGTATGCGAATCCTACGGGATGCTCTCATGCATTCATGCTTATGATCGATGAGAAAGAGAATTGAGATGTTATATTATATGCAAAGTTATTTACTTTTCTTATTTTATGTCATAACAAATTAATGGATGAGGATTGACTACTAGTGTTAGCAATATCATCCCTTGGAGAATTTAGAATGAAATTATCTAAAGTTTGGAGAACTTTAGGTTTGATTGTGTAAGAATAATTGGACACAAATCGGAAATGCAAGTTTGAGGTCTATGTTTACTTTTTATGCTTATTATTCTCACTGGGCTTAAGTTGTTAGCTCATGATATTACAAACATTTCAGGTAATGTTTGGGATCGTGGAAGAGGAGCTGGTGCGCGCTTGATCGAGAGGATGATGATTTCGAGATGGACTATGTGTTATGTAAAAAATCCATGTACATGGTTTTGTGAACTTTATATCATTTTGATGATTTGTACTTTATGTATAGCTCTTAAGAGCTTTTGTCTTTATTTTTATGTTTATAAATCATTTTGAACTCCTGATAGGAACTTAATGTTCCTTGTGTTTTTAGATGTTTGAATTTAAGATGTAAACAGGTTTTGGCTAGCCTATTTTCAAACATAATCACGCCAATTTTCTTAAAATAAAAGACTTCCGCTGTTTTCTCTGATTTAATTTATTTAAAAGTGACGGGTCGTCACACAGCCTTTAGCATTCCTCATAATACATATACATAAACATAAAACGAATAATACCAGACAATACATGCACGCTCAAGCTATGCATTGCCTCATTATTCCTCCAAATAATCGATTATGCAATATGAATATAAATGTGGTCTCAAATGCAAGTAAACATAAATAAAATTATTCGAAATTATCGAGATAGCATAACGATAAAGGATAAAAGAATAACGAATTATCCATTTTACATAAAACAAGAAATTAGGAACTTCTGGAAATAAAACAATAAATAAATCAAGCCAAACGGCCTTCAGATAAACTTGAGTTATTAACTTATCGTAAAGTTTCCAATCAAAAGATTCTACTGCTTTCAGTAAACATCTGAAGTTCCATAATCAAGTTCCTTATTTACCCCTTTATACTTGAAACCTTCAACTTCCGATAATCATTATTAAACTCCGAAACGAATCTAAACTTAGAACTTCCAAGAGTTAAACGTTTCCCTTGAGAAATCCATGGGTTCTCTCGACTCAAATTAGAACTAACTCCCAAGCCTAAGCAAGTTAGCTCACTTACTTTAATCCTTTTGATTAAATCTTAATCTCAACTTCTGATCCTACAAATCGTTCAACTTATTCGGTTTCTAAGTTTACATTAAGTTCTATTTATTTTCACCTCGAATGTTCCCACGAACTATCAAGCGAGTAATCACACCTACAATTCATCAATTGAACAATAATTTATAAATCATAACTAAAAGGACAAAAGTGTGATTCTCGGGTGAATAGTGATTTTTGGATGAATAGTGTTTTTCAGTGAATAGTGTTTTTGGATGAGTAGTGTTTTCTGGTGAATAGTGTTTTTCAAAAATCCGAGATCAAAATAGTCAAATTCCTTGATGGAAATACATTATTTCAACTTCAAAACTTATTTAGAAATAAAAACAAACAAAACCATATAAAAAGTTTTGAAAACTCACTTTTTAGGGCTTCCCTTAGAGAACGAGAAATGCCAAAAAGCTAGTTTGGATAGGTTGCCCTCGTCCCGAGCAATCCAACGGAACTGAAATCGAGACGATCCACCGAGAAACGAAGAAAATCCATGGAAAATTCCATGGGAAGAGGCCCACGGCCATGGAGAGAAGAAGAGAAGGAAAATTTTGTATTTAAATTGACCTTTGACCATTTTTAAAGAAGATGAGTGAATAGTGTAGATATTTTAAGAAATTCAAAAATTACGATTACGTCCCTCATTTGCTTTTAGCTTTTAAAACTAAACCCGAAGCATTTAAACTTACCAAAAGGTGATTAATAATTATTAATTGGCCCATTAATAATTATTAATACGCCCAATACTATTTAAGCTAATAAAACAATTAAAAGGATTTACGAATGAAATAAACTCGTAAATTCTAAGTTATAAATTCTAAATTAAATCTAATATTTAAATTAATCAAATCTAAAATTAAATTAAGTGCTTTACGTAAAATAATTAATTAAAATAAATAATAAATAAAATTCCTTTTAAACGGGACGTTACAAGATGCTTCTCTAGGAGTGTCAAACTTTGTATACACATCTTTTAGGGAATAAGGAGTGAATTCTGCTTCCTTCTTCGATGTGTTGGAATTGATGGATTCTTTGAGCCTATTGAGGATTGTTAGCTTTAGCTGTTCATCTTCAATCTTCGCTACTGCTTCGAACAGAAGCTCTTGATCTGCAGTTAAAACGTTAATAAAAATTGTTTTTTATTACGATTTGCAAAAAAACTTACCACAACAGTTTGAACTGCTACTTGAATTTGAACCAGATTCTGGTTGATCATCCATAGCCATGACTTGATCATCTTCTCCTTCGGAGATTTCAGAATCTGTTTTGAATACATTAAGTAATTCCTGCTTGACTTCCTCATCGATTTCAAGTTGATTGACTTTCGCCTTTAATTTACAGGCACTTGCATAATGTCTGAATGCTCTACATTTGTAGCATTGGACCTTCTTCTTATCGCGAGTAAATGAGCTATTGATTGGATTAAACTTCCTCTTGCGATAATTTTGACAGTTGCTGTTGGTTCTTCTCTTATCATCAGATTGAACCTTTTGACAACAACCTTGTTGGTTATTGTATTGTCTGGAAATTCCTTTGGAATATCCTTTCTTTGAGAGCTGTGCTTGCCTCCTCTTTTCGCAAGACGGGTGCTTCTATCTTTTTGCATCCATATTGCTCGCAGAAATCTCCAAGTTCTCTTCTCTCTGATCCTTTGCAATGAGAGATTTTTTTTTTTAATCTTAACTTCGTTACACAATTTCATTCCTTCTGTGACCACGAAGTTACCTAATTCTCCATAGGTGAGAGATTCCCATGGGATATTTTTTTGATGCTTTTCATTGAGATAGAATCTGAGTCTCTCAGAAAAGAGCTTTGGAAGACCTGCAATAAACTTTTCTTTTCAAAAGGGAGAATTACAGTCAGTTCTCATTAATATTTCAGTTAAGAAAGTATCTTTGCAATATTGAAAGTCCTGAAGGGTTAGACAGTGAAGGTTTTGAAGATGGCTAGTTGCCCTTTGCTGGTGACTTGTGGGATCTCCTACAAAGTTCTTTGATATCAAGTATAGAAGAGTGTTGACAGCATCAAGGATCGTTTCTTCATGAGTATCCCAACTTGACGGCTGCCCTTCGACTTTTACTTCTCTTCTCTTGCTTGATACTGTAGTGTGGGTGGAACCTGTTTTCTTTCTTTATTTGAAAGAAAATTATCCCACCATCCTTTGAGTTGTCTAGAAAATCTTGTTGCTAAGACACTGACGATTGCATGATCATCTTGGCCTTAGGCTTTGAAAGCTGAGGTTGCGATTATCATTTCATGCAGAACATTGAGTATCATATACTCGGATTATCCGTCAATATTCCACTATCATATTGACTTTCTGTCATAAGACTTCTTTATAGTAAGGTGCTTTTCCTCAAACTGAACACCTGAAAAAGTCGTCCTGAGGTATCAGTTTCTCGTATAACCTTGAGACTAGTTCCTTGGTCTGAAATTTTTTTGAATCTCTTCAGGTTTCTCAGATTCAAAGTTATTGCCTTCATTAGCAAGTAGTAAAATATTCTTCACTCCTTGAACAATCTGTTCTATCAAATCATCATGTTCACGTAGGACATTGATTTGTGCTGAGGAAGATTCCTTTGAAGGTGTGGAGATGAAGAGCTTCTTTAACTACACGTCAATCTTATTTAACATCTCTTGATCTTTAGAGATTATTTTGATTTTTGTTTCGGTTTGAAGTGGTTAAAACAGTGGTATTGTTGGATCTACTACAGGGTACGATCCATCTTTGAAATCTGTAAGGATTTTTTATTTATTATCCCATACTGCTTCATTTATCCTGTCTAATTGAACAACCATAGTAGAAAGCAATTTGTTTGAATAATTATTTTGAATTTGGATAGAACGGATACCTTTAGTTGTTGTATCAACTACATCCTTCTTTTCCATTTATTTGAACGGACCACCTATGACTGTCTTACCATAGGTTGTTTGAAATTCAATATCCTCTAGTGGAGGATGATGTGAAGACACTTCCTTCTTTTCAGTCTTCCATATAGTTTCTGTAACAACCCGAAATTTCCAAAATCCCAAAACACGTGGAATTCATAATATAAAGACAACGGAAGCAATTAATTATCACATCAGAGTTTTTCTCACTTAAAACAAATCATTAAAACATTCACAACCGATTGTTTTAATTTAAAACATAAAATCATTTAAATCAAAGGCAATCTTTAAAACGTTATCAAAGAAAAATTCTCAAACTAAAATTGAGCTACTTCACTTAGTTCAACAAAACAAAACATGATCTATATCAAATCCCAAAGTAAATAGAAAGAAAGGTAAATCTCGCCGATGTGCAAATCCATGACAACCGATCACCCGCCTCGAACATCATCAGCCACCGAGTTTCTTCTTTCTTTTACCTGAAAATAAAAAAAATAATTGTAGCATCATTAGGATACGTCCAATGAGTATACAAATGTTAAAAATAAAATCATGTCATGAGAGATTTTTCTAAGACTTTAAGTCCATAACCGGCCTCACCGTCTTCCGAAAATTCACTTACTCCAAACACTCAAAATCTAATCACAACATTCCAATACATACGTGTATCTCTTAATCCTCAAATTAATCAGATAACACACTCGAAATAGTTTTAAACACACTTTTCTCAATTTAAAACCTTTCGATTTAAAACTTCCACTAATACCTAATCTCCTTTTTGTCCACAAACAAAGAGAGACTACGCTCGATAAGGAATTTAAATACTTTTTCACAATGTAAATCCTTAATAGAAAATATTCTTTTCCATTGTACGGATGGAATGAACCTGCCCCGTTAAGTTCTATAGAGTTGTGCACAACCGTATAATCTCCCTTAGCGGCAATATTCTTCATTAAGCAAGGCCTTTTCTTAATGAGAACCTACTACCATATTACCCAAGGTATTTAAGTAATATGATCGTACAACATCACTTCTATGATGCTCAAATAAGTCTAAGCTTAAATTTCTCAAAACAACTCTCTTTCTAGGCCGAAATTCTCTAAACTTAAATTCTGGAAAATTCACCTTTAAATCACTCTAAAATGTCCAAAAATCACCCAAAATACCACTTTGGGATCACTTCCAACAACTCCCAACAAGTGTCAAATTTAGAAATGAAACTAGCTTAAACTAGTGTAGTTTCACTCCTTTTTCAGACATTCTAAAATTAATAATTTTCTAACTATTTTCCAGCAGCATAACGGCTATAAAATGACTCCCAAAAATCCTCTATACATTTGAAAATAACCACAATCGACTCAGAGATCAAATATCGACTAACTAACCACCTAGGCTTAAATTATCGACTTAAAGAGCACTAATCAGACAACCGCAGTAATTCTTATCTATAACGTCCCGTTATTTTGTGATAAAAAAAATTTTATTTATTTTATTTTATTTTAATTTAAGTAATTAAAGTTTATTTATTTATCGGTAAATTAGAATTTAGTAGTTTATTTCGGTTTAAGTCCTTTTAATTACCTTTTTAGTTTATTTTCGTTTTAATGGTATTAATAATTATTAACGCGCCAATTAATAATTATTAATCACCATTGGGATAGTTTGAGAAGTTCGAGATTTGTTTTTAAGCCAAAAGTCATAAAAGGATGCAACCATCATTTCCAAAATTCCTAAATATCTAAACACTATTCACTCACCTTCTTTAAATTACCCTTGACTCAAAAGTTGACCAAAATCATCTCCAATTTCCTCCTCAAAACCGTGGGTTCCAAGAAGCAAAGGGGATTTTTTGATTTTCATTCGTTTCTCGGCGGATCGACTCAATCTTGGATACATTGGAAAGCCCTCGAGTCAAGGATCCTTTTCCACATAGCTTTTGTCTGTTTCTCTCGAGATCCTAGGAGTTCTCGGTAAGTAAAGTTTCAAACCCTAAGCTCCAAATAGTGTTTTAATGGAGTTTTCTTTGATTTCCTTCGATTTCGTGCTGTAGAACTCGATGTTTGTAAATACGGGAGTTGTTTTAAGTGTTTTTGGAAACAATCCCTTAACCCTAAAACCAAGTTTCAGTCGAAACCCTTCCCGTTTGAAATTTACCTTTTTGGGTTTAATTATGGGTTATAATTTAATGAAATAATGTTTATTTAAATTCAATTCGGGAAAGGGCATAATGTTCAAAAACCCTATTTATCGATACCCATTGAAATCGGGAATATCGAATTTGCTTAAAACCAACTCGAAACACTTTTAAATTGCCTAAAAGCCGGAAAACCAAACCCGAAGCCCTTTTCTTTGATAGGGCCGTGGGCCTCTTGTGGGTGGGTTGTTGAGTTTTTCATTGTTATGATCGTTTGGTTGTTGATTGATAGTTGGTAAAATTATTGATTGTGTGATATAATTCATTTGTAGGTGTTTTTGAACCACTTGTTTGATCGCTCTTCCGGACTTGGAAGCGAAGTTAACTTTCTTTAAGGTGAGAATAGTTAGTATTTAAAGTAACTATAGAAAGCAAATGAGTGTGATGGTTTGTAGAGTCTGAGACTAAGTTTTGAATTCGAATCTAAGATTAGAGGGAAGTGAGTTAGTGCCGTTAGGATTAGGAGTTAATCCTTTAAGTGAGAACTTAGGAGTTCTCGAGGAAAGTGTTGAATCTTAGAAGATTCTAAGTTAGATTCGTTTCGAAGCTTAGGATGGATCATTGGAGGTTAGAAAATCCAAACTTGTTTTTAGAACGGTAATTAGAACCTCGGATTATTATTGGAAGTTTAGAATCCTTAAAGGTATAGGTTAATCGTTTGATTTATGATTCTACTTTTATTATTGTTAGCGGAGTTTGATTGACATATCGTTCGTCCGGAGTTTCCTATCTATTTTACTTTATGTCTTTTATTTTATGCCCCTCTACTTTATGATTGCATCGACTACTTTAATTCCGCACTTTACTTATTTACTTTTACAAGGATATGCGGGCATCATATTGCACCATAACATGTTCGCATCATTCATTGAAAAAGAAAGGAAGGGAAAAATGTTGGAGCCTACGGGTGGTGTCCGCATCACCTTCAGAAAAAGAAAAGAAAGTAAAACTAAGAAAGAAGGTTGAATGGGTATCCTACGGGATGTACTCGTTACTTCTCATGCATAAGGTTGAATGGGTATCCTACGGGATGTACCTATTATCTTTATTCATGCATAAGGGCAAATGCGAAATCCTACGGGATGCTCTCATGCATTCATGTTTATGATCAATGAAATAGAGAATCGAGATGTTTTATATTTATGTAAAGTTTATTTACTTTTCTTATTTATGTCGTAACAAGTTAATGGATGAGGTTTTGACTACGAGTGTTAGTAATATCATCGTTTGGAAAATTTAGAATGAATTTACCTAAAGTTTGGAGAACTTTAGGATTGATTGTGTCAAGTAAATTGGACATAAATCGGAATACGAGTTTGAGGTCTATCTTTACTTTTTATGCTTATTATTCTCACTGGGCTTAGTTTGTTAGCTCATGATATTACAAAATTTCAGGTAATGCCCTGTAAGAGGTCGAGGGAGAGGAGGTGGTGCTGCGTGATCGAGGGATGCTGACCTCGAGATGGACTCTTTTGTTGTAAAGTTTATGAATTTTACTTTTGAGAACTTTGAAGGATTTGTGAATTATACTTTGTATTTAGCTCATAAGAGCTTTTTATCGTTGTTTTATGATATTACATCTTGAACTCCTTATTGGAACTTAATGTTCCATGTGATTTTATTAGATTTGAAAATTAGGATGTAAACAGGTTTTCGGCATGCCAACTTTCAAACAAAACCACACAAAATTTTCTTAAAAATAAAAGACTTCCGTTGTTTTCTCTGATTTTAATTTATTTAAAAGTGATGGGTCGTCACATTATCTAACAATGTTTAATCTACTTTTAAACATTCAATGTAATATTAACACCCAAAAATATGTTTATTCATCGAAGGATATCATGAAAAGCTCATAATTTCAACTTTAACGTAAATCGATATCGACAGTCACAGTTTTTGCATGCTTTAATCCAATTTGTTGTACATACTTAAACCCCAATTATAAAATCTTATAAACAGCCCCAAAATCTTATTAATAATCATATAAACATCTAAAAATCAAAGACTGACTTATAAAGAAAAAGGAAAATACAAACATGATATAATTTAGTTCTTAACAAATTTCTACTCACCTTTTCAAGCTAATTTTTCCACCACACTTGAACTCCTTTCCCAAGCAATTTAAGAACCTTGAATCCAATTTTGAATTGAAACCCTTAAAATCTTCTCAAAACTTCACCAATAACTTCACCACCACAACCACACCTATCACAACGAAGAGAGGACGAAAAATCGATCAAAAGTTGAAGAAACCATAACAAAACCGAATAGTTTTTGGGTTATAACTCTTTAAAAAGTAATTGAATCGCTACAAAACCTATGTCAATGGAAAGCTAACGGAAAAACGATCAGAATGAACTACTTACTTGCACAAATCGGAGTCCGGATGTGGAAGTTATGGCGAAAATACTTCTTGAGGTTACCTTTGGACGAAAATTGGAGAAAACCTATTTTGGAGAGGCTGATTTTCGGCTAAAGGAAGGAAGAAGAAGTAAGTTTTAGGGCTCAATCCCGATTTGCATTATTTACGAAAATGTCACTAGGCAAAAATGATCATAACTCATTCATCAGGACTTAGAACGACGAGCCGTCAGTTGCGAGGGGAATCATAATAACGAGACCTTGAACCTCTTCTATAAATATTAAATTAAACTTGTGGTTTTAATTTGAGGTTTGAGAAATTACCAAAATACCCTTACGAGATAACAAGTTATTTCTCATTCAATTTATGAATCCAACTTCCTTGATATCATTTGAGAAAATAATATAAATTTCCAATTTATTTTATTTGTAGTCTTACTTGGTAACGGGTCTTTACAGATTCTTTGATATGACACAGCTTTTGCTCATAGTCTCTGCGTCTGGCAAACCAATGAAAGAAATGAATTTCTATTTCTAGCTATTGCATTGTTTGCTTCCAGCTAGCTTTGAATTGTTCTCTCTTTTCGTCGTTATAAGCACGAAAGAACGATTGTCTGCAGAATTTCTTGTTTTCATAAATCTCAACTTCTTCAGATTATGAGAGAACTTCGTTGTAAGGAAGTTAATTTAATTGAATTCTGACTGAGCTGCCATGTCGGATTGAGTTGGAGAGGTCGAACCTTGTCCTTCCTCATAATTGACGTTTGGAATGGTTTGATCAAAGTCTACGGACTTGATATTCATAGAATTACACCTTGTAATTATCTTTGGTGCTTCTGATCTTGATACAGAAGTACTTGGTCTAGATTTCAAGAAATTCTTGACATTTGGGGTAGTAACAGAATCATCGGAGAAGTTGACCTCAACTCATCCATCTAGAAATTCTGTTATATATGAGAGAGTCTACTTTTTTGGAAAAGGCTTAGTTGCTCCTTCAAGACTCCACTTTGTCTTCCAAGTAACTTGGTCCCAAGGTATCCTTCTTGGGATATTTACTTAAGCTTTCTCAGTATTTACTTCAATTAGTAGGGTTTCGCCTTTCTGAGAAGATCTGATTGCTTTTGAAGAGATGTTAGTATGCATTAGTTTATAACATACTCTTAATATGATCACTGCTAATAGCGATCTTTCATCAATTTCAACTCTTTGGTGTTAATTCTCACCATTAATGAAGATAAAATGTGAGGATCAAAAAGAGAAAAAGTATGGTTAGGAAAGACATTGAAATAAACAGGACCATTCTCTAGGTTGGATTCAATCACACCCAACAAACTGTCCGAATATTCTTTGAATCTTTCATCTCTGAGAGAGATTAAGATTGGAGAATCTAACCCAAGACGAAACAGTGGTTGATTGCTGCTTGGATTAGTCCGAGATGAATATATTTGAACTCTTCTCGGTGTTTGAGGATGGTCTCCCTTGTGAATAGATGAAGTGCCTCTACGTCTGTAGTGACTGGGACATTCATCTCCATTATTTTGATGACATCTCTAGTCATCAAATTGAATGTATTGTGATAGTAGATCTCTTTTGGATCTACTTTTGGGATACTCCAGTTTTTGAGTTCTTGTTCTACTCTCGCAATTCTCAACTTTTCATTGCCAAGAGTCGTTAAGATACTTGGTTCTCCTTTTATGATATTGATGTCTTCTTCTAGTAAAATTTCTCACCGAAACTGCAATTTTTGACCAAATGGAGAATTTGGCGATCACTTGTGTCAGTCTAACTGAAATGGGGACACGCTAGACCGACACGGTAGAGATATATCGGCCGAAATATAAGTTTCGTTGATAAATCCACGTTATCCGACGATAACACTATGATAGGAGGAAGAGGGAGGGGGGAGATATCTTAGTTGAAAAACTAAGATATGTTTTTCATTGTTGTTTAGTGAATGAAGAAAGAGGAAAGAGTGGGAGAATTGAAAAACAAATCTGGTTGTTTTTTTTTTAATTAATAAAATAAGCAATTCTTTGAAAAGGGAGAAAGTCAAGGAACAAGATAATTGAAAATATCAAAATAAAATTAAAAAAGTATTAATTAAATCAAAAACAATTAATAATAAATGGTAAACCGAGTAAATCAGATATAAATGAAAAAATATACTATTAATGGGCTAAAAAGTATTAAAATATATATATATATATATGGGGCTAGAAAGTCTCAAAACCTTACCCCTACTTGTTTCAAGTTCAAGTTGTTGATCAAGATTATGTAGATTAAATGAATGTTGGAATTAAATTTCTCTTCCTTTCACATCAGAATGGGGAAGAAAATTTACTTTTTTGATTTAATTTGATAAATCCACAAAATTTATGGAACTCAAATTCAATTCTCTTTTTCAGATCAAACAAAGTTAGATGATAGATAATTTAGAGCAAAGAGTTGCTTGAATAAATTCATATTTTGATTAAAGCGGTAAAAAAGTGTCAATAAAATCAAATCCATATATATATATGGGGCTAGAAAGTCTCAAAACCTTACCCCTACTTGTTTCAAGTTCAAGTTGTTGATCAAGATTATGTAGATTAAATGAATGTTGGAATTAAATTTCTCTTCCTTTCACATCAGAATGGGGAAGAAAATTTACTTTTTTGATTTAATTTGATAAATCCACAAAATTTATGGAACTCAAATTCAATTCTCTTTTTCAGATCAAACAAAGTTAGATGATAGATAATTTAGAGCAAAGAGTTGCTTGAATAAATTCATATTTTGATTAAAGCGGTAAAAAAGTGTCAATAAAATCAAATCCATATATATATATGGGGCTAGAAAGTCTCAAAACCTTACCCCTACTTGTTTCAAGTTCAAGTTGTTGATCAAGATTATGTAGATTAAATGAATGTTGGAATTAAATTTCTCTTCCTTTCACATCAGAATGGGGAAGAAAATTTACTTTTTTGATTTAATTTGATAAATCCACAAAATTTATGGAACTCAAATTCAATTCTCTTTTTCAGATCAAACAAAGTTAGATGATAGATAATTTAGAGCAAAGAGTTGCTTGAATAAATTCATATTTTGATTAAAGCGGTAAAAAAGTGTCAATAAAATCAAATCCATATATATATATGGGGCTAGAAAGTCTCAAAACCTTACCCCTACTTGTTTCAAGTTCAAGTTGTTGATCAAGATTATGTAGATTAAATGAATGTTGGAATTAAATTTCTCTTCCTTTCACATCAGAATGGGGAAGAAAATTTACTTTTTTGATTTAATTTGATAAATCCACAAAATTTATGGAACTCAAATTCAATTCTCTTTTTCAGATCAAACAAAGTTAGATGATAGATAATTTAGAGCAAAGAGTTGCTTGAATAAATTCATATTTTGATTAAAGCGGTAAAAAAGTGTCAATAAAATCAAATCCAAAAGGTGATTAAAAAAATCATGTATTTTAGTTACCAATATTTTTTTGATTCACCCACCCAGTTTACAAATAGATTGATCATTCATCATTAGAGAAAAAGAGACGTTTGGAGAGAGAACTTGAGGAACTTGATGGCTCTAAAGAAGATTGATCAAAAACAAAATTTTGAAGACTAAGATCCTACAAGTTTTGAAGAATTTTAGTGTTCAAACCGGAAGATTCCAAACAATCAACTCTTTGATCCAAGAATACATCGATTGACCCTCGAGTGAAAATTTATATTAAAGAGAGAGTTTAGGGATTATTTGGTAGAGATCGCAACAACTCAAAATACAATCAATATAAATCATATTTATTCCACAATTTCATTTCATAGAAATCGTGTGAACAAATTATATCAAAAGTTTTCCTTTCCCTCGTGTTTGAGTGAAAGAGCTACTAAAGTTAAGTTAAACTATACATTCTAACTAGTACAAATATTTGCTTAATAAACCAAAAAAAACTAGTACAATTAACAAGAGATTTGTAAAATATACAAATAAATATTTACTGGAGGATGCAAAGAATTAGAAACCAAGCAAAGGTTATATTTAACTAAACCAATGCAATATGACTCTTAAAATCTAAATTACATGCTGTTAAATCTGAAAGGGAATAAAAGAGAGCAAGAAATGAAAGAAACTGACAGTACTTCGTTAAGCCAATTGCTATAGCTGAACTTCAGCATCATAGATATCAAGCAAGACTCGAACAATGAACATAAATTTGAGGGGGAAATAAAAACTAGAAAGGGTCACTTTTGAGGTGGTTGTTGTAGCAAGGAAACCCCTTCAGACTTCTTAAGCCGAGATATGTGTTTTCGATGCACACGGCCTTGATTGTGCTGTTCCCATTCGTGTGCTCCTCTTAGTACTTTCCCACAAGCCTGTACATTAAATAATGGCATTCAATTTTTTTCTTTTTTTTTTTGGGGGGGGGGGCAGCCTATATGGCAGAAGTATTTGCAAACTATACCCTTACATTTTTAAGGTTGTTGCAAATCATACCCTTTACAATAATTTTATTGCACCAATACTCCCTACATTGTACATTTATAGCAATCACAACCCTTCTATCAATATCACTTGAACATTAATGTCTCTTACTTTTTTAATATTATTTTATATATTTTGAATTAAATTTAATTAAAGGTAACAAACCCACCGCATGCTTCCAGTATTAACGTATGGGTATAATTTGCAACAACCTCACAAGGGTATGATTTGAAACAACCTCAAAGAGCAAGGAGTATTATTGTGAAAAATTTAGTGTAGGGGTAAGATTTACAAACTTCAAAGTGCAGGGATATAACTTACAATATATATTTTAAAATATGACAGATTCAAGATTTTATACCTTCAAATATACTATTCATAAGTGTGCACAACTCAACAAAACAGTAAAGAAACTACTTAAACAGAATACTGTTCCTTTTCTTAGCTCTCATACCATTACCTTTCTCCTAAAAATGTCTGAAAACTCATCACATTGAAATATATTTTTTTTTCAATTTACTCAAAAATAAAACACATTTATTATCAAACAAACCTGAATTTTTTTTTACCTGGCATTCATATTGAGTCCACAAGTCATTTTGGATTCTTTGCCCGGAACTAGATCTGGTCACAGTCTCAGTCACTGAACAACTATCCTTGAGGAAAGATCTAATTATCTGGACTGCAGGTTCAACGACTTGTGCAGTCCATGAACCCTCAACTTTGCCTAGTATTAGAAATAACAATCGATTAAAGATAATAGGTCAAAATTATAGTACACTAAGAAGAGGAAGAATCTTGAATAAATAATCGACTAAATAATGAGCTTAAGCTCATCTCAGAAGCTATACTTGATATGTATTCTGAGGCATCAACATAGTGTATCTTCCATCCAAACAATTTTTCCAGTCTTTTTAACTGCCTCCTCTGCACCAACAATTGTTATCACGAAAGGTATTGAATGGTAGCATAATATTTTTTGTTGTAATTGTAATACATGTACAAATTCATTCAAATCATTCAACGTTTAATTAAAAAACTCCGAAACTTTCAGAAAGTTATCTTGTTCTGAAAGGAAATAATGCAGAATCCTCAACAATTGGGCCTTCAACTAGTTTTGACTTAAAATGTTTTGTGAAGACATTTTTGGAGCTGCTAATAGAAGGATTTTATGTAATACATATTTTCAGCACTTCATTGGGCAATTAGGTTTGAAAGCAACGTGAATCTAGAAGATAAAGGTGGAAAGCAGTCGGTGACAAAATTGTATAATTTATATTTTTATTGAACTAAGATTAAAAGTCCTTAGAATGTGGAACTACTTCGGCCTCCTTTTTATACTAGATGGTCAATCACTTTATAGGTTACTAATTGCAGCCTTTTGATTTTTTATGGAAAAAAAAGGTTTCTTTTCCTCATTCCTCTTTTCTTGTATATGATAGAAACCAATTGCTATTAATATTGAAATAAGGAATGATAAAGGTCGATAACCATTCAAGAGGACCATCACTCTCCCACTATTTATAACCACACTTCTCTAACACACTTTCCTATTTATTATCTACTAATGTACCCACTATTATATTCCTATCAGTATAATTCTTTTTAATTTTTGTATAGTGCTTTCTTTAATAGAAAAAAATTGAAGTATATCAAAAACATCAAGTCATCATCAGCTCTCTTTTTTTTTTTTGGATTGGCATGACAACCAAAATGAAACCATAAATATTTAGGAACAATTGTTAGTGATTGGGATAGATGAATCAGAAGGGAAGTTATCCTATTTTATCTTATTGACAACACACAATTTGAAAAAATGACTTATCAGGTATTCTTACCTCATCTTTATTGATATATATATATATATATATATTTGAAAAACATGCTATCTTTTCCAACACGAGAATTTTAAGAAGAGAACAAAAATTAATATGCAAATAATCACAAACCTGGCGACGAACCAGTCTTCTAGTATTCAACTTTACATTTGCTATAGCTTCTTTCAACAGTAAACAGGATTGGTCATCATTTGATATATTTAAAATTGACTTCCAATATTTCTTCAAAATCTCATCGCAGCCCATTGAATTTCTGGGGCTGAGCTTATCACCTTCTTCATCACATCTTCCTTCAAGCACGTATAATCTCAAAAACTCTTCAAATTCTCGAACACCAATAGCTTGACGCAACCCTCTAGTATAGTCTGCATTCGGATTGAAAATGTCATAGACCTCATCAAGTAATCCAGCAGCCACCATACAATCTACTCTAGAATCAACATGTTGATCAAGTTGAGGAACAGATGCATCGACACATATCAAGCAGCAATTATATCTGAAACTATCAGCTTGACCCCAGTTCTGCCCTGCCGCATATTATACCATGTTTTCAAAATATGGATATGGTATAATTCAAGTATTAAGCCAAGAATAAATAATAGAACTATTCTGGTAACAATACCAAAAAAAAGAAATCTATTTAACAGTCTAAGCATCAGGAAAGAATCAAAATGAGGTTCACATTTTAATTTTTCCAATAAATACATAGTTATATTAAAGGAAGATTCAAACCTCAGCGGCCTTTCCTTGAAAAAGTGTACTGGGAAGAACACCAGTGCGGAAATACAAACTAAGATATTGCTTAATCTGCAGCATATTCAATGAAATTAAATGAAAAAAGCTAAGAAAGATATACAGTTAAATTATGCAAGATTGAGCACGAGCATAACAAGGACTATAAATGCTATAAGCTAGCAGCCTTACTTTTCTGTGGTTATTAGGATGAATTCGGTCAGCTGCAACTGGATCGATCTCTCTAAGATGATTATGGTCATAATTTAAACTGTCTCTTTCCTTATCCAACACATTACTCGGCTCTTCATCTCCTGGAAAAGCGTAATAAAAATAATGATAACGTGCATTCCCGATCCATGTAACACACACTTATAACCAGTGGAGTTATTAAATACCAGGATCACTTGGGCAAGTTTCACACATGAATTCTGCAGAATCATCCAGAAGAAATGGGCTTACAAGAGCCTGCATCAGAAATAAAATATTGTAGCTTAACATAATGAAATGATATATGAGTGCCAAAAAAATGCTGATTAGCAAGTACAGATGACCTTCAAGGCTTCACCCACTATGAAGATTTACAGACAAATAACAACCAAGTACTTGAAAAGTAAAGATGCATATAACAATTGTGAAAAACTAATTAAATAAAAATTATAAAAATATTAAATTTTGTATCGCTAATATAATAACATGCATATGAAACTAAAAGTGTCAAATATACCTGTTTTCTTTAGAGATTAAACTTTCATTATTTTTTTTTTATCAGAACAATAACGTTTCATTGACAAATGAAAACTACAAGAGGCCTTAAGGCTAGAAGAGCCAAGGAGATTACAAAAAGGCTCCAATTGGCATTATAAAGAATGTTGTAATTACTTAAAAAAGTTGAACGAGTGCGCCAAAGAAAGGACAGGAATCTGTAGGCATTCCAAGTGTCGGGATAGAGGTGCACTGAAGACTCTAGAGTTTCTCTCTATCCAGATCTTCTAAAAAGTGGCGATTAGTAGCATTCCTCCATAGGGTATTTGTTATCCTATTGTGGAGGTTGCAATGAATTGAGGAGTTGGAAAACTTTCATTAATTAAAGTCAATAAATAAGTACATGAGAGGATGAATGAGGAATCTGAAAATAAATAAAAACAATTGCATAAAAAATTTCATTTATAGTACACAGAATGAGGGGGAAAGTGTCAAATATACTATAGAGTTTAAACTAATAACAATAAAGAGGAAATCTCAAACATTGTTTTCAAATCGGTTGAAATGGCATATGACAAGAGGTGTATGCCTCTCATACAACGAAGAGGAAATCTCAATCAGTGTTTAAAACCAGTCAAGGAAGAAGCTTACCAAATCTGGTAATATGCCAATTAGCAAGCTAGAAGCTTAACCCTCTGGTTTTGTCAAACGTTTTTTGAAAAGTAAATCTCAAGACCCATTTCATTAAGGTAATGAATGATACAAAGAAAAGTATGTAAAATTGCCACCTCCTAGGTACAAGTATGTAGAAATAAGTAGCACCCAAAAGTATGCCAACCACCTAATTACAAAAAATTGGCTTAACTTTTAAGAATTAAAGAAATGGGGAAGTTAAAAAAATTGTTTGGAAATAGGCACCCAAAAAGAAGTCTTGATATATGCCAATTCCCAAACAAAAAACCTAGGCTTTTCCACCCCTGAAAAATCCTTTTGTTCCTCTCTAGTCAGATGTTCAATAAAATTGCGAAGAAGCCTGCTTTCCATTGCACTCTACCTTGACCCTTGAAGGGAGGGTGCATTATCACCTCCTCCATCATATCTCGACATTTCCTGTTGGATACCCAAACTATATTGAGGGTTCTGAAGAATATCTCCCCAATGCATTTAGAGAAAGGGAAGCTCTAGAAAATATAACTACAGTCCCGTGAGTCCTTTTTGCACAGACAACACCACTGCAGTCTCAGAACAGTAGATGAAGATCATTGAAGACCGTTTCGGTCAACACTAGCAAGTTGGTGGGGATTGTGTCAGAAAATAAGCATACGTCAGTGGTCACTCCCTCTACCTCTTTATAATTTTTCCTCTCAGTTTCAGACTTCTCTTCGGTATTAATTCTCTCCCTGAAAATTTTATTAATTCTTTCACGACTAATATTTCACCTCCCCCTACTTTTCTTTCTTTTTGTTCTCTTCGGTTCCACTTCCAAGTTCCATTACAACTTTTAATTCCCCTCTTCTTTCTTTAATATTTCTCTCTATTTTATTAACTTTTATCTTCTTTTTTTTCTTCGGAAAATGTGTATTAAACAATTAACTGTTAATTCACTTCTTTCTCTTTGCTTCCTGTTTGTAAATATTGTACATGTTGTCATATAATAAAGGCTCTATATAAGTTTTGGTCCTTGAAGTAGTTTCAAATTTCCGATACATTGTGTTGTGATGGTGGAAAATGAAAAGAAAAATAAGCTTTTGAGCAATTTGTGTGAATAAAAAAAGAGGAAAAAAACTGAGAACTTTCTATGCAGCCTGCACTACTACCAACCAGTTTTTTTCTTCTCCAAAGTGCAAACAAAACAAATTTAGGGCTGTCTTTTTCTGGTTATTACTCAAAGTAATGGGCTAAAATGATTTTAAAATCTAAACAGCCCATTTAGTATTACCAGTTGGTGCAGAGGCTTTTCTTTGTCTTTTTCAACGTAGTCTGCCAACATTAAATGCCCCTACCCTGTGCAACTAGAATACAAAATTTTAAAAGCTGTTTTCTTGGTATAGAGGCTTATGCCTTGAAAACCTAGAGGGATAACTCGAGGCACACACCTCCCATACCAGATGCATAAGCCTGTTTAGGCATGCTATAGGTCTAAGCCATGAGATTTAAACAACCACCTCACTCAAACCATGTGCCTCTAAAAACATTGTGTGTAAAAGATATCCTTAACTGGCCACCATCCACCATAAAAGTATATAACATGGTTGCTTCCACGGATCTTCTTGTTCCATCCATCAAAGAGAATCTCCATCCCATAACAAAAGACATCCCTTCATTCATCATATAAAGGGTATAACATAAAAGAGTATAACATAATTGCTTCCACAGATCTTCTTGTTCCATCCATCAAAGAGTATATCCACGCCATAATGAAACTCATACATTCCTTCATCATAGAAAGTAAGCGTTGTATTTGTCAACAAAGGAGGGTCCTATTCTACTGAAATGGATTAAACATAAATGAATAAAGATGGGAGAATTTGATCATTTTCACATTATTGAACTAGGGGAGATGATGCGTACTTGTAGCAGTAAGTGACAATGGTGCATTTACATTTAAGAGGAAGGTCAAAGGACAATGCTTGTGACCAAATGGCTATCCTTAACATTTGTCAACAGAAAAACTTGTCAACCCTTTTGGTAGATAATCTACAGTTACACACAGTAAACCAGCATCTGAGAAAAATCTAAGCACTCTCTTGTCTACCTTCATAGTTCATCACAATCTCATAGCTTGAGGAACATGCCAGACTTGTTATTGTAATTCTCCAATCAAAGAACGAGTTGACATTCCTATACCTTTTTTAGAATCTCAAGTTCTTGGAGAAGAAAGGAAGATGAAGAAAACTAAAACAAGCACTAAGCCAGAAACATAACCCCACATCTAGACTAATCAAAAAACACTTGAAACAAGAACTCTCAAAGATTCTAAACAACATTCCCTTCATAACTCTTGTCGAATTTAAGATAAACACCAAGTAATCAAACCCTACACAATTGATTGAGAAGGGCACAAGTGGGGAGAAAAAATGAAATTTGACTTCTATAGTTTCAAAATGGTGCAACACTTGTAAATATGAATACCAAGCATCCAAGGCACCACAAACTAGGTCAACTGGTCAAGCAATCCCAACCAATTTTTCTAATGAAAAATAAAAGACAGCCATATTGTAAAATATCAAGCAGTAATTTTATGATGTCCAATAATTTGGTTAAACTATTGACACCAATCATGAACTGGAAACATAAAGAATACTTGAACTGAACAGCAAGAAATCCCGGCCACCTGGTGCATTCGGATAATCCAATCAACAATTAGAAGACTTAATAAGGTATTTCATTACCTGTATATAATAGTTTGTCCCACCCACTACAATGGGCAAGCAATTCCTTGATAATATGTCATCAATGACCTGAAAAATTAAAATGAACCAAGACCAAACCCCCATCATTACATACGGGGAAATCATTCGACATGCTAAAAAAATTATATGATTGTAAACACTATAAACAATAGAATTATGATAGGAATCAGCAAGAATAATACAGATTGCATTGAGATTAACAGCAATAACAAAGAAAATAATAAGATAAATCCAAGTAATTCAATGAACTTGGATGCCTTCCCTCTTGAGTAAAATTCAAGCCAAATTAACCATCTAATTTCCTACCTCTAACTCCATTATCCATCATTCACTATTTATAACACTCATTACAATAACCTTCCTCCAAAAAACTGCTTTCTCAAGATGAAAACTCCAAAGACAATTCCTAGACCCTTCCATACCAAAAAGATTCTGGATTTAAAACCATCTAACCAAATATTATAAAAACAAAACAAAACAAAAGATGAATGATGGGTTGGGCTAAGCAACTCTTTTAGAAGGTTTAAAGGACACTAAATTCATGGAAGAAAAAGCAGAGCCATAGCCATAGCCATAGCCATAGCCATAGCAGGCAGGAGTAATATAGTGGTGACTTACAGGGATGGCCGAATCTCGAAAATCTTTAGCTGTGAATTCAATTTTTGGGCTAACTGTCCCTAATAGATGATGCGGCACTCCTAGATAACGAAACCCATAAAATAAATCAATCCCATTGAGAAAACAATATATAATAGAGTAGAGAATGAGTGAGAAAGAGTTAGTTACCGTTTTGGTTTTGGAGTGGAACTTTATTAGTAAGAATGTCCAATCCATGATAAACTTGCATAGAGTCGGCATTAATGATCTCAACGGGGAAGTACGATGCTAAATCAATAGCAAGACGAGACTTCCCTGAACCAGTTGGCCCCATAATCACTACCACCTTCGCCTTTTCTCTTCCAGATCTCTCCACCACCCCCATCTCTTCTCCGATCAATCACCAATCAATCAAATTCTACACTATTCCGCAACTTTTATTTTCCTTTCCTTATCCCCCTGCCCCTCACACGAAAACTAAGGGCCGTTTGCTCGGAGCTTTTGGGCAGGGGATCCAATGGATGCTATGGGCAGGGACGAGGCCACTCGAGAGCTAGGGGCAAATTCCATATTCTTAAGGTAATTTTTTTTTTGGGCTATTAACATGGGATATATTTGCATATATAACCTCGAAAATAGAGCCATAATGAACCATAACCTCACCTTTTTATTTCTTATATTTTAAACCTTGTATTGTTGTCATCCGAGCGTGAAAAGACCAAAAACCCTTTAAAAACTCTCTTTATCTTTCTCTGTCACTACCTACTCTCTTACATTCCACTTTACTCTCTCTCACTCTAAAGTCTCTCTATCTCTCTTTCTATAATTTCTCTCTCTAAAGTTGCGCAAGGAAGAAGAAGAGAAGGTAAGAATTATTCATGTTATGATATTGGTTTTAGAAAACAAAAATATCATAGGAGGAAATTATCGGCAGACCATAGGAGGAAATGATCGATCAGATCATAGGAGGAAATGATCGGTATGATCATATGCAATGATCGGTCAGATCATTGCAAACATTCGGTTCTATCATAGGCCATGATCGGCCTGATGATCAAACCGAGCATTGCGTATAAGATATCACCGACCATTTCCTAGAATTATCTGACCGATCATTACTATTATAATCTGACTGATCACTTTCTATTATGATCTGGCCGATCATTTCCTCTTATGATCGGACCGATCATTTCCTTTTATGATCTGACCGATCATTTCATATTATGATCTGACCCATCATTTAGTATATTTCTCTGATATAATTTTTTTTTGACTATTTGTGTAGATGCCACTTGTAAGAATATTTGTTCGTTATGGTGGACATTGGGATGTTGATGGTTACAATTATATTGGTGGCTCATTGGGAGGAATAATTGTGGATAAGAGTATAAGCTATGAATGTTTAGTAGAACGGCTATATGTAGTTGTAGGATCTGACCCTTCATCGACTACTATAAAAATCAAGTGTATATACAAGTTTGCAACAATTTGTCCCCCTTTTGAAATTAGAAATGATATGGAGTTACAGTTTTACATTATGGGTTCCGATCCTATATGTGTATCTTGTGAACCTAGAGACACGATGAGTGGAAGTGGAAGGGAGGATATGAATGTTAGCTTAAATCAGTGTCATGAATTGAGGAACATTGCATCTATGACTCCGTTGGACGATACTATAGCTCTATATGATTTAACAAACGATGATAATGTAAGGATGGATTGGGATAAGATGAACGACGATTTTCAAAACTATAAGAATGACAATGATACTTTTCCAGGATTGGATGACGTATTCGACCTCCAGGATGTCCAGAGGGATACTGTGAGAGTGAAACTTGAGAGGAATGTTGTCAATGAATGTGAACCGAGTAATCGCGTGGATGTACGCACTAAGAAGGGGAAAGCTAAAGTTGAACCTCTTGAGTTGAATAATAATGATTATGAACTAAAGAGTAGTTCATTGATGAATGTAATGCAAACGGTTTCTACAGAGGAGTTTGAAGTAGGCCGCATATTCCTTTCCAAACAAGATTTAATAAGTAGATTGTCTAGGTTGGCGATCGAAAGAAGTTTTGAGTGGAAAGTGAAAAAATCGACTAAGACCCTATATTATGTAGGATGTGTTGATCCAAATTGCCAGTGGAGGTTACGAGCTGTGTGTTTAAAGGGTACCAACATATTCAATGTTACAAAGTTTGTAGATGTTCATTCATGTTCGCTTTCTGTATTGAACCACGATCATAGGCAAGCGAGTAGTAAAGTGGTTGGAGACATTATTAAGATGAAACTTGAAAATTGTAGTCATAGATATAAACCAAGAGATATAATGGACGGCATGCAGAAAGAGTACGGTGTGAACATCTCTTATGATAAAGCGTGGCGAGCAAGAGAGGATGCATATGAGATTGTGAGAGGTTCACATGAAGAGTCTTACAATCTCTTGTGGCAGTATTGTGAAGCGATGAAGTGTGAAAATCATGGAACGATTTATCATATACAATTAGAAGATGACTACCATTTCAAATATCTCTTCATAGCATTTGGTCCTTGTATTAGAGAATTTCTTAGATGTATTGTAACGTCCCGTTATTTTGAAGTGAATTTTTTTTTTTTAAATAATTAATCAATTTATTTTAATTAAACTATTTTAAGATTAGTTTAAATTTAGTAATTTCGAATTTTAGTAGTTATTTTTGTCCAAAATTCTTTTAATCGTTTTAATACTTTAAAATCGTTTCGGTGACATTAATAATTATTAACGGGCCAATTGATAATTATTAATCACCTTTAGATTATTTTAAGATCTTCGGGTTTCGTATTTTTTAATCAAATCATTTAAAAGGGACGTATACGTCATTTTCCAATTTCTTAAAATATCTTAAATCACTATTCATCTTCACTTTAAAAAGTAAATTTAAGACAATTTGCTTCATTTTTCTCCTCTTCATCCTCCATGGCCGAGAGCCTCTTCTCCTTCTCCCTATCTCCTCTTGGTTTTACTTCATTTCTCGGTGGATCTTCGTAATTTCAGTTGCGTTGGAATGCTCGGGACGAGGGCGTTCTATCCATCCTAACCTTTTGGCGTTTCTCGTTCTTTACGGGAAGCCGTAAAAAGTGAGTTTTCAAAACTTTTTATATGAATCTCTTTATTTTTGTTTATAAATGAGTTTTGAAGTTGAAATCATGTGTTTTCATCAAGAAATTTGATGATTTTGAGCTCGAATTTTCGAAAAACACTATTCACCCGATTTTACTATTCATCCGAAAATTACTGTTCATCCAAAAATCAATCCTCTTATTTAATTATGGTTTATAATTTGTATTCGATCGGTGTTATTGTAGGTTTTGATAATCGCACGTGAGGTAATTCATTCGACACTTTGGAGGTTCGATTTCAAGTCTAAGGTGAGTTTAAAATGGAAGTTAGTAAGTTTATGAATTATGTTTCATTACGTTATTGTTTATCGGGGTTAAGAGAGGAACTAACTTCTGGAAGTTATACTTGGTTGGAGACTTTAACTCGGATGTGAGTGGAGTGGTTTTGATGTACTTATGGTTTTGGGAGAAAAAGAGGAATTATGAGTGGTTTGGAAGTTATATAAGATTATTTGGAGATTTTTTAGATGAAAGTGGATGAATAAGGAACTCTAAGTGATTTGGGAGTCAAAGTGGCTTAGAAATTACACTTGAGTATTGACTCGTGTAATTCGAGCGGTTTATGTTCTTTAGTAGTTTAATGGAACTTTATCTAAGTTACTAGGGAGCTTGATGGATTCTATACGGTAATATGTGATATGGCACATGATAGTATGTGATACGCTCCATACGGTATCATGGTGCGAGGTTATGTGATATGACACATGATAGTATGTGATACGCTCCATACGGTATCATGGTGCGAGGTTATGTGATATGTCACATGATAGTATGTGATACGCTCCATACGGTATCATGGTGCAATGATTTGTTATACGGTGAAATTCCTGATATCTATACGGTGAAATTCCTGATATCTATACTGTGAAATTCCTGATATCTATACGGTGAAATTCCTGATATCTACATGGTGAAATTCCTGAGACCTATATGGTGAAATTCCTGGTATCCGATGTGATGAGAGTTACGATGGTTTGTGATATGGTACACGATGGTATGTTGACTTCGGTCCATACGGTATTATGATACGATGAAAAATAGTTAGTAATGCAATTACATAATCTTTAGACTTGTATAGTAAGACTTAGTAATAACGGGTACTTTTACTTTAAGTTTTGATATCGTTACTTTTTAGAAAGTATATTATGTACGTTGATTATGTGTGGAATTTGGAATGTGGAATGGGTAGTAAAAGTGAAATCTAGGCCTTTGGACACGATTTTTGACATGAAATGTTGTTCATAGGATTACTTGCTTTCATTTTACCCTCACTAACATTTTTATGCTAATGTTGCTACAATTACAATTTTTCAGGTAATACTCGTGGTAGAGGACGAGGTAGAGGAGGTGGCGCCGCGTGACCCATCAAGACAATGAATGGACAAGGACATATAGGGTTTTTAGTGAAGCATTCTTAAATGCTCTTGAACATTGCACTACTTTATTTATGTTTCATTTTGAGCTCAATGGAGCATTTGTATATGTTTTTGAACTTCAAAATTTTCTTTAGACTTTTATTATATTATGGAATGCATATTCCAGGTTTACTGCTTTTTCTGAAAATTTGGGATGTAAACAGGTTTTGGTTTATCCGAATTTTAAACGAACCCATGCAGTTTTTCTGTAAAATCAAGCTTTTCCGCTGCGCATTTGTTTTAAAGGATTTTACGAAAAATCGGGTCGTTACATGTATACGACAGGTAATTGCCTTGGATGGGTCCTTTTTGAAGAGAAAATATCAGGGCACATTGCTAATGAGCACATGCTTAGATGGAAACGATCAAATTTATCCACTAGGCTTTGGGATCGTGGATAGAGAGACTGATAAATCATGGAGTTGGTTTTGAAAAAACTAAAGTTTACAATTGGAGACATCGCAGATCTGGTGTTTGTATCGGACGGGCATAAAAGCATCGAGAAAGCCATTGAGAGTGTCTTCCTAAATGCGAGTCATGGGATATGCATACATCATCTTAGTATGAACTTGACACATAAGTTTAAAAACGAAAATATCAATAAAATGTTCTTTCTTTCTGCCAAGGCGTATCAAGAGTCTGCTTTCCAACATTACTGGGAAGCCCTATCTTTGTTCACCGGAGTTTGTGAGTACTTGGAAAATGAAGTTGGTTTACATAAATGGGCAAGGGCTTTTTCCCCGAAAAACAGATATAGTATAATGACCACCAATATTGCGGAATCTATCAATAGTGTATTCGTGGATGACAGGGAATTACCAATTACTGCACTGATTGAAGGTATTTGTTCGAAATTGCAAAAATGGTTCTTTGAGCGTCAAGTTAAAGCATCGAAGTCGACGGGAATTCTAACAAAACATGCAGAGGATCAACTCCGAATATCTCATGCGAAGTCAGTGACATTGTCTGTCATGACCATTAAGATTTACCGTTTCGGAGTGAGAGATAATAATTATATTACGACTGTTGATCTGAACACCATGGAATGGAGTTGTCGATCATTTGATTTAGACCAATTGCCCTGTAAACATGCCCTCGCAGCAGCAAGAGAGCGGAACGTCAGCCCATATACATTATGCTCAAACTATTTTACAGCTGAATTCTTATTGAATGCATATGCCGAGCCCATAAACCCAGCTCCTCACGAGTCGGAATATAAATCTTCGGAGGGATTTCAGTCAATACTTGTGGTACCCCCTAAAATGGTGGCACGTATTGGACGTCGGAAAAAACTAAGGGTCCCGTCATTTGGAGAGATTGTTATTAAAACACAACATTGTGGGAGGTGTGGTTCTGTTGGACATAACAGGAAAACATGTCGTAATCCACTCCGTATCACTTGTAAATGTAAATTGTGAAACATTTTAATTTTATGTAATTGTGTGAACAAAATTTAGTGCCAGTGTCATAACGATCGATCAGATCATATGTTGTGATCGGTCAGATCATAGGCAAGGATCTGACCGATCATAGCATATGATCAGACCAATCACAACATATGATCAGACCGATCACAATCATATGATCTATGATCATCATATGTATTATTTGTTAGAATAATGAAAGGAATAATGTAAGAACAAATAAAATTTCTCATTACTCAAAAAACGGGTGTGTTAGACCACACCTCAGCAAATAACATTAGTCTAAATTGTCTGAATAAGGAAGGGGATAAAATATCTAAATTATTTCCTATTACAAGACATTCATAAAATTTAATAGCTACACCACAATCTATTCCGTTGTCTTCTATCGGGGTATGACGTTCACGCCGTAATGGTCACCTCACCATGTTGTCAAATAGAACGGTATGGTACAAAATATGTGTCATACAATCACGAATTGGCGCCATTATCGCTGCAATCTCTTCCTTAGTTGTGTACGTTGGAAGAGAATCGTAGTACATAAATGAACGTCGTTGGAGATTGATAGCCACCAATATCCAATGTGTCTTTTTTATATTGACTGGAGTATATACCTAGTGGAAGAATAACTAAGGTTAGTGAATAAATAAATTGATAACAAAACCATATTTAAGAGAACCTAGAGTATAATTTACGTAATCGCAGTCACACCATGGGATAATGAAATCTCCATGTTTGCCTATGACATAATCCAGGAGTTCAAAACATTTCTCCCAATCATATACTTTATTATTCTTCGCAGTTTTTTCATACTTGGCCCAACTCCTGACGCAATATTGCTATGACAAATAGTATTAGTGCATAAGAATATCTAAATACACAAATAGTGTTTGATCGGTCAGATTATAGTGTGATCGGCCAGATCATAGTGTATGATCGGTCAGATTATAGTCCATGCTCCGTCAGATCATAGTGTATGATAAGTCGAAGCATAGTGTATGATCGGTCAGATCATAGTGTATGATCGATCATACACTATGATCTAACCGATCATAATCTATGATCTGACCAATCATACACTATGATCTGACCGATCATAATCTATGGGCTCATTCGTAAGTATGCTTTAAGGCTCTGTCCAAAGGATCGGTCGGATCATGATTCATGATCGGTCTGATCATAGACTATGATCTGACCGATCATAATCTATGATATGACCGATCATGGGGACAGAGCAAAACAATTCCCTAAACCGAAATACATACCGCAAAGTACGAGTCAACAACTGTGAAACGTTGCTTGATAAATTCAGGCCGTTTCCTCACCTTGTCTTGAATAAAGAGCATGGATGTATCGATGTGCTATATATTCAAAGCAAACATTAGTGAGTAAGACGATGTATTAGAATTTATATGCATGAATTGAAAGATATTCACCAACCTCACAGCCAAGATGTGCATCTGCCTTTGGTAACCCAAGTTAATCTTGGAAAAATGGTTTTTGTTTTGGGCCATAGTACTGACAAGGCACTAAAGCTTTACCATTCCTCCTATTGGATAAGTAATTCTTATACTTATCCAGTATTTCGTCCGGCACTAGATAGAGCGGGTCATATAATTCTATGCTTGCTTCTTCTAACTTCAATCTCTTCTCCTAAATGAATGAAGATTGTTGAAGTGGCCCCCTGACCCTCCTTTTTCTAGTGCCCCGTGAACGCTTCTTAAATTCAAGATTTTCAAACATCATAACAATGTCTGAAGTTGACTCTATCTCCTCTTCCACCACCTTCTCTTCATTCTCTTCCTCCTTCTCTTCATTCTTCTCATCCTTCTCTTCATTCTCTTCATCCTTCTCCTCCACCTTCTCCTCCTTTTTATCCTCCTCCTTTTTCCCCTTCTTATCCCCCTCCTCCATCTTCACCTCTTTCCCCTCATCCTCCTTCATCTTATCATCTTTCCCATCCTCCTCCTTCCCCACCTTATCCTCCTCCATCTTATCATCTTTCCCTTCCTCCTTCACATCCTTCCCCTCCTTCTCCTCATCCTCCTTCTCCTCCTCCTTCCCATCCTCCTTATCCTTCCCCTCTTCCTTCCCCTCCCCCTCCTCCTCCCCCTCTTCCTCCTTCCCCTCCTCCTCCTCTTTATCCTCTTTCTCTTCTTTCTCCTCTTTAGCTTCATTCTCAACCACCTCCTCCTCCATCCTCTCATCTCAAACCCCAAAAAAAGCACTAAGCCCATCCTCATCCACATGCTCGTGATCATAATCATGGTCATCTTTTTTCTACAATATCAGATTCATATAGAGACAATATAATCCTATATTCATTAACACTAAAAACATTCACAATAGCAAACAACAACATATATATGTTTAATTACCTTCAACAATAACGTCTCGATGTTCAATAATATGGACTTCATATTGCGAACATTATTTTCCACCCGTCCAATACGAGCCTCGCATTTCAAAATTGCTCATTTGTAATTGGATGACAAACCGTGTCATTTCTTCTTTTTGTCCTTATCCTCGGTTTTGTCATCCTTTTGTCTCTCCTCCACTTTTTTTACCGGCTTCTTCATTTCATTTTTTCCACCCTCTTCACCTCCACAAGTTTTACACTACCACCCTCCTCACCCTTATTGCTCTTCACCACCAAATCTTCTTCAATCTTCCTCTTTTTTATGGTTTTACCTTGAACATTCAAACAATTAAGCACGTTACTTTTGTTCATCGGTCAGATCATAGTGTATGATCGATCAGATCATAGTGTATGATCGGTCAGATCATTATCTGATCGATCATTCAGACAGAACCAATATGTGAAGTCTATCTGAATGATCGGTCTGATCAAAGAGTATGATCGGTCAGATCGTAGACAATGATCTGACCGATCATTCAGACAGAACACATGGGAAGATTGTATGATGTGATCGGTTAGATCATAGTTACTCTATGATTTGACCGATCATAGTATAAGATCAGACCGATCATACATTATGATCTGACCGATTATACACTATGATTGGACCAATCATACACTATGATCTAACATAAAAATTCAAAAAATTAACAAAGTACCTTGTCTATTTGAGAAAATATTTTCTTCTTAAGGCTAGCCTGTGTCATTGCCTTTTCACTCCGCCACGAGCATACTGGTGGTAGAACTGTATCCACCCTCAATACATGCTTTTCAGCAACAAGCTCAGGTATTTATTCAAAAATTCATGCCTAAAATAGTTTCAAATGTAAAATATCATATAATTATACACTTTCACATGTAATACAAATAAGGTTTTTGGTACATTACCTCGAATGCGTAGGGAAACCCGGCTAGCGAGTAGGTTGCACCCAATACTTTCGCATCATGGTTGCTTTTTTTCTTATCCTCGATATTTGCATCATCCAGTAATTCCATCTTTTTTCCGTCCCCTGGCATATCCTTATGATCCCATGCGAAGGTCTTCTAGTGCCCCCTCAGAAATTCAGTTAGTTCATCTTTTAAGTTTTTCTCCAGCGTCTTCCCAATATTAGTCATTCTCTCCTGATCTTTTGGATAAATCTGTATTTTTTCAGATTCTTCCTCAGGCACCTCGGGTCTCAATCGGACAGAGTGCAGGTCTCTGTCGAAGCCCGCTCATATAACTGCTACGACTAGCATTGGGCATTCAGCTTCATGACTTCAACAAAACCATACCTTAAGACTTATTGGTCCCCTTTGATGATCTTAACTTCTCGGTTTGTGGGATACTTTAGCATTTGATGGAGCGTCGATGGGTGGGCTACCATCTCATGAAGCCATGACCTTCCGAGCAAGGCTTTGTATTCGGAACGGGTGTCAATCACATGAAAGAGGGTCGTGAAGTTCACGCCTTCCACCCGAACTAGTAACTTAATGGTCCCTAAAGATTTTGTTGTGGTCCCATTAAACCCTACCAGTGAGTTCATAGTGAGATTTGAATCCCTTAACTTCATACTCCAAAAAGGATGAGATATACAGAGAGCCTTGATCGATCAAGATTTGGCTGACAGTGTAAGTTTTGATGGATAGCGAGATGACCAAGGCGTCATTATGAGGAAGGTGCACGTCCTCCAAATTCTTTCGGGAATATTTGACAAGGTTCTCAAAAGAGTGTTCAACCCGGTAGACTGGGAGTTTTGCTTCGCGCTGTACCCTTTTGTGGGCATTAATAGACTCTTCAGTGTAATGGATCGATCCTATCATATCTTTGTTGCGACCAATCTCTCGTCATTCCTATCGTCACACTTTTCAGTCCCTCTCTACGGACCCTGTTCATAGAACCGATCAATCTTTCGAGCGATGATTTTACAATTTTCTGTACTGTGTCCATTCCTTTTGTGGAAATTACAGTACGTAGGCTCATTAGTTCTAGGAATATATCTTGGATTCTTTTCTCTCGGGATCTCTTCTCTTTTTGAGGAATTTCTCGTTACTTCCGTTTGCGAGATCTGCTCCGGACTTCTCTTCCGTAAATCTTTTACACTCCCCCAAACCGATGTTCTCTTCGACTCCTTCCTCTTTTCGTCTTTCCATTTTTTCGAACGCCCTCGTTCTCCTCTTCTTCTCTCTTCGGTTTGTCTTTCCTTTTCTCTCCATGCTCCTCCACCTTTTGACGCCATTCTCCATAACTCCCTGGCCATCCTTTTGGATTCTTCCTGCGAGATCTTCGTCACCGCCTGTTCTAACGCCTCCTTCATGGTTGCGCCTCCTTCATGGTTGTAGGAATACTTTTATTAAAGGATCTCCATACGGGATGGTTTGGATGTATTGCGCTTGAAAACACGGTTGCAGCCTTCGAATCATTTCAGTCCGGAACCTTCACTTTGAACTTCCTAAACATCAAGATGAAATCCTTCAACGATTCTTTTTCTCCTATCAAAACGTCATAGAGATCGTGGTTCGTTTTAGCAAACTTTTGATTGACACTATACTCGCTAAGGAAAGTGAGGTCAAATCCAAGAAACTTTCAATAGATATTTTAGTTAGACCATTGAACCACATCAAGGGTGACACCTTCAAGCTGGTCGGGAAGAGTTTGCACGTCATTGCATCCAAATTTGTGATGGGCACGCACAAGGACTCCATCATGTTCACAAAATGAGCTACGTGTTCCATCGAATCTTCGGTACCGTCGTACATCTCAAATTTCGGAAGGATGAAGTTTAGCGGCTACTTAACCGATTGGATTTCCTTAACGAAAGAAGAGTTTACCGACTCTCAGATGTTGATGCACAGGCTTCCCTTCTTTTCTGAAAGTCTTTTCATCACATTCTCTTTGATGAGTTGCCTCATATCAGAATGTTTTGGATACTTCCTACGGTTTCGGTTTTGACCAGTCGAATATGAACTATCTTCATTTTCATCTTCTGATTTGCTCAGACCATCTCCCTCCCTACTTTGTTTCTGGGAGGGTGCCTTACTTTGAGTTTTTCGACGTGATTCATTCTGGTTGGAACCTTGCTTGCTTGGGGCTGCCTTATCGGAGTAGGAAATGTTCAGAGTGACATCTTCCCCTCGTTGTCGGGCTGTTAGCTTGGTCCTCAAGTCATTTTCAATCGGTAGTGTCTTTTTTCCCTTTTTGACCATGGTGGCCTTCCGGCGCCGTCCCCTAACTAGTGATTTGCTGGCTTTGGGCCTAAAAGGCCCTCCCTCGTCTGTATTAGGAGTTTTAGATTTCTTTCCATCTTCTTGAGGCGCTGCCCCTGCTCCTTCTTATCCTCCAAACAAGGCTATGGCCTTCCTCACTTCCTCTATCAGCATCTTGTTTAACTCTATCATTTCTTTATATTCCACCACCGGGATGGCTATCGTTCCTAGCCCAACTTTGATATTTTGAACGTCGCCATTCCCTCCTTCTTGAGTTTTGGATACTCCATCCTTACGAGCACGCTGAGTACATAATCGCGTGATTGTATGGCTAGTCATTTTTCTGGTACTGGGGTGTCGCGTGAGTATCAAGGTTTAATCGAAAACTGCTTGATGAACGGCCCCACGATGGGCGCCAAACTGCGTGGGATAATTCCTTACAGTTGAGCACATGGAGACACGTGCTGATCCAAAAATACTCAAAGTACCTTAAATTCCAAAATTTCTTCTAAAATTCTCCATAGTCTTACAAGACTTCCAAAACGTACTAAAACTTACTCTTTCACCCAAAATCGCTAAATAACTCTAAAGACACTCAAACTCACTTCCAAGACTAAAGTCACCAACCAACAAGTATTAACTTATAAAAGATTGTTTTTCCACTTAACCTCATCAAACAATAACAGAATGTAATTCGAAACATAAAATTACTAACCAACACTTTAAACTCACCTTAGTATTGAAGATGAGTTTCCAAATAGTCGAGGGAAAAGTCACACGAGTAATTACAAATCTACAATTAAATTACACCTAATAAACACATCAATTAACCAAACAACGAACAAACGACATATAAACCATTAAAGGACAAAAAACCCAAATTTTGCCATATGGAACTCTCAGCCAAAAACAGAGGGGAGGGTATCAGGTTTAGTTTTCTTGATTTTAAGCATTTTAGAACCGTTCCAGGTTGGTTTCGAGTACTTTGGAGGTTTGTACAAGCGGGTAAGGAGCCAAGGCAAAAGACTAGAATTTGATAAAGCTTATGATCAAATATCTAAAGACAAGAAATGGATTTCTTGTTCTAGATTCGAATCAATCCACCAAATAATCAATCTTAATGGCTCGATTCTACAGTCATCCTAAACACAAGGAATGACAAATTGAAAAGGTCGACTCACAACAATTCAAAGAAAAAATTTTCTATGAGACTTAGTAATTTTAACTTCAATAATCTGATTTGTTTACAATATGATTCATGGCTTTATAAGCCTTACAAAACAAAGAGAAACCGAAATTGTCTTAAAGGAAAAGAAAGCAAACAACTAGAACCTTAAAGTCTTACAAAAGTAACCGAAAATGGTTTTAAACTACATAATTATGAAAATTAACAATGCAAAACTTGTAACCAAAATTAGAGGAGTTACAAATCTGATTTGGAAGGATTTGTAACTGAAACTCCTTGATCACTTGTGTTTATAGATGTCTTAAATGAAGCCTTAAGTTGTCATGAAGAAGTCTTGAGTTGCATTGATATCTTGTGTTGCATTTAATGCAACTTGAGTTGTCATTAATGAAACCGGGCTTGCAATAAATGCATCTTCATTTTGGGCTTCTATCTTGAATAAATTGTATGCCTCTTCACTATGGACTCCTTTTCTTGTAAGAAAGCCTTTGGAAGAATCTATATTTACAAAATAGTCCTTGGCCGAATTCACTAATGATTGTAAATGTAGTTGAGGTTGGATTGAAGCTTCGTAGCCCTTGATCTTGTAATGGGGCCTTGTGGTATGTAACGTCCCGTTATTTTTTTAAGTGAATTTTTTTTTATTATTTAATATTTCATTTTTTATTTATTTATTTTAATTAAAGTATTTAGTTTAATTTTAGAATTCGTAATTTAGAATTTAGTAGTTAATTTCGTTTGAAAATATTTTTAATCGTTTTATTAGCTTAAATTAGTTTTGGTCTTATTAATAATTATTAACGGGTCAATTAATAATTATTAATCACCATTTGGCTAGTTTAAGAGTTTCAGGTTTCGTTTTATAAGCTAAATCACTTAGAGGGACGTATTCGTAATTTTCCAATTTCTTAAAAAATATCAATTCACTATTCATTTTCTTCTTTAAATAAACCAAGAGCAAAAAAAAAAATCAAACAATTTCTTCTCTTCTTCCTCATGAAGCCATGAACATCAATAGGGGGAAAGAAAAATCTTGGGGTTTTCTTCAAATCTTGACCATTTTCAACGATTTTTTTTTGCGTTGGATTGCTCAAGACGTGGGCTTTCATTCCATCCTAACCTTGTGGTGTTTCTCGTTCTCTAAAGGAAGCCCTAAAAAGTGAGTTTTCAAAACTTTTCCTTTGGATTTCTTTATTTTTGTTTATTAATGGGTTTTGAAGTTGAAATCATGTGTTTCCATCAAGAAATTTGACGATTTTAAGCTCGGATTTTTGAAAAATACTATTCACCCGAAAACATTATTCACTCAAAAATCACTATTCATCCAAAAATAATTTTCTTATTTAGTTATGGTTTATAAATTGTATTCGATCAGTGTTATTGTAGGTTTTGTTAAATGCTCGTGTGACTTTTCTTTCGACTCTTTGGAATCTTGACATCTTTGCTAAGGTGAGTTTAAAATGGAAGTTAGTAATTTTATGAATTAAGTTTCATTACGATTTTGTTGATCGAGGTTAAGTGACAAAACAATCTCCTAGAAGTAAAATACTTATGTGGTTGGTGACTTTAGTCTCGGAAGTGAGTTTGAGTGACTTTGGAGCTTTTTTAGTGATTTTGGATGAGAAAGTAAGTTTGAGAACGTTTTGGAAGTGGTGTAAGATTACGGAAAGTTTTAGAAGAAAGTTGGGAGTTTAAGATACTTTGAATAGTTTTAGATCAAAGTAGCTTAGAGGTTATTCTTGGAAGTATCAAAGGTTATGGAGATTTTGAGATAAAGTTGGGAATTGGAATTATTTTAGGTAGTTTTGGACTAAAGTAAAGTAGATGAAATTGGGAGTTGTTTATTGTAATATATGTATGTTCTATTGTCTTTGGTAGCATACATTTGTTAAACCTCGATTTTGTTTACTTTGGGAATTATAAGACTTCGTGGAACTTGGCATCGGTGATGTTAATGGTTAGTGTTTATATGATCTTATTACCTTGTGTAAGGAATAACGATTGTGATTTGATGTGGTAATAATATGGTGTATGGAAGTTCTAATGATAATAAGGATTGATGTTGATTGTGGTAGTACCGGGGAGTATGGAATTCTAATGGTAGTACGATTGATGTACTCGAGATTTTTAGTAAGAGGCAACACTTTGATAAGTACAATGTCATTGAGTGTAACTATAGTATGATTATATTGTTTGTTAGTTGTTTGTGTTGAGATGCTCATGTAATGAACCGATTTATGTTATTTGAGATATACTGATCCCATGGGTGAAACAGACTATGGTGTAGGTATACGAGTTGAGTTATATTGATCCTATAGGTGAAACAGACTATAGCGTAGGTATACGAGCTGGGTTATACTATATTGATCTCATAGGTGAAACAGACTATGGCGTAGGTATACGAGATGAGTTATACTGATCCCATAGGTGAAATAGACTATGACGTAGGTATACGAGCTGAGATTTACTATACTGATCCTATAGGTGAAACAGACTATGGCGTAGGTATATGTGATGAGATACTATGTGATATGATCTTGGGGATATAACAGGGTCATAGATGAAACAGACTATGAGTGATGTTATATGTCAAGATCGGTAGATAGATCGAGTTCATATCGTGAGCATCCCAACTTGTTTGTTAGTTGTTATGTAAATACATGCTTATCCTTTGTACAAGTGTTTGTTTTCATTGGTAATACTTTACGTGGTAATATGTTGTAACTTATGATAATCTGAGATTTGGTAGCATGTGATCTATGGTTTGCCAATATCGACGTGGTAGTATATTGATGTTGATCCATACGGTATCACGTTAAGAGGACATATGGTTTGGTAATATCGTACGTGGTAGTATGTTGATGTTGATCTCCATACGGTATCACATTACGAGGACATTTGTTTGGTAATATCGTACATGGTAGTATGTTGATGTTGATCTCCATACGGTATCACATTACGAGGACATTTGTTTGGTAACACCATACGTGGTAGTATGTTGATGTTGATCTATACGGTATCACGTTACAAGGACACTTGATATGGTAACGCCGTACGTGATAGTATGTTGAGATGGTAACATACGGTAACACGTTACGAGGTAACTTGATGTGGTACGAAATTGGTATTCGATGTGGCTCGATATGATTCAGAATTTGGGAAATTTATTGGTGTATGGTTAGGATGAATTGGAAGTGTAGAATGGGTAGTAAAGAGCAATTTAGGTCTTTGGACACAATTTCTGGTATGAAATTTGGTCCATAGGATTACTGGCTTTCATTTTACTCTCACTAGCATTTTTATGCTAATGTTGCTACCCTTACATTTTTTTCAGTTAAATCTCGACGAGGGAGACGAGGTAGAGGAGGTGGCGCTGTTTGACTTCTCGAGGCGATGGATGGACATGGACATATTTTTGCATAGCATTCTTAAAATGCTTATATATACTTTCCACTTGTCATACTTCGTATTTTGAGCTCGTGTGAGCGTTTGCTTTAAATTTGTAATGGTTTATGTTTATAAGTTGTTTTTAGAAGTTTTATTTTCAATTGAAATGTGCATTCCACCATTTATCGCTTTCTGTGTTGTGAAAAGTGTAAAACTTGTTTTGGTCAGTCCGAATTTTAAACGAATCCATGTCGTTTTTCTTTAAAAACTAAGTTTTTCGCTGTGCATTTGAACTTAAAAGATTTAATGGATTCAGGTTGTTACATGGTAGGATGATAGAGTTTCCATGATTCTCATCATTCCACCCCAATTCAAAGGATTTTCCTCAAATTTTGATCATCCTGTACATCAAAAGGACTCAAATCAGCCACATTAAAAGTTGCACTAACAGAAAACTCACTGGGTAGATCAATTTTGTATGCATTGTTATTGATCCTTTCAAGAACTTGAAAATAACCATCTCCTCATGGATTTAGTTTTGACTTCCGTTGAAGTGGAAACCTTTCCTTTTTGAAGTTGACTCAAACCCAACTACCTGGTTTGAAGATCAACTCCTTTCGGCCCTTGTTAATCATAGAAGCAACCTTAGCATTTTGCTTCTCAATCCTTTCCTTGACTTCCATATGAATCTTTTTCACCAATTTAGCCTTGGAAATAGCTTCATCACTCACAAAATTTTTAGGAGGCATGGGCAATAAATCAATAAGAGTAAGAGGATTAAAGCCATAAACAATTTCAAACGGAGAACAATTGGTAGTGCTATATATATCACTATAAGAATTTCGGGAATAGGTGACATCCTTTTGGCGTCACCTATTCGAATAGGTGACGGTTTTTTGACCGTCACCTATGGCAGTGTCACCTATTTAAATAGGTGACGTCCAAAAAAAACCGTCACCTATTCGAATAGGTGACGCCAAAAAAACGTCACCTATTTGAATAGGTGACGGGCAAAAACCGTCACCTATTGAATAGGTGACGGGTAAAAACCGTCACCTATTCAAATAGGTGACGGTTTTTTGGCGTCACCTATTCGAATAGGTGACACTGCCATAGGTGACGGTCACAAAATGACCGTCACCTATTCAAATAGGTGATGCCAAAAGAGCGTCACCTATTGTCTAAAATTTAAGAAAAAAAATATTTTTTTTAAAATTAATTATAAATCAAATTTATATAATATACCTGTCAAATTTAATTAAATATTACAATCTCAAAATTTAAATATTACTCGATGCCTAGATGAATTACATTCTATAAACAAAAAATTAAATCATATCAATACAAAAAAAAACAAATAACTATGACAAATTAATGTTCTTGACATCAAGATCATCAAGCACCTCATCACCTATGCTGATATATGCATAAAGGGCAGTTGCTAGATCAGCTACGAATATTCGAGATAAAAGGTGCTTGCAATCCAAGGAAACTCTAACGTAGTGTGGTATTGAGTAGTGGACACCTGAGAATCCTCCGCTTGAAAGAAATTAAAATATGCTTGTTAAGACATTATGCAAGAAAGCAATTGGAAATCAACAAAAAAAAAATTGCAAAATAACAAAATTAGCAATGACTAACTTGCGGTGTTTTCCTATAGTATTTGAGACCAGGGTCTTTGGGCTTCCATCTAAAAGTGTGTTCTCCAACTTATTTAGGTAAATATAAAATTGATCATAATTATAACTACATTGTTTTGATCAATGTTTAACAACTACCTCAATTCAAAACAAACTCTGCATAAAACAACTAACTCCTATGATGTAAAAACTTACGAACCAAAGCTTCTTAGTATACTAGTACGAGCATAGAAAAATACCTTTTTATAGCTCAATAACTTGTATGAAAACACAAGCCCGAAAGCACATCTACACACGCACACCTACATTATGTTAGGTGACTCTTTTACTCCACTAATTGCTAAAACATTATACTATTCCAGCTTAACCAACTGCTAAATCATCCACCTCATTTGATGAGTTACAAGACAAGAATTCAAATTACTAAGAATAGGAAATGAGATTTGGTAATTTATATGAGAGATTAACTATAAAAAAAAACTTCTCGATAGATATACATAAGCCTTTTGAACCTGAGGTTGAAAAAGAACAAGAAACAAACAGAGCTCATGAAATGAGAAATAAACGATAATTTGGAAACACAAGATCACAACTATAGCAATATTTTTTAAGAAAAGACTACTCAAAAGAACTCTAGCAATATTGACAATTACTTAAAATTCAATCTAATCTCTCCTCAGGTAGAACATGAAAATACTTTCCATTAAAATATGTAAATGAAACGAGACTTAAAAACTAAAGAAAACGCACATTAAAAGTTCAATTGCATCATCAAATGGTCTTATCATATTGGAGGCAGTGATAAAATAAATAACAAAGCTACTAGTTTCATCAGCATCCATGTGCTAGAAATGAAAGTATAGGGAAATTTTCAAATTTTGTATTTGCAGGACATAAGGTATAGCTAAAAGTTGATAATATCTATAAAGAAAAACTTAAGAAGCAGTTAAGAATTCTATTTTTACCCTCTATAACTCTAATTCTTTTCTCAGTTCTCATGTTTCTTACTCGATCATCTCACGACTTTTCTCTTTTTTCCCTCTCTTTCTCTTTAAAAAAATTGCTATATGTGTAATTACTTTTTTTTTTTTAAAGAATACGCTAGACATTTTGAAAAATGAAGCAACCAACTAAATTTTTGAACAAAAAAAGACAGTTGAATGGTACCTGGTTTTGAACAGTAGGCTTATTCTGAATAGCTTTTCTCAAGAATCCAAGCTAGGTTTAGTAATGACTTCAAATTATCAATCCACTATGACTACAGATCACTTTACACAACTAAGAATGATATTGAAATCCCTAGTGTCACCTAATGTCATTTTTCTTATAGTGAGGGAAGAAACACTTGTTAACTTAACCTTCCTATATAAGGAAGGTAGGAATGTAATCAACCTGTAAAGATCATACACTAGAAATGTAATCAACCTATAAAGATCATAGGTTAGAAATGTAAACAAAGAGAGAAAATATATATATATATATATATATATATATATATATATATATATATATAAAGATTTTTTATAGAACAAATATGATAGAAATTGATTCAATTATACCTATAGCCAGGAATGAAGACCCTTTGAAAAGCCTCAGCAGCAAGGATCATTTCATGTTTAGCTTGAAGCTTGAAAATGGTTTTACCATCTCCACGTGATCTTTTTTATGAAATATCTTGATAACATTATCCCTTGCTATAAAATAAACATAAGTTCAACTCATTAGACTAAAATAATTTAGAAAAAAAAATAGCTCAAAAGCATCAATTTAAAAAACGGAAAAATAGAGGCAAAAATATCAATATGGAAGATCTACGTATATAACACAACCAATTATGAGAATCATATATAACCTAGCTACTTAGTGACACATGTATCCAACTAACAATAAATAAAAATAAGCAATCAGCTCAACCATCAATGATAAATAAGAACAAATTAATTAAAATGGTAAAAAAAATAGAGCAAAAAGAAAAAGCCCAATACCTTGTTTTCATTGTTGTTATGAGTTTTAAAAATTAATCAAAGGTGAGTTTGAGGCAAGAACCTATCGAAATATTCCAAAAAATAATCAAAGGTGAGTTTGAGGCAAAACATCTATTCACATAAAGTAGCAAGAAATTAAAGATACAAAAAGTATCTAAGTTGACCATTTGGTCTTATCCTCCCCAGGAGGCGACTCGAAAATATTTCAAAAAAAATATTTTGTTTATTCTAAAATTACTCACCCATGTCTACCTCTCATTTCCAAAGTCATATCACCTCTTTCCATTTTGGTTCTCAAATTTTGAGCTTTAAGACGAAACTAAATAATCGATGAAACATGGGGATCAAATTAAATAAATGTATGAAAAATTATATTCCATCCTTAATTAGATATTACTTACCTGTTAAGGAATGATAAAGCTAGCAAAGACACAAGCAACATCCCAAAGTAATTGAAGTAGAGAAGTGCACAGAATATTGAGTAAAGAGATCCAAAAAAAATTGTTGAGACCAAATTCCATGTGAGACAAGTAGAGACTTACATGAGGTAAAATTCTAAAAAATTTCAATGTTTTTCATAGACAAGTAGTGATGCTTTTGATCCATTCTAGGTACTCAAGGCTGCCACCATATTGATAGGTAAAGCAATAGCTTCAGGTACCCTGGCATATCAAAAAGGATGTAAACTCTAAGGAAGCAAAATAAAGAGTATGGACGTAAACTTTAGTATTTTTATTTGCTCATCCACAAAAAAAAAAAAAGCAAAACAAAGAAAAGGGAGAAAGATAAAACACGAAGAAGAAGGCAAGGCTTACTCATAAGGGTGATTTGCCATGACGTGATCTGTCAATGCTCCCCAAAAGTGATTGTCTGGTCTTAATAATCAATAGTTCTTCCAGGTCTGTCTAGATTTGCCAACCAGAAACAGAAAGCCTAAGATTAAAGTTGTTTTAGCTTGTATCGATAGAACAAGCAACTATATACTTCATGATTAAATTATAATTTAGGGAAAATGAGAACCGTACTTCTTCCATCCACTGATAAACAGATTCAACACCTGCATTTATAAAATACTCATCAAAAGTCTGATAAAGAAAATCACTAGAATCGTATAAAATGACATTGAAGAAATAATGCATTTATGACTTTTTCTAACACTCACTAATAACACAGAATTTTTACAGAGAAGATTGAATTGAAGTTTAACTGATAAGGACAAAATTCAAAACAAAGATAAGAATTGAAGTCATCATAAGAGGATTACTACAAAAAAAATAGCAAATTTTAATATGTAAGAAGAAATACTTGCCATTAAAAAGGAGTGGCTCCACATGACAATTTCCGGAAGCACCTGCAGTGAGAGAAGGCGAGTAAGAAATCCAATTTGTCGCTTTAAAAAATAAAGATTCAAATAATTATAAATTAAGGGGCAAAAGGTGAGCGAAAGAAAGACATGTAGATCTCAAGTCTCAATAAATTGTTGAGATTGTTTATACATGTGAATATGTTATCTTTATCTATCATTCCAGATAATGACTTTTAAACTGTCATCAATCAATACCCCTTCCCATGGACGCTCCAGACCTTCAATGCCAATTGATATCAATGTAAAGTTGGAATTGACAATTATCTTAAAGATCTTAGCATGAAAATTAATTGTCTGTATAACAAGACCAATGTCTAATAAAGTAACTTAATATCAACTTCAGCAAATGAAAGATTACTGAAGTACAAAGACTCAAAGACCTGAATGATTATGATTGAAGGAAGATATTCAGTGATGAAGCAACAAGGATTTTTATAACCGATTAGAACCACGGGTTCCAATTGGCAAAATGAATGGTAATCTTACTTCAGAAGAATTTTAGCAGCTTATTGACATTCTGGAACTCTCAACTTAACATGTAAAAACTGACTTCCAACAGCAAACTAATCACCAGTTTAAAGTTTTATGAAAAGAAACTTGCATCAGTAAATGATAATTAATCGTATAACTGATGAGCTTACTACTCAAAATTAAGCGATCGCATAATTTTAACAACAAAAAATTAGGATTTGCGACAAGTGACCAAAATGGGACTTTCAACAATTTTACATAGGAATAAAAAAAAAAAGCAAAGAAAAAGGAAAAAATATTATCTAAATCAGTCCTCGCCATCAATATATGGGATCAATTCCTTGCCAAAATAACATAATAAAATCATCTAAAGAATAAATAATCGTTAGAAATTATCAATTTAAACATAACTAAGAAAGTACCACTCATAGTCCATCGGTCTTTGAAAAAGCCTTCAATAACTATATGTACCTCCAGTTCATTGTCGGGTATTTGATACTCTTCATCTTCATCGGAGTATTCATCCATCATCATATCATAGAAGCTGCAGCATTCATATGGTCAAAGAAAAGAGCTAACATGACAGCCTGAGTACCTACAAATGATTTACCACATTCATGTAAAAACTCCATCCTTAACTGAAGTTTCATTGTCTGATAGACACTAGCCATTTGGATTAAGCAAATTAAATACATAAATGTGTGGTGGCATTTCTACTTCAAAAAATATAAGCACTAAAGCTTTAACTCTACTTTATTAAACATAGATGCTAAACTATACTTTGAATATAGTTTTAGATTCAAGAAATCAAGAGATAATAGTTTCAAAGCAGTACTTGAACTTATTCTTATAGGATGCTCAAGAAAAAGAAATATTTCTTATGCTCAACAAGCCAAAAGTAGGTAGGTTATCACATGATCAACATGATAGTAAAAAACCTACCAGCATAGGGCATAGCCAACAATTAAATGCCTTTTTTATTCACATTTTCAAACAAATTCCTTGTAAACTATAAATGGGCACAAGAATAATAGAAAAATATACCTTTAGTCATCCTCATTGCTCATAATCATTGTAAGAATGCCAATTTTCAACTGCAATAGAAATTAAAATTGAGGGTTTAGTAAAAGGAAACAAAACCAGTTTTTCCGTTGGTATCAATTTTAAAGAACATAAATTGTCATATGCGATGTCGCAACAAAAATAATTGAATCCATTAAAAATGGAAGTAGTATAAATAAAAGAAACTATACTAATAAGACACTATACCATATCTTTAAGTCATTAATTGCCCCTCTTCTTCGCTGATCCTCATTATATTTTCTCTTCATTACTTCATGGAATGGTTTTGTATCTAGTTCACCCATTCTCTTTACACGTAATTGAGTATGACATGACATTTCTTTGTAAGCCTGAGAAATGAGAGAATTAAAACGTATCAGAAGTTTGAACAACTTAACAACTAGAAGAATTTTTTAAAAAAACTACAGCATGAAAGGAATTCTTTAGCAATACAAATATAACATTCACATAAAATTTTAGTTAACAAAATATAGTTATCCAAGTAAGAGGCATTGACAAAATGTAATCCATTTACGGCCTTTGTCTTAAACCAAGACTAAAAATTCATGAGATAAAAAAATCATACCTTCTGTGGGATGACAAACACAAACTCACACATGCTGAACATGTAATGACTTTAGTTATCCTGACAAATGTAACTCAGAACACTTTTTACAAATAGTTAACAAAAAACTAAACATGATAGATTTTATCTAATACTCTGAACAAAAGTACTTTGTATCAAGAAAGTTTTCTTACATTAGAGCTTCTTGGAGCTCATCATTGCTCTTGCGCTGCTTTACAATCAACGTTTGGCTAAGTTCATCAAGAGCTTCAAGTTCTCCTTCCTTTTCACTCAAATCTTTAAGGATTTTCTCTGAACGTACAGATCTGAAAACGTTTGCCCTGCTTGATGAACGAACAAATCCGATAACGTTTGCGCTGCTCGATGAACGCACAGATCTGATAACGTTTACGCTGCTTGATGAACGCACAGATCCGATAACGCATATACTTGAGGCTTGTTTCCAGAAAGAGCTTCGCACAAACCAGAGCAAAAAAAAAAAAGGGTTTTGGCTTAGGGATTTCATGGAGAAGAAGAAGATGAACTAGAACGTCTTGGCTTGATGAATTTCACTCGATTTTCATCTGGTTTTTGCTTAGGGCTTGATGTATTTCAACTAATTTTCATCTTATTTAGGCTTAGGGATTGATGGAAACGAAGACGCAAAAGTCAAATTTTAGAGCAAAAGCGAAGGAAATGAGAGATGATCAAAGACAACTATGAGAGAAGAAAAATCGAAGAAGAGATGAGATTCTTTTTTTGTTGGAAACAGTCTGAGCGAAAGAGAAATGAATTGAAATAGAAATTGAAGAAGACGATGAGAGGAGCTGAAAATCAAAAACAAGATTTGACATTCACAACGATTTGGTGAGAGAACGGCTAGGGCAAGGATGCGAAGTTGAGATGAGGGGTTTTTCATTTTGAGAGGTGATTTGGTCGAGAGATAGAAGAACCAAATTGTGAGGGTTTTTTTTTTCCTTTTTTAATTATCAAATTAATACAATGGGTGACGGACTTTTTTTTCTCTTTACTGTTCCTCCGTTTTTTCTTATACCAGCGTCACCAATTAAAATGTGTAGTGTCTCCTATTGTCATTTTTCTTATAGTGATAGCCATATTGTAAGCAAACTTCACAAATGGCAAACTATCCTCCCACATTTTAATGTTCTTTGCAAGTAAAGCACTAAGCAATTGAATTAAAGTCCAATTTACTACTTCTGTTTTCCCATGAGTTTATGGATGACAAGTAGTAGAAAATAACAACTTAGTTCCAAGCTTCCCTCATAATACCCTCCAAAAATAGCTAAGGAACTTCACATCCCTATCACTAACAACACTCTTGGAATGCCATTGTAACAGCCCAAAATTCCCAAAACATGGAAAATTCTCAAATACACAGCGGAAGCATACTTAACATTCAAAATCCATCTCATTTCATTTAAATCATAAAGTCATCATCAATTTGATTGATCAATCTTATTTCAAAACAAAACAAACAAGTTCTCAATAAGTATCTAGACAAATAAAGAGTTTAAAACTTCGATAAAAACATGTATCAATCATTATTAATATTAAACCCATCCAGACCATCAATAAAAGAAAGACAACATGTTGGCATGTAAAACCACGCCAACCATCCACCGTTCACGAATCCAGTCAGTGCCTGGCTTTCTTCTTCTTTTTACCTGAAAAAAATATGTAGCATCATGAGGCTATGTCCAATGAGTAGAAAAGAAGTTAAAGGAAAAGTAATGCCATGAAAAGATTCCTAAATTCATTAAGTCCACTATCGACCTCACAACTCCAAATAAAATCTCTCAACTTCGAAGAGTATAAATTTTCTACCCAATACCTTAACTCAACTAATGTCCACAAACAAAAGTGAGTTTCTCACTCAAAAGCATCAAATACGTGTTTCCACGATTCATCCTTTTGAGGTATTCTTCTTGTGTGTTTGCAAGACACACAAGCAAACATACTTGTATATTCTTTCACATTGATCAAATGGAATGAACCTGCCCCATTAAGTGATATTATGTCGTGCACAGCTATAATTATCCACGTGATGACATAGTCTTCACTAAGTATGGCCCTACTTAGTGCGAACCTCCAACCATATTGTTTAAGGCATCAAAAAAATATGATTTACTCTAAGCATCACTACTAGAATGGTTTATTAAGTTTACGTCCAGTTTCTAGTCTAGAAAACCCGTTTATGCTAAATCCGACTTTTTCAAGGCTTAAACTTGAAATTTTGAAATTCTGGAAAATAAAATTTTCCCAACCTTTTAATGAGCTAAAAACACTCAAGAACACAATCCCAACTCAAAAGGATAGCTCCCAAAAATTTTCAAACCAATAGAGCAAAACTAGCCTAAACTAGTGTAGTTTTGCTTTATTTTCAGTCACTTGGTGATGATCTATTTTTCTAAATAAAAAAAGCAGCTAAAAGATCCAAAATCCACTTCCAAAATCATCCTAACACACTTATAAGTCTCTCAAAAATATCTCATAAACAAACTTGCACATTTGGGCGAAATCCTAAGCTAGTTTCGAAACCTAGTGGGCATTAATCCTCCAAAAACAACTCAACTCCAGAAGCTTAATTAAGTCTTAAAATCAAATAATAAAATGCTAGAAAAACATATAAAAATCCAGAATTAAGCACAATTAATCTTGAGAACAAAAGGGCAATAATACTCCTTAAACATGCATGTTTTTTGCCTTTTTCAACATTCTTTAAAATTCAAATTTCAACATCATTTAGTTCAGCCCATAACACTTAATTCATGCTTAATAAGTGTCTCAAATACTCTCAATTAGATTAAAAAAAACTTTTTAACAAAAATGAAAAACAACGCATGATTTTCATTTACGCTTAACTAGTTTCTACTCACCTCAAGTCCTTGAATCTTTTTTAAGAATTTGATTCTCTTTAATCAAGACTTTCCCAACTTGAAAACAACACGTAAGGTTCTTAAAACTCGCCCTAAAATAAATCAAAACATAATACAAACAACAAAGGACGGCTCGGGACGGAAAACGACACAAAAGAAAACCAAAGCAACCCCCTTAAGAGGCTGCTTTACCGTCGGCAACAGCAGCCACTACTGCTCCTAAGGCGGTGGCGGCATGGCGGTCCCGAGGGCTCTTTCAGTGTCTTTAAAGGTGGTAGATATGAAAAGTAGAAGGTTTTTCAAGAAATTTAGGAATTAGGGCTCTAATGTTTGAAGAGGAATGAAGAAATATGAGATTCAAGTATGGGGTTTTGGGTTTTCATTAAAATTAACAAGGGATCCCTCTTGGAAACCAATAATTTTAAAGATAAAAAAGAAAAACCATTACCTTTGAACCATAACTTGAAAATATTTCTTCCAACCTCGATCAAACTTCCTCCAATTGAAAACCACCAAGAATCAAACCTAAAACAAGGATGAGAAGAGAAAATTTTGATAAAAAATTTGTCCAACAACACGGGGTTTTCGTTGGATAAAGAGGAAGAACAAGAGAAAAATTGAAACCTACCTTTTTCCTTCTCTGTACGTTCACGTTCAACTGAGGATGTCTTTTTTTTCTTTTCTCTTTTCCTTCTTTTCACACCAGTTCATTTTTTTTTAAATCCACAAATAAGGATAACATCCTTTATTTAATTCCTATAAAAGAATTAAATTTAATAAACACCACTTCCTTCTAATATTCCAATAATATTATAAAATAAATAATATTTATTAAAATATTACTTATCGGGAACACAGGTCGTCACAGCCGTGCAATTTAACAATATGAATGAAAAACAAGTCAGCCACATGCTTTGCATCATCAGTTTTGTGACTAGGTATGAAATGAATAATTTTACTAAATCTATCAACCACAACAAATATGCTATCATGACCCTTCCTAGTTTTAGACAAACCAATCACAAAATCCATAGGATTTCAGTCCAAGGTTCATTAGGAATGGGAAGAGGAGTATACAAACCATGTGGTTTCATTTTAGATTTAGCTTCTTTATAAACAAAACAAGCATTACAAACTTTATGCACAAGATGTCTCATTTTAAGCTACTAAAAATGTTCAATTAGCATAGCATATGTCTTAGCCTCACCAAAATGATCCAATAACCCCCCCCCCCCACCACGTCCTTCTTTAGCTAAAAGCTCCCTAATAGAACAATTGGGTATACATAATTTGTCTTTCTTAAACAAGAATTCCTCAAACACATAAATAATCATTCAAAACAATCCCATTGATGCAAGGTGCATAAGTATCACAAAAATCAGAATCATGCAAGTACAATTTTTTAATCTGCTCAAATCCTAACACTTTTGCACTTTAAGAGCTAAAGAGATTGTACCTCCTAGATAATGCATCAGCCACCACATTTTCCTTACCCTGTTTTTATTTAATCACATAAGGAAATGTCTCAATAAATTCCACCCACTTGGCATGCCTTCGATTAAGCTTCTTTTGACTCTTCAAATGTTTCAAGCGTTCATGATCTATGTGGATCACAAACTCTTTTGGCCAAAGATAGTGTTGCCATGTTTGCAAAGCTCTAACCAATGCATAAAACTCCTTGTCATATGTTGGATAATTCAAGGCAGCCCCTCCAAGTTTCTTACTAAAGTACATCAAAGACTTTTGTTCCTGCATCAAAATAGTTGCAATGCCTACACACCACTAGCATCACATTCAATCTCAAATGTATTCTCAAAGTTAGGTAAATAAAGCAAAGGTGCATTGCATAACTTAGCTTTGAGTTCATTAAAAGCATTCTCCTGTGATTCTTCCCAAACAAACACAACATGCTTTTTAACTAATTCATTCCATGGATAAGCAATAGAATTAAAGTCCTTAATGAACCTCTTATAAAAACTAGCTAAACCATGAAAACTTCTTACCTCACTTGCATTTTTTGGTGTTGGCCATTCTTTAATTGCCTTAACCTTCTCTTCATCAACTTCTACCCAATTTTCAGAGACTATAAAGCCAAGAAAGTTAACTATAGTCATGTAAAAACTACACTTTTTTCAAATTAGCATACAACTTTTCTTTCCTAAGTGGAAGTAAGATAAGTCTAACATGCTCAACATGTTCATCTTGAAGGGATGATTTATAAACTAGCGGAAATTTATTTAGTAAATTTATTAACATTTTATAACGGATCTATTAACATCATGCAATTTGTGATAAAAACATGTAGATTCATGCTAGTTTTTTTCGAAAATTAAAACCCTTTTACTTACATTGAGTAAAATATGGAGAATCGGTTGGAGGTTTCTTTACAGCATCAAATCCTCAGCAACACCGGATCTTCTATGCTATATCCCGATCGAAAGCAAAACCGACTTGTGAGAATCGAACCGGAAGAACAAAAGAAGAAAAAATTTCTTCAAAATTTTTCCCTAAGGAAAATCGGTAATTGGGCAAAAACTTGAGAGAGAATTTTCACTTTTCTAATTAAAGTGAGAAGTGTATAAAATATGAATCTCAATGGACATATTTATAGGAAAATATGATATCTAATCTCTATAGATATGCTTATCTCCCAATTATTAAATAAATAGAAAATATAAATAAAGAAAAAGAATAAATAAATTAAAAATAAAAATCATCTCCCACAATTACAAATGCACGGAAGGACGCGCTGAAGCAAATGGAGATTTGCACTTTTATTTTAATTATTTATTTAATTTTCTTTATTATATATTTATATATTTAATATTAGAAAATTCAAATAAGAATTTCTAATTTAAATACATTTAGCCAAAAATTAATATATATTAATTACCATTGAATCTTATTCAATTAATTAATTATTTTGGGCCAAATCCAATTTGTTTCTTAAACAAATTTTTATTTAATTATCTCTAATATTTATTATTAAATTAAATACACTCATTAATTAATTAATAATAATTATTATTAATTTCCATTTAAATAAACTCATTATTTAAATAATTAATAATGTTAACATTAATTTCCGTTTAAATAAACTAGTCATTTAAACAATTAATTTTGCCTTAAAATATTATAATTAATAATATTAATATTAATTTTCATTTAAATAATCTCATTATTCAAATAATTAATATTGCCTTATTTTAAGTAAAATCAATTACTTAAATTGTTTGTTCTTCCTAAGCTAAATTAATAACTTAGTTTTGCTACAACGATATTTGGGCTAGCATAGGGACCCGATGGACCTATAGATCATGGGCTTAATAATTAGTCAATTAAGTGATTAACTCATGATCAGTTAATTACTTATTATCTAACTATGAATAATTCCACTATAGATTCATAGTTGAACTCCCCTCACTATAGATGAATTATGTCCATTTAGTTTATCTTTATTTATATCTGTGATATATCCTTCACGTGGAACCCTCATAATTAAAGGCGGATAAATTTTATCTTTTTGCCCCTGTAATTACCGCTTTATCCTTATGTTCTCGCTGATTCTCCAATGAACTTTATCTTTAGTCGAACTAGAGATAATATACTTCTGTGATCAATAGAAGCCGTGGCACCACTTGTTCATGTCTCGAATCAGTACATCAAGGGAGTTTCCTAAAGTTCCTAAAATGTTTAGGTATCGCACTGATACCTTTAATTTATAGGAAAGTTATGAATTCCATCTTGTGAAAATGAGTTCCCAGCTACTTATCAAGCCATGTTCCCAAAACAGGAGTGTATTGAGCGTTCTTACAGATCGCTCTCAACCATGTGAATCAAAGAACATAACTCCACAAATAGGAGTCCGCATTTCACTCAGGATTGAGATCTATCACGGTTGATAAACTTAGTTTGATATTCGATCATTTCTCGTAAACGGTACTAATGAGAATTTTGATCGAACATCGTGGTCCTGTCTTATACAATCAACATTGCATATGATACTTCCATTTCATGTCTCCCACATGAATGATCAGGATTAGATCATTTGTCTATAAATAAAATGCGAAGCTATCAACAGTGTTACCAGGATAAGATTCCCAAACGTTATCCGTTTACTGTAGACACGTTTAAGTTACTCATCTCGACTTTAACCCTCTCGTAGGACTCACATACTAAGTTGTGATTTCATAAGAGTAACTTAGGGTTTACTATTTGAATGTTTGATATTTATATATTTCCATATATACCTAATATCGTCAATTGAATAATCTAGATAATATAAAGAACTTATGTTTATTTATTTAATTTATTCTAAATAAATTATTATTATTAAATAATTACAAGTTCTAGAACATCATTCCTAACACATCTAAGCTCTTGGAATAAATCAGAATACATCAAAATAGACCACAACAAACTTGCCTAAAAATTTTCTAAGAATATAGTTCATCAACCTCATAAAGTACTAGGTGCATTAGTAAGACCAAAAGGTATCACAAGCCATTCATACAAGCCATATTTAGTCTTAAAAGGTGTTTTCCATTCATCACCTACATGCATTCTAATTTGATGATAACCAAATTTAAGATCAATTTTTTAAAACAAAATAGAACCAGAACCATACAATTCATCTAACGTATCATCTCGCCTAGGAATAGGATGACGATACTTCACTGTTATTTTATTGATGGCTCTACAATCAACTAATATCCTCCAAGTTCCATTCTTCTTTGGAACCAAAATCATGGAACTAAAATCACTGGAACCGATCATGGGCTCAAACTTTTTCTCACATAACCCTTTGTAAGAAACTTCTCCACTTGCTTTTGGATTTCCTTTGTCTCGGTTGGGTTGGTCCTATATGTTGGCCTATTAGGTATGGTTGCCCCGGGAATGAAATCTACTTGATGTTCAATATTGCCTCTTATTGGTGGCAATCCACTAGGCATCTCATCAGGAAACATATCCTCAAATTCCTGCAAAAGAGACACTAGGCAAAGTAGGGTTAGGTGTGTTAGTCATAAAACAAGATCCTGTGCACAAAAGTACAAGGAAGTTTTGTTTTGAAAATAAAGCATACCTCACTTAACTCTTAGTAGCAAATAAGCTCACTTTTCTCTCTTTTTCTCTTTATTTTTTCCTTTTCTTTTTTCTTATTGTTTTCACTCTTGCCTTTTCCACTCAAAGCTTTCTTTTCTCTCTCACTCATTTCTTTTTCTTTCAACTCTTTTTCTTTTAACTCAAACTCAAGCCCCTTTGTTCAAGTTTACATTGATAATTAAAAATATCTTTTGAAGACAAAGGCACCAAAGTAGTTTTCCTTCCATCCTTGGTAAAGGTGTACCTATTAAGGTAATCATCATGAGTAGCTTTCCTATCAAACTGCCAACGTTTTCCAAAAAGTATATCCTCGGCATGCATTGGCACTACATAACAAACTATCTCATCCTTATACTTCCCAAGCACTTCACCTCGCCACTATTATTTAACCATTGTAACTTGTAAGGTGTGGGATGTGGAATGGTAGGTGCTGTGTGAAATTGTGTTACACAAGTGCACGTAGTCTAACAAGTAAGATATCGTTCCCACGAGGATTAGTAGATTAAGTAGGTGTTTAACAAATAATTTAAAGAAAATAAAAACAATGATAAATTGGGGTGATATGGTTTATAAAGCTAAACTAATAAAATTATGAAATTATACAAAACTAAATAAATAGATTCTAAATTAATTATAGAAAATAAGTACGATGGTCTAAAGTTATTGAAATTACTCCTAAAATACGCAAGAATATTAAAGTGATTAAACTATGTAGTGACAAGCGGTTTGAAAATCAAGAAACCCTCTAAAGAGCCTAAGAATTCACAATGTTGCAGCAGTGCTGTGGCTGTGCTGCAGCAATCTGCAATAACAAATACACTTTTTATGCAAGTAAACCCAATTGTTCAAGTGACTTCGTCAAGCCTAACATGATTCTAAATTCTAACCCAATTTAAATCCTATGTCTAGGTAAAATTTGATAAAAAAAAATATGTTTTAGTGTTCCGGTTTAGGCTTTAGGGTGTAAACACATATGTCTATGCATTACAAAAAACAATTTCAAGAATCGTTAACCCCTATCAATCAATATTTTTCCATTCAATTTTAACTTTTTCAGAATTAAAACTAAACAAAACAATTCACTTAGGTTGATCAAGCATAAGCAAAGAGACAAAAATATCGAAACTATTGATTGAGCTTAAAAATTGAATTCAATAAAGCTTTGAAATCTAATTCCTCTTAGAGTTCATCCATCAATTCCAACCTAAGAAATTTAGTTCATAGCAAAACCTAAATTAACAAAAGTGTTCTTCAAAATCAAAACTAAATCTAACATTGGAGTTCTAAAGAGTGGAGGAGGGAGAATAATGAAAAGCAAGAGTAATAAATAGAAGAGGAAATCCAAACAAAATTTCCCAAAGATGAATGAATCTCCTTTGCATTTTGCTACTGCCTTTCTTTCTCACGTTCTGCCTTCTCCAAGTCTCACATTCTCTAGGGTTCTCTTTTTAATGAATATTCTATCTTTTTAGTTCTCCTCTTCGTCCAATTCATCCAAAAAATAGCTCCAAGATAGATCTCATTAGTGGGCTATTTGTTCCTCACATGAATCAGCTGATACGGGCCCAAAAAGATGATATTTTGGGCTGAAAATCGTGACTAAGCTGCTGTCAAATCTGCTCCAGTGTGCTGCAGCTGTGCCAAAATCTGCTACTTTCTTCTTTCTTCTTGCATGAAATTTGCAACTTTTTAGGGCTTTTTTTCATTCAAAATGACAAGATTAAAATACTGAAAGTCTAAAACACTTCCAACATATTATTTAAAGTGCTAAAAACTCGAGTTTTCTCAAAGTAAGCTTAATTAAAGAATGATTCAAAAATGAGTTCAAAGTGTGCAAAATATGAGTAAAGTTCAATCAAATAATTATTACATAGGAATTAAAATAGGACCAGATAACTCTATTTTATAGAGTTATCAGTAGGTAAATTGAATCACCTGACCAGAATTGAGCTCACAGTATTGGTACAACTCTCACTATCAATCACAACACTACAAGAAGTCCCTTGTACCAAACATCTAGTATGGAACAAATTGTCACTTTGATCATCAATATCATTCTCCTTTACTTGAGCACTAAGTAGCCTTCTAGTAACAAGTGCTACTTGATTCCCCTCTTCTATGCTTGCACCACTAACCTCATCAAGCTCACACTCTTCCTCTTCAACATCACTCTCTTCATCATTCGTGACTACTTCCCCATTCCTAATAATCATAGAGCTTTTATTAAGATAGTTTTGACTAATGTGCCCAATTCCTTGGCACTTCCAACATTTGAAATCCCTATTTCTCTCAGCCTTTGTTTCATCCACCTTCTCCTTCATTTTAGAAGACTCCCCCTTATCCTTCTTGGTTGCCTCAAATGATGCTCTAGGCTTAAAGTCTCCTTTGGAACTACAAACTCCCTTTTTTTTTCAAGTATTGGATGATGGAAAAGTGGATTTAGAAGTGTTTCTCTTGGAGTTGTCTTTCTTCCATGCCATTTGTTTCTCAATCTTCTCGGCAATATGCAAGAGTTCCTCCATGTCAAAGTAAGGGTACATATCTACTATATGAGCCAACTCTTCATTCATTCCTCCTAGAAAGAATGACATAGTGTCATCCTCACACTCATCTATATGTGATCTAGTCATTAAGACATCCATTTCCCTATAATATTCTTCAACTCTCTTTGAACCTTGTTTTAAGGAAAACAATTTGTTTATGATTTCCCTATGATAGTGCTTTGGTATATATCTCTTCCTCATTAAAACCTTAAGCTCCTCCCAAGTCTCAATTGGTTGCTCATAGTTTCTCCTCCATTCAGCCTTTAGATGACTCCACCAAATACTAGCATAATCACAAAATTCAGCCACATCAAGCTTCATTTTTCTCTTCTCACTAAAGTTGTGGCAATCAAAGACATGCTCTATTTTTCCCTCATATTGCAAGTATTCCTTTGGGTTAGACCTCCCATGGAATGATGGAATTTTAAGCTTAACACCTTCTGGATTTCTCTCTTCTACTCTTTCATTAGGTAACTCCCTCTTAGGTCTCCTAGTTGGTCCTAATTCTCTACCCCTTCCTCGACCAGTTCCTTGTTCTCTTCTGGGTTAACTTCAGCCAATAAGGTAACATTGTCATCTTCTTCTTCATTTTCAACTCCTACACCTAGATGTTCTTCCCCTTGTTGATTATTAGCCATATCTAATCTATCCATGCACTCATTTAGCTCCTCTAAAACTTGGGTAAGTATAGCAAAAGCTCCTGTTTGTGCCTTTCTCCACCTAGCTTCACTTATCTCACCCTGATTATTTTCCCCTTGTGACATGTTTCTGGACCTCAAAACACTCCCTCACAAAATATCACTCTAGGAAACTCTCGTGTTTAAACACTCAAGGTAGGTAAAAAAGTCAATTAAGGCTCTTGGATAAGCTATGGTAAAAAAGAAACAATTTGTGTTTAAAGTACCAAAAGTCAAGCAATCAGTATTTAAACAATCTAAAATAATGAAAAGAAACAAAAACAGAACAAGAAAAACATATTGGAAAGGTAAAAACAGAAATGGAAAGCAAAAACAGAAATGTGAAGCAAAGAAGTTTAGAAAAGTGGTAGTTACAAATTTATGAATTTGTGGACTTCAAGAACGAATTTTTAGGTGGCAACCTAGATGTAACTTATTAAGATGATTATAAAGAGCATACAAAAGGTCAAATTCAAAAATTCGTTCAGAATTGAAAACACTAGATCACAAAATTGAAGTTGCTGGAAATTAGACTAAACTTGCACGCAGAAATGAAATCCCAAATTTGAATAGTTTGCTTTATGATTTTAACAACGTGCCCTTCTGAACTTTGAAAGATAACAGTCAAAATAAACTTTTATATTCAGGAAAAAAAAGCAAATTCGGACGTTAGCACAAAGTAGGGGTACAAGAAGAACCGGAACCTAAACCGGTTCATACGGTTTCGGTTCGGTTCTTGTTTTTAAAACCGATAAGAATTCCGGTTTGGTTCCGATTACTCATAAAAAAAATCTGTAAGAAAACCGGAATCGAACCAGTACCATTTTTATTTATTAAAAAAAAATATATATATAGGAGGCTCAATCTTTTCGCCCATGGCCCAAAGCCCATGCACTTTCCTTTCTTTTCTTCCCTTCTTCGTTCACATCGTCCAAGGCCCAAGCCCTCCCTCATTTTATTTCCATTATTTTGATTTCATTTTAGTTAAGTAAAATTGAAAAAAAAAACGACGACTAAGGAACTGATAAGGAACCGGAATCGAACTGGAAAAACCGATTCCGGTTCCTACCGGTTCTTTAATTTTTCTTATTTCCTTACCGGTTCGGTTCCAGTTCTTGCCAAGAACCGGTAGGAACCGAACCGGAAACACCCCTAGCACAACGTTTGAATAGTGAACAGAAGCATTAAATGCGACAGTTACAAAATTGGATAGTTTTGACAATTTTGAACTATAACTGTTTCTGAGACTTTAAATACGTGCAAATCAATGTGAAACTAATATATTTCAATGGTAACTGATGTATAAAGTATAAACACAATTATATCAAATCTACAAAAATTTATATGGATTAAACTTGAAAATTTCAAGAACTTGCAAGATGAACAGATTTGGGTGCTCTCGGATGTAAATACACTCTTCTTGCTTTTATTTTTTATTTTCAAGATCTAAATGTGATCTTTAAGATGGAGATGAGATATGATTCAAAATATGAAGAAAAAAAAATGATGAAATGGCATAAACGAATGGGATGGACAGAATGTGTAGAATTGAAAAACAAATGCGTAAAAGTAAGATAGAATCAAATCTAGATTAGGCCACAAGATGCAACCTATGCTCTGATATCAAATAATATGAAAACTCTATGGAAATGCTTTTGAAACCCTTAAACTTAACTTAAGACCCAAAAGATCAAGACCAAAGAACCCGCATATGCCATTTGAAACAACCCAAGACAAAAGGGCTAGAATTTGATAAACTTTATAATTAAAGATCTAAAGACAAGAATTAGATTTCTTGTTCTAGATTCAAATCAATCCACCAAATTAGAATGATCAATCATAATGGCTCGATTCTACAGCCACCCTAAACACAAGGAATGACAAATTGACAAGGTAAGCTCAGCTCACAGCAATTCAAATAAAAAGCTCTCTATGAGACTTTGTAATTTTAACTTCAATAATCTGATTTGTTTACAATCTTATTCATGCCTTTATAAGCCTTGGATGTCTTAAATGAAGCCTTAAGTTTTCATGAAGAAGTCTTGAATTACATTAATGTCTTGTGTTACATTTAATGCAACTTTAGTTGTCATTAATGAAACCTGACTTGTAATAAATGCATCTTCATTTTAGACTTCTATCTTGCATACATTGTATGCCTCTTCATTATGGACTCCTTTTCTTGTAAGAAAGCCTTTGAAAGAATCTATATTTGCAAAGTAGTCCTTGGCCGAATGCAGTAATGATTGTACATGTAGATTGAGGTTGGATTGAGCCTTCCTAGCCCTTGATCTTATGATGGGGCCTTGTGATAGGATGATAGAGCTTCCATGATTCTCATCACAATCCCAAACATAATTCTAAGAACGGTATTCTCTATTATAACTCTTTCAATTTCTTTTAAGCTACATCCCCACATAACAGCGCAGAAACCTGAAAGCCATAAAAGACATTAAGCTAAATAAAACCACGTTTCTCCTTTGATATAGAAAACTGATAAAAAAAAATTATACCAGAAGAAGTTAGCAGAAGTATTAAAAGTAAAATAAATCGAACCCAACTAAGAAACCTGTTGAACTTAAATTAGAACTTAGAAATGCAAATAGGATCACAAAATTAGGATTTCATGCGACTAAGGAATTTTTTACAGCTACAACAAAAATAAAATTACAAACGATTCATAAATTGAATCGAAGGTTTGGGATTTACTAAAAAGAAAAATTCCAGCAACATTACTCCTCCTTTTTTTCATTAGATTAGAATGACTACAGGTCCAAAATTATATTTACACAGCAACTAGAAGTAAATAATTTAAATGTTAAGAAAATCAACAGATGGTAGCAAAAATTTATTTAATTTTCTTCACTGAAATCAGAAGTCAAAAGCAGGATAGAATATAAAACTGTAATTGGTTATGAAAACTGACCAAAATGATAGAATTGCTCATTTAAATTTTGGGCTATTGCACAAGTTCCTCCATTTTTCCTTGAGATTTATCGCTGTACGACATTTCAAAAACACAGAACTACCAAAATCTAAAATCTTTTTCGAAGGGATGTTGGACTACTTTCAACAGAACTATAGAACTTTTGAACTCCCTCCTGCAGAAATACAAGTAGTTCTTACATGAGTAAAATGACATATGTTAGGAACATGTAATCCCAAACAAAAAATTGAAACAGGAAGAAGCATAGAGAAGAACAGTGAGTTAACTCAGAAAACAAAAGTTCTTCATTTTTTATTTCTTAATCACGAACACAGAATGAAAGCAAGTAACAGAAATATAATAGTAAATTTTTACACAAAGATAATACATACTCAGTAATGATCATAACCAGTGTCTTAAAAGGCGCAAGGCGCAAAAAAGATGAGATCCCCCGGGGGCTTAAGCGCGAGGCGCAAAAAAAGCGAGGGCTTTTTTTTTAAGGCGCACTATATAATAATATTAGTTTATATATATTTAGAAGAAGAAAAGTTACCTTCATTTCACCAAAAAACAATTCAAAACACAAAACACATCATAATTCTTAACAAACATAAGCATTGATATATGAAAACTGCATTGATATATGCTAAACATTGATATATAAAATCATAAAAAATGAAAATTAAGATTCAGAGAAAAAAAAGCCCTCGCCTTTCGCTTGAGCCTCAGGAAAAAAAGCCCAAAAAAGCCCCAAAAAGCGGGGCTTTATATTTTCACCTCGCTTCATTAGAAGCGAGGCGCAAAGCCTGACCCTTGAGCCTAGGCGCGCCTAGGCAAGGGCTTTTCTCGCCTTTTAAAATACTGATCATAACCATAAAATAATAAGCACAAGTATTAAAGCATTTCTACCATATATTCCTTAAAAGGAAAAAAGTGAATAAAAGACTACCTTTCATGTCTCTTTCTCCTCAGCTGTCCACAGTAATCTCTTCCGCCTTAACTGAGGAGAAGCTGGACACATACTGCATAGACCACTAGTAATGGCAAACTTCTCACTCTGCTGACCAAAAGCACCTTCGTTCTTACTCATCAATGACAATTCTTTGAGGTACATCTAAAACACTAGGCCTATAGCCAATATTATAAACTCGATCAGTAATTTCTTTTAGACATTCTCTCAATGTCTTCATTTCTGGATGGGACCAATCACCCATCACAAACTCACGCACAACGCCACCAACTTCGATCGAGCTACAACCAGGTACTGCCTTGACGTCTTTCTCTTTCATCTTCTTTCTTAGTTTACTCATCTTGTCCCATTGTGAAACAGAAGAGTACAAATTTGAGAGCAAAATATAATTTTCAGAATTTAAGGGTTCTAATTCAAAAAGATACTCAGCAACAATCTCACCAAGATTCAACAACCTTTTCTTCTTACAACCCATTAGCAAGGTGCGCCAAATTGCAGGATTCAGCGAGATAGTCGTCGTCTTAACTAGCTCGTAAGCGTCTTCAACTAGGCTTGATCGGCACAGTAAGTCAACCATACAACCATAATGCTCCACTGATGGCTCAATGCCAGATTCTAGCATAACTGACCAATATCTTTTACCTTCTGAGACTAGTCCACTATGAGCACATGCTGATAAAATGCCAATAAAAGTAACATAGTCCGGCATCACCTGTGAAAAGACATCATAAACACGAATCAATATTAGTCAAAAAACAACATTCATCTTAATTATATCAAGCACAAAGAAGATCGACATAGAAAGAAAAGTGACATCAAAGGCAATCTTTTTAAAATTTCTTCACTAAAATTTGGATATATTATGTAGAAGTTAACAATAATATGAAAATCTTATTAATACTGTATAAAACATTAAAAAAACAAGAGGAGTGACTCATAACTACACTAACTTTTAAAGTACGTATATATTTGCATATCTTGCTACATATTACAATACCTTAGATTCCAACATTCGTTGAAATGTGTCTATAGCTTCTTTGGAAAGTCCATGAAATGCAAACCCCATAATCATGGAACTCCAAGCTTTTGTATCTTTCATAGGCATATCGGCAAACACTTTCTTCGCTCTCTCGATGGACCCGCATTTAGCATACATATTAATAAGTGCAGTATTAAGCTCAAGATCAGTTGAAATAAAATGTTTCTCAATATAAGCATGGAGCCAGCAGCCAATATCCAAGGCTCCTGCAACAGCACAAGCTGAAATCACGCTCACCAGTGTCACCGCATCCGGTTCAAAACCAGCTTTCTGCATCTCCCTAAACATCCACATAGCTTCATTCACTGATCCAACCCTTGTGTAACCGCTAATCATCGCAGTCCAAGTTACCAAGTTTCTTTCAGGAATTTCGTCGAACACCTTCTTAGCAAGGCTCATTTTTTCACATTTCGAATAAAAGTTTATCAAAGCAGATTGAACAAAGGGGCTAATTCCTAACCCAGATTTTAAAACACAACAATGAACTTGTTTACCATCTTCAAACGCAGAAACAGTAGCACATGCCTTGAGAACAAAAGCCATGGTGAACGTGTTTGGACCAGGATACCCGCTTTTAGTAAGCAACTTGAATAAAAAAATAGGTTCTTTAGAAGGGCTTCCAATATCAGAACAGCCTTTAATCAAAGAATTCCAAGAGAAAATGTTGGGATATGGTGTTTGAGAGAAAACTGTGCGAGCATAATTGATATCGCCAAGTGGAGAAAGAGCACAAAAGCCGACGATTTTTGAGAGTGCGAAGGAAAATGTGGTGATGGGAACTGGGCGAGTGATAATTTGTGCGTGAAGCTGGCGGAGAACTCGCATGTTTGGACATTTTTGGATCAGGGTGGCAAATCGTTCTTCTTCTTCCAGTTTTAGTTGCAATTGAAATCTAAACTTTCTCTGGAGACGCATAATTCAAGAGTAGATCAAAATTTCCATCGAAATATATGCAATGCTAAACATAAAAACAAAAACAAAATTGCATATAGAAACTGTAAAAATGGATAGCTTCCACGTAGGCAACGAACTTAATATATGGGACGAGTCGGAGGTAGTGCGCTGCTTCGACGGCGTGCTACGTAGTACCTGCACAAGAAAGGAAAAGAGCACTGATGTGGTGCCGACCTAACACCCTCCGATGCTAAAGTCAGAGCAAGCAAAGCCAGTGTGTCAGACAGAATAGTATTAGAAATTAGTTACCTAATGAATTAATTTCTTCTCCTATTTATAGGAGATTAGGTTGATGACATAATTGTGCCACGTGTCGCGTCGGGATTGGGCAGTGTGTTGCTTCTCAATTACGTGTCGCTTGCGGGTTGCGCCTCGTGTTGTTTCCCAAGTGGATACTTGTATTCAATCTTAAGTATGTAGGTCTATGTCGGAGACTGGATAGTCAGGTCTTTTCAGGTGCATAGACTTTATGACTAGGTACCGCGGTCGGACCAGGTGGCGTGGTACTGCGGTCGGACCAGGTGCTCTGGTACTGCGGTCGGACCAGGTGCCCAGGTATTGTGGTCGAACCAGGTGCGTAGACATTCTTGTCAAGTTGTAAAATTCCATGTGTAATCCAATTCCACCCCACAACAGAAACAGTAAATTAAACAATTACGTAAATGACGAAAATTTAAAATGAACATGTATATATGTAAATTTCCCTGAGACAATATTTGCCTAGTGTTATAGTCTCCCAAGATAGAACACTTCTAACTGTGACTATTTGAAGGACCTTTCAAATATCATTGTCACCATATCCTCCATTTGCTTAGCTTTAAATGAATGTAATTTATAATAAAACTATTATTCACATAGGTATTTTGGAATATTATTCCAAACAACCTAAACATAATAATGTTTTTTTTCCAACAATCCCCCACATAGAAAAAAACTACAAATAAAAGGATAGAAAGAGTTTCTAGTGAAAGATAACTTATCAAGATATGTAGCTTTCGCCTAGAACCTTCCTTAATAAAGATCAACCGAACTCACTAGGTAAATCAGTGAACTAACGTTTTGAACTGTTTACCTTTCAGTGTAAGTTTAGAATGAATTTTATCCATTAACTTTCATATTCAAATTTGGTTCTCTATTGTATTCATTATTTCGGCCATGAACTTTTTGGGTTCTGCAAGCACTTTAGAGAATCTGCCTAATTGTTAAATTCTCAAAGAACCGGTCATGTTCTCGCTCACATAGATGATCAATATCAAGAGTAGTCTACTATACTCAGGGTATTAAATGTCTTCGACATCGTCGATATGTCTCTAAAATGGAGGTTCGACTTTTTAAACGGGGATAAACAATATCTTCGACATTATCGATATTTCCATCCGAGTACTATTAAACTATCGTTGATCACCCTCTTTCCTTTATTCTTTTTTTACCTTTTATTTTAATCATTCTCTTTATTTAATTTATTACTAACTTTTAGTTCACTCTCTTAAATTTTTCTAAAACATTTAATTTATTCTTTTTATCTCTCTCTTTAATCTATTGATTTTTTTTAATTTTCTCGATGTTAAATATCATTTATGAGTGTATAACTTACTTATATGATTAATTATGACTTATTTAAAGAGTAGTTCAGGTTTCATGGATTAATTCTAAGTATTCATTTAAGTTTTCATCATTTTATCCAAATATCCGTCGACATCGATATGTCCATCAACATATCCGTAAATTTGAAGCTCGATATCTCTATCGACGTCGACTTTTAACACCTTGACTATACTCCACTTGTTTAACAAGGTATATTATCATTAAAAGCAAAGCTTATCCTCAACTTTTAGTAGACAGCAATTCAGTGCATCATAGAAAAGGGAAGGTGTAGTTATTCCTAAGTGCTACTTGTGAAACATTCAAAACTAGTTTTCCTATGAACCAAGTTGATATGAAACCCTAGAAAATCGAATTAGAAACCCTTTGATATATGAAGAACCCCTAAATGCAAATCCTAAAACCCTGATGAACAATAAGGTAAACCCTTGGAAAACAATCTTGAAATAAGAGAACTTGTTCTTATTTCAAGATCAAAACAATCCACAAACACAATAGATCAACAAGTGCTTGAATGTTTCTAAAGCATGCAAACTAAGAACAAGATTACATAAATATCCAAGGTGAAATCAACCAAGCAAAGAGAAACAAAGCAAAAGCTATTCATTCATGTTGATAATCTGATTGTAAACCTTACAAATGAGGTTTTAAATAGCCAAAGAAACCATAAAATCAACAAGGAAATTTGGATTACAAGGAGGCACAAAATCAACCAAATCTTTCCTTAAGTGCATTTGGTGCATTTTAGGAAAGTTTTTCCACAGAAGATATTGTATAATTCCTAAACTATCCTAGCATTAAATCTGATAAATAAAGGCCTAAAACATGTCCAAATACATTGTAAATTCGTGGACATCATATATGGAAAGTTTGGGAAAAAATATGGAAAGTGGCCCAAATAAGGAAAGTTTGCAAAGATGATGCAACTTTTCTAATTAGCTCTTCTCTTCAATTCTGATTGAATAAGTCTTCAATGCTCTTCTTCAAAATGCAGTTTCTATAGATTAAAGTTCATCATGTCCTCTTCCATAACTTCCATGCTCGGATCTTCAAATCTTGTCTTGACTTTGCTCATGTAGGCTTGTAATGGATGTTTTATGTTTGCCTTGAACTTTGATCTTGAGATTGATCTTTGAGCTTTTTGTGACGTTTCATGATTCATATCATCCCCTCCCTCTTGAATAGGATTCGTCCTCGAATCTAAAACATTACCTACATCTCAAAAACTTAAATGAGTAACATAAATAAAAGCACCTAAAGTATACTTACCTTGAAAATTCTTGATATCTTTCAAGTGCCTTGGATTGTCTAACTCCTCCCGGATCAAAAACCTTGAATTTCCTTTCATCCTCATCTTTGATTTTCAATTGCATACCCTCGGTTGCAGTTAGGTATTATTGTCTTGGTAGCTTATTCTTAAAATCTATCTTATAACAAACATCAAGAGAGCTATCCACACTATTCGATTGCAATAAGTTTTTAGAACAAAATGGACCATAACCAACCTCATAAATTTGATCGTACTCCACATTATTTACAAGAAAATCTAGTGGTAAAGATAACAAATCAGTCAAAGCAAATTAATCATAATCAAGTTCAAATTGGACTAATGTGTTCGGATAAATCAGAAAAGTTGTAATTTCCAAGCTATTCATAAACTCATTTATTGATCTATCAAGTACAACTTTAATAGCACAAAACAAATGCTTTTCATTAAAACTCATTTGAAGTTGTACAAATTCAATTTTGAAACATAATTTAGAAAACAAATAAGAACCATGCAAATCATCATAAGTTAATGGATATGCTTTCCTAACATGTTTTTCAAGTGATAAGCTGTCAAACAAGTAAAGATAATCCAAAAGAACTTTCCTAGCAAATAATGCATGTTTATCATGAAAATATAATTGGTTTGGATGATTTCTAGGCTTAAAATTAGAATTGGAAAACAAGAAAAATCATTTGAACACACCGATGCAATAGGATCAAAAGTCAGCAACTTCCTTTTCTAGCTTTGGATCCCGTTTCCAACATCTTTTTCCATGAAATATGGTGGTGCCTTAAGTATTTTAGCCTCTTGTAATGTATCTATCATGTGGTCGATTCCAATTGAAAATTGATCCACATAATTCTGCAAAAGGTTAGCTAAAACACTAGAAAAACAAAGGTTAAGTTCATAAGTTAGAAGGAAAGAATCTTTGCACAAAAGTACAAAGTGAGTTTTGTTTGAAATCATAGTTTTCCTAGCATCAGTTTCTACAAAACTCACAATGTTCTTATCATCACTCTCATTCTTTTTTGACTCACATCTCTCTTTATTTTCAATTTCTCTTTCATTCTTTTCAAGCACTTTTTCTTTTGAACTCAAATCTCTTTCTTTTGACTCACTCATGTCACTCATTTCTTTTTAGCACTCATCTCTCTTTCTTTTGGCTCACTTATTTCAATCATTTCCTTTTCACTCTTTTCTTTTTGAGAATTCATCTCTCTTTCTTTTTGCTCAATCTCTTTTTCACAATTCTCATGCTTTTAAAATATTGAACACTTTTGTAGCTCACATGCATCATAACTTTCCACCACACAAGCATTAGCACGAATATCCTCTTTTATCTCCTCCATGCTAGCATGAAAACTTCTTTTGATTTTAAAAGTTCTCTTTCAATCATCTGAACCTTCTCTAAAATCAATTTTGAATTTTCCTCTACCAAACCATAGGAATCCCCATTCTTATCCATTAAAGTACCATTTTCATCCATTTGATAAGAAGAAGAAGAATTAGAAAAAGGTTTCGAAGCATACCGTGTAACTGTTCTTCTTTGGAGTTTCCTTTCACCTTATTGGCAAAATACACCAACTCTCCTAACTCCTCAAAATTTGGTAACTCTAATTGGAAAGAAATATCCATATTCAATCCATTGAAGAACCTTACAATAATAGACTCCTCATCTTCCTCAACATTAGCCCTAGCTTTGAGAAACTCCATCTCCTTGTAGTATTCATCAATATTTTTGCTACCTTGTATAAGATTATTGAACTTTTGCACAAGATGTTCTTGATCTAATCTTGACACAATTCTCTTCCTCATATGACACTTAAGATCATACCAAGTTTCTATTTGTGGTTGCCTCTCCTTCTTTAGTTTCACTTTCAATTGAGACCACCAAACATGAGCATTATTAGTGAAATTGGAAATAGCAAGCATTACCTTTCTTTCCTCACTATAATTGTTGTAATCAAAGAAGTGTTCAGTTTCTGTCTCCCATTGTAAATACTCCTCTTGATACCAACTCCCATTAAAAGTATATAACTTGAGCATATGTCCTCCTAAGCTTCGATGCTCCATCCTTTCACAATAAATGTCTCTATGTTCACTCCTAGGATGTTCTACCTCCAAACATCTACTATTCCTCCTTTGATCAATCCTTTCATGATATATTACTGCAAGTAAACAAGTTAGTAATGTAAAAATAGGACCTTTCAAATCACTCCCTAAGTGTGTTTACAATCAAAGATGTCAATCCACTCGTGTTTGCACTCAAAACCGATTTTATACCCTAAATGTAACCTTGAACTGTTAGCACACTTTCGCAACTATCAAACAATAATGATTCTAATGAAAATTTTAAAATGTAACCATAAAGAAATAAGAAACAATCAGCTTGTGTGGCTAAAGAAAAATAGGACAAATTTTGCAAATGGTGTATATTAGTAACAAGGAAAGAATAAACAAGAAAATAACATAGAATAAATTTTCCTATAAAAGAAAAATTCGAATTATGATTTCCTAAAGTAGTTTGAATCAGAAAATATGACTTTAATTGAGCAAGATATGCATATATTCGAATATGGAACAGAATTTATACTTTCCTAAAACTTTTTTTGGCTATTCATTGTAAGTTCTAGCTTTTTAGGAAATAAACAATTCTAGCACAAATCCTTTGCAACTTTTGGATTCAAGATGCATAAATGATGAGTTTGAGATGAACTCTTCAAGAACAATAATAACACTAATAACTTTTTTTTCCAGAAACTCAACAAATCAAGCAAGAACACTTTTTTTTTTCAATTTTATACACAATGCGACAGTATGCGAAGATCTATTTTTTTTTCTCAATCTTCCACTTTTTTTTTTGACAAACTATTCTGAATAACAAATAAGCACGACAACAATATAAACACTTTTGTAGTTGATGATTTTCTGAGAATCGAATGGGAACTATACGAACAAATTAAAAATAGTAGGCAAAAACTAAATAAGGAAATTCTGGAACAGTTTTTTTTTTTTTTTTTTTTTTTTTTTGTTTTCTGGTTTTCGGATGAACTAAGAACAAAACAAGAAAAAAAATTCAAATAACAAGAAAGCAAGTAAGATAGAAATATTCCTTTAAGCCTAAGCTCTAATACCAAATGATATGAAACCACAAAAAATTGAAATAGAAACCCCTAAATGCAAATCTTAAAACCACGATGAACAATAAGGTAAAACCCTTGGAAAACAAGAAGAGAAAGATTATTCCAATGATCTAATATCTTGAAATAAGAGAACTTGTTCTTATTTCAAGATCGAAACAATCCACAAACACAATAGATCAACAAGTGCTTGAATTTTTCTAAAGCATGCAACCTAAGAACAAGATTACATAAATATGCAAGGTGGAATCAACCAAGCAAAGAGAAACAAAGCAAAAGCTATTCATTCATGTTGATAATTTGATTGTAAACCTTACAAATGAGGCTTTAAATATCCAAAGAAACCATAAAAACACAAGGAAATCCGGATTACAAGGAGGCACAAAATTTGCCAAATCTTTCCTTAAGTGCATTTGGTGCATTTTAGGAGAGTTTTGCCCTAGAAGATATTGTATCATTCCTAAACTATTCTAAGCATTGAAGCTGATAAAAAAAAGCCTAAAACATGTCCAAATACATTGTAAATGCATGGACATTTTATTTAGAAAGTTTGAGGACAAATATGGAAAGTGGCCCAAATAAGAAAAGTTTTCAAAGGTGATTCAACTTTTCTAATTAGCTCTTCTCTTCGATTCTGATTGGATAAGTCTTCAATACTCTTCTTCAAAATACTGTTTCCATAGATTAAAGTTCATCATGTCCTTCCCATAGCCTCCATGCTCGGATCTTCAAATCTTGTCTTGACTTTGCTCATGTAGGCTTGTAATGGATGTTTTATGCTTGTCTTGAACTTTGATCTTGAGTTTGATCTTTGAGCTTTTTGTGACGTTCCATGATTCATATCACAAGTCCATATGATCTCTAATTGCCTGGTTAGATTTCCATTAAGATGATTAGTTGGGTTTAGGCTTTAATCCCATTTCTCTCGATGCGACTCTAAATGATCTCTAGATAATCCATTTGTAAATGGATCCGCGAGATTATCTTGTGCAAGCATCTATTTGTTGAGTAAATGCCTAATGTTATTATGTTGATGACGTATATGTCGTGACTTTCTGTTATATACGAAATTTTGTGCACGAGCTATTGCAGCTTGATTATTACAGTGTATGCTTATAACGGTCACACGTTTCTGCCATATTGGAACATCTTTTAGAAAGTGTCGAAGCCATTAAGCTTCTTCTCCAGTTTTATCCAACGTAATAAACTTTGATTCCATTGTGGAATGAGCTATACATGTTTGCTTAGAAGATTTCCAAGATACGACTCCATCACCTAGTTTAAAAACATAGTCACTTGTTGATTGTGATTCATCTGAATCAAATATCCAATTGGTGTCACTATAGCCTTTTAGAATGACTGGATACTTCATATAGTGCAATGAATAGTCTTTTGTCCGTTTTAGATATCCTAAAATTCTTATCATTGCATTCTAATGTCCAGCTCTTGGGTTACTTGTATATCTACTTAATTTACTAACTGCATAGGCTATATCTAGCCTCGTGCAGTTCATGATATACATCAAACTTCCAATTATCTAGGAGTATTCTAATTGGAGTTTTCAATTTTCTATATTCCTATGTAGTACTACATGTGGCAGGAATGGATTGTTTGTTTCCTTGAATCCATGTCCCTTAAACCTTTCTACTACTTTCTCATTGTAGTGGGTTTGTGACATAGATATGCCTTCAGATAATTTAGATATTTTTAGACTTAATATTACATCTGCTGCTCCTATATCTTTCATATCAAAATTTCTTGTAAGCATTTTCTTATTTTTATTTATGACATCAATATTAGCACCCATAATTGGCATGTCATTCACATACAAGCATACACTGACATATTCATATCCAAATTTCTTTGAAAGTATTTGTCACACTCATTAATGGTGAAACCATTTCTCAGCATAACATTATCAAATTTTTCATGTCATTGTTTAGGAGCCTGTTTGAAACCATATAACGATCTAACGAGTTTACACTCTTTGTGTTTCTCACTCTCTTTCACGAATCCTTCAGATTGCTCCATATATATTTCTTTTACCATTTAAGAATACAGTTTTCACATTCATCAAATGCATTTCTAACTTATAGACTGCAGCTATAGCGATTAACATCCTGATAAAGGTAATTCTTGTTATTGGTGAATAGGTGTCGAAAAAGTCAAGGCCTTCCTTTTAGCTATAACCTTTGACAATAAGTCTAGCCTTGTACCTTTCTATGGAGCCACCAGGTCTTAACTTCCTTTTAAAAATCCATTTACAACCTATTGGTTTGGATCTAGGTGGTAGATCCACAACTTGCCAAGTGTTGTTTCTTAAAACGGATTATATTTCGCTAGCTTTTTTCCAAAAATTTGATTCTAAACTACACATAGCCGTTTTGTATATTTAAGGTTCATCTTCAACCATATACGTTAAGAAATTTGGACCAAAGGTTCTAGATCCCTTACTTCGTCTAGGTTCCGTTTTCAAATGTATTGGATCGTGTTAAAAAAGAACATCATGAGTTCTTTTAAGAGTTAACTCTCTATTTTCCTTCTTTGAAGGAAATATATGCTCACTCAGCATCTCTTGATTCGAGTATAGTATTGACATATATATCACTTATATTAGATTTGTGTACCAGAAATCTTCAGGCACTACTATTGGTTGCATATCCAATGAAAGTGCAGTCAATAATTTTGGGTCATAAATTTATCCTTTTGGGTAGTGGCACTGCCACTTTAGCCAGGCACCCCACACTTTCATATATTTATATGAGGTCATCCTTCCAAAACATGACTCATAAGGTACTAAACCACTATTCTTGTGAGGAATTCCATTTAAGATAAAATTAGTAGTTAAAATAGCTTCCCCCCACAAGTTATATGGTAAACTAGAACTTATTACAAAGCGTTAACCATGTTTTATAAAGTTCTGTCTTTCCTTTCTGCCACTTCGTTTTGTTGTGGAGTATACGGTGCAGTAGTTTGATGTATAATACCAAACTTAACACAAAACTCATCAAAATTTGATGATTCATATGCTCCACCTCGATCGGATCTGAGTACTTTTATGGTTTTATTAAGTTGATTTTCAACTTCATTCTTAAAAGTGATAAACATAGTTAAAACTTCATCTTTACTACTCAAGAGATAAACATAGCAATATCTAGTGTAATCATCGATAAAAGTAATAAAGTACTTTTTCCCCTAGTTTGAATAAATTTAAGATCACAAATATCACTATGTATTAAAGATAATGGTTCACTACTTATTTCTATAGTTTAAAACAGTTTCTCAGCGTACTTTGCTTCAACACAAATTTGCACTTGTGTTTATTATTAATTTCAAATCTAGGAATTAAACCTAAATGTGTACACCGTTTTAAACATGCATAATTAACATGTTCAAGTCTACTATGCCTTAAAGAAGAAGACTCAAGCAAGTAAGCAGAAGTAGAAGCATTATTATTAATAGCAAAAGCTTGTGGATACATAATATTTAGAGTTCTTAAAAACTATGGCCACATTGGCCTTAAACAAACCATCTAAAAGATACCTTTTCCCCCTTAGTCAAAACAAATTTGTGTGACTCAAAAACCATCTTAAACCTTTCTTGCTCAGAATAGATCCAAAAATCAGAATCTTATGAATGTCTACAACATGCAACACATCATTGAAAGTCACTTCCTTATCAAAAATGAATTTCATAATCACCTTTCAACGCTATTGACAACAGATTCATCAGAGTTACCTATATAGAGTTTCTCCTCATGGTTAATCTCTTTGTACTCAGCAAACAGATGCTTGCATAGATATGGTGAGTGGCTCCATTATCCAACCACCAGTCTTTGTTGTTGATCACAAGGTTGACTTCTTAGACGACAACATACAAACTTATCTCTGCAACACCTATAGGAACTTTTTAAACCTCAGCGATTTTGGCTTGGGAAACTTTTTTTTGGCATCATTCTTCTTAGTTCGTAATCGTTTGCATGATGCTCGGGCTTGTTGCAATTGTAGCAAATTCTCTTGAATCTCTTCGCATTATTGCTTGCACCTTTTGAGGAAGATGCTTCATAACACTTCATTTTCTCATTATTTGACCCACTATGTTCAGCAATGTGTGCCTTAGTCTCTATAGCATATTTGGACGTCTTTCGGCAATTGATCCGATTGTCTTCCTCAATACTAAGACAGATAATCAGTTCTTCAAGTTGCACCTCTCTGCGTTTGCGCTTAAGATTATATTTGAAATTATTCTAGCTAGGAGTTAATTTGTAAGGCCCCAGGTTTTAAAATAGGATAATTAGAAATTTTATTTATAAACAGTATGCTTGAGTATTTATGTTAAGCACTTTAGAAATTAATTTTTCTAGTTTAATTTGATTATTTGATAGTTAACCATAGTTAAATGTTAACTAGGTGTGGTATTTGTTCTAAAAGAGCTTGTTAACCAAGGTTAATTATTGGAGAAGGATTAGTTAGTAAGGGTTAAATGAGGCAAGGATTGTTTAGCAAAGGTTTTGGGTGGAGGGACTTGGAAGTTAGATGAGGAGGTGGAGGGGTTTAGTTGCAAATAAGGGATTCTTCCTTCATGAAATTAAAAGTATAAATAGGTATAATTAAAAAAAAAAAGAAAACCACACAATTTCTTCTCCTTTGCTCTCCCTCACCGTCGCCCCCGCCCCCCCCCCCCTCCCAATCTCCTCACTTGGTGAATTTTGTTCCTCCATCAATTTCTCTTGGGTTTTGGGTGAATCAAGGTGGATTTTTGGTGAATTTGTTATAGAATCTTCATCCTACAAAGGTTCAATCAAGGATCATTTGGGTTCAACAAGGTTCAAGGTAAGATTTCAAATAAGTAATTCTAGGTTTTCATGGGTGTTGGAGATGGTCTTAAATTGATGATTAAAATCACTTTGGGTGTTGTTTTATTTCACTTTAAATTCTGGAAATCCAATCTCTAATGATGAATTCAAGCTTTAGGGTTCACATATTTTGAAAGGAAGAGGATGGAAACCATGGTTGGGTGTAAGCTTTTTAAAACTCCATTAATGGAGGGATTTCTAAGCTTCTAGTTTTCTTAATTTAGAGATTTTTTGACTATTAATGAAAGGTTATCATTTCTGGAATTTTTGGGTAATTATATGTATGTATTACACAAGAAAACCCTTTAGAGAATCAACCCAATGAATTTTTGATAAATTTCTAATTGGCCAAAAATTACATCTTAAAATTGACTAGTTTTGGTTTTTTTTTCCTACTAACCGGGTATGAGTTTGTGTTTGATTGAATTGGACTGAGATAAATGTGTTGTTATGTATCTAAATATGTTTGGGATGGTTTTATGTAGGATAAGAGCAAGCAAGCTAATTGGGAGCCTAGTTGTGAAGGTGAGAACACAAAGAATCGGAACGGTGGCATCATTTTGTTTGTGGTTCTTGGAGGGATGTTGTGGAATGGAATTATATTTGCTCGTGGCTGATTTGAAACTCCTTGGTGTATGAATTGAAAAGGAGTCGGAGTTTGGGAAAGTAGCGAAAGACGAGAGCTAGGCTTGGCTCGTTATTGAGAGTTTGAAATGAGCAAAATTGCTAGAACCAACTTGCTTTTACATACGTTTTTAGCTAGTCTTTCATAATTTCTTGCTATTATTGGCATCTCAAGTCAAAGATCGAGTCATATACTGCTATGGGGTTTATTTTCATTTATGCTCGATATGCTTACGGTTATTGCTTGATGAATAATGCATAGTCGAGATGTTAAGATATAATGTTTGAGATGTGGCTTATTATGCTTAATGAACACTTTGAGGAAGTTAAGTGGTATGATTGAGTTATATGCTGATTGAAGGATTTTCCTATTTGTGCTCGATATGCCAAAATTTGTTTTCGATGAGAATTGTAAAGAAAGCATGTTTAGTTACATTTCATTTCACTTCATTCATGCATCTCATGTGTTTGATGAATGGCCATGGGTTCGTAACCCATGTAATGGTGAGTGGTTGTTGGACGTTACATGTGGTCACCGTGAGGGAGATTGTGTAGCTCCGAGGCGCTGTGTGGTGGAGGCATGGATGCTAGAGTGGTTATTACGATAACATGGAAGAATATAAGGAGCTACGGCTCGAATAATAATTGTAATGGTTTGTGTATAATGCGTAGCGAGATGCGGGATTTGTGTATGAAAGGTTATATCCATTGAAAGGAGTATGTGAATTGTGGTAATGAAATGGTTGATATTTACTTGACACGGTTATGAGCTTGAAATGCCACAGTTTGATCAAACATACTTGTTCATATTTCTTAGCACGTATTATGCATTCATTCGTGTTTGTTCTTTTTTGAGCATAGCTAGTTTTAACAGTTTGTAGTAACCCTTTTTTGGTGCACCATACTTTTATGATTTTGAACTATACTTGATATTTTGAAACAGCCAACGAGCCGAGTTTGAATGACATACAGGTTTATAATGAATTTTCATATACTTCATGTCCAAAATTTCATTGTTTTGTTATATTATTTTAAACTAAGAATGATGTACAAGTTTATAATGAATTTTCGTATACTTCTCGTCCTAGGCTTGTTTAACAGGCCAGGTCGTTACATAATTTATCAATAGGTGCAGCCACACAAAAAGACTAGCCTATGACCATGCCCTCTGCTTCGATACCACAAAGTATTTATTCGTTCCTGCATCTTCTGTTTTGTACTTTTTTTCTAACAAACTCCACAATTCCTTTACAAAAATGATGGTACTATAGACATTGTAAAGTGAATTCTCCAACCCATCCTGCATAAATAGTCGGCATGTTTCCATGCCTTTATGGCTAGGAGTGTGGGTTGATCAAAAATATTTTCTTTTGCCAATGTTTCAATTCAATGCCATTGAATTTTTCTAGCTTTTCAAACTGAGAAGGAGGAGGAATTACCAGCGTTGGCACAATAGGCACAATAGGTGATATGAATCATCCCAGCCCCAAATGTCAAAGAATTGACGATATTGAAGTCCAAGGTTTCAATCAAGAAAAGATCAAGAATCCGAAGACTAAATGAGTGACGATTGACTTTCTTGGGCATTTGCAAGGATATTGGGTTACATACTTGAATAATGAAGAAAATGAGTTTAAAACACTATTAAACTCATGGGATATTTGTTACAAAGAGCTCCAAAGAAAATCGCGCATGAAAACATTCAAACGAGTGAAAATGACATAAAAAACGGTGGCTGACACTTGTAGTTTTGTCTATTTTCATTCAATTACGAATTTTAGTATTTTATTTGAGTTTTATTACTTTAGTTTTATTTATTATTATTATTATTATTATTATTGATGTAATAGGGAAGATTTGAATTTGTTTCCTTAGTTTTGCAAACTTGGAGACCAAGTTTAAAAGATTAGGAAAACTTTCCTAATTTGAATTAGGAAAGTCTAGTTTTTACCTTTTTATTATTAGGTCTTTATTTCCCTTCATATTTTCGACCAAACTAGGGTTTATTAGGCTATTTAAAGCCTCTTTTGTTAGCTTCAAAATGAGAACATCAGTGAATGAAAATCCTTTTGTTTTGGTTTAAGCTTTTTCTTTGAAAAAACCTCTTTGTAATTCATGTTCTTGAATTGCATGTTGAGAGTCATTCAAGTCCAAGTGATCATTATTCTTGTGAAGTACCTCAACCTTAATTAAAGAAACCTATTCTTGAATTATGGGATTGATTGATTAGGTCATCATCTTCCCAACCTCGCCTAAAGGTTGATTCAAATTGCTAAGGGTTTTCAAGCTTTTCCGTTCAAGGGTCCATCATCCGGTTCTTGAATCCGTCAACGTTTGAAGGTTCATATCAACAGGTGCCATCGGTACAAATGGTACAGAACCATTGATCACTTGTGTTGATTCAGAATTCGAATCCATGATATACTGTAATAGAATACCGATGTGGATGAATAAAGGACGAAGAGAATTTTTACTCTAAAATTAAAAAATATATAAGAACAGTATATGATAAATTCAAAATCAAATATAAAATATTAAATAATTTGAAAGTTTCTTATTTAATTTAAAACATGTAAAATTACAATATAGAATTTAGCAACAGTTTAGAAATCATAAACAAATATTGTCTTAAGTTTTTAGTAAACTCTAAATAATACTAAACAAAAAGACAAAAGAATAATTGCATATAGAAACAATAAATTAAACAATCACATAAACGAAGGAAATTGAATACGAAGTTAGGCATGCATATATGCAAATTTCCTTAAGAAAATATTTGCCCACTATTTAGGTGCTAAAGATAATGGACAATAGTAAATAACTACCTTTTTGAAAAGTTGCATCTATTCAAAGTAACTACTTTTATGAAAAGTTGCAACTATTGAATAAATAACTACATTAGTGAAAAGTTGCCCTTAGCGGGAAGGTATTTCATACGAAAAATGGATGCCCCTGAAAAATAGTGTTTCAGCTTTCGACCAGCTACGATGAGGGTGAAGGGATTACTTTACTAAATTAGTGGAATTTTATTCAGTAAACTAATTAACATTTAATTAAGGATCTATTAATATCATGCAATTGTGATTTAAAAAACATGTAAATTCATGCTAGTTTTTTTAAAATAAAACCTTTTACTTACATTGAATAATTTATAGAGATATGATTGGAGGTTTCTTTACAGCATCAATCCTCAGCACCAGATATTCTATGCTATATCCCGATCGAACAAGCAACACCCGATTGTGTGATCAAACTTTAGAAGAAATTAGAAAGAAGAAAAATAATTTTTCTTCCTAAAATAAAAGCCAAAATCGGCAAGGCCTAGGGGATGAGAAGAAAAGAGATTTTCAATTTCTAGGAATTGAGTTGTGTGATTTATTAATGACCCAAGCCTCCTATTTATAGGCTTATATCTAATCAAATTAGGAAAATTGCATGAAGATAAATATAAAAGGAAAAAAAAATCTCTTTCCTTTATCTTGGTATTTTCGAAAATACCTTAGATAAATCAAAGAATATTTTATTTTCTTTCATTTGATTCATCTTGGGTAAAAAAATCTATGTAATTATTTTAGGATATAATTCAAATAATTATTTCCCTAATAACTTGTAACATCCCCAAGTTTCCCAAGACATGGAAATACACATAATAAACAGCGGAAGCTAAAATTTAAACCAAAAACTCTTCTCATTTAAAAATCATAGTAAAATTCTTTCACAATCGATCGATCTTATGTATTTAAAATACCAAAATCAATTAAAAACATCAATTTAAAATTCTTAACCGTTCTCAAAATTTTATACATAAGCAAATGTTAAAATGAACAAATATTCAAATAACAAAGTCCAACCCAAATGAACTAATGAGAAGAAATAAATAATGCCGGCATGTAAATCCTTCCAACCGATCCACCAATCACGAAACATTGCCAGTTGCCAGCTTTCTTCTTCTTTTTACCTGAAAAAAAATGTGTAGCATCATGAGGCTGCACCCAATGAGTAGAAAATGTTTAAAGAAAAGTAATGTCATTGAGAAGCTTTCCTAAATCCTTTAAGTCTATAACGACCTTACATCTCCCAATTATTTCTCAACTTAAAAGAAATCAATTTTTTTCTACACAATGCCTTTCTCAACTAATGTTTGAAAACAAAAGTGAGTTTCTTTCCCATAAACATCGAACTCGTATTTCTACAATTCAATCTTTTGAGGTATTCTTCTTATGTATCCTCAAACACATAAGCGAACCTACTTTGTATATTCTTTCCCATTGATCAAATGGAATGAACCTGCAGCGTTAAGTGAAATTACGTCATGCACAACAGTAATTTTCCCCCTAACAACATATTCTTCATTAAGTATGGCCCTACTTAATGCGAACCTCCAACCATATTGTTTAAGGCACCAAAACAATATGATTTACCTACAAACATCACTACATGAATGCTTGACAAGCCTAAGTCCGGTTTCTATCTTAGAATTATCGTTTCTACCCAAAACCGACTTTTAATGAGGCTTAACTTGCAATTTTTAATTTCTGGAAATTAGGCTCTTTCTTAACCTTAAGATGATCTAAAATCACCTAAAATCTCAAGTTTATCTCACAAATCGATCACCCAAAGAAGTTCCACTAAAAAGAGTAGAACTAGCCTAAACTAGTGTAGTTTTACTCTAATTTCGGATATTAGCGGCATAACGCCTATTTTATCACTCCCAAAAACATTTAATATCACCTGCAAATAAACTAGATCCCAACAAGAGTTTAATTTACAATACTAGAAAAAGGCCTAGGCTAATTTCCTCCTAATGGGCACTAAGTATGGCACTTTTCTCCTAAAACCAGCAACTTTATGGGACTTTAAAACTTCCATAAAATAGTCTTAAACATCATAAAAGAGTACATAATTAACTCCAAATTAGTTGCATAACAATAAGAGGCAAAAACATCCAACAAATATGCCTTAAATCCAATTTTTAACACTTTACATGTAAAATTCTGCAACTTTATAAAACAGCCTCATATCCTTCTTAAATATGCTTAGAACATCATCTTTAATGCCCAAATATTCTAATCACAACTTATAAAAGAAAAGGAAAACAAAACATGAAATTAATTAACCTTAAACACATCTACTCACCTTTCAAACTTAAATTTTAAAAAACAAGTCTTTCTTTCCAAGAACTTCTACAACCTGAAATAATTTCTAAAAACAATCAAGAACTAACCTAAAATTACATGTTAAAGATAAACTAAATGAAACCAAACGACACACGACGAGAAAAGTGGTCAACAGTCCCCGACTGGGACTATTGCAACGTCGGCAACAACAGTTTTACGAGCTACTGCTCCTGCTGCTGTTACTGTTACGACAGTGGCAGCGGCAATCTCGGGATGTAATTCAATGTTCTAATGGTGTTTAATTTGACAAGGAATAAGAGTTTTAAAAGAATTAAAGGTTTGGGTTTCTAGGGTTTGGAAGAATTTGAGAAGAATTGGGGTTCTTTCTTAGAGAAGATGGAAGAAGAAATAAGAATTGACTTTGGGTATTCTAAAACATAGAACAAAAATTAAAAATCTGAGATTAAAGTGATGAATTGGGTTTTACCTTGATCCAAACTTGAAGAAAAACTCCTCCATATATTTTCTAGTTTGCTCCAATGAAAACACCATGAACCACGACCAATATCGACATCCCAACGAGAAAAATTTGATCAAAACCACCCAACAATGGCTTGAGGTTGGCGTGAAAAGGGAGGAGGAAGAGAGAGAAACCCTAACCTTATTTTGTCTGCTCTTCAAATGCACATTTAACTGAGAATCTCTCCTTTCTCTTTTCTTATAATACATAAAGACCTTTATTTTATTTAATCCCTAAAATAAGAAATTAAATCAAAATAAATATCAAATTTATTATTTCCAAAGTAACTCAATATTATTTAACCCAATAATATTTATCCTCTTAAACAAAATGCGTATCAGATAATGGGTCGTTACATAACTACTATATATGGCCGAAATGATTGTATAGTAATTAATAAATAAATCTAATTTATTTAAATAATTATTTGGGCCAATTTTAATTGGGTTCATTAATCCAATTGAGCTAGAAACTCTCTCTTAAATTAACAAGTCCAACTTAATTAATTCATTTATTAATTACCATTTAAATAAAATACTTTATTTAAATAATATTAATTTTTTCTCTTGATTAAATATTGGGAAATTTCGTTGGGTGGTATTTTATCCAATATTTGTAAAAATATAAACTCAAAAAAGTATTTGTAAATATAGTAATTTTTATCATGTTTATCAATGATAAACACTGATTTATGTGTTTATCAGTGATAAACATAGTGTAAAAATATGTAATTCAATTTTTATAATTGAAAACCCGATCAAAATTTGCTATATTTGCAAATATTTTTTTTTAACTTTTATTTTTACAAATATTACTAAAAAATTGCTAGATTTTCAAATGCCCCTTAAATATTATCAAATGATATTTAATTATTAATTTCTATTTAAATAATTATCATTATTTAAAAAATTAATAATAAATATTTTAATTATTAATTTTCATTAAATAAACTCATTATTTAATTAATTAATAATTCTAATTGACAATATTTAATTATTAGTTTTCGTTAAAAAAGAATTAATTATTTAAACAATTAATAATTATCAATTAATTTTAAATTATTAATTACCATTTAAATATACTCAATATTGAAATAATTAATTATATTTCATTATTAATTTCCTGTTTAAATAAACTCATTATTTAAACAATTAATAATGTTTATATTACTTACCTTTTAAATATACTCACTATTTAAACAATTAATATTGCCTATTTAAGTAACTTATCTCACTAAAATTATATTAATTTCTTTAAGTGATTTCGCGACTATGATATTTGGGCTAGCATAGGAACCTAATGTACCTAAAGATCATGGGCCTAATAATTAGTCAATTAAGTGATTAACTCATAATCAGTTTATTATCTAACTATGAATAATTACACTATACACTACAAGGAACTGCTGGAATAGCAACGGAGGTGTAGCGACGAAAGCCGCATGCGTCCCAAAATAACGATGGACTGCATCGCCGGTGTGGAGAGTTGACTTTTAGCGATGCCTTCTGTCGCCTCATTGATCGGATATATTTAGGCTAAAAAAGTAATAGGAACATAACGATGGTTTTCGTTGCTAAAATTGCCGCCAAAAATTCCCGCGATAAATGGAACGATGCATTGCGTCGTATACGATGGCGCGAAACTTCCCGCAAAATTGAACGACGGATTTCGTCGCCCATGTTATGGAGGGAACGTTTCCCGCTATCGGAACGACGAAATCCATCGTTACATTACAGTTTATGGAGGGAAAGTTTCCTGCTATATGAACGACGAAATCCGTCGTTACATTACAGTTTATATACACAAACATCCTGAGCAATGAAAAATATTCATCATAAAAAATATTTTGTTATTTCTTTTCGTTTTTTTCTACTGCATAAAACAATGCGTGAATGGATATATGTTCGTCTCTTAGAAGGCTATTTGAATGATGAGTTCGTAGCAGGAGTTGAAGAGTTCGTTGAGTTTTGTGAAAGTACGGAGGATTTTGATAGTAATGGAAAAATGATACGATGTCCGTGTAGAAAATGTAAAAATATGAAGTTATATTCTTCATTTGATGTGAAGAAACACCTGTATAGTCGTGGGTTTGTGGAGAATCATTTCAAGTGGGTTTATCAAGGAGAATCTGACGATCAATATAATGTGGTGTTAGAGCGAGCTGTGTTGTACCAAGGAAGCAGCTCAAATGCTATACCGAATTTGGAAGAAGATCGTGATGAAAGACAGCAAGAGTATGGACAGATGCAGCATATGATATACGAAAGTAAGTTTAATCATACTCAAGACGATAATCAAACTATTCTAGAGGAGGAGGAGGAGGAGGAGGAAATGAATACAGAAGCGCAACGAATGTATCATATGCTCGAATCAGCAAGTATGTCGTTATACCCGGGTTGTGATGTCAGTCAACATGGCCGCCGACTACGAGCTTCTAAATATAAAATCGGCATATCATATTCCAGAGAAAGGTTTTAATTCGATTGCACAATGGTTTCATCGTTGCGCTCCTGCGAACAACACCCTGCCAAAAAGTTTATAAGACATGAAAAAATTAGTGGAAGGTCTCGGGTTACCTGTTGAAAAGATTGATTGTTGCCCAAACGGATGCATGATATTCTGGGGTTATGGAGATTCGAGTCTTCATAATTCTAAATTCTGTTTCCATTGGAGATATAAACAAGGTAAACACACTCTCATTCCACGTACTCGTATGTTTTATTTACCGATCACTCCTCGACTTCAACGATTGTATGCATCGGAAGTCACGGCTTCTCATATGAGATGACATTACGAGCATTCTCAAGAGGGTGGTCATATGAAACATCCATCTGATGCTGACGTGTGGAAGCATTTGGATCATTGTCACCAAAATTTGCAAGTGAGATTAGAAATGTGAGATTAGGGTTATATACTGAGGGTTTTAACCCGTACGACGCTTCTGGTGCACAATACTCTGTATGGCCTGTTATGTTGACACCTTATAATCTCCCTCCATCGATGTGTATGAAAGATCCTGTGATATTCTTAACGGTTATCGTACCGGGTCCAAAGTGTCCAAAACAAAGGTTAGATATTTACCTCCAACCTCTTATTGTTGAGCTGACTAATTTGTGGAATAATGGAGCGTTGACTTACGATTTATCGAGAAAACAAAATTTCTGTATGAAAGCCGCAGTAATTTGGATGATAAGTGGCTTCCCGCCATATTCAATGTTATCTGGTAAGCACGATAGCTTATTAATTATAAATTATTTTCATTGCATGATAATATGTATAATTAATTTAAACTTATCGTAGGTTGGAGCACATTCGGAAAGTTTGCTTGTCCTCATTGCATGATTGACACTGGAGCTTTCTCTTTGAAACATGGACGGAAAACGTGTTGGTTCGATTGTCATAGAAGATTTTTACCGAGTGACCATTTGTTTCGATCAAACAAGACAGATTGGTATAAGGGTCATAATGCACACAACCAAGGCCCACCCTGAGTTTATAGTGGAATCGAAATATTACACGGGTTATATTCTATTGGCATGAAAAAATTACTGAAATAGGTGTTGAGGTTGCAAACAAGGCGGTTGGTAAAAACAGTGGATGGAAGAAATGAAGTATATTTTGGGATTTACCGTATTGGGGAGATTTACTAATCAGGCACAACTTGGATGTAATGCACATCGAAAAGAATGTGTTCGACAATGTTTTCAATACAGTTTTAAATGTGCCAAATAAGACGAAAGACAATCTGAAGACACGGTATGACATCCAAGAAATATGTCATCGCCTCGAGTTAAAGCAGAATGAGGATGGGCACTACGCCAAGGCCAAGCACATGTTAAATACAGAAGAGAAGAAATTACTGTTTGAATGGATGCGATTGATTAAGTTCCCTGATGATTACGTTTCTAATCTCTCAAGATGCATTGACGTGCAAAGTCATACTACATGATTGTCACGTTTTCATGCATTGATTGATGCCTGTTGCGTTTAGATTGTTCTTCGAACAGAAACATTGGGAACCGTTGGCGCAGTTAAGTGTGTTCTTCAGAGATTTGACATGCACAGATTTAACACGAGAGACAATCGAATTATTAAACCGAAAGATTCCTGTTATAATATGCAAACTGGAGCGAATTTTCCACTCGGATTTTTCGATTTGATAGAGCATCTTCCTGTTCATCTACTGTATGAGGCAGTACTTGGGGGCCCTGCTCAATACAGATGGATGTACCCGTTTGAAAGGTAAAATATTATTATGTTAATTAACCTTTTTAATATATTTAAATATATATGATACTGAATTTTAGATTTATTTTACTACACGGATTCTAGATATTTGCATAGATTGAAGAAAACTGTTGGAAATAAAGTACGAGTGGAAGGATTGATTTGTAATGCGTACCTGGTACACGAGACAACTAAGTTCTGTTCCTATTACATAGATCAACATATCGCAGACCACTTTCTCCCAGTGAACCGTAACGTGGTTGACAATCTTCCAGAAGGTGTAGACTTGAACGACCTAGATATGTTTATCATACCAGACAAAGGTTTATGCAAATCTATGCGGAGAAACTTAAGTGATGAGGAGTACCATGTCATCCAGACTTATTTATTATGCAACTGTGCGGAAGTAGAGCCTTATATTGAGTAAGTTTTTCTAATTCATAAAGTTTTGTTTTATTAAACATGAATAATTTTGTTTAAATTTTCATTAATTAATACATTTTATGTAGATTATTTGTGAATTCATGTGTACGACCATCGCATCCCGGTATTACTGAATCAGAAGAAGGGAACATCATCGATAAACATTTTCGTTCCTGGTTTTACAATTACGTTGACAATCCCACAATTCCGATCGCTGATCAACGTATGATATGGATCGCAAAAGTTCCATCCAGAATTGCAAGATCTTACACCGGTTATCTGGTGCAAGGTTACAGATTTAAAACAAAATCTCATTCAGTGAACCGAGCAACAAACAACAGTGGCGTATGTATAAAAGGTCAAGTGCTCAGGAACAATGCAGAAGATTTCTATGGAATCATTGATGAGATTATTGAGCTTCAATTTAAAGGTTCGAGTCTTAAATGTACAATCGTTTTTAATTGCACATGGTTTGAAACAACTCGATGAGGTGGAATTCGCAATGATATGAATCTTAAAATTGTTGAGGTGAACCGGAGAAAACACATGCACACCAAAGATCATTTTGTTTTGGCACAACAAGCAATTCAGGTTTACTACTTGAATTATCCCGCTCACTGTCGAGATTTATCTAATTGGTTAGTTGTCTATAAAGTAAGACCGATGATAATAGATGACAGCCTCCCTGATAAAAATAGTGAGGACTACGTTGCATTCCAAGAGGATGAAGTGCAAAATCATGAAATCGTTGAAGGTATTAATTCTGACACTGCGCTTCCGTTGAATGATGCATCAGAGACACTTTTGGATGAAGGGAATGTGTATGTTCCATCTGAAAATGACAAAGATTGTGACGACCCGACACTTTTAAATAATTTAAATTAGAAAACACAGCGGAAGTCTTTATATTTTAAGAAAATTGGCGTGGTTATGTTTGAAAATTGGCAAGCCAAAACCTGTTTACATCTTAAATTCTGAAATCTAAAAACACAAGGAACTTCAAGTTCCTAATTAGGAGTTCAAAGAGATTTTCATCATAAAAGTAAAACAAAAAGCTCTTAAGAGCTATATACAAATATACAACTCCAAAGTATGTATAAAATTCACAAAACATAGTCCATGGACTTTAAATAAACCTAGTCCATCTCGAGGTCATTATCCTTTGATCATGCAGCACCATCTCCTCTCCCTCGACCTCTAGCCAGGGCATTACCTGAAATTTTTGTAATATCATGAGCTAAAAACTTAAGTCCAGTGAGAATAATAAGAATAAAAAGTAAAGTTAGACCTCAAACTCATATTCCGATTCGTGTCCAATTAATCTGACACAATCATTCCTAAAGTTCTCCAAACTCTAGGTAATTTCATTATATACTCTCCGAAGGATGATATTACTAACACTCGTAGTCAAATTCTCATCCATTAACTTGTTATAAGATAAATAAGAAAAGTAAATAAACTTTACATAAATATAACATCTCAATACTTTAGCCATGATATATATTTCCATCGATCATATGCATGAAGGTAATGAGAACATCTCGTAGGATACGCATTCGCCCTTTATCCATGAATGAAGGTAATGTGGACATTCCCCGTAGGGTCCAACATTCAACCTTATGAATGAAGAAGGTGATGCGGACATTCCCCGAAGGGTCCAAAATTCTTCCCTCCTTTTCTTTCTCTCTATATTTTCTTTTTCTCTGAAGGCGATGCGGACATTCCCCGAAGGGTCCAACATTCTCTCCTTCTTTTCAATGATGCGAGATGTTATGGTATGCTCGCAAAAGTAAATAAACATAAAGTACGAATATTAAAGTAGCCAAAACAAGCATGAAGTAAAAGACATAAAGTAAAATAGATAGGAAATTCCGGAAGAACGATATGTAAATCGAACTCCGCTACATTAATAAAAGTAAATCCTATCTTAAATGATTAATCTATCCCTTCAAGGATTCTAAACTTCCAAAAATAATCCGAGGTTCTATTAATCGTTCTATATAAAAGTTTGGATCTTTTAACTTCCAACGATCCATCCTAAGCTTCGAAACGAATCTAACTTAGAAAATCCTAAGATTTAATGTTTTCCTCGAGAACTCCTAAGTTCTCACTTAAAGGATTAACTCTTAATCCTAAGGGCACTAACTCACTTCCCTCTATTCTTAGATTCGAATCCTAGTCTTAGTTTCTAATTCTACAAATCATTATACTTATTTGCTTTCTAAAATTACTCTAAATCCAAACTATTCTCACCTTAGTAAAAGATGATTTCACTCCCAACCTCCGATAGAGCGATCAAGTAAAGTTCAAACCACCTACAATTAGAATTACATCTAACAATCAATAATTTACCAAATAACGATCAAACAACATCTAAGCGTACAAAACGACGAAAAACTAAACAAACCCCAACATGAGGCTCTCGGCCCCCCATGAAAAGGGGGTCTCAGGTTTGATTTTCCGGCTTTTAGGCAATTTAGATGTGTTTCGAGTTGGTTTCAAGCAATTTCGATATTCCCGATTTCAATGGGTATCGATAATTAGGGTTTTTGAACAGTATGTAATTTCCCGAATTGAATTACAATAAACATTATTTCAATAATTTATAACCCATATTCAAACCCCAAAAGGTAAATTTCAAATGGGAAGGGCTTCGACTGAAACTCGATTTTAGGGTTAAGGGAAAGTTCCCAAAAACTCTTAAAACAACTCCCGTATTTACAAACACCGAGTTTCCCGAATCCTCAACTGATGATAGCAAGATCTCAAATCTATCTTTGAAAAGATAGTGGCTCCCCTCAACTGATCAAACAAGTCTTCTATCCTGGGCAAAGGATACTTGTTTTTTTTTCACCGTAACACGGTTAAACTCTCTATAATCGATGCATAACCGTATAGAACCATCCTTCTTCTTCACAAACAACACTGAAGCTCCCCACGGTGAAACACTCGGGCGTATAAACCCCAAGTCTAAAAGTCCCTGTAACTGGCTCTGGAGTTCTTTCAACTCAGCCAGTGTCATACGATAAAGTGCTTTGGACAATGGAGCTGTCCCAGGAGCAACCTCAATCTGAAAATCAAACAATCTCACAGGTGGCAAAGTGGGTAACTCATCAGGGAAAACATCAATGAAATCCCTCACTACTGGCACAGAACTCAAGCTAGTCTCCAGTACAGAAGTATCGACAACACTAGCTAAATAGCCCAAGGCTCCATCACTTAGAAGCGTTCTAGCTTCTAACATAGATATCAAGGTGGGTGCTACTCGTCTACTAGACCCACGAAAACATAAGTTAGTCCCACATGGACTCATAAAATCAATAACTCTCTCAGTACAATCAATGGTGGCACGATTAGCTGATAGCCAATCCATACCCAAAATCACATCAAAATCAGACATATGCATAACAATCAAAGTAAGATGGGAACATCTACTCATAATACATATGTCATAAGTGCCATACGCACTATCATCATAATAAACTTCCCCACTAGGGTAAAAGCACATATCTTGAAACTCAACAGTCTCGGCTCACGAGCTGTCAACTCATCATAACAAGATACGATAAAAGGGTGGCTAGCTCCGGAATTAAACAGAATAATAGCCAAACGGCCTAAAAATAATGAAGTATAAACCTCTACCATACTGGTAGCTTTCCCTGATAATCCTGACCTTGTTACTATGTTGTGATGGTTAAGTCTTATACGCCCTAAAAAAGTGGCGTGATTCCAAGTTTGATCACAACATAGCATCTTGATGGAAGTGTGCATTTCCCTAAATGGAAACGAGCACAACTATTGTAGTAAGGATGATCCTATCCTTGTACTTTTGGTTGTCCATGTTGAGCTCCACCTCAAACTGTTGTTGTTGCTGCTGCTACTGTTGTTGATGTTGATGTTGTTGTTGCTGCTATGTCCCTTGACTGGCATCGTTATCTTCTGTCTTCTGCTCCTGAGAGGAAATTGGTCTGTAGTAGCTAGTTTTCTTTTCCTTTCATAATATGCGAAATCCAAGATAAGGATAACTCCTAAGCTTCCTTATTCAAATCTTGAATGAACTCGACTTCAGAGATCATTTCCTTTCTTACAAAGCAAAACTGGCGTCTGTCAAACACCTTAGTCCAATAACATTCTATCCTTCCAACATAGGATTCACTTTAGAGTCTATCTTGAAAAGGCTCAGTAGGTCCAAACTACGACCTACAAGTTTCTCAAAGTTCACCGTCCAATTAGATGGTCAAACTCAATGTGAATTGATATTCACCAAACCATCTCATTGCCTTATAGAAGTTACCGATATCACGGTCAATCAACTTCCTTCTATATTTCAATCAAATACCAACACTCAACTTAGTGTTTGTGAGCAATGGTGTCCTAGAACTTGTAATTATTTAATAAGAATTAATTATTAAGAATTAATTAAATAAATAAACATAAGTTCTTTATATTATCTAGATTGATTCAATTATTGATATTAGGAATATATGGAAATATATAAAAATCAAACATTCAAATAGTAAACCCTAAGTTACTCTTATGAAATCACGACTTAGTATGTGAGTCATACAAGAGGATTAAAGTCGAGATGAGTAACTTAAGCATGTCTACAGTAAACAGATAACGTTTGGAAACCTTTTCCTGGTAACACTATTGATAACTTCGTATTTTTTTTATAGACAAATGATCGAATCCTGATCATTCATGTGGAAGACATGAAATGGAAGTATCATATGCAATGTTGATTGTATAAGACAGGACCACGATGTTCGATCAAAATTCTCATTAGTACCGTTTACGAGAAATGATCGAATATCAAACTAAGTTTATCAACCGTGATAGATCTCAATCCTGAGTGAAATGCGGACTCCTATTTGTGGAGTTATGTTCTTTGATTCACATAGTTGAGAGCGATCTGTAAGAACGCTCAATACACTCCTGTTTCGGGAACATGGCTGGGAACTCATTTTCACGAGATGAAATTCATAACTTTCCTATAAATTAACGGTATCAGTGCGATACCTAAACATTTTAGGAACTTTAGGAAACTCCCTTGATGTACTGATTCGAGACATGAACAAGTGACGTCACGACCTCTATTCATCACAGAAGTATCTTATCTCTAGTTTGACTAAAGATAAAGTTAATTGGAGAATCAGCGGGAACACAAGGATAAAGCGGTAATTACAGTGGCAAAATGGTAAATTTATCCGCCTGTAATTATGAGGGTTCCACGTGAAAGATAATATCACAGATATAAATAAAGATAAACTAAATGGACAATAACTCATCTATAGTGATGGGAGTTCAGCTATGAATCTATAGTGGAATTATTCATAGTTAGATAATAAGTAATTAACTGATTATGTGTTAATCACTTAATTGACTAATTATTAAGCCCATGATCTATAGGTCCATCGGGTCCCTATGCTAGCCCAAATATCGTAGTCGCGAAGTCAAGTAGAAGAAATGGAAAGTTTAAGTAAAGCGAATTACTTAAATAGGCAGTATTAATTGTTTAAATATTGAGTATATTTAAACGGTAATTAATATAAACATTATTAATTGTTTAAATAATGAGTTTATTTAAACATGAAATTAATAATGAAATATTATTAATTATTTAAATATTGAGTATATTTAAATGGTAATTAATAATTTGAAATTAATTAACAATTATTAATTGTTTAAATAATTAATTTTATTTGAATGGAAATTAATAATTAAAATTAATTAATTAATAATAAAATATTATCAAATTATTAATTGAATAATGAGTTTATTTAATGGAAATTAATAATTAAAATATTTATTATTAATTATTTAAATAATGAAAATTATTTAAATGGAAATTAATAACTAAATATAAATTTGATAATATTTAGTCGGGAGAAAATATTAATATTATTAATTGTTTAAATAAAATATTTTATTTAAATGGTAATTAATAAATAAATTAATTAAGTTGGACTTATTAATTTAAGAGAGAGTTTCAAGCCCAATTGGATTAATGAACCCAATTGAAATTGGCCCAAAATAATTAATTAAATAAATTAGAATTATTTATTAATTATTATATGAATTTTTTGCCACCATGTAATTTTGGGAAGAGATAATTGCTTGAATTATATCTTAAAATAATTACATAGATTTATTTACCCAAGATAAATAAAATAAAGAAAATAAAATATTCTCTTATTTATCTATGGCATTTTCGAAATTGCTAGATAAAGGAAAGAGATAATCTTTTTTCTTTTTGTGTTTATCTCTATAGATTAATCCTAATGTGATTAGTGTTGGGATTTATGCCCTAAAATTCGTAATTTGTAATAGAATATTTTATGAATAAATAAAAGTATTATTTTAGTGAATTTTGTGCAATTTATTATATGTTGATATTCGTTAAATATTCAAACATTAATAGAAAATTCCAGAGTTACTGATTCTGTAATCTTGACTACTATGAGATATAAAGCGACTCTAGTCAAAGATAGTAACTCAAATAGTCTACAGTAAACGAATATGGTTAGGAAACCTTATTCTGGTAACACTGTTGATGTTGTTCACTGATTTGATCCAAATCATTAGCATGATGTAGATGCAAGTGGAAACATCATATATAATGAGTTTATATAAGACTGGACCAGGATAATAAATCGATTCCTAAATAACACCGTTGATAGGAAATGATTTATAATATCAAATTTACGTTATTAAGATTGATACGTCTCAATCCTCGAGTATGTTGTGAACTCACATCAATGAAGTCTTTTCCTTTGATTCACATAGTTGAGGTGATGTCTGTTGATACACTCGATAAACTCCCGTTTTGGGGAAATGACTAAATTGGTGCTTGAGAACATTTCTATACAAGATGGCATTCATGACTTTCCTGAAACAAATGAAAGTGTTAGTGCGACACTATTCTAACTTAGGAACTTTAGGTATCTCCCTTGTTGTAATGATTCGGTACTTTGAACATGAGGCCTCACATTCTCACTGCCCGAGAAGGATCATTCTATACTTGAAAACTATAGAAAAATGTTCATTAGAGAATCATCGGGTACACAAGGATAAAAGAGATAATTACAAGGGTAAAACGGTAATTTTGACCCAGTTGTAATTATGAGATTACCACGTGAAGGATATGTCAAAACAAACTTAATAACAAATGGACATAACCCATCTATAGTGAGGGGAGTTCAACTTAGGGTTTATAGTGGAATTACCCTAAGTTAATAATTATGATTAATTAATTAATTAATGAGTTTAATTAATAAATCAATAATTATTGGAGCCCATGATCTATAGGTCCATCAGGTCCCTGTGCTAGCCCATACATCGTTGTAACTAACCAAGTTATTAATTTAACTAGGAAGAAAGAATTACATTTAAGTAATTTAATTACTTGAATAAAGGGAAATATTAATTGTTAAATAAAATGTTTATTTAAAAGGAAATTAATATTAATATTATTAATTATTTGAATAATGAGTTTATTTAAATGGAAATTAATAATTAATATTATTAATTAAATAACGAGTTTATTTAATTAAATAATAAAATGAGAGAGAATTATATATTTGTTTATGAAACAAATTAGTATTTTGCCCAAAATAATTAATTAAATTGACTTAGGTCAATAATAATTAATAGATGAATTTTTGGCATTTATGTATTTATTTAGAATTAATTATTTACATTTTTTCTAAATTATAAATACATAAAAGATAAAAGATAAATAAATAAATAAATAAATAAAAAAAGGAAAAGATAAAGTTATATCCTTTTGGTCACGCCACATGTCAATTTGAAAAGAAAAAGTTATTTTCTTTATCTTCAAATGTGGCTGACGGTTTTTTATTTTTTATTTATTTATTAATTTAATTAATTTGATTATTTAAATTAAAGAAATAAGAAACCTAATTTGATTAGGAAACAAACTCTTATTTTTCTTATAAATATGACCATTGGGTGCTCATATTTGACACTTTGAAATTTATCAAAAGGCTCTCTCCTTTGCCTTCCCATTGCCGATTTTGGCATAGAAAAATAAGAAGAATTTTTCTTCTTATTCTTTTGTTCTTCCGGTTCGATTCCCACAAGTCGGGTTGGTTTGTGATCGGGATATAGCATAGAAGGCTTGGTGAAGTGGATTGATGCTGTAAAGGAAACCCCAACCGATTCTCCATAAATCTACAATGTAAGTTTTCGAAAAACCTTATATTTATATTACGGTTTGATCACAATTGCATGTTATTAACAGATCCGTAATTAATCGTTAATTAATTTACTAAAGAAAGTTTCGCAAATTTAGTAAATAGTTCCTTCAATTAAGATTTCTATTTTCCTATAAATAGGAGGGTTGGGTCATTCATAAATCACACAATTCAATTCCATAGAAAATTGGAAATCTCTCTCCCTCCCTTCTCCCCTTAGTGCCGATTTTGTTTAGCGATTGGGAAGAAAATAATTTTTCTTCTTCCCAATTTCTTCTTAAGTTCGATCCCACAATCGAGTTTCGTTTGATCGATTGGGATATAGCATAGAAGATCCGGTGTTGCTGAGGATTTGATGCTGTAAAGAAACCTCCAACCGATTCTTCATTAACTACTCAATGTAAGTATAATTAATTTTAATTTTTGAAAATATAAGCATGAATCTACATGTTTTTCACAAATTGCATGATGTTAATAGATCCGTTATTAAATGTTAATAAGTTTACTAAATAAAATTCCACTAGTTTAGTAAATCATCCCTTCAATAGGTATCAGAGCTAGTTTTAATTATCATGCAAATTTGTGTTTTTCAAAAATTTGGTGGGTTGCATAAAAATTGTTTTATGTATGTTTATATAAATTGTGCTATATAAATTGTGGAGGTTTGCTTATTGACTATTTAGGTACTCTTGAGGCACTTAGGATTTTAAATTTTAGTAGAAAATTTGTGAACCTAGCTAATTTTAGGGTATAGGAAAAAATTTGTAATTTTCTCATACCAAAGAGGAGCAAAATCGGCTACACCAAAGGGGAGGAAGAAAAGAAATTTTTTCTCCATCAACAATGAGGTCCACGCCCAAAGGAGAGAGAAAAGGTAAAGATATGATAAGATATTTTATCATAATTATCTTGTTATCTCAATTTAAAAACTTAGATATTTAAGATAAGGATAAAATCTTTTTAAGATTATCTCCCTATCCTAAATTATAAATTATTAAATTGATATAAGATTACATGGAAAATATTTTCTTTATTTTTTCCATATATATAATTAAAAGATAATTATTTTAAAACAAGTATTTATGGAAATATTAAGGAGATAATATTTGCCCCATAAATACCCATGCCCACGCCTACACCATGGAGGAGAGAGAAAGTTGAAGCCTCAAGTTCTACAATGGAAGATTTAAATTAAGTTGTAATTTAATTTTTCTGTTTTAGAAATAGTGCCAAGAATACTGGTCAATTTAGCTATTTATTATTTAAATTGTTTATATGTATGATATAATGTTTTAAATAATGTTCATGCATAAGAGTATGTCATGTAGAAAATCCCACCATAGGTTGTATGATTTTAATTAATTATACATACATGCATCATGATATAATATGTGTTATCATGTGCTAATGTATGTGAAGCATGCTATAATTTTATTTTATAAATGTTATTATCGAAAATTATATAATTTTATTCTAATTGTTTTTAGAATTAAAAGCATGCTTATTTAGTTAAAATTCAAAAGTTAAATCTAGTTTAAAAGTTGAATAAAAACTAAATGAATTATTTGTAATATGGAATTATTGTTTAAACAATTGGGCCAAAATCCATATAAGATAAACAAATAGAAACTTTTAATTAAGGGTTAATTAAAAATTAATAACTGAGATTAATTGAATGGAATGGATCTCTGGCGAGAAAGCTCTGCCCAAGCGATGAGGTTTCATAAAGTTCCCTTAACACGGAGCCCTCTAACTGGGAGCGATATGGGAGAAAAGTTCAAATTAATAAATCGAAATTATTAAGACGGCTCATAATGTGATTAGTTTTAATTAGGAAAACTTGAACAATCACATTTATAAAATTAATCTAACCAATTTAAGAGTTAAAGTTGATTAGGTTAATTAAAACTTGGATTAATGAATTAGCCTGAATTAGTCTAAGTTATGAAACCCTAACTTGAAATATTAAGTGGGAGAAGGAAACACGTCAATGTATCCTATGGTCTCCACTAATGGGCTCGAAACGTGAGATTTATATATGGCCTCTGTAACACTGCTGCAGGTGTTCATTCCCATAGGAAGGTTCTATTGTATAAATCAATATCAGGTTGAGTCTCCCGAAAGGGATAAAGAATTTTAAATGCGATTGAAGACTGAATCTACACTTCGTAGACACTCTTCAATTTTTATTTAAAAGACTAAATTAGTGGGTTACACTTTAAGAAGAAATTTGATAAAGTTTGTTATCAAAACTCTTGATCAAACACACGGTAAACAATGACATAGGAATATAAGTTATTCTGGAGTTGTCAATTGTTCGAGTGGCATCTCGTTTTAATGATGGTAACTGACCTATCATTCGACGGCACTTCACCGGTATCATTAAAATATCGTGACATAGTAACATGTTTTAGGGCTTTTCTGTTTATTAATATGTTCGCATTCATGCATCATATTTAATTATATGACAAAACTTTTGAGTATTTGAATGTTGAATGCATGTTAGATTATTAAGATAAAGTTTATTTAAATTTCAGTAATATAGCATCTGTTTTAGTCACTATATTTGGAAAGAACAAACTGAAAGATGATAACTATGTTTCCTAGAAAATGAAATAATTTAAGTAAAGAAGTTTACTTAAATAAACTGACAATATTAATTATTTAAATAATGAGTTTATTTAAATGGAAATTAATATCAATGTTATTAATTATTTAAATAACGTGTTTATTAAAATGGTAGTTAATAATAAAATATTATTGATAAATAATTATTAATTATTTAGGTAATGTGTTTACCTAAATGGAAATTAATAATTAAACATTTATTATTAATTTTAAATAATATTGACTATTTAAAAGGATAATTTTAAATAACCAATTTATTATTGATTTAAATAATTTCGATTATTTAAATAGAAAATAATAAATATTTATTAATAATAAAGTACAAAAATCGGAATATAATATTTTATTTAAATGATTGATTGATGTATTGTTAGGAATGGTGTCCTAGAACTTGTAATTATTTAATAATAATAATTTATTAAGAATAAATTAAATAAATAAACATAAGATCTTTATATTATCTAGATTGATTCAATTAATGATATTAGGAATATATGGAAATATATAAATATCAAACATTCAAATAGTAAACCCTAAGTTACTCTTATGAAATCACGACTTAGTATGTGAGTCATACAAGAGGATTAAAGTCGAGATGAGTAACTTAAATGTGTCTACAGTAAACGGATAACGTTTGGAAACCTTATCCTGGTAACACTGTTGATAGCTTTGCATTTTGTTTATAGACAAATGATCGAATCCTGATCATTCATGTGGGAGACATGAAATGGAAGTATCATATATAATGTTGATTGTATAAGACAGGACCACGATGTTCGATCAAATTTCTCATTAGTACCTTTTAAGAGAAATAATCGAATATCAAACTAAGTTTATCAACCGTGATAGATCTCAATCCTGAGTGAAATGCGGACTCCTATTTGTGGAGTTATGTTCTTTGATTCACATAGTTGAAAGCGATCTGTAAGAACGCTCAATACACTCCTGTTTTGGGAACATGACTAGATAAGTAGCTGGGAACTCATTTTCACGAGATGGAATTCATAACTTTCCTATAAATTAACGGTATCAGTGCGATACCTAAACATTTTAGGAACTTTAGGAAACTCCCTTGATGTACTGATTCGAGACATGAACAAGTGACGTCACGACTTCTATTGATCACAGAAGTATCTTATCTCTAGTTCTACTAAAGATAAAGTTCATTGGAGAATCAGCGGGAACACAAGGATAAAGCGGTAATTACAGGGGCAAAACGGTAAATTTATCCGCCTGTAATTATGAGGGTTCCACGTGAAGGATAATATCACAGATATAAATAATGATAAACTAAATGGACAATAACTCATCTATAGTGAGGGGAGTTCAGCTATGAATCTATAGTGGAATTATTCATAGTTAGATAATAAGTAATTAACGATTATGTGTTAATCACTTAATTGACTAATTATTAAACCCATGATCTATAGGTCCATCGGGTCCCTATGCTAGCCCAAATATCGTAGTCGCGAAATCAAGTAGAAGAAATGGAAATTTTAAGTAAAGTGAATTACTTAAAATAGGCAATATTAATTGTTTAAATATTGAGTATATTTAAACGGTAATTAATATAAACATTATTAATTGTTTAAATAATGAGTTTATTTAAACAGGAAATTAATAATGAAATATTATTAATTAGATGTTATTAATTATTTAAATATTGAGTATATTTAAATGGTAATTAATAATTTGAAATTAATTAACAATTATTAATTGTTTAAATAATTAATTATATTTAAACGGAAATTAATAATTAAAATTAATTAAATTAATAATAAAATATTGTCAATAAAATTATTAATTAAATAATGAGTTTATGGAAATTAATAATTAAAATAATTATTATTAATTATTTAAATAATGAAAATTATTTAAATGGAAATTAATAATTAAATATAATTTGATAATATTTAGTCGGGAGAAAATATTAATATTATTAATTGTTTAAATAAAATATTTTATTTAAATGGTAATTAATAAATAAATTAATTAAGTTGGACTTATTAATTTAAGAGAGAATTTCAAGCCCAATTGGATTAATGAACCCAATTGGATTAATGAACCCAATTGGAATTGGCCCAAAATAATTAATTAAATAAATTGTATTTATTTATTATTTTATGATGATAAAATCGGCCATGACATGTATTGTAACGACCCGAACCCGTTAAATTCTTTAAATTCAAATGCACAGCGGAAGACTCGACTTTTAAAGAAAAATGGCGTGGGTTCGTTTAAAAATCGAATAGCCAAAACCTGTTTTACAACCCAAATTCCAGAAAAAGCGATAAATCGGGAATGCGTATTCCAAAAGATATTTAAATCATAAAACATAGACATACTTTACACAAATACCCTTTCGGGCTCAAAAAGACATAAGTATGTAAAGATGGAATAATTTACAAGCATTCAATGAATGCTAAACCAAAATGAGTTCTTAATATTGTCCATACACCATCTCGACTAGTCACGCGGCTCCACCTCCTCTACCACGCTTCTTAGCTCGAGGTTTACCTGAAAATTTGTAAGTGTAGCACCATTAGCATAACATGCTAGTGAGAGTAAAACGAAAGCAAGTAATCCTATGAACAAAATCTCATAACCTGAAATCGTGTCCAAAGGCCTATAATGCTCAATACTACCCACATCCACACTTCCAATTTCCATACAATCATTCGATAGTCATATATTACCAGTATTCATCATTCATTACCAAGAGATAGATATAAAGACTTAAAGTAAAGTAACATTCACTACTAAGTCTTACTACACAATTCTAAAGAATATGTAAAGGTAACATTAACTATCTTTATTACCAAACAAGTTTCATCGTATCGTGCTATTGTATGGATCGAAATCAACATACCACATACGGTCGTACCATGTCTCAAGTTACCGTACCATGATACCGTATGGACCGAAGTCAACATACTATCATGTACCCTATCACAAATCATCGCACCATGATACGTATGGATCCGAATCAACATACTATCATGTGCCATATCACAATCATAGTACCATGGTACCGTATGGATCCGAATCAACATACTACCATGTACCATATCACAATCATCGGATATCAGGACTTTCACCATATTGGATATCAGGACTTTCACCACATCGGATATCAGGAATTTCACCATATAACAAATCACCGCACCATGATACGTATGGATCCGAATCAACATACTATCATGTGCCATATAACAATCATAGTACCATAGTACGTATGGATCCGAATCAACATACTACTATATACTATATCACAATCATCGTATCATGATACCGTATGGACCGAAGTCAACATACTATCATGTACCATATCACAAATCATCGTGACTCTCATCACATTGGATATCAGGAATTTCACCATATAGGTATCAGGAATTTCACCATATAGATATCAGGAATTTCACCATATAAGGTATCAGGAATTTCACCATATAGGTATCAGGAATTTCACCATATAGGTCTCAGGAATTTCACCATATAGGTCTCAAGAATTTCACCATATAGATATCAGGAATTTCACCATATAGATATCAGGAATTTCACCATATAGGTATCAGGAATTTCACCATATAGGTATCAGGAATTTCACCATATAGGTATCAGGAATTTCACCATATAACAAATCATGGCACCATGATACCGTATGGAGCGTATCACATACTATCATGTGCCGTATCACAAATTATAGTACCATGGTTACATATGGATCAAAATCACATACTACCATGTACTATTTCACAAACCCTCGCACCATGATTACATATGGATCAAAATCAACATACTATCACGTGCCGTATCACAAATTATAGTACCATGGTTACATATGGATCAAAATCACATACTACCATGTACTATTTCACAAACCCTCGCACCATGATTACATATGGATCAAAATCAACATACTATCATGTGCCGTATCACAAATTATAGTACCATGGCTACATATGAATCAAAATCACATACTACCATGTACTATTTCACAAATCCTTGCACCATGATTACATATGGATCAAAATCAACATACTATCATGTGCCGTATCACAAATTATAGTACCATGGTTACATATGGATCAAAATCACATACTACCATGTACTATTTCACAAACCCTCGCACCATGATTACATATGGATCAAAATCAACATATTATCATGTGCCGTATCACAAATTATAGTACCATGGTTACATATGGATCAAAATCACATACTACCATGTACTATTTCACAAATCCTCGCACCATGATTACATATGGATCAAAATCAACATACTATCATGTGCCGTAGGTCTCCAATAAGTTAGCTAAACTCCAAAGAATTCTACTAAGTTAAAAAGAAACCTAACTAACTAGATTACACGAGTTATCACTCCAGTGCATCTTCTAATTACTTTAACTTCCAAAATCCATAAAAGTAACTTTCAATCTCACTTTCATCTAACATCTCCAAATCACATTACCATACTTCCAAACCTCTCCGATGTTCCCTTTTCATCGAATTCATTATAACTCCAAACTTTCTCCACACACACTTCTGAATTAAAGTCTCCAACCAAACTAAAATCCTAAGAAGTTATCTCACTCTTTACATCGATAAACAATTACATAACGAAACTAAATTCATAAAACCACTAACTTTCACATTAAACTCACCTTAGCCAAATAACTCCAAATCTCCACTTTCCACGAAACAACAACCGAGCAATCGCACCTACAATTCACCAATTGCACAACATATTACAACTCATAACTAATATGCGAACAAGTGTGCAATTTCGGGTGAATAGTGATTTTCGGGTGAATAGTGATTTTCGGATGAATAGTGTTTTTCGAGAATCCGGGCTCAAAATCGTCAATTTCCATGATAGAAATTCATGATTTCAACTTCAAAACTCATTTATAATAAAAAACGAACAAAACCATATAAAAAATTTTGAAAACTTACTTTTTGGGACTTCCCTTAGAGAACGGGAAACTTCGAAAAGGTAGGTTGGATAGGTAGCCCTCGTCCCTACCAATCCAACGCAACCGAAATCAAGCCGATCCATCGAGAAACGAATGAGAAGCGAAGAAAAGAAATTCTTCATCCATGGTGGATGAAGGCTACGGCCAAGGAAGGAAAGGAAAGAAGAAAATGTTGATTTTTGGTCAATTTTGTGGTTTTTAAAGATAAATGAATAGTAAAATTTAGATATTTAAGAAATTGGAAATGACGCCTACGTCCCTCTTTTGTTTTTACTTTAAAAACGAAACCCGAAGCTCTTAAATAAATCTAAAGGTGATTAATAATTATTAATTGACCCATTAATAATTATTAATGTCACCGAAACAATTTTAAAGTATTAAAACGATTTAAATGAATTTCGGACGAAAATAGCTACTAAAATCGAAATCACTATTTTTTTTAAAATTAACCTTAAATACTTTAATTAAAGTAAATAAATAAAATAAAATAAAAAGAAAATTTACCCCCAAAAGTAACGGGACGTTACATGTATTTTGAGGAGATAATTGTTTGAATTATATCCTAAAATAATTACATAGATTTATTTACCCAAGATAAATAACAATAAAGAAAATAAAATAATCTCCTATTTATCCATGGCATTTTCGAAATTGCTAGATAAAGGAAAGAGATAATTTTTTTTCTTTTTGTATTTATCTCTATAGATTAATCCTAATGTGATTAGGATTCCTATTTTTCTATAAATAGGAGGGTTGGGTCATTCATAAATCACACAATTTAATTCCATAGAAAGTTTGAACTCTCTCTTCTTCCTTCTCCTCCCCATAGCCGAAATTCCCAATTTCTTCTTAAGTTCGATCCCACAATCGGATTTCGTTTGATCGATCGGGATATAGCGTAGAAGATCCGGTGTTGCTGAGGATTTGATGCTGTAAAGAAACCTCCAACCGATTCTCCATTAATCAGTCAATGTAAGTTTCGGTTTTAATTTTCGAAAATAAAGCATGAATCTACATGTTCTTCGTGTTTTTATCACGAATTGCATGATATTAATAGATCAGTAATTAAATGTTAATTAGTTTACTAAACAAAATTCCGCTAATTTAGTAAATCATCCCTTCAGTACTGATACGAGACATGAACAAGTGACGTCACGACTTCTATTGATCACAGAAGTATCTTATCTCTAGTTCGAGTAAAGATAAAGTTCATTGGAGAATCAGCGGGAACACAAGGATAAAGCGGTAATTACAGGGGCAAAACTGTAAATTTATCCGCCTGTAATTATGAGGGTTCCACATGAAGGATAATATCACAGATATAAATAAAGATAAACTAAATGGAAAATAAGTCATCAATAGTGAGGGGATGTGACGACCCAACACTTTTAAATAATTTAAATTAGAAAACACAGCGGAAGTCTTTATATTTTAAGAAAATTGGCGTGGTTATGTTTGAAAATTGGCTAGCCAAAACCTGTTTACATCTTGAATTCTGAAATCTAAAAACACAAGGAACATTAAGTTCTTATCCAGGAGTTCAAAAGAGATTTTCATCATAAAAGTAAAACGCAAAGCTCTTAAGAGCCATTTACAAATGTACAAACCCAAAATATGTATAAAATTCACAAAACATAGTCCATGGACTTTAAATCAACCTAGTCCATCTCGAGGTCATCATCCCTCGATCACGCAGCCCCATCACCTCTCCCACGACCTCTAGCCAAGGCATTACCTGAAATTTTTATAATATCATGAGCTAACAACTTAAGCCCAGTGAGAATAATAAGAATAAAAAGTAAAGTTTGACCTCAAACCCGCATCCCGATTTGTGTCCAATCAATCTGACACAATCAATCCTAAAGTTCTTCAAACTCTAGGTAATTTCATTCTATAATCTCCAAAGGATGATATTACTAACACTCGTAGTCAAATTCTCATCCATTAATGTAACGACCCGACTCCAAAAAGACAGGTCGCGAGTACTCTCAGCAGAAGCGCGGGAAATAAGAAAGTTAAATGTCATTTAAAACATCTCGTAACAGAAAACAACAATTTCTACGGAAAATTCGCGTGGGTCCATTTAAAAATCGAATAAACCAAAACATGTTTACATCAATTTCCCAAGAAGAAAAACGGCAAATAAGATTTCAAAAAGTGTAACTTCTTAAAACAACTTTATACATGGACTTTAAACAACGACATTAAACTAATGATTACATAAGACACTTCTTATGCAATCCACACGACTCGAGCTCAAAATGCAGTCCACTAGTCCTCTTCCAAGCTCAACATCCAAGCTTCAACGCATACCATCTTCCCTGTCACGTCCTCGACAGCGGCAAAACCTGAAAGGTGATATGTAGCACCTTTGAGCATGGTGCTCAGTGAGAATAACAAGAAAATAAAGCAATTTATAATAGAAGTTCATAAAACAAAATGAGGCCAAGAACTCGGGTCTCTCGGTCTTCTCTCATTTTCCCCCTTTTTCCAAAGAATTCACTTCCCATAGTAAACCCGACCACCAACTAGAAACTTTCCCTTTCTTGGTTTAGACTAACAATAAACGAAATAATTCTACTACTAAACACCTCGAAGTAGCTTAACTCCATTCGCCTCTCTCATCCCCATCTCGTGCCTTCCTATCTCGGAACCCGTTACACTTTGCGTTACTACTCCGTGAACATCAACGATACTAGGCTACCCACTAACTTCTTCATCCCTCATTTCTCTTCAACCCGCTCTTAATCGTAAGGCCAAAACAATCTACAACACTTAATGGCACGTTTTGCAAGTGGCTTACACTACCATGTGTCTTATACGCACATCCTAAAAGCCATCTTTCAAAGTGAGTTCCGAACTCAAAATATCATAGAATGAGCTATTAACATAAGTCCACAACTCATTACCTCCTAAACCCGCTCCTCTCAACTCATGCCCCTAAGGCCCAAACTAACCTATAGTACTTGCTACTCGTTTCGCACTAGCTCTCACTCCATAGGTCTTTTATGCACATTTCGGAAACCATTTCCCAAAGTGAGATCCAAACTCAAGGCCATTGTACGATGAGCTAATAACATAAAGCAAGGATGTAGGTGTTATGGTTAAAAAGAAATGCATAAAAATGTACTATGGAATATAAATGTGCATGTTTAGCGAAATATGATCATTTCAACTCATAACTAAGCCAAATAAACATTAACCATATCATTGCCACTTTCCACCATTGTCCCAATTCTCGCGTCTCACTACGCACATTTCACATTCCATCATAATTAACTCGAGCCGTAGCTCATTTCACAATCTTTCAAATATCGTTATGCATGTACATAAACAACACATTTTCTCACGGGTCAACTTTCCATTTCACAATTTCCATTTCACTTTCCCCCGCGTCTCACTACGCGTTTCTCACAAACTATCTCAACAATCACTTGAGCCGTAGCTCATTTATTCTTCCAGGCTATCGTAATAGCCACTCTAGCATCCAGGCCATCCACCACACAGCGCCTCAGAGCTCTACCAATCCGCCACGGTAACCACGTGTAACGTCCAACATCCATACACCGATACACGGGTTACAACCCCATGGCCACAAGCAAGCATGATATGCAGATATGTTATGATATGAAATGAGATGCAAGTGGGATGCTTGCTAACGGTAATAATAGACATCATAGCTCAATCACCATATTCTTTAACTTAAAATCACATAATCACTTGTACAACTTTCAAGCCTTTTACTAGTCCTTTCACATCAATCTTGTGCATTTCTAGTAATCACACACACAAATAACAAACATAAAATCCAATCCAGTATATGACTCAATCTTGACCACAAAATACATACAAAGGACTATGCGCATGTAGGGGAAAAGAAAAGAATCAATAACGTTTTAGCAAAACTATCTTATCACATAAGCTCGGCCACACATCAGCGAATTCATTTATACAAACTCTCATCTCCCATTGGGTTCTAGGTTTCACAACACACATTTCCATTTCAAACTCTCATCATTACTCTTCATTCAAACCCGCATTACTACCGGGCATCACACCATTACGTCAAAGTCTAATTTTCATTTTTCCAGTTAAGACAAGGCTTGATCTTGGCTTTCGTTCCTCATTAAACAAGGCATTTAATCTTCAATTATAAACTTTATATATCATATACACTTTAGTGAGAATAGTGAACCAAACCCCATAACTCAATTTGCATCGAAAACCTCTAGGTTAGCTAAAGAGAAAGTAGCAGTTTCGACAATTTAAAGTGTTCTTGGTAGCACATTAGTCGGACTTCCTAGTATTGTTTTCATTCATCAAATATGTAGATAATCACCCAAAAACCACAATTAAAAAATACTAAGGGAAGTCTAAGAGCACTCCGAGATTAGGAATCAGGAAATCTTCAAATGGCCAACAATCGGGTTTTAAATTTTAGTTCCATTCGAGGCTTCCTACATTTATTCGATGGCTCAAATGTCTAAGCGTCACTCTTGGATCTACTACTCGTCTCTGGGATTACACGCGTACCATCCGATAAGATTCCGTTTCAACTTACAATTCCATAAACCAAAGCAACCTATCACCTATTCTCTTTTAACTTTGAACACCACCCTCCAAGGAGTTAACTTCTATTTCCTACAATGCAAAACCTAAACTTCCAAATCCTATCTTAAGTCCGTGACCAAATTAGCTTGGTCAAGACACAGCTCTTAAACGTCTCTTCACTCAACCTCTTATTTAATTCACTGTTTCCAAACTTAAACACCCAACAACATAGCAATTCATATTACGAAAATCAAACATAAATACACTTTACGTTCTTAGAGATTCCCACCTTGCTATAAAGGAATTAGCTTGCATAACTTGGAGTTGTTTGATCCCTTACCTACACAAAACAACATTCATATACAACAACACCTTAATTTCCATTCTTTAAACATTTACAACACATGAAGCAACCATTATATCAAAGTTCTCCAAAACAGCCCCCTTTATAAACAAATAATCTTTAATTCTGATCATATTTCACTTTAAGACATAATAACACCATCCCATAACCCCAAAACAGCCCCTTTTCCATGGAAATACAAAAAAACAGTAGGGTGAAGAATCTCTTTTGAATGAAGTTTGCTAAGTCTATTTCCATTCTTTCTTCCTATGGTAAATTTATAAAGCACATCAATTAAAACCCAATAATTAAAGTAACCATTCAAATTCTTAAAAATTCAAAAGAGATTAAGAAACAATTCAAATAGATATCTTTAATTCTATACAACCATTGAATTTTAAATTCCAAATTCAAAACTTAGTTCAATCTTTGAAAACCTAACCTAGACATTCCCTTTTGTTTGAGTTTCTATTAACACATTAAAAATAAAAATAGTTTCCCTTTGAATTCTTCATTACAAAATAGAAACTCTTCAATTTAACCAAAAGCTTTCAATTTTTGAATTTTAGGGTTAAGGAAAACTTACTAAAAACTCTTGATTTCTTGAGGAAACTTGCTTCAATCTTCCTTATTTTGAAAACCCTTCATGATTCAAACCTTTCCCCCATGGAATCGAGCAAGAAAAGAAGAAAAAATTAAGGAGAAAATCGTTCCTCCCCCATGGCTGCTGCTGCTGCGTCGGTTCAAGAAGGAAAAAGAGGAAGATTTCGTGTACTTTTCAATTTCCCTTTGTGTTAATTCCGAATCCTTCAACATAATCTATCAATTTCGAGTTGAACTCAAGCAAAGAGAAGAAGAAGAAGAAATTTCGAGGTCCTCCCATGGCTATTCAGTGGACGCACGAAGAAGAGAGAAAACTGAAGCTGTTTGTTTGGTTTTTCCTTTTTAATTTTGCTTTAATGAGAAATGATAACATATGCCATAAATTTTTGTTTGATCAAAGAGCAATGATAAAATATGTCTTCATGCTTATTTGACTTTTTGTAAAATGCTCCATTATGAGTTTATTTTATTATTTATTTATTTTAAAATAAACCCCCTCTTCTCAACTAACCGTAGTTAGTTTTTAACCAAACCCAAACTTTCACTTTAACCATGGTTAGGGTATAACCCAACCATAGTTAACCATTTTATCCATTAATAACCATTCAAAACACTTCATTAAAATATAAATATCAATATAAAACCCATTTAACCAATTTATAAATTCAAGTAACTAAAATAAATAAACTATATTATTATTCTAAAACTCGGGCCGTCACAATTAACTTGTTACAACATAAGTAAGAAAAATAAATAAACTTGCTTAGATATAACATCTCGATTCTCTATCCATGATATATATTTCCATCGATCATATGCATGAAGGTAATGAGAACATCCCGTAGGATTCACATTCGCCCTTATGAATGAAGAAGGTAACGTGGACTTCCCGTAGGATCCACATTCGCCCTTATGAATGGAGAAGGTAACGTGGGCTTCCCGTAGGATCCTACGTTCTCCCTCATTTTCTTTCTCACTTTCTCTTCTTTTTCTATGAAGATAATGTGGTCTATCCCGTAGGATCCATCATTCTCCCTTTCATTTCTTTCTCACTTTCTCAATGATGCGAGATGTTATGGTGCGAGATGTTATGGATATGCTTGCAAAAGTAAATAAAAGTAAAATATGAATATTAAAGTAAACAAAACAAGCATAAAGTAAAAGACATAAAGTAAATAGATAGGAAATTCCGGAAGAACGATATGTAAATCGAACTCCGCTACATTAATAAAAGTAGATCCTATCTTAAACGATTAATCTATTCCTTCAAGGATTCTAAACTTCCAATATAATCCGAGGTTCTATTAACTGTTCTATCTAAAAGTTTGGATCTTTTAACTACCAATGATCCATCATATGTTTCGAAACGAATCTAACTTAGAATTTTCTAAGATTCAATGTTTTCCTCGAGAACTCCTAAGTTCTCACTCAAAGAACTAGCTCCTAATCCTAGGGCACTAGCTCACTTACCTCTATTCTTAGATTCGAATCTTAGTCTTAGTTTCAATTTCTACAAATCATTATACTTATTCGCTTTCTAAGTTTACATTAAATCCTAACTATTCTCACCTTGGTAAAAGATGATGTAACGACCCGATTTTCCGTTAAATTCTTTAAATTCAAATGCACAGCGGAAGACTTAATTTTTAAAGAAAAACGGCATGGGTTCGTTTAAAAGTCGAATAATCAAAACCTTTTTTACAACCCAAAGTCCAGAGAAAGCTATAAATCGGGAATGCACATTCCAAAGTAAAGTTTAATCATAAAAACATCAAAATACTTTACACATACACCCTTCACGGGCTCAAAATGACACAAGTATATGTAAAAAGTATATGATTTACAAGCATTACTACTAATGCTTCAAAAGTGTTTAATATTGTCCTTACACCACCTCGGCCAGTCAAGCGACACCATTTCCTCTACCTTGCTTCTTAAGACGGGGTTCACCTGAAAATATTGTGGTGTAGCACCATTAGCAAACAATGCTAGTGAGAGTAAAATGAAAGCAAGTAATCCTATGAACTAAATCTCATACCAGAAATCGTGTCCAAAGGCCTAAATGTTCATTATTACCCATAACCACATTCCAATTTCCATATAAACATACGGTAGTAACATACTACCCGTATTCGTCATTCAATACCAAGAGATAGAAATAAAGACTTAAAGTAAAATGAACATTCACAACTAAGTCTCACTACACGTTTCTAAAGAATAGGTAAAAAAAAATAACATTAACTATCTTTATTACCAAATAAGTTTCATCGTATCGTGCTATTGTATGGATCGAAATCAACATACCACGTACGGTCATACCATGTCACAACCATCGCACCATGATACGTATGGATCCGAATCAACATACTATCATGTGCCGTATCATAGATCATAATACCATGGTACGTACGGATCCGAATCCACGTACTACCATGTAACATATCACAACCATCGTACCGGGTATACCATATGGATAAATATCGCATACTAAGCCCGTACGGTATTACCATATCACAACCATCGTACCGGGTATACCATATGGATAAATATCGCATACTAAACCCGTACGGTATTACCATATCACAACCATCGCATATTAGGAGTTTCACCATACCGGATAACAGGAATTTCACCATAGGTATCAGGAATTTCACCATAGGTATCAGGAATTTCACCATATAACAATTCATCGCACCATGATACCGTATGGAGCGTGTCACATACTATCATGTGTCGTATCACAAACTATAGTACCATGGTTACATATGGATCAAAATCACATACTACCATGTACTAGTTACAAACCATAGTACCATGGTTACATATGGATCAAAATCACATACTACCATGTACTATCCCACTAATCATCTCACCATGATTACATATGGATCAAAATCACATACAATCACGTGCAGAATCAAAGTGCTCAAGGTCCCCACAAGTCATCACACCATGATTACATATGGATCAAATCAACATACTACCATGTGTGAATCATTGTACCCTAGGTCTCCAATAAGTTAGCTAAACTCCGAAAAAGTCTACTAAGTTAATTAGAAACCTAACTAACTAGAATACACGAGTTACTACTCAAGTGCATCTTCTAATTACTTTACTTCCAAATCCATCCAAGTAACTTTCAAATCAATCAAAGTAACTTCCATTTCCACTTTCATCTAACATCTCCAAATCACATTACCATACTTCCAAACCTCCCCGATGATCTCTAATCATCAAACTAACCAAAAGTCCAACTTTCTCCACACACACTTCCGAATTAAAGTCTCCAACCAAACTATAATTCTAAGAAGCTAATTCCCTCTTAACATCGATAAACATTATCATATCGAAACGTAATTCATAAAATTACTAACTTCCCTTTTTAAACTCACCTTAGGTTTTAAGTCGAGTATCCAAGAATCGAAGTCGAATCCACACGACAATTACAAACCTACAATTCACCAATTGCACAACATATTGCAACTCATATCTAATATGAGAACAAGTTTGCATTTTCGGATGAATAGTGATTTCGGATGAATAGTGATTTCGGATGAATAGTGTTTTCGGGTGAATAGTGTTTTTCGAAAATACGGGCTCAAAATCGTCATTTTTCATGATAGAAATTCATGATTTCAACTTCAAATCTCATTTATAATCAAAAACGAACAAAACCACCTAAAAAGTTTTGAAAACTTACTTTTTGGGACTTCCCTTAGAGAACGGGAAACTTCGAAAATGTAGGTTGGATAGGTAGCCCTCGTCCCTACCAATCCAACGCAACCGAAATCAAGCCGATCCATCGAGAAACGAATGAGAAACGAAGAAAAGAAAAACTCACCCAATCCCCCATTGATGCCCACGGCTTGGAGAAGAAGGATGAAGAAGATGAAATGATTTTGCTTAGTTGCTAAGTTAAAAAAGATAGTAAAGAAAAATATCTAGATATTTTAGGGTTTGGGTAATTACGGTTTTGCCCTTTTCGACCTTTTGATTATAAAACGAAAACCGACGGTCTTAAATAAATCTAAAGGTGTCTAATAATTATTAATTGGCCCGTTAATAATTATTAAAGTCACCGAAACGAATTAAAACGATAAAAAGGATTTTCGGACGGAAATAACTAATAAAACTGAAATTACTAATTTTAACTAATTTTAAAAGCTTTAAATAAATAAAAATAATAAATTAATAAAATTAAAAAAAAAAAAAAAATTTACCTCTAAAAGTAACGGGACGTTACAGATGATTTCGCTCCCAACCTCCGATAGAGCGATCAAGCAAAGTTCAAACCACCAACAATTAGAATTACATCTAACAATCAATAAATTATCAAATAACGATCAAACAACATCTAAGCGTACAAAACGACGAAAAACTTAACAAACCCCAACAGGTAAATTTCAAACGGTAAGGGTTTCGACTGAAACTCGGGTTTAGGGTTAAGGGAAATTCAAGTAATGGTTAACCAATAAGTTTTCCATCAACATTCAACAACAAAATTGGAAGGGGATGAGAGTTTTGGCCAAGAACTCAAAAGCTTGAATCAATTTCCATGGAAATACTATGAGAATTTGAAATCTAGGGCTTACCTTAGAGAGTTGGAAACGTTCTAAGAATGGAATGGGTAGAAAGGTCTCGGTGAGAGCTTTCCAACGCATCCGAAATCACGTAAAACGACCAAGAAACGAAGCCAGGGCGACAGTTTCTTCCTCTTGTTGCTCAGGTTTGGAGAGAAAAATAGTTGAGTTTTTGGTCAACTTTTGGGTCAAAGGCAATTTAAAGATATGAAGTGAATAGTAAATAGATATTTAGGAATTTTGGAAATGACGGTTGTGTCCTTTCATGACTTTTGACTTATAAATCGAAACCCGAAGTTCTCGAACTACCCCAATGGTGATTAATAATTATTAATTGGCCCGTTAATAATTTTTAATACCACTAAAATGAAATTAAACTGAAAGGCAATTACAAGGACTTAAACCGAAATAAACTACTAAATTCTAAATTACCGATTCTAAAATAGACTTTAAATGCTTAAATTAAAATAAAATAAATAAAAAAAATTTTATCACAAAATAACGGGACGTTACAGGGGAGTTCAGCTATGAATCTATAGTGGAATTATTCATAGTTAGATAATAAGTAATTAATTGATTATGTGTTAATCACTTAATTGACTAATTATTAAGCCCATGATCTATAGGTCCATCGGGTCCCTATGCTAGCCCAAATATCGTAGTCGCGAAGTCAAGTAGAAGAAATGAAAAGTTTAAGTAAAGCAAATTACTTAAATAGGCAATATTAATTGTTTAAATATTTAATATATTTAAACGGTAATTAATATCAACATTATTAATTGTTTAAATAATGAGTTTATTTAAACATGAAATTAATAATGAAATATTATTAATTAGATATTATTAATTATTTAAATATTGAGTATATTTAAATGATAATTAATAATTTGAAATTAATTAACAATTATTAATTGTTTAAATAATTAATTTTATTTGAATAGAAATTAATAATTAAAATTAATTAATTAATAATAAAATATTATCAAATTATTAATTAAATAATGAGTTTATTTAATGGAAATTAATAATTAAAATATTTATTATTAATTATATAAATAATGAAAATTATTTAAATGGAAATTAATAACTAAATATAAATTTGATAATATTTAGTCGGGAGAAAATATTAATATTATTAATTGTCTAAATAAAATATTTTATTTAAATGGTAATTAATAAATAAATTAATTAAGTTGGACTTATTAATTTAAGATGGAGTTTCAAGCCCAATTGGATTAATGAACCCAATTGAAATTGGCCCAAAATAATTAATTAAATAAATTAGAATTATTTATTAATTATTATATGAATTTTCGGCCACCATGTAATTTTGGTAAGAGATAATTGCTTGAATTTTATCCTAAAATAATTACATAGATTTATTTACCCAAGATAAATGAAATAAAGAAAATAAAATATTCTCTTATTTATCTATGGCATTTTCGAAATTTCTAGATAAAGGAAAGAGATAATCTTTTTTCTTTTTGTATTTATCTCTATAGATTAATCCTAATGTGATTAATATTCCTATTTTCCTATAAATAGGAGGGTTGGGTCATTCATAAATCACACAATTCAATTCCATAGAAAATTGGAAATCTCTCTCCCTCCCTTCTCCCTTTAGTGCCGATTTTGCTTAGCCATTGGGAAGAAAATAATATTTCTTCTTCCCAATTTCTTCTTAAGTTCGATCCCACAATCGGGTTTCGTTTGATCGATTGGGATATAGCATAGAAGATCCGGTGTTGCTAAGGATTTGATGCTGTAAAGAAACCTCCAACCGACTCTCCATTAACTACTCAATGTAAGTATAATTGATTTTAATTTTCGAAAATATAAGCATGAATCTACATGTTTTTCACAAATTGCATGATGTTAATAGATCCGTTATTAAATGTTAATAAGTTTACTAAATAAAATTCCACTAGTTTAATAAATCATCCCTTCAGTGTTAGTCAATTTTGACAATTTACTGAATATGTATCTTCATTACTCGACCTCGAGTATTTCCAATTTAGATTGATACACCATAGTGTAATAGCGACCAAACTAGGCCATTCACCAATTAACATTGTTGTTAATGGTCGTCGTTGAGACTTATCACGTAAAGTTCTTACTTCCTCTTTTGAGTGGCAACACATTTTCCTTTTAGCACAATGCTACCATAAGGATTTACCACTTACCATAATCCAACTTTCTTAACTCAGACCAGGAACTTGTCAATTGAGTTAAATCTAGGTTATTGTACCCGAGCCAGACCGATTTCTTTTCAACAATTTCTCACCTCAAACAGGTGTTTCATCTCTTAATACTGGGCTCCAGACAAACATGTCCCCTTTTTACACATAAATGTCCACACACATCTACTATGACCACTACTTAGCAATTGTGTGACAATAACACTTTAATCAGCTTTAAGAATCAAACGATTGAACTCTCGGAGTATCTCATCTCCTTTACTTTGACATTATGTCAATACTCTTAATGAGGTGTATAACCTCCAAAACTGCACGGGTTCATTCACCTTCTCGACACCCTTACCCAAATCTCAAAATGGGTCCAATAAACACAACCACATAGTGGTTTTACAAGGATGTGAAATATCACAAACATCATTAACTTCTAACAATATTCTCATAACTCTTCCAATATCAAAGAAATAAAGCATGAGAATAGAAGTTATAGGCATATATGGTGCTGCTGATCTCAGATGATGACTTGAGAATGGACTTAAAACAAAACATGAAAACAAACATGCATCGCATGTAGTCTACAGAACTCTAAGGCTCTGATACCAACTGTGACGACCCGGCACTTTTAAATAATTTAAATTAGAAAACACAGCGGAAGTCTTTATATTTTAAGAAAATTGGCGTGGTTATGTTTGAAAATTGGCTAGCCAAAACCTGCTTACATCTTAAATTCTGAAATCTAAAAACACAAGGAACTTCAAGTTCCTATTCAGGAGTTCAAAGAGATTTTCATCATAAAAGTAAAACAAAAATCTCTTAAGAGCTATATACAAATATACAACTCCAAAGTATGTATAAAATTCACAAAACATAGTCCATGGACTTTAAATAAACCTAGTCCATCTCGATGTCATTATCCTTTGATCATGCAGCACCATCTCCTCTCCCTCGACCTCTAGCCAGGGCATTACCTGAAATTTTTGTAATATCATGAGCTAACAACTTAAGCCCAGTGAGAATAATAAGAATAAAAAGTAAAGTTAGACCTCAAACTCATATTCTGATTCGTGTCCAATTAATCTGACACAATCATTCCTAAAGTTCTCCAAACTCTAGGTAATTTCATTCTATACTCTCCGAAGGATGATATTACTAACACTCGTAGTCAAATTCTCACCCATTAACTTGTTATAACATAAATAAGAAAAGTAAATAAACTTTACATAAATATAACATCTCAATACTTTATCCATGATATATATTTCAATCGATCATATGCATGAAGGTAATGAGAACATCTCGTAGGATACGCATTTGCCCTTTATGCATGAATGAAGGTAATGAGGACATTCCCCGTAGGGTCCAACATTCAACCTTATGAATGAAGAAGGTGATGCGGACATTCCCCGAAGGGTCCAACATTCTTCCCTCCTTTTCTTTCTCTCTTTATTTTCTTTTTCTCTGAAGGTGATGCGGACATTCCCCGAAGGGTCCAACATTCTCTCATTCTTTTCTTTCTCTCTCTGAAGGCGATGCGGACATTCCCCGAAGGGTCCAACATTCTCTCCTTCTTTTCAATGATGCGAGATGTTATGGTGCAATATGTTATGGTATGCTCGCAAAAGTAAATAAACGTAAAGTACGAATATTAAAGTAGCCGAACAAGCATGAAGTAAAAGGGGCATAAAGTAAAAGACATAAAGTAAAATAGATAGGAAATTCCAGAAGAACGATATGTAAATCGAACTCCGCTACATTAATTGTAACGTCCCGTTACTTTTGAAGTAAAAATTTTATTTATTTATTTTATTTTAATTTAAGCATTTAAAGTCTATTTTAGAATTGGTAATTTAGAAATTAGTAGTTTATTTCGGTTTAAATCTTTTTAAATTACCTTTTTAGTTTAATTTCGTTTTAATGGTATTAATAATTATTAGCGGGCCAATTAATAATTATTAATCACCATTGGGATAGTTTAAGAACTTCGGGTTTCGGTTTATAAGTCAAAAGTCATAAAAGGACGCAACCGTCATTTCCAAAATTCCTAAATATCTATTTACTATTCACTTCATCTTCTTTAAATTGCTTTCACCCAAAAGTTGACCAAAAACTCATCCATTTTCTCTCCAACCCCAAGCAACAAGAGGAAGAAATTGTCGCCCCGACTTTGTTTCTTGGCCGTTTTGCATGATTTCGGTTGCGTTGGAAAGCTCTCGCCGAGACCTTTCTACCCATTCCACTCTTGGAACGTTTCCAACTCTCTAAGGTAAGCCCTAGATTCGAATTCTCATAGTATTTCGATGGAAATTGATTCAAGCTTTTGAGTTCTTGGCCAAAACTCTCATCCCCTTCCAATTTTGTTGTTGAATATTGATGGAAAACTTATTGGGTAACTATTACTTGACTTTCCCTTAACCCTAAAACCGAGTTTCAGTTGAAACCCTTCCTGTTTGAAATTTACTTTACGGGGTTTGAATAAGGGTTATTTATTATTGATAAATTGTTATTGTAATTCAATTTGGGATTTGACATATTGTTTAAAAACCCTAATTATCGATACCCATTGAAATCGGGAATATCGAAATTGCTTGAAACCAACTCGAAACACATCTAATTGCCTAATAGCCGGAAAACCAAACTCGAGGCCTATTTTTTCCTATCATGTCCGAGAGCACCCTTTGGGATATTCGGGGTTTTTCGTCATTTTATGCCTTTAGTTGTCAATCGATTGATGTATGTTTATTTATTAATTGTTAGATATAATTATTTGTAGGTGTTTTGGACCTTTGATTTGATCACCTTACCGGAAGTTTGGAGCAAAATCTTCATTTACTAAGGTGAGAATAGTTAGGATTTAAAATAATTTTAGAAAGCAAATAAGTATAATGATTTGTAGAATTGGAAACTAAGACTAGGATTCGAATCTAAGAATAGAGGAAAGCGAGCTAGTGCCCTTAGGATTAGAAGTTAATCCTTTAAGTGAGAACTTAGGAGTTCTCGAGGAAAGCATTGAATCTTAGAAATTACTAAGTTAGATTCGTTTCGAAGATTAGGATGGATCATTTGAAAGTTAAAAGATCCAAACTTTTATATAGAACGATTAATAGAACCTCAGATTATATTGGAAGTTTAGAATCCTTGAAGGAATAGATTAATCGTTTAAGTTATGATTTTACTTTTATTAATGTAGCGGAGTTCGATTTACATATCGTTCTTTCAGGATTCTTATCTATTTTACTTTATGTCTTTACTTTATGCCCTTTACTTTATGTTTGTTTTGGTTACTTTAATATTCATACTTTACTTTCCTTTACTTTTACAAGCATACGCAAGCATAACCATAACATCTCGCACCATAATATATTGCACCATAACATCTCGCATCATTGAAAGAAAGTGAAAAAGAAAAGAAAGTGAAAGAGAAAAGAAAGTAAAAAAGAAAGAAAGGAAGGGGAGAATGTTGGAGCCTACGGGTAGTGTCTACATCACCTTCAGAGAAAAAGAAACGAAAGTGAGAAAGAAAGGAAGGGGAGAATGTTGGAGCCTACGGGTAGTGTCCGCATCACCTTCTTCATTCATAAGGTTGAATGGGTATCCTACGGGATGTACCTATTATCTTCATTCATTCATAAGGTTGAATGGGTATCCTACGGGATGTACCTATTATCTTCATTCATGCATAAAGGGCGAATGCGAATCCTACGGGATGTCCTCATTACCTTCATGCATATGATTGATGGAAATATATATCATGGATAAAGAACCGAAATGTTATATTCTATGCAAAGTTTATTTATTTTTATTATTTATGTCGTAACAAGTTAATGGATGAGGAATTGACCATGAGTGTTAGTAATATCATCCTTTGGAGATTATAGAATGAAAATACCTAGAGTTTGAAGAACTTTAGGATTGATTGTGTCAGATTGATTGGACATGAATTGGAATACGGGTTTGAGGTCTAACTTTACTTTTTATTCTTATTATTCTCACTGGGCTTAAATTGTTAGCTCATGATATTACAAAAATTTCAGGTAATGCCCTGACTAGAAGTCGTGGGAAAGGAGATGGTGCTGCATGATCGAGGAATGATGATTTAGAGATGGACTAGGTGTTATGTAAAAGTCCATGTACATGGTTTTGTGAATTTTATATAATTTTGAGATTTGTACAATTGTATATAGCTCTTAAGAGCTTTTGTCTTTACTTTTATGATTATAAATCGTTTTGAACTCCTGGATAGGATCTTAATGTTCCTTGTGTATTTTAGATTTTGAAATTAAGATGTAAACAGGTTTTGGCTAGCCGATTTTCAAACATAACCACGCCATTTTTCTTAAAATATAAAGACTTCCGCTGTGTTTTCTAATTTAAATTATTTAAAAGTGTTGGGTCGTGACATTAATAAAAGTAAATCCTATCTTAAACGATTAATCTATCCCTTCAAGGATTCTAAACTTCCAAAAATAATCCGAGGTTCTATTAATCGTTCTATATAAAAGTTTGGATCTTTTAATTTCCAAGGATCCATCCTAAGCTTCGAAACGAATCTAACTTAGAAAATCCTAAGATTTAATGTTTTCCTCGAGAACTCCTAAGTTCTCACTTAAAGGATTAACTCTTAATCCTAAGGGCACTAACTCACTTCCCTCTATTCTTAGATTCGAATCCTAGTCTTAGTTTCCAATTCTACAAATCATTATACTTATTTGCTTTATAAAATTACTCTAAATCCAAACTATTCTCACCTTAGTAAAAGATGATTTCGCTCCCAACCTCCGATAGAGCGATCAAGCAAAGTTCAAACCACCTACGATTAGAATTACATCTAACAATCAATAATTTACCAAATAACGATCAAACAACATCTAAGCGTACAAAACGACGAAAAACTCAACAAACCCCAACATGAGGCTCTCGGCCCCCCATGAAAAGTGGGTCTCGGGTTTGGTTTTCCGGCTTTTAGGCAATTTAAATGTGTTTTGAGTTGGTTTCAAGCAATTTCGATATTCCCGATTTCAATGGGTATTGATAATTAGGGTTTTTGAACAATATGTAATTTCCCGAATTGAATTACAATAAACATTATTTCAATAATTTATAACCCATATTCAAACCCCAAAAGGTAAATTTCAAATGGGAAGGGCTTCGACTGAAACTCGGTTTTAGGGTTAAGGGAAAATTTTCAAAAACTCTTAAAACAACTCCCGTATTTACAAACATCGAGTTTCCCGACAAGAAATCGAAGAATCAAAGAGAAAACTCCATTAAAACACTATTTGGAGCTTAAGGTTTCAAGATAAACTTACCGAGAAGTCCGTAGATCACGAGTGGAAAGCACGATTGTTAGGTGGAAAGGAATCCTAGACCCGAGGGCTTTCCGATGCAACCGAAATCGAGCCGATTCACCGAGAAACGAGCAAAACCCGAATTTTTCTTCCCCCCATTCTTGCCCACGGTTTGGAGGTGAAAAAGATGAAGCAAATGGTCAAAATTTGGTCAATGGCAATTTAAAGAAGAATATGAATAGTGTTTTGGATATTTTTAAGAAATTGGAAATGATGGTTACGTCCTTTTATGACTTTTGACTTATGAATCGAAACCCGAACTTCTTAAATAAATCTAAAGGTGATTAATAATTATTAATTGGCCTATTAATAATTATTAATGTCACCGAAGCGAATTTAAAGTATTAAAACGATTAAAAAGAATTTTGGGCGAAATTAACTATTAAAATCGAAATTACTACTTTAAAATTAACCTTAAATACATAATTAAATAAAAAAAATTCACTTCAGAAATAACGGGACGTTATAAAGATTCTTCTCCAGATGAAACAAAGGAAGAAGACACTGAAGAAGACAACATTGATTCAAAAAAGACGAATGATTCTGATGACGATGATTGAAGTATTTATTTGTAACAGAGGAAATAATTTAAAAAATAAAATAAAAAGATTAACGATGGATTGCATCATTGAACTCAGAGATGAATTAAATATAACGATGCCATCCGTCATTATGTTTCAAAGAAGAGAATGATGGGATAAAATTTTCTAAGTAAAGGAATGAGCTTAACGACAGATTGCATCGTTAAACTCAGAGGTGAATTCAATATAACGATGCCATACGTCGTTAGGCTTCACAGAACATAATGATGGGATAAAATTTTCTAAGTATAGGAATGAGATTAACGACAGATTGCATCGTTAAACTCAGAGGTGAATTGAATATAACGATGCCAAACGTCGTTAGGCTTCACAGAACATAATGATGGGATAAAATTTTCTAAGTATAGGAATGAGATTAATGACGGATTGCATCATTAAACTCAGAGGTGAATTGAATATAACGATGCCATATGTCATTAGGCTTCACAGAACATAATGAAGGGATAAAATTTTCTAAGTATAGGAATGAGATTAACGACGGATTGCATCGTTAACCTGTTGTAACGGATAGTATTTTGGTAACTGTTCATATTCTGGGACGACAGAACACGTCGCTAATTGTAATTAATAAGGCGCGAAGATAAAAAAATTCACGAAAATTGTGGTGCAAAGAAGCGATGCAATCTGTAGCCCAAGAATATGATCAAAAGTCACTTTGACTTTATTTGAAAAGTTATTCCTAGCGATGCATTACGTCGTCTACATAAAATCAGCGATCAATTGCGTCGTGTTGTTCATCTCCATAAGAACGTAGATGACGTTCTTCATAGAGGGAACGAGGGATTCCGTCCTTACCAAATCACGCACAACGAGTTTTTTAGTGATTAACGACAAAAGACGTCGTTAAATCACGTATAAAACATAACTGTTTATGCCATTTTCACCATTTATTCTTCCCTTTTTCTTCTTTTCTCTCAACTCTACTTCTTCTTTCTTCAATTCCCTCAGTCAATTCCTTACCATTTCTCTAAAAATCCTTCCCCTCTATAAAAAATCTCCATTCTTGGAACGAATCCGAGTAAGTTTCGTCAAATTTAATATTTTTTTTATGTAATTGGTTTAAATTTGTAATTAGCATATTATTAGTTAATTTAGTTGGAAATTAGTTGACTTTAATTTAATTTTGTGTAATTTGGATAATGTATGTAATATGTATTTAGTTTAATGTAATTAGTTAGTTTTAATTAATTATATGTTAACTAGTTAATTTAGTTTGAAATTAGTATGTTTTCATTTAATTATATGTAATTTGTTAGTTTTAATTAATTATATGTTAACTAGTTAATTTAGTTTGAAATTAGTATGTTTTCATTTAATTATCTGTAATTAGTTAGTTTTAATTAATTATATGTTAATTAGTTAATTTAGTTTGAAATTAGTATGTTTTCATTTAGTTATATGTAATTAGTTAGTTTTAATTAATTATATGTTAACTAGTTAATTTAGTTTGAAATTAGTATGTTTCATTTAGTTATATGTAATTAGTTAGTTATAATTAACTATATGTTAATTAGTTAATTTAGTTTGAAATTAGTATGTTTTCATTTAGTTATATGTAATTTGTTAGTTTTAATTAATTATATGTTAATTAGTTAATTCAGTTTGAAATTAGTATGTTTTCATTTAATTATATGTAATTTGTTAGTTTTAATTAATTATATGTAATTGGTTATAATGTATGTAATTAGTATGTAATTATATAATTACTTAATTATAATGTAATTCGAGTATAGGGTTTATAATTTAGAATTTTAATTACTTAATTATTGTATTGTAGGTTATGCCTCCCCGTAGACGCCCTCCAACACCTTCTTACACACCTGGTGCCAGCAGCACAGGGAGTCAGCCCCCCGTGAGGAGGATGATGTGCATCTCGGGATACCCCTGACACGATCATTCAGTAGGAGGATAACGACCCGACGCAAGAGTCTGTGGAGATGTCTATTTCCGGGAAGGTTCGCCTGGCGTTTGAGGACGGCCAGTAAGTTTTGTTTAATTTGTATTCCTATTACATTAATTATTTATTATTTACAAATTCTAACTTTTCAATTTTTTTCTTTTCATTTCAATAGGTCATCCATCACGGGAGGTGTAACGTCCAGTTATTTTGTGATAAAAAAAATTATTTATTTTATTTTAATTTAAGTAATTAAAGTTTATTTATTTATCGGTAAATTAGAATTTAGTAGTTTATTTCGGTTTAAGTCCTTTTAATTACCTTTTTAGTTTATTTTCGTTTTAATGGTATTAATAATTATTAACGGGCCAATTAATAATTATTAATCACCATTGGGATAGTTTAAGATCATCGGGTTTCGTTTTATAAGTCAAAAGTCATAAAAGGACGTAACCGTCATTTCCAAATTTCCTAAATATCTAAACACTATTCACCAATCTTCTTTAAATTACCATTGACTCATTTTTGACCAAAAACATCATCCATTCTCCTCCTCAAAACCGTGAGCCTCAAAGACAAAGGGAGAAAATTTCGATTTCGTTCGTTTCTCGGCGGATCGACCTAATCTTGGATAAATCGGAAAGCCCTCGAGTCTAGGATCCTTTTTCACCTAACCTTCGTTTGTTTCTCTCGAGATCCAAGGAGTTCTCGGTAAGTTTATCTTGAAACCCTAAGCTCCAAATAGTGTTTTAATGGAGTTTTCTTTGTTTTCTTTTGATTTATTGCCGTGAAACTCGGTGTTTGTAAATACAGGAGTAGTTTTAAGAGTTTTTGGAAAATTTCCCATAACCCTAAAACCGAGTTTCAGTCGAAACCCTTTCCGTTTGAAATTTACCTTTTTGGGTTTAATAATGGGTTAGAATTTAATGAAATAATGTTTATTTAAATTCAATTCGGGAAAGAGCTTAATGTTCCCCTAATTATCGATACCCATTGAAATCGGGAATATCGAATTTGCTTAAAACCAACTCGAAACACTTTTAGATTGCCTAAAAGTCGGAAAACCAAACTCAAGGCCCATTTTCTTTGATAGGGCCGTGGGCCTCTTATGGGGATTTGTTGGGTTTTTCGTCGTTTTGTATGTTTAGTTGTTGTTTGATCAATAGTTGGTAATTTATTTATTATGTGATATAATTCAATTGTAGGTGTTTTCGAACCGCTTGTTTGATCGCTCTTCCGGACTTAGGAGCGAAGCTAACTTTCTTTAAGGTGAGAATAGTTAGGATTTAAAGTATCTATAGAAAGCAAATAAGTGTGAAGGTTTGTAGAATTTGAAACTAAGACTAGAATCCGAATCTAAGATTAGAGGGATGTGAGTTAGTGCCCTAAGGTTTAGAAGTGAATCCTTTAAGTGAGAACTTAGGAGTTCTCGAGGAAAGTATCGAATCTTAGAAGATTCTAAGTCAGATTCGTTTCAAAGCTTAGGTTGGATCATTGGAAGTTAAAAGATCCAAACTTTTATTATAGAACGGTTAATAGAACCTCGGATTATATTGGAAGTTTAGAATCCTGGATGGTATAGGTTAATTGTTAAGATAGAATGTACTTGTATTATTGTAGCGGAGTTCGATTTACATATCGTTCATTCGAGATGCTTATCTATTTTACTTTATGTCATTTACTTTATATCTTTTACTTTATGCCCCTTTACTTTATGCTTGCATCAACTACTTTAATTCTGCACTTTATTTATTTACTTTTACAAGGATATGCAAGCATATGCATATCATATTGCATCATACCATTCTCGCACCATTCATGAAAAAGAAATGAAAGTGAAAAAGAAATGAAAGTGAAAAAGAAAAGAAAGTGAAAGAGAAAAGAAGGAAGAATGATGAACCCTACGTGGAGTTCACATCACCTTCAGTGGAAAAGAAACGAAAGTGAAAAAGAAATGAAAGTGAAAAAGAAAAGAAAGTGAAAGAGAAAAGAAGGAAGAATGATGAACCCTACATGGAGTTCACATCACCTTCAGAGAAAAGAAAGAATGTGAAAGAAAAGGAGTTGAATGAGTATCCTATGGGATATTCTCATTACTTCTAGATTCAAAAGGAGTGAATGATATCCTACGGGATTGACGCATTACTTCTTCATACATAGGGAGTTGAATGGTATCCTGCAGGATTGACGCATTACTTCCTCATGCATAAGGCTGAATGGGATCCTACGGGATGTTCTCATTACCCTTCATTCACGCACAAAAGGGCAATTGCGAAGTCCTACGGGATGCTCTCATGCATTCATGTTTATGATAGATGATAGAGAGATTCGAGAAGTTGTATGATGTGCAAAGTATATTTATTTTTCTTACTTATGTCATAACAATGTTGATGGATGAGTATTGACTATGATTATTAGTAATATCATCCTTAGAAAGTATAAACGAAATTACCTAGAGTTTAGAGAACTTTAGAAGTGAATTGTGTCAGATTGATTGGACACGAATCGGAATACGAGTTTGAGGTCTATCTTTACTTTTTATGCTTATTATTCTCACTGGGCTTAAGTTGTTAGCTCATGATATTATAAAAATTTCAGGTAATGCCCTGGTAAGAGGTCGAGGGAGAGGAGGTGGTGTTGCGTGATCGAGGGATGCTGACCTCGAGATGGACTCTTTTGTTGTAAAGTTTATGTAATTATTTTTGTGAATTTCAAAGGCTTTGATGATGTATATGTTGTATTTAGCTCATAAGAGCTTTTGATGTGGTTTTTATGATATGAAATATTTGAACTCCTGATTGGGACTTAAAGTCCATGTGATTTTATTAGATTTGAAAAATTAGGATGTAAACAGGTTTTTGGCTAGCCAATTTTCAAACAAAACCACGCAAAATTTTCTTAAAATAAAAGACTTCCGCGATGTTTTCTAAATTAAATTTATTTAAAAGTGATGGGTCGTCACAGGAGGTCTCGAGGAGATTTACGGAGGTATTGAAGATGTATCCTGTACGGGGACACCCTCGCTGGCAGAGCGTCTCTGCTGCGCACAAGATGCAAATGTTCGAAGCTTGGAAGGTAAACATATTCAAAATTTTATATTTATTATTCATTCATTCTTTTATATAATATTTCGAAAACTGACAGTTAATTTTTTTCAGCAATATTTTGATATTCTAGACGAGCTGACTGACGAGGTTATATACGCTCCCTGGCATCAACAGGCCGGCGTTCGGTACATGGACGCTGGATACACTATTCACCACGCCTCTGCCGATAAACGCCTGACCCACATTTCTGCGGAGGACTTCGCAGATATCTTGGCGTGTACTCAGACGCCGGATGGCCAGCACATTTCTTCGATCAATAGTGTCAATTGGAACGCCAACCCATCGAAGAGCACTGGAGGGTCACGCTCGACCTACTAGCACAAAAAACGACTCGTAAGTTATTTTCTGTAATAATTAACTTTTACTTTATGTTAATTATTCATTATTCGTTAATTTTTTAACATTCGCAGGAACAAAAATTGGGTTGTCCGGTTCATGCTGGTGAGCTGTTTCTCCATCTCCACACCAAAGGTGGAGATAAGCAAACTTTTGTAGACAATAAGGCAAGAGAGAAAGCGATAAGTGTTAATTATTATTTATTCCTTTTTCAAATTTATTGAATTTTAGTATTTTAGCTAATGAAATGATTTGATCTTTTTTTTCTGGCTCGTTACGAAGCGATTCTCACTGATCGGTGATCGAGCTCCGACACTCTACCGACATAGGAAGATATCGAGTTGGCTTTTCTCGAGGCAGCAGGAGGGAGACGTCCAGAAGACACTGTTCATAGACTCGACAACCTCGGGCCTGTCATTTACGCCGATCAGCCACGGTCTTCCCAGTCAGCTTGTTCGAGCGAGGCTGCCAAGCTTCGCGAGAGCAATAAGACATTGAGGGATGAGACTGCACAGATTCGAGAGAGTAACGAAAGGCTCATGGCGGAGGTGATGGGGATTACGGCTCATCTTGATGAGTTCGAGCGGTCTAGGCTTGAGTTTAAGAGGTAGATGAAGGCAACGATGGACATCTTCATGGTACAGATGCGCGGCAAGGGTTCTTCAACTTCTGGTTTTGCTTAGCCTCCTCCCGATCCTCCATCTGATCCTCCTGTCGATTAGGCTTTAGGGTTCAAACATTATTTTGTATTATTTTGGGATTTTTAATATTATTTATATAATATTCTTTTTCTTAAATTTAATTTAATTTATTTTTTATTAAATTTAATTTCCAATTCACAATAATTTGTAATTAAAACCCTAAACCCTAATTAAATTAAAAAAAAAAAGATATGACGATGCATTCCGTCGTTAGAGTCAAATATAACTTTGACTAGATCACTTTGACTTATAGAACGACGCACTGCATCATTGTTGTCAACATGTATCTTTGACTTATCTACGACGCATTACATCGTTAGAGTTAAAGATCACTTTGTCTTATGTAATGACGCAAGGCGTCGTTGTAGTCAATATGTATCTTTGACTTATCCACGACACATTCCATCATTATAGTCAACGATTACTTTGACTATTATAACAACGTAATCCATCGCCAGGTTCTGGTCAACGAAAGCCAGCGATGAAACACTTTTCCCTCGTTAATTAATGATGCATTTTGTCATTAGTTTTGTCTAACGATGACACAAATAATGTCAGGCCGTTCCGTCGTTAATTATATCTAACGACAAACTATAGGCCCGTTTCGTCGCTAATTCACGTTTTTCTTGTAGTGATAGATTCATAGCTGAACTCCCCTCAGTATAGATGAGTTATGTCCATTTAGTTTATCTTTTATTTATATCTGTGATATATCCTTCACGTGGAACACTCATAATTACAGTGGATTAAATTTACCATTTTACCCCTGTAATTACCACTTTTATCCTTATATTCCAACTAATTCTCCAATGACATTATTTGTAGTCAGACTACAGATAATATACTTCTGTGATCAATAGAAGTCATGGCGCTACTTGTTCATATCTCGAATCAGTACATCAAATAAGTTTCTTAAAGCTCCTAAAATGTTTAGGTATCGCACTGATACCATTAATTTATAAGAAAGTTATGAATTCCATCTCATGTAAATGTGCTCCCAGCTACTATCTCGTTATGTTCCCAAAACAGGGGTGTATTGAGCGTTCATATCAGATCGCTCTCAACCACGTGAAAGAAAGAACTTAACTCCATGAATAAGAGTCCACATTTCACTCAAGATTGAGATTTATCACGGTTGATAAACTTAGTTTGATATTCGATAATTTCTCGTAAATGGTACTAATGAGATCAAATATCATGGTCATGTCTTATACAATCAATATTGCATATGATACTTACATTTCATATCACCCACATAAATGGTCGGGATTAGATCATTTGTATATATATACAATACGGCCAGCTATCAACAGTGTTACCAGGATAAGGTTCCCAAACGTTATCCATATACTATAGACACTTTAAGTTACTCATCTCAACTTTAATCCTCTCGTATGACTCACATACTTAGTCACGATTTCATAAGAGTAACTTAGGGTTTTACTATTTGAATGTTTGATATTAATATATTTCTATATATTCCTAATATTGTCAATTGAATCAATATAGATAATAGAAAGAACTTTTGTTTATTTATTTAATTTATTCGAAATAAATTATCTTTACTAAATAATTACAAGTACTAGGACACAATTCCTAACAGAGGGCCAACACTAGCTTCTCCATGGTTGAGTACCTCATTTCGGCATCAACCTTAGTCTTGCTGACGTAATAGATGGGTTATTGGAGCTGAGCATCCTCCTTTACCAGGGGGAGCTTACTACAACATTAGATACTGCTAAATAGATTATGAGCTTTTCTTTCCGACTCAGCTTTTCCAACAGTGGTGGTGATGAAAGATAGCCTTTGAGCTCTCAACTTTTCTTCAAAGCTTTGAAGAATGGTAAGAACTTGTCTGAAGATTGCGAGATGAAGCGGTTCAGAGCCGCAAAGCATCATGTAAGCTTATGTATCCCCTTCAAATATATGGGTGCTTTTATATCTAGTAGTGCTCTAATTTGGTTTGGGTTTGCTTCGATCCTTCGGCTTGTCACTATATGGCCCAAGAACTTTCTAGCTGGAATTTCGAAGGTACATTTTCTTGGGTTCAACTTCTGTAAAGACCCGAATTTTCTTAAAACATTAAACCAGAAATAAACAGCGGAAGACTTGATTTTACGAAAATTCGGCATGGTGCCGTTTGTATTTTGAACGTGCCAAAATCAAATACATTGTTCACAATTCAGAAAAAAGGGATAAAACAGAGCAAACATGGAATTGCGCAATTCCGACATAGTTCTAAATAACAAAAAAGTCTTAAAATACCAAAATGCTGTTTCGAGCTCCAAAAGACACAACTAATACAGAAAGAAAGTAAAGTTGATCAAAGTTAATGAAGATGTCTTGCATTCCTAGAATGCTCAAACCATCCAGTCCATATCCCAACCATCATCCCATGATCACGCGGCACCACCACCTCTACCACGACCTCAACCTCGAGGCGTACCTGAAAAACATTAAAGTGTAGCAATATTAGCATAAAAATGCTAGTGAGAGTAAAATGGAGGCATGTAATCCTATGGACGAATTCCACATCGGAAATTGTGTCCAAAGTTAAGCATGCTATTTACTACCCCATTCTTTACTCCCAAACAACATACATTTCAAAATCAAACCATTTTCCAATAACATACTACAAGAATACCATAAGGTAAATTCCATAAGTCAACAATCAAATTAGACCCACAATTCGTACCCAATAACATCGGAGAAGGAACACTCATCGACCAAAATCATAAAGTAGCATCAACATTATCAAAAGTAATAATTCATTCATGCACTCCATCTAAAGACTCCGAGTACATTATAATCTCAATTCAATTGACACATATACCCCATCCAAGGAATCCAAGTACAAGTCAATATTTCACTTTTGTATAACACACATACTCCGTCTAAAGAATCCGAGAATGTTTACCATTTCTCATTTAATCAATACATATACTCCATCTAAAGAATCCGAGCATATATCCATATTTCACATCTACACAATAAACATACTCCATCACAATGAATCCGAGCATGTCTGTAGTTTCTCGTTAATCGATACATATACTCCATCACAATGAATCGAGTATATATATTCATATCTCACATTTACACAATACACATACTCCATCACAATGAATCCGAGCATGTTTGTAATTTCTCGTTAACCGATACATATACTCCATCACAATGAATCCGAGTATATATCATAAATTCATATTCACATATCACACATACTCCATCACAATGAATCCGAGTATGGCTTAAAATTCCACAATTTCAACGATTCCGCTAAAGCTTCTCAATTATTAACATTACAAAAAATAAAGTACGCACAAGAATAACAATTCGATATTACTAACGATTCCGCAAAATTGGAAAAATTCCCAAGTAATCGTAAAGTAATACATAGGCCTGGAACTACTTTGATTGCTAACAACAAGGCCAATCTCCTAATTCACCCATAACCGGAATCCAATTTTCCACAATCATACCTTACTGTCCCCAACTTCCCTTTAGGACCATTAACTCCCAAGAACCAAACCGGAAACTTCCATTTCTCCCTAATAGTCACCATTTCACAATCAAACTTAGATAATCAACGGAATCCTTCTAAACTCCAAAACTAACCTCAAAGTAAACACTCACTTCCGAAACAACTAAACAACCAAATCCTCAAAGGATCTCAGCCACACAATCCCTCTTAAACTCAAATAAATAATATCGTCATGAAAACATACATAGAACACACACCACCACCTTAAACTCATCTTTGAAGCTTAGGGAAATTGATAAAATTCAAGAACCGACCTCACTTAAATGAAATTAATACTCCTAGAGTTGCTCGGAACCTGGAAAAGCAACAATTACAATTAATTAGCGCGAGAATCAACTTAAAATAGCAAAAACCGGACCGAATTAGCTCAAATTGGCCCAATTTCAAATTGAATCAACTGAACCGGTTAGTCTGAATCGGCCGACAGGTAAAGTTGAACCGTTTCTTCCCCAAGTAACCCGCAGACGCAGAAAAAAAATGCAAGGAAGAGCGCTCCTTACCCAGTTTTTTAGCGACACGTTTTCAGACAGCTCCAGTGTTTGGGACGGCTTGGAAAATAGTTGGGTAGGGTTGTTTAAGTCGAATAGCTCTAGGGGAACGAAGCCAAATGAAGAACCCGACTTCAAAAGCTTCAAAACTACGGACACCGATAAGCTTCCTTTCCAGAATTCGACGAGCTTCAAGAACTGACGTTATCGACGTACGGTGAGCATAGTTTAGCTTTAAAATCTCCTAAAAGAAACTTAAACACGAACCCAAGAGAACCCACTTCGAAAGAGACAAGAATCCGAGCTTCCATGGGCGTTTTTCCAGTGACGAGTGAGAAGCTTCGTTGAGCTTCAATGGCAGCAACAAGGAGCTCAAAAATGCTTTAGAAAGACTTAAAAATGACAGAGAAGTTAGGGTATGAGTGTAGCTCGTATTTTCTTGAAGATTAATGAAGCAAAACGTTGAGTTGGGTCTCCATTTCCGGCGGTGAAAAGTGCAACGGCGAGAGCAGCTGTGATATGAACCAAGGAAGCTTACAATTGGCGGAGTTGCATTCATTACAATCCAATTTCATGTCAAGCTCAAACTTCAAGCTTAGTTCAATAAATGAAATTCAAGTTCAAGATTAGTTCAATAAATGCAAGTCAAGTTCAAGCCTAGTCCATTAAATGCAAGTCAAGTTCGAAATCAAGTTCATTAAATGCAACCGAAGATCATTTAATGCATTCAATGCAACTCTAGGCTTCATGAAGACATCCACACATGGTGAAACGTTTTTACAAAGCTTAAAGACACTTAAATATCAGCTTTTAGGTGATTTAAATATGAAGGTTACAAGGATTTGAAGAATATCTATGTGCATTAAGTTTACTAGCCGTTAGCATTAAATTAACTAGCTGTTTTTTTTATTTAATTTTGTAACCTTTGGCTCTTTATGTCTTGAAGCGTTTTTGGCTTTTTTTTGTAGGCTATATAAAGCCATTCTAATATCATTTGTAATAAGATTATTCATGGTATAAAAACACAAAAACTCTTTGAGAGCATTTTTTTGAAATTGTTGTGAGCCGAGCTTACCATTTCAATTTTATCATTCCTTGTGTTTAGGGTGGCTGTAGAATCAAGCCTTTAGGATTGATCATTCTAAATTGGTGGATTGATTCCAATCTAGAACAAGAAATCCAATTCTTGTCTTTAGATCATTGATCATAAGGATAATCATTTTCTAGCCTTTTTCCTTGGGTTGTTTCAAATGGCATATGTGGGTTCTTTTGTTCTGATCTTTTTGGGTCCTTGGTTAAGTTTAAGGGTTCTTAAAGCATTTCAAAAGGGTTTTCGTATCATTTGGTATCAGAGCATAGGTTGCATCCTAGTGGCCGATCTCTTGAATTGATTCTATCTTATTTTATGCACTTGTTTTTCAATTCTACACATTCTATCCATCGAATTCATTTATGCCTTTTCATCCATTTTTCTTCATCATTTTATTCTGATTTCATATTCATCTTAAAGATCACGATTAGATCTTAAAAATCAAAAAAAAAAAAAGAAAGAAAGAAAGAAAGAGGAGAGCAATTGCATCCGAGAGCACTAATCTGTACATCTTGTGTTCTTCTTGAAAATTCTTCAATTTTATGAGTTTGATTCATATAATTTCGTGTATATCTGATATAATTGTGTTTCTATAACATTTACCATTGAAATATATTAGTTTCACATTGATTTAAAGTCTCAGAAACGGCTATAGGTTACATTTTCCAAAACTGTTCTGTTTTGTAACTGCCGCATTTAATGCTACTGTTTTCCATTCAAACTCTGATCTAACGTCCAATTTGTCTTTGTTTTCTGAAGAGAAAAGTTTTATCTTTTTGTTAGCTTTTAAAGTTCATAAGGGAGTTTTATTAAAATCATAACGGAAATAGTTCAAATCTAGAATATCATTTCTGTGCGCAGGTTTATCCTATTTTCCTGGAACTTCAATTCTGTGAGTTAGTATTTCCAATTCTGAACGAATTTTTGAATTTGGCATTTTTTATGCTCTTTATTATCATCTTAAAAAGCTTCATATAGACTACCAATTAAAAATTCATTCTCGAACTCCACGAATTTTGAAATTTGTAATTGCCATTTTTCTTGAGTTCTTTGCTTTCAAAAATCTGTTTTGCTTTTCCAATCTGATTTTTGCCTATCCAATCTGTTTTCCTTGTTTTTTTTTTGTTTTTTTCTTTTCATTATTTTAGATTGTTTAATACTGATTGCTTGATTTTTAGTACTTTAAACACAAGTTGCTTCATTTTGACCATAGCTTATCCACGAGCCTAAATTGACATTTTGGTGTACCTTGCGTGATTAAACACGAGAGTTCCTTGAGTGATATATTGTGAGGGAGTGTTGTGAGGTCCAGAAACATGTCACAAGGGGGAAATAATCAGGGTGAGATTAGTGAAACTAGGTGGAGAGAGGCACAACAAGAGCTTTTGAGGGGCTTAATGAGCGCATGGTTAGATTAGAGATAGCTAGTAATCAGCAAATGATGGAGATAATTGAAGATGAATTAGAAAGTGATGTTGTTGAAGAAGTAGTCACTGATTATGAAGAAAGTAACATTGAGGAAGTTCTTGAGGAAGCCGAAGAGAGTGATACTATAGAGGAGAATATTGAGGAACCCGAGGCGAGTGATGGTAGTTGGGGAGAAGGAACTCAACAAGCTCTTTTGTGTAGGAGAGTTCTAAATTCTGAAATAAGAGATAGTGTTGAAGATGACCAAAGACACAACTTGTTCCATACTAGGTGTTTAGTGAATGAGACTCCATGTAGTGTTGTGATTGATGGGGGAAGTTGTACAAATGTTGTGAGCTCAATTTTGGTTAAGAGACTCAATTTGCCTATAAAACCACATCCCAAACCGTACATGTAACGACCCGATTTTTTGTTAAATTATTTAAATCCAATTGCACAGCAGAAGACTCGATTTTTAAAGAAAAACGGCATGGGTTCGTTTGAAAATCGAATAACCAAAACCTGTTTTACAACCCAAATTCAGAGAAAGCTATAAATCGGGAATGCGCATTCCAAAAGAGAATTTAGTCATAAAACATAGACATACTTTACACAAATACCCTTTCGGGCTCAAAAGACATAAGTATGGAAAATGGAGATGATTTACAAGCATTTCTACGAATGCTAAACCAAAAGTGTTTTAATATTGTTCGTACACCATCTCGACAAGTCACGCAGCTCCACCTCCTCTACCACGCTTCTTAGGATGGGATTTACCTGAAAATTTGTAAGTGTAGCAACATTAGCATAAAAATGCTAGTGAGAGTAAAACGAAAGCAAGTAATCCTATGAATAAAATTTCATAACCGAAATCGTGTCCAAAGGCTTATAATGCTCAATACTACCCATATCCACACTTCCAATTTCCATACAATCATACGATAGTAATATACTACCCGTAACCATCATTCAATACCATAAGATAGAAATAAAGACTTAAAGTAAAAGTAACATTCAACACTAAGTCTTACTACACAATTCTAAAGAATATGTAAATGTAACATTATCTATCTTTGTTACCAAACAAGTTTCATCGTAACGTGCTATTGTATGGATCGAAATCAACATACCACGTACGGTCGTACCATATCTCAAGTCACCGTACCATGATACCGTATGGACCGAAGTCAACATACTATCATGTACCGTATTACAATCATCGTAACTCTCATCACATCGGATATCAGAACTTTCACCATATTACAAATCATCGCACCATGATACGTATGGATCCGAATCAACATACTATCATATGCCGTATCACAATCATCGTAACGTGCTCGTATGGATCCGAATCAACATACCATGTACGGTCATACCATATCTCAATCATCGCACCATGATACGTATGGATCCGAATCAACATACTATCATGTGCCGTGTCACAAATCATAGTACCATGGTACGTATGGATCCGAATCAACATACTACCATGTACCATATCACAAACCATCGCACCACGATACGTATGGATCCGAATCAACATACTATCATGTGCCGTATCACGAAAGGTTAAGCTCGATAATAAGTTAGTTAAACTCAAAGAATCCTACTAAGTTATTAAGAAACCTAACTAACTAGATTACATGAGTTATCACTCAAGTGTATCTTCTAACTAGCTAATTTAACTTCCAAACCAATCAAAGTAACTTTCATTTCCACTTTCATCTAACATCTCCAATTCACTTTGCAATACTTCCAAACCACTCCGATGTTTCCTTTTCATCGAACTCATTATAACTCCAAATTCTCTCCACTCACTTCCGAATTAAAGTCTCCAACCAAAACTTAATTCTAAGAAGTTATTTCCCTCTTTACCTCGATAAACAATAACATAACGAAACTCAATTCATAAAACCACTAACTTTCTCTTTAAACTCACCTTGGCTTGTAGAAAAACTCCGATCTATTAGAGGTTGCAAACCCACGATCAAATCAAAATCCTACAAACGAATTACACCTAAATAACATTAATTAATTGAAAATCGTTCAAACTACATCTAAACGTACAAAATGACGAAAAACCCGGATTTCCTCCCTATGGTACTCTGGGCCATACAAGGGAAAATAGGGTTCGGGTTTGGTTTTCCGGCTTTTATGCACTTTAGAGGTGTTTCGGGTTGGTTTCGGATACTTTGAAGGTTCGCAACTACAATGGGTATCCGTAATTTAGGGTTTTGATCAACAATCGATTTCAGAAAAATTAAGTAAATAGCAAAAACAGAATAACCCTAACATCCTAAACATGGCCAAGTGAGGGAAAATCACATGGGATGGGTTTCCGGCTCAAACTCGGTTTTAGGGTTTAGGGGAAGTTTCTAAAATCGATCAAAACGACTTTCCCGATGGAAATCTTCAAGCTTCGGTGAACGAATTTGAAGATTTCAATCCAAAACCACCATTAAAATACTATTCACATCAAATTTTAGAAATTTTGTCATACCTTAAGGCCTCGAGAAAACGAGCAAAAACCTTGATTGTTAGGATGAGTAGAAAGTACGTCTCAAGAGCTTTCCAACGAGCTAAGGCACGATGAAAACAGTCAAGAAATGAAGCCGGGGTGACAAATTCTTTCTCTCCTCTTTTTTTCTCTCTAAGCTACGGGTTTGGGATGAAAAAATGAGAAGAAATTTATGATTTTTGTCTAATTTTGGCTTAATAAAGGAGAAGGATGAATAGTGTTTAGATATTTAAGAAATCAGAAATGACGCCTACGTCCCTCTTTTGTTTTTACTTTAAAAACGAAACCCGAAGCTCTTTAATTAATCTAAAGGTGATTAATAATTATTAATTGGCCCATTAATAATTATTAATTTCACCGAAACGAATTTAAAGTATTTAAAGGATTAAAAGGATTTTCGGACGAAAATAGCTACTAAAATCGAAATCACTATTTTTTAAAATTAACCTTAAATACTTTAATAAAATAAAATAAAATAAAAGTTAAAAAAAAATTACCCCCAAAAGTAACGGGACATTACAGTACAAATTACAATGGTTAAACAATAGTGGTGAGGTGAAGGTGCATAAGCAAGCTATCATTTCTTTTAGCCTTGGGAAGTATAAGGATGAGGTAGTTTGTGATGTAGTCCCAATGCATGTCGGGGATTTACTTTTAGGGAGACCATGGCAGTATGATAGGAGAGTTTCCTATGATGGCTACCTTAATAAGTATACTTTTACCAAAGATGGAAGGAAGACTACTTTGGTACCTTTGTCTTCAAAAGAGGTTTTCATTGACCAATAGCTTGAACAAAGGAGGGTTGAGTTTGAGTTAAAAGAAAAAGAGTTGAAAGAAAAAGAATTGAAAGAAAAGGAATTGAGTGAAGAAATGAGTGAGAGAGAAAAGAGAGCTTTGAGTTGTAAAAAGAAAGTGATATAAAAGAGGAATGTGTGACAAGAGAGTTTCGAGAAAAAGAAGTGAAAGAGATAAAAGAGAAGAGTGAAAAAGATAAGTGTGAATACTTAGAGGAATGAGAAATAGAAGACAAATTAGTGAGTTTTCATGTAAGAATGAGTGAGGTGAGGAAAGTTTTTCTTAGTCAAAAGCCTAAAATTGTGCTTATGTGCAATGTAGACTTTTTGGCAACTAACCTTAACCATTATTTGTCTAGTGTGTTTGAATATCTTTTTCAGGTTTGGAAGCATTACTTATGGTCGAATAAGAGCTTGAGGTGTTCGGAAGGTAAATACATCCATGCAAGAAAGTATATCGCATCTAAAGAGACTTTTGTAAGTAATATACTTTCTACTTTTGAGCATGTGAAAGTTCTTGTTAATGAGCATCTTGAAATTACAATTTTTAAGTATGTTTAAAAGTTGAACTCATTAAGGAATGCATATTCTTCTTATGTAGTTGATTTTGCTTTGAGAAGTTACAATATATACCAATCTGTTTTGCTAGAATGGGAAACTCAAAAGTTGATAAATGTGATCTTAGGAGGCAAGTTTAGGGAAACTAACTCTAAAGTAGAAACTTGGGAGAATTATTGGCCTTTTGTGGAGAATACATGTAATAAGAGAATACATCATAAAAAATTTTGTTTTTCAAATAAACTTATTTATGGTTTTTATGTTATTACTCCCTTTGAGTTGCTGCCTTTGAGATCTAACGTCTTTGTGAGTGATTCAGCCCATTTTAAGAATGTTTTCATCAAATTAATGCTTATGGATGTGAAGAAAATGTTAGAGGAAAAAAGTTTCAGATTTACCTCTAAAATCAACATGAGAAGGAAACCACTTAAGTTTCATCCAAGAGCATGGATTTGGATGTATTTTCGGAATAAACAACTTCAAAAAAGAACTAAATTGCATCAGAGGGGTGATAGACCATATCAAGTCCTTGGAAGAATCTATGCAAAAGTTCACACCATTGCATTACAAGGTGAGTATTTTGAGAATTCAATCTTTAAAGTTACTGATTTTTTTCACCTTTTATCATAGGGCATGAAGATTTGGATTCGAGGACGAATCCTTTTCAAGAAGGAGGGAATGATATGAACCAAGGAACCTTACAAATGGCGGAGTTGCATTCATTACAATCCAAGTTCATGTAAAGCTCAAACTTCAAGCTTAGTTCAATAAATGAAATTCAAGTTCCTCAAGTTCATTTAATGCAACCGAAGATCATTTAATGCATTCAATGCAACTCTAGGCTTCATGAAGACATCCAAATATGGTGAAATGTTTTTACCAAGATTAAAGACACTTAAATATCAGATTTTAGGTGATTTAAACATGGAGGTTACAAGGATTTGAAGACTAGCTATGTGCATTAAGTTTACTAGCCGTTAGCATTAAATTAACTAGCTGTTTTTGCTTTAATTTTGTAACATTTGGCTCTTTATGTCTTGAAACGTTTTTGGTTTTGTTTATAGGCTATATAAAGCCATTATAATATCATTTGTGATCAGATTATTATGGAAGTTAAAATACAAAGTCTCATTGAGAGCTTTTTCTTTGAATTGTTGTGAGTTGTGCAACTTTACATCTTGTCATTCCTTGTGTTTAGGGTGGCTGTAGAATCGAGCCATTAGGATTGATCATTTTAATTTGGTGGATTGATTCGAACTAGAACAAGAAATCCAATTCTTGTCTTTAGATCATTTATCATAAGGATAATCATTTTCTAGCCTTTTTCCTTGGGTTGTTTCAAATGGCATATGTGGGTTCTTTGGTTGTGATCTTTTTGGGTCCTTAGTTAAGTTACTGATTTTTCATCTTTATCCTAGGGCATGAAGATTTGGATTCGAGGACGAATCCTTTTCAAGAAGGAGGGAATGATATGAACCAAGGAAGCTTACAAGTGGCGGAGTTGCATTCATTACAATCCAATTTCATGTCAAGCTCAAACTTCAAGCTTAGTTCAATACATGAAATTCAAGTTCAAGATTAGTTCAATAAATGCAAGTCAAGTTCAAGCCTAGTCCATTAAATGCAAGTCAAGTTCGAAATCAAGTTCCATTAAATGCAACGAAGATCATTTAATGCATTCAATGCAACTCTAGGCTTCATGAAGACATCCACACATGGTGAAACATTTTTACAAAGCTTAAAGACACTTAAATATTAGCTTTTAGGTGATTTAAATATGAAGGTTACAAGGATTTGAAGACTATCTATGTGCATTAAGTTTACTAGCCGTTAGCATTAAATTAACTAGCTTTTTTTTTTATTTAATTTTGTAACCTTTGGCTCTTTATGTCTTGAAATGTTTTTGGCTTTTTTTGTAGGCTATATAAAGCCATTCTAATATCATTTTTAATAAGATTATTCATGATGTAAAAACACAAAAACTCTTTGAAAGCATTTTTTTGAAATTGTTGTGAGCCGAGCTTACCATTTCAATTTTGTCATTCCTTGTGTTTAGGGTGGCTGTAGAATCAAGCCTTTAGGATTGATCATTCTAAATTGGTGGATTGATTCGAATCTAGAACAAGAAATTCAATTCTTGTCTTTAGATCATTGATCATAAGGATAATCATTCCTTGGGTTGTTTCAAATGGCATATGTGGGTTCTTTGGTTGTGATCTTTTTGGGTCCTTAGTTAAGTTTAAGGGTTCTTAAAGCATTTCGAAAGGGTTTTCGTATCAAGCTGTGTTGGAGTGAAAGGATGAAAGTAGATCTAGGGTTGTGAAAGGATAAGAGAAAGAGTAGGTTCGACAGATTACCAAAGTGCCCCCGATACAAAGTCAAAACAAGGTTATAAACGGTAAATAGACCATAACTTTTAGCCCAGAAGTCGGATTAACTAACGGTTCGTTGCGTTGAACTTGTAACGACGCGAGGACTATTATGAATTTAAAATAAAGTTATTTAGATCGAAATTCGCAAAGAGACCAAATCCTAAAAGAAGAGAATAATAAATAATAAAGTATAATAAAATAAACAACTAAACTAAAATAGCATTAAATAAACAATAAATAAATTATACTAATTAAATAAAATAAATAATAATAAAAAAATAAAAAATTATTCACCTAAAATACAACCGGGATGTTACAACTTCATTTCGTACTTAATCAGTACCTTAAAAGCCTATTCTACGTGTCGTGGATGATCTTCGGCTTGCTCTGACTTTACCAACATATCATCAATGTATACCTCCATCGTCTTTCCCGATTGTTCTTTCAACATTTTGTTCATTGAGACGTTGGTTAGTCACTTTGACATTCTTTAATCTGAATGGCATAATTTTATAGTAGTAAATCCCATGTTGATCACGAACAATGTCTTTTCTTGATCCTCAAAGTTTATCAGTATTTGGTTGTACCTTGACAAGGCGTCCATGAAACTCATTAGTTCATACCCTGCGGTAGTGTTGACGCTTGGGTAATGGGAATGAGTCCTTCGAACAGGCCTTATTAAGTTATATGAAGTCTATGCATGCCCTGCATTTCCTGTTCTTTTTCTTCACAACTACATTTGCCAGCCACTTTGGATATTTTACTTCTCAGATAAATCCTGTCTTCAACAACTTTTTCACCTTTTCGTTAATGATTTCGTTCGCTCGGGAGCGAAATTTCATCTTTTTTGCCTCACATGTGGCTTATTTGGATAGACTTTGAGGTTGTGAGTCATGATTTTGGGTTTGATCCCTGACATATCTGTATGATCCCACACGAATGTCTTTCAATTGTCTCTTAAGAAATCTATTAATTCCTCTTTCAAATTCGTTTTCAACGTTTTCTCTATTCGGGTGGTCTTTTCCTGGTCCTCCTGATGGATTCGTATCTCTTCAGATTCTTATTCAGGGGCTTCTGACCATAAGTACACGAAATGCGGTCCCTATACAAATCTCAGTTTTGTAGTTGCTACGATTTGCATCGGGCTTTCAGATTTACAACCTTGACCAAACAAGACCTTGAAGTCTTTTGGTCCCCTTTTATGATTCTCACCCCTTGGTTAGTGAGATACTTTAGCATTTGGTAAAATTTTGATTAGTGAGCCCCCATTTCATGGAGCCAAGGTCTTCTGAGTAACATGTTATACCCATAGCTGGTGTTGATAACCTGAAACTGGGTCAGGAACATTAAGTTCCTATCCAGGAGTTCAAAAGAGATTTTCATCATAAAGATAAAACTCAAAGCTCTTAAGAGCCATTTACAAATGTACAAACCCAAAATATGTATAAAATTCACAAAACATAGTCCATGGACTTTAAATCAACCTAGTCCTCTCCCTCGACCTCTAGCCAGGACATTACCTGAAATTTTGTAATATCATGAGCTAACAACTTAAGCCCAGTGAGAATAATAAGAATAAAAAGTAAAGATAGACCTCAAACTCGTATTCCGATTCGTGTCCAATTAATCTGACCCAATCATTCCTAAAGTTCTCCAAACTCTAGGTAAATTTCATTCTATACTCTCCAAAGGATGATATTACTAACACTCGTAGTCAAATTCTCATCCATTAACTTGTTATAACATAAATAAGAAAAGTAAATAAACTGTACATAAATATAACATCTCGATTCTCTATCCATGATATAGAATTCCATCGATCATATGCATGAAAGTAATGAAAACTCCCGTAGGATTCGCATTCATCTTTTATGCATGAAGGTAATGTGGATATCCCGTCGGACCCACATTCACCTTTTGTGCATGAAGGTAATGGGGATATCCCGTCGGACCCTCATTCACCTTTTGTTTCTTCCTCACTTTCTCTTCTTTTTCTATGAAGGTAATGCGGACAGTCCCCGTAGGGTCCAACATTCTCCCTTCTTTTCTTTCTCACTTTCTTTTCTTTTTCTCTGAAGGTGATGCGAACACTCCCCATAGGGTCCAACATTCTCCCTTCTTTTCTTTCAATGATGCGAGATGTTATGGTATGCTCGCAAAAGTAAATAAACATAAAATGCGAATATTAAAGTAGCCGAAACAAGCATAAAGTAAAGGGGTATAAAGTAAAAGATATAAAGTAAAATAGATAGGAAATTCTAGAAGAACGATAAGTAAACCGTACAACCGATACATACGAAAGTATGATCTTTATCTTCCAAGGATTCTAAACTTCCAAATAAGATCCAAGGTTGTACATTCAAGTTCCTTAACCATTCTATTTAAAAGTATGGATCTTCTAACTCCCAATGATCCATCCTAAGCTTCGAAACGAATCTAACTTAGAATTTTCTAAGATTCAATGTTTTCCTCGAGAACTCCTAAGTTCTCACTTAAAGGATTAACTCCTAATCCTAAGGGCACTAACTCACTTCCCTCTAATCTTAGATTTGAATCTTAGTCTTGGTTTCTAATTCTACAAATCAACATACGTATTCGCTTTCTATAATTACTTTAAATCCTAACTATTCTCACCTTAGTAAAAGAAGACTTCGCTCCCAACCTCCGATAGAGCGATCAAGCAAAGTTCAAACCACCTACAAATAGAATTACATCTAACAATCAATAATTTACCAAATGATGATCAAACAACATCTAAGCATACAAAACGATGAAATACTCAACAAACCCCAACATGAGGCTCTCGGCCCCCCTAAAAAAGTGGGTCTCGGGTTTGGTTTTCCGACTTTTAGGCAATTTAGATGTGTTTCGAGTTGGTTTCAAGCAATTTCGATATTTCCTATTTCAATGGGTATCGATAATTAGGGTTTTTAAACAATATGCCATTTCCCGAATTGAATTACAATAAACATTATTTCAATAATAATTAACCCATAATCAAACCCCAAAATGTAAATTTCAAACGGGAAGGGCTTCGACTGAAACTCGGTTTTAGGGTTAAGGGAAAGTTTTCAAAAACTCTTAAAACAACTCCCATATTTACAAACACCGAGTTCCCCGACAAGAAATCGAAGAATCAAAGAGAAAACTCCATTAAAACACTATTTGGAGCTTAGGGTTTGAAAATAAACTTACCGAGAACTCCGTGGATCAAGGAAGAAAAGCACGATGGTTAGGTGGAAATGAATCCTAGACTCGAGGGCTTTCCGATGCAACCGAAATAGAGTCGATCCGCCGAGAAACGAGCAAAACCCAAATCTCCCTCTTCCCCCCCCCCCTTGGACTCACGGATTTGGGAAGAAAATGATGAAGAAAAATGAGTCAACTTTGGTCAAGATGAGTTTTTAAAGATGGGTGAATAGTGTTTTGATATTTTTAAGAAATCGGAAATGACGGTTGCATCCTTTTATGACTTTTGACTCCTAAAACGAAACCCGAAGTTCTTAAACTATCCCAATGGTGATTAATAATTATTAATTGGCCCGTTAATAATTATTAATACCATTAAAACGCAATTAAACTAAAAAGGTAATTTAAAAAGATTTAAACCGAAATAAACTACTAATTTCTAAATTACCGATTTTAAAATAAACTTTAATTTCTTAAATTAAAATAAAATAAATAAAGTTTTTTTATCACAAAAATAACGGGACGTTACAAAAAGCTGACATGTACATTATATTGATTGAGGAACCTTGATCGAACAGGATCCCGTTGACTGTATGGGTTCCAATCGACAGTAAGATAACTAGTGCATCATTATGAGGAAGGCAAATATCTTCCAGGTCTCTTCGTGAATACCAAATGAGGTCTTTGAACAGTGAGTCAACGCAATAAACCGGGAGTGTAGCTTCTTTTTGTACCCTCTTGTGGGCATTGATTGACTCCCCGGTGTAGTAAATCGACCCTATTCTCTCCTCATCTTGTGTGGCCTCTAGGGCCGCCAACCTTTAATAGTTTTTTTCCTCTCGGTTTTCATTTTCCCTAGGTAGACCCAATTCGCAAATTCGGTCAATTTCTTGAGCTAGAATTCCACAGTCTTTAGTTTTATGTTTGTTCATTATGTGAAGTTTGCAGTATACCTCTTCCTCTTTCAACCGCTGATCATATCTTGGCTTATTGTCTATTGGAGCACTTCCTCTTCGAAAAGAGTTTTATGATGCTTCTGCTTGCTCAATTTGCTCCAAACTATCTTTTCACAAGTCTATTATTCTGCCCCAAACTGACTTTCTCTCAGGCTAATACCTCTTTTCATCTCTCCAACTTTCAGGTTGCCTTTTCTCTTCCCTACTCTTCTTTCTTTTCTCGTCCCCTTTTTCATCCACATTTCTTTTTTTCAACCATCCCCTATGTAATTCCTTGGCCACCCTCTTAGATTCCTCTTGTGAAATCTTTGCTACTGCACGTTTTAGCACCTCTTTCATACTCGTTGGTCTCTTTTTGTTAAAAGACCTCCACAAAGAGTGGTTTGAATGTATTGCACGCGAGAATGCAGTGGTTGCCTCCCGGTCATTACAATATGAAACCTTCAGTTTAACCTTTCTAAATCTCAAGATGAAGTCCTTTAAAGGCTCTCCCTATCCGATCAGATCATATAGGTCATGGTTCATTTTAGCAAACTTTTGGCTGACACTATATCTACTTAAAAAAGCCGACGTCAAATCCGATAAGGTTTCAATTGATCTTTTAGCTAGACCATTGAACCACATCAGGGGTGATCCTTTCAAGCTTGTTGGAAAGAGCTTACACGTCATGGCATCCAGGTTTACAATTGGTACATAAGTGGACTTCATCATATTCACAAAGTGCGCTACATGCTCCATTGGGTCCCTGGTCCGATCGTACATTTTAAACTTTGGGAGTATAAAATTTTGAGGTTGTTCAATCGATAGGATTTCTTCACAAAGGGGGAATCCCCTGATTCTTGGATGTGAATCATAGGGTTTCCATTCTTCTCCGAGAGCCTTCTCATCACATTCTCTTTGATGATCTTGTGTATGTTTGAGTTCTCATAATACACCTTGGTTTTTCGATCTCACCCATCGAGTCCAAAATGAACTCGAAATCATCATCTCCTCCTTCACTACGCTTTTCACGAGGCATCTTGCTTTGAGTGTTCTGGTTTGGGTCAACCTCATTTAATGTGAAACCTCACCTGTTTGAGCCTCACTACCAGAAGATGAATCGTATAAAGATACGTTCTCTCAGTGCTTTCGGTCTGGATAACTTGGTCTTTAAGTCAGTATTACATAATTGATTCTGTTTCCCCTTATCGGCCGTGGTGGCTTTCCGACATTGTCACTGGCTAGTGGCCCTTTCTAGACCCCTTAGCCTGCTTTAGGTCCAAAAGGCCCTCACTCGTCGCCATCAGGGGCTTTCGAATTACTTTTGTTTCCCGAAAGAAACCCTTCACCTTACCAAATAGAGCTCTAACCTTTATCATTTATGCCAAGAGCGTCTTGTTAAACTCTACCAACTCTATGTATTTTATGGCCGAAATAGTCACCGTTTATGGTGAAGCTTCAACATTGTCATTTTGACCTTCATCGTCTTCTTCTCAAAGGTTATGAGAAACTTCATCATCTCGAGCTTGCCTTCTCGCTAGCCATGTTACTGGTTGGCTTGTCATTCTCAGGTAGTAGGGTTAGCGTGTGGTATCGTATGTTAGTAAAAAACTATTTGATGAACGGGCCCAAAGTGGGCATGAAACTATGTGGGATAATTCTCACATTTGTTCACGTGACAACACGTGCTTGGTTCCTACGATTCTCGTTATCTGAACTAGACAAAGAAGATGGTCAGAGGGGCATCGGTGTGGTACTGGCCATGGACCCTCCGGCGGTAAAGTTAGTGAGGGTGGATAGGAAGTCATAAGAATTAGGTCTTGGTTGTGCCGTTACTTGATTTTATTGGTTAACTGTCCTTATTACTCATTTACATTTGGTGCGTCGTGGGCTTGCTTGATCGTGCTAGTCGGAACTAGGCTTTATTGAGCCTTGGATCGGTTCAACTTTGGTCAGTCTGTTTCCATTGCATGTTTCTTCAAGCTTGGGCCTATTAAGAATTGATCCAACTTGCTCGGTCCAAGGATGAGTTATTTTCACCCTCTACATAATTAATGGGTTGGACTCACTAACTTATTTGAGAGATTAAAACTCAAATTGATTTTTTAACCTAATTAGTTTTGGCCCAAAATAATTGATTAATTGGATGAGATCTAATAATAAATAATTATATACATTTTTCGGTAATATATATAATTAATTAATTAAATGGATAATTATTTAAATATTTTAAAATTACTTATTAAAGAGAGAATTATGAATATGGAAAAAGTTAAAGAGGGGAAGAGATAAAACTCTTCATCCCCACTTGTGATTTTCGGCCATAGCAAGATAAGTGGGAGAGAATTATCTCTCCCCTTATTTCAATATTAGGAGATAAAATTTTCAAAATAAGATTAAATTTTTTTATTTGCCTATAAATATAACCATTGGGTTTTCATAAATTGACTCCACAATTCTAATCGAGAATTAAAAAATTCTCTCTATTTGAATAAGACCTTGCCAATTTTCTTGTGTAAAATAAGGAAGATTTTTCTTCTTTAGTTCTTTTAGTTCGATTCCCACAAATAGGTTTTTCTTTCTATTAGGGCATAGCAGAGAAGATTTGATATTGATAAAGAACCATCAACAAATCTCCATCGAATGCAATGTAAGATTTTTTTTTAAAAAAAGCCTTATACTTGAAGTTTAAGGTCTTTTCATTTTTTTTTTTGGTTATATTAATGGTGGTTCATGTTAATTAAGAGTTAATTAATGAACCGATTAATTTCATGTAAAGACTCAAATTTTCTCAAATCTCTAAATAAAAATAAACAGCGGAAGACTTTATTTTTATAAAAATTTGGCGTGGATCCGTTTAAAATATGAACTACCAAAACTTGTTTACATGGGCCCATTTCAGAGAAAGTAAAAACGAAGAAGTACATACTTCATTTCATGACAAAATCAAAGGAAATAAACTCGATAATATGTACAACAAGTCTTAGGCTATCATGAGCCACAAAATATAAGTTTAAAGACAATAACATATAATGTCTCAACTAGGATTCATGAAATGCCCCAAAATATACATGTAAGTCCGTGTCCACAAAGCCATCTGCTCACGATCAAACAACACCACCTCCACGACCTCGCCCTCTCCCATGAGTATTACCTGAAAAGATTTAATTGTAGCAACATTAGCATAAAAATGCTAGTGAGAATAAGATGGATGCAAGCACTTCTATGGACCGAATCCCATATCGAAAAATGTGTCCAAAAATCCTATTGTGCTCTTACTACCCATTCAATATTCCCAAGTACTTTACATAAGAAAAACAATCTCATTATACTATATCGTAATTTTGAAAAGTAAACATTCAAGCTCATAAAATAAAGTACTAAAGCATAACAAAGTAAATTTCTATCATTTACGTCATTCCACACGTTATTTCACATTGTGACTGTTAGGAATGGTGTCCTAGAACTTGTAATTATTTAATAATAATAATTTATTAAGAATAAATTAAATAAATAAACATAAGTTCTTTATATTATCTAGATTGATTCAATTAATGATATTAGGAATATATAGAAATATATAAATATCAAACATTCAAATAGTAAACCCTAAGTTACTCTTATGAAATCACGACTTAGTATGTGAGTCATACGAGAGGATTAAAGTCGAGATGAGTAACTTAAACGTGTCTACGATGAAACGGATAACGTTTGGGAACCTTATCCTGGTAACACTGTTGATAACTTCGCATTTTGTTTATAGACAAATGATCAAATCCTCGATCATTCATGTGGGAGACATGAAATGGAAGTATCATATGCAATGTTGATTGTATAAGACAGGACCACGATGTTCGATCAAATTTCTCCTTAGTACCAGGTTTACGAGAAATAATCGAATATCAAACTAAGTTTATCAACCGGTGATAGATCTCAATCCTGAGTGAAATGCGGACTCCTATTTGTGGAGTTATGTTCTTTGATTCACATAGTTGAGAGCGATCTGTAAGAACGCTCAATACACTCCTGTTTTGGGAACATGACTAGATAAGTAGCTGGGAACTCATTTTTGCAAGATGGAATTCATAACTTTCCTATAAATTAACGGTATCAGTGCGATACCTAAATATTTTAGGAACTTTAGGAAACTCCCTTGATGTACTGATTCGAGACATGAACAAGTGACGTCACGACTTCTATTGATCACAGAAGTATCTTATCTCTAGTTCGACTAAAGATATAGTTCATTGGAGAATCAGCGAGAACACAAGGATAAAGCGGTAATTACAGGGGCAAAACGGTAAATTTATCCACCTGTAATTATGAGGGTTCCATGTGAAGGATAATATCACAGATATAAATAAAAGATAAACTAAATGGACATAACTCATCTATAGTGAGGGGAGTTCAGCTATGAATCTATAGTGGAATTATTCATAGTTAGATAATAAGCAATTAACTGATTATGTGTTAATCACTTAATTGACTAATTATTAAGCCCATGATCTATAGGTCCATCAAGTCCCTATGCTAGCCCAAATATCGTAGTCGCGAAATCAAGTAGAAGAAATGGAAATTTTAAGTAAAGTGAATTACTTAAAATAGGCAATATTAATTGTTTAAATATTGAGTATATTTAAACGGTAATTAATATAAACATTATTAATTGTTTAAATAATGAGTTTATTTAAACATGAAATTAATAATGAAATATTATTAATTATACATTATTAATTATTTAAATATTGAGTATATTTAAATGGTAATTAATAATTTGAAATTAATTAACAATTATTAATTGTTTAAATAATTATATTTAAACGGAAATTAATAATTAAAATTAATTAAATTAATAATAAAATATAAATTGGATAATATTTAGTCGGGAGAAAATATTAATATTATTAATTGTTTAAATAAAATATTTTATTTAAATGGTAATTAATAAATAAATTAATTAAGTTGGACTTATTAATTTAAGAGAGAATTTCAAGCCCAATTGGATTAATGAACCCAATTAGAATTGGCCCAAAATAATTAATTAAATAAATTGTATTTATATATTATTTTATGATGATAAAATCGGCCATGACATGTATTTTGAGGAGATAATTGTTTGAATTATATCCTAAAATAATTACATAGATTTATTTACCCAAGATAAATAAAAATAAAGAAAATATAATAATCTCCTATTTATCCATGGCATTTCGAAATTGCTAGATAAAGGAAAGAGATAATCTTTTTTCTTTTTATATTTATCTCTATAGATTAATCCTAATGTGATTAGGATTCCTATTTTTCTATAAATAGGAGGGTTGGGTCATTCATAAATCACACAATTCAATTCCATAGAAAGTTGGAACTCTCTCTTCTTCCCTTCTCCCTCCCTTGGTCGAAATTCCTAGTGTTATTGGGAAGAAAATATTTTTCTTCTTCCCAATTTCTTCTTAAGTTCGATCCCACAATCGGATTTCGTTTGATCGATCGGGATATAGCGTAAAAGATCCGGTGTTGCTGAGGATTTGATGCTATAAAGAAACCTCCAACCGATTCTCCATATTTTACTCAATGTAAGTAAAGGGTTTTAATTTTCGCAAAACGAGCATGAATCTACATGTTTTTATCACAAATTGCATGATATTAATAGATCCTAAATTACGTGTTAATTTGTGTTACTAAATAAATTCCGCTAATTTAGTAAATCATCCCTTCAGTGACCACATTGTCACATTTCACAATTCAACCGTGACCACTTGTCACCATTCACATTCACACCCGTGACCACATTGTCACCAATCACAAACCACACCGTGACCACATTGTCACCAATCACAAATCATACCGTGACCTCATTATCACCAATCACAACCACACCGTGACCTCAGTGTCACCAATCACAAATCATACCGTGACCACATTGTCACCAATCACAACCACACTGTGACCTCACTGTCACCAATCACAAACATACCGTGACCTCATTGTCACCAATCACAAACCACACCGTGACCTCACTGTCACCAAACACAAACCATACCGTGACCTCACTGTCACCAAACACAAACCATACCGTGACCTCACTGTCACCATACACAAACCATACCGTGACCTCACTGTCACCAAACACAAACCATACCGTGACCTCACTGTCACCAAACACAAACCATACCGTGACCTCACTGTCACCATACACAAACCATACCGTGACCTCACTGTCACCAAACACAAACCATACCCTGACCTCACTGTCACCAAACACATTATCACACATATCATAACGCCATACGTACTACTCCCCTTTGGTAGTACTAAATAGCGAATCTCATAGCTAATAATATCATACTAACTCAAATCTACACGGTGAATCTCTCCAAAGTTTTCTTTTAACTATCTTATAACCACTCGAAATAAACAGAGAAATCTAATACTTTTCTCCAATTTCCGGAACCTAATTCTCCTTGAGAATACAACTGTGATGACCTGACACTTTTAAATAATTTAAATTAGAAAACACAGCGGAAGTCTTTATATTTTAAAAAAATTGGCGTGATTATGTTTGAAAGTTGGCTAGCCAAAACCTGTTTACATCTTAAATTCAAAAAAATCTAAAACACAAGGAACTTCAAGTTCCTAATCAAGAGTTCAAAAGACGTTTATCATAAAAATAAAGACAATGAGCTCTTATGAGCTAAATACAAATTTTCATAACATAAGATACAAATTAACAAAATGAGACCATGGTCTTTTAAAAGAATATCTAGTCCATCACCGTGTCATCATCCTCTCGATCAAGCGCGCACCAGCTCCTCTCCCACGACCCCAAACATTACCTGAAATGTTTGTAATATCATGAGCTAACAACTTAAGCCCAGTGAGAATAATAAGAATAAAAAGTAAAGATAGACCTCAAACTCGTATTCCGATTCGTGTCCAATCAATCTTACACATTCAATCCTAAAGTTCTCCAAACTTTAGGTAATTTCATTCTAAACTCTCCAAAGGATAATATTACTAACACTTGTAGTCAAATCCTCATTTATTAACTTGTGACGAGATAAATAAGAAAAGTAAGTAAACCTTGCACAAATATAACATCTCGATTCTCTATTCCATCGATCATGTGCATGAAGGTAATGAGAACATCCCGTAGGATACGCATTCGCCTTTTATGCATGAAATGAATGAAGAAGGTGATGCGGACATTCCCCGAAGGGTCCAACATTCTTCCCTCCTTTTCTTTCTCTCTTTATTTTCTTTTTCTCTGAAGGCGATGTGGACATTCCCCGTAAGGTCCAACATTCTCTCCTTCTTTTCTTTCTCACTTTCCTTTCTTTTTCTCGGAAGGCGATGCGGACATTCCCCGAAGGGTCCAACATTCTCTCCTTCTTTTCTTTCTCTCTCTGAAGGCGATGCGGACATTCCCCGAAGGGTCCAACATTCTCTCCTTCTTTTCAATGATGCGAGATGTTATGGTGCAATATATTATGGTTATGCTTGCACATGCTTGCAAAAAGTAAATAAAGTAAAGTGCGAATAATAAAGTAACCGAAACAAACATAAAGTAAAGGGAAATTAAGTAAAGGACATAAAGTAAATAAATAAGAAACTCCGGACGAACGATATGTCAATCGAACTCCGCTAACAATAATAAAAGTAAAATTATAACTTACACGATTTACCTATACCTTCAAGGATTCTAAACTTCGAATATAATCCGAGGTTCTATTAACCGTTCTATATAAAAGTTTGGATCTTTAACTTCCAATGATCCAACCTAAGCTTCGAAACGAATCTAACTTAGAATCTTCTAAGATTCAATACTTTCCTTGAGAACTCCCAAGTTCTCACTTAAAGGATTAACTCTTAATCCTAAGGGCACTAACTCACATCCCTCTAATCTTAGATTCGAATTCTAATCTTAGTTTCCAATTCTACAAACCATCATACTTATTTGCTTTCTATAATTACTTTAAATCCTAACTATTCTCACCTTAGCCAAAAAAATAGCTTTGCCCCAAGTTTCCGAAAGCACAATCAAACAACGATCTGAAACACCTACAATTAATTACATCTAACAATTAATGAATAAACATACATCGATCAATTAACATCTAAAAGCTCAAAACAACGAACAACCCCATAAACCCCACTATGAGGCTCTCGGCCCCCCATGAAAAGTGGGTCTCGGGTTTGGTTTTCAGGCTTTTAGGTACTTTAGAGGTGTTTCGAGTTGGTTTCAAACAAATTCGGTATTCCCGATTTCAATGGGTATCGATAGTTAGGGTTTTTGAACATTATGTAATTTCCCGAATTGAGTTACAATAATCATTATTTCAATAATTTATAACCCATAATCAAACCCCAAAAGGTAAATTTCAAACGGGAAGGGCTTCGACTGAAACTCGGTTTTAGGGTTAAGGAAAAGTTTTCAACAACTCTTAAAACAACTCCCGTATTTACAAACACTGAGTTTCAGGACAAGAAATCGAAGGAATCAAGAGAAAACTCCATTAAAACACTATTTGGAGCTTAGGGTTTGAAAATAAACTTACCGAGAAGTCCTTAGTGTTAGGAATGGTGTCCTAGAACTTGTAATTATTTAATAATAATAAGTTATTAAGAATAAATTAAATAAATAAACATAAGTTCTTTATATTATCTAGATTGATTCAATTAATGATATTAGGAATATATGGAAATATATAAATATCAAACATTCAAATAGTAAACCCTAAGTTACTCTTATGAAATCACGACTTAGTATGTGAGTCATACGAGAGGATTAAAGTCGAGATGAGTAACTTAAACGTGTCTACGATGAAACGGATAACGTTTGGGAACCTTATCCTGGTAATATCGTTGATAGCTTCGCATTTTGTTTATAGACAAATGATCGAATCCTGATCATTCATGTGGGAGACATGAAATGGAAGTATCATATGCAATGTTGATTGTATAAGACAGGACCACGATGTTCGATCAAATTTCTCATTAGTTCCGTTTACGAGAAATAATCGAATATCAAACTAAGTTTATCAACCGTGATAGATCTCAATCCTGAGTGAAATGCGGACTCCTATTTGTGGAGTTATGTTCTTTGATTCACATAGTTGAGAGCGATCTATAAGAACGCTCAATACACTCTTGTTTTGGGAACATGACTAGATAAGTAGCTGGGAACTCATTTTCACGAGATGGAATTCATAACTTTCCTATAAATTAACAGTATCAGTGCGATACCCAAACATTTTAGGAACTCTAGGAAACTCCCTTGATGTACTGATTCGAGACATGAACAAGTGATATCACGACTTCTATTGATCACAGAAGTATCTTATCTCTAGTTCGACTAAAGATAAAGTTCATTGGAGAATCAGCGGGAACACAAGGATAAAGCGGTAATTACAGGGGCAAAACGGTAAATTTATCCGCCTGTAATTATGAGGGTTTCACATGAAGGATAATATCACAGATATAAATAAAAGATAAACTAAATCGACATAACTCATCTATAGTGAGGGGAGTTCAGCTATGAATCTATAGTGGAATTATTCATAGTTAGATAATAAGTAATTAACTGATTATGTGTTAATCACTTAATTGACTAATTATTAAGCCCATGATCTATAGGTCCATCGGGTTCCTATGCTAGCCCAAATATCGTAGTCGCGAAATCAAGTAGAAGAAATGGAAATTTTAAGTAAAGTGAATTACTTAAAATAGGCAATATTAATTGTTTAAATATTGAGTATATTTAAACGGTAATTAATATAAACATTATTAATTGTTTAAATAATAAGTTTATTTAAACATGAAATTAATAATGAAATATTATTAATTATACATTATTAATTATTTAAATATTGAGTATATTTAAATGGTAATTAATAATTTGGAATTAATTAACAATTATTAATTTTTTAAATAATTATATTTAAATGGAAATTAATAATTAAAATTAATTAAATTAATAATAAAATATTGTCAATAAAATTATTAATTAAATAATGAATTTAATGGAAATTAATAATTAAAATATTTATTATTAATTATTTAAATAATGAAAATTATTTAAATGGAAATTAATAATTAAATATAATTTGATAATATTTAGTCGGGAGAAAATATTAATATTATTAATTGTTTAAATAAAATATTTTATTTAAATGGTAATTAATAAATAAATTAATTAAGTTGGACTTATTAATTTAAGAGAGAATTTCAAGCCCAATTGGATTAATGAACCCAATTAAAATTAGCCCAAAATAATTAATTAAATAAATTAGAATTATTTATTAATTATTAATGCTAAAATCGGCTATACATGATTATTTTGGAGAGATAATTGCTTGAATTATATCCTAAAATAATTACATAGATTTATTTACCCAAGATAAATAAAATAAAGAAAAGAAAATAATCTCTTATTTATCTATGGCATTTTCGAAATTGCTAGATAAAGGAAAAAGATAATCTTTTTTCTTTTTGTATTTATCTCTATAGATTAATCCTAATGTGATTAGAATTCCTATTTTTCTATAAATAGGAGGGTTGGGTCATTCATAAATCATACAATTCAATTCCATAGAAAGTTGGAACTCTCTCTTCCTCTTCTCCCCCCTCATTGCCGATTTTCCCACTGCCATTGGGAAGAAAAATATTTTTTTTCTTCTTCCCAATTTCTTCTAAAGTTCGATCCCACAATCGGGTTTCGTTTGATCGATCGGGATATAGCATAGAAGATCCGGTGTTGCTGAGGATTTGATGCTGTAAAGAAACCTCCAACCGATTCTCCATATTTTACTCAATGTAAGTAAAGGGTTTTAATTTTCGAAAAACGAGCATGAATCTACATGTTTTTATCACAAATTGCATGATATTAATAGATCCTAAATTAAGTGTTAATTTGTGTTACTAAATAAATTCCGCTAATTTAGTAAATCATCCCTTCACTTAGAACATGGATGGAAAGCACGATAGCTAGGTGGAGAAGAATCCTAGGACCGAAGGCTTTCCGATGCAACCGAAATCAAGTCGATCCGCCGAGAAACGAGCAAAACCCGAAAATTTCCCCCCACACCATGAGAGCCACGGTTTTGAAGAGGAAAGGAAGTGAATTTTGGTCAACTTTTGGTCAATGATGTGTTTTTAAAGATGAAGGAATAGTATTTTGATATTTTTAAGAAATCGGAAATGACGGTTGTGTCCTTTTATGACTTTTGACATCTAAATCAAAACCCGAAGCTCTTAAATAAATCTAAAGGTGATTAATAATTATTAATTGGCCTATTAATAATTATTAATATCACCGAAGCGAATTTAAAAGTATTAAAACGATTAAAAAGAATTTCGGGCGAAATTAACTACTAAAATCGAAATTACAAAAATAGTAATTAAACTAAATACTTAAATTGAAATAAATAAATAAATAATAACATTAAATAAAATAAAATAAAAAAATTCACTTCAAAATAACGGGACGTTACAGTCTACCCTCCCTAAAAGACTTTTCGTCCTCGAAAAGTTCGTTCACTAAGTGAAAAGCGAAGGTACTTAGACTGTATCTCATCTTCACGTTCCCACGTTGCTTCCTTTGACACTTGGTTCGTTCAAAGAACCTTAACCAAGTGAATTCCTTTTTATTTCTCATCACTTTTGATTGAATGCTACGATCTTAACTGGTGTCTTCTCATAAGACATATTAGCATCCAAAACTGACAGTTCATAATCAATCACGTGGAACGGATTCACCATGTATTTCCAAAGCATCAATACATGGAAAACATTACAAACGGCCGATAACGAAAGTGGTAAAGCTAAACAATAAGCTACCACTTCTACTCGATAGAGTATCTTGATAGGCCAATAATCTAGGGCTCAACTGACCCTTATTCCCAACCTCCATAACACCCTTCGTTGGTGTCACTTGAAGTATACGAGATTCACTACTACAACTTGAACGAACTACGCCGTTTCTTACTGTCAACTTTGATTAACCCTTAACCTTTCTCTAAACAAATGATAGACTCGCTAGTCATTTGTTACAACTTGAGTACCAAAAGTCTCTTTTCTCGAATCTCATCCAAATGAGCGGGAGAACAACACTTTCTACCAAAAAGTGCCCTAACAGTGCCAAAACTTCGAGACAACGCGAATGTCTCGATCTGATAAAATCTTCACTGGCACACCATAATCTATCAATTTTTCTTTGGTACAACTGTACCCTAGTCTTAACTGGATAGATGATCCTTCCAAGAATAAAGTGTGCGGTTTTCATCAAATGATCTACAATCACCAAATGATATCATAACTCTTTGCTCTCTTTCGGCAAACCCCCGATAAACTCCATGGAAATCTTCTCCCATTTCCATTCAAGCACTTTCAAAGGTAAGATAACCCAGTAGATCTTTAGGGCCTTGACTTGCTAACAAATCAAACACCTATTCACGTACTTTTCAATCTCATGTTTCATCCCAGGTCATCAATAAAATTGTCTTGGTTCTCGTACGTCTTTGTATTGCCTGGATGAACATAAAAGATAGAACTGTGAGCCTCCTCCAACAGTTCTTTTCAAAAGTCGATTCTGAAGGCACTCAAAGCCTCTTACGATGTATTATGAACTATCTGTAAAACAAAGATAGATCGACTAGGCATGTCTTAATCTGTCTCTCGAAATAAGCCTGTAAGCCTTAGAAACCATAGAATCTTAGGCACACCCATCAGTCTAGGCCAACTGTTATATGCCTCTATCTTAGAGGAATCAATATATAATCCTCTTCTTGATACCACATGGCCGAAAATGCCATTTCTTTTAGCCAAAACTCACACTTTGAGAACTTGGCATACCACTTATGATTTCTTAATAATGTCAAAATTCCTTCAAATGCATATCATGCATCTCCTTAGTCTTAGAATAAATCATACTGACATCATAATCACAACATCAAAGTTGCAGGCATGTTGGTTAAGTCAAAAGACATGACTACAAACTCGTTTCTCGGCGGATCGACTTGATTTTGGTTGCATCAGAAAGCCTTCGGTCCTAGGATTCTTCTCCACCTAGCTATCATGCTTTCCATCCGTGTTCTAAGGACTTCTCGGTAAGTTTATTTTCAAACCCTAAGCTCCAAATAGTGTTTTAATGGAGTTTTCTCTTGATTCCTTCGATTTCTTGTCATGAAACTCGGTGTTTGTAAATACGGGAGTTGTTTTAAGAGTTTTTGAAAACTTTCCCTTAACCCTAAAACCGAGTTTCAGTCGAAGCCCTTCCCGTTTGAAATTTACCTTGTGGGGTTTGATTATGGGTTATAAATTATTGAAATAATGATTATTGTAATTCAATTCGGGAAATTACATAATGTTCAAAAACCCTAACTATCGATACCCATTGAAATCGGGAATATCGAATTTGTTTGAAACCAACTCGAAACACCTCTAAAGTACCTAAAAGCCGAAAAACCAAACCCGAGACCCATTTTTCATGGGGGGGTCGAGAGCCTCATAGTGGGGTTTATGGGGTTGTTCGTTGTTTTGAGCTTTTATATGTTAATTGATCGATGTATGTTTATTTATTAATTGTTAGATGTAATTAATTGTAGGTGTTTCGGATCGTTGTTTGATTGTGCTTTCTGAAACTTGGGGCAAATCTATTTTTTTGGCTAAGGTGAGAATAGTTAGGATTTAAAGTAATTATAGAAAGCAAATAAGTATGATGGTTTGTAGAATTGGAAACTAAGATTAGAATTTGAATCTAAGATTAGAGGGATGTGAGTTAGTGCCCTTAGGATTAAGAGTTAATCCTTTAAGTGAGAACTTGGGAGTTCTCAAAGAAAGTATTGAATCTTAGAAGATTCTAAGTTAGATTCGTTTCGAAGCTTAGGTTGGATCATTGGAAGTTAAAAGATCCAAACTTTTATATAGAACGGTTAATAGAACCTCGGATTATATTGAAAGTTTAGAATCCTTGAAGGTATAGGTAAATCGTTTAAGTTATAATTTTACTTTTATTATTGTTAGCGGAGTTCGATTGACATATCGTTCGTCCGGAGTTTCTTATTTATTTACTTTATGTCTTTTACTTAATTTCCCTTTACTTTATGTTTGTTTCGGTTACTTTATTATTCGCACTTTACTTTATTTACTTTTTGAAAGCATGTGCAAGCATAACCATAATATATTGCACCATAACATCTCGCATCATTGAAAAGAAGGAGAGAATGTTGGACCCTTCGGGGAATGTCTGCATCACCTTCAGAGAGAGAAAGAAAATAAGGAGAGAATGTTGGACCCTTCGGGGAATGTCCGCATCGCCTTCCGAGAAAAAGAAAGGAAAGTGAGAAAGAAAAGAATGAGAGAATGGTGGACCCTACGGGGAATGTCCACATCGCCTTCAGAGAAAAAGAAAATAAAGAGAGAAAGAAAAGGAGGGAAGAATGTTGGACCCTTCGGGGAATGTCCGCATCACCTTCTTCATTCATTTCATGCATAAAGGGCGAATGCGTATCCTACGGGATGTTCTCATTACCTTCATGCACGTGATCGATGGAATAGAGAATCGAGATGTTATATTTATGCAAGGTTTACTTACTTTTCTTATTTATCTCGTAAAAAGTTAATGAATGAGGATTTGACTATGAGTGTTAGTAATATTATCCTTTGGAGAGTTTAGAATGAAATTACCTAAAGTTTGGAGAACTTTAGGATTGAATGTGTAAGATTGATTGGACACGAATCGGAATACGAGTTTGAGGTCTATCTTTACTTTTTATTCTTATTATTCTCACTGGGCTTAAGTTGTTAGCTCATGATATTACAAACATTTCAGGTAATGTTTGGGGTCGTGGGAGATGAGCTGGTGCGCGCTTGATCGAGAGGATGATGACACGGTGATGGACTAGATATTCTTTTAAAAGACCATGGTCTCATTTTGTTAATTTGTATCTTATGTTATGAAAATTTATATTTAGCTCATAAGAGCTCATTATCTTTATTTTTATGATAAACGTCTTTTGAACTCTTGATTAGGAACTTGAAGTTCCTTGTGTTTTAGATTTTTTTTGAATTTAAGATGTAAACAGGTTTTGGCTAGCCAACTTTCAAATATAATCACGCCAATTTTCTTAAAATATAAAGACTTTCGCTGTGTTTTCTAATTTAAATTATTTAAAAGTGTCGGGACGTCACAACAACTTAATCCACCAATAATATCTCACTTTTAACAACACGAAAACTTAACTAATTTTCCTTATACACTTTCCTTAACTCCCGATTATATACATTCTTGGAAAAGTTCTAAAATCTAATAACCCTCTTAACCTCGATCAAACATAATCGTCAAGCAATTCGAAAACATAAAAGTAATCACAACCATTTTAAACTCACCTTATAAAAGAAGTCAAATCATAATCACCGGTTGACCAAAATTCACGATCGATGCACAAAACCTATAATTAAAATACACCTAAAGTATATTAATTTAACGAAATGAATAACGATCGTCACGACATTAAAATAAAAGACAAAACACCCCAGAAATGCACCATGAAGCCCACGGCCCAAGGGGAGTTAAAGGTGGAGTTTGTTTTCCGGATTTTTAAGCACTTTAAAAGTGTTTCGAGTTTGTTTCGGGCATTTTGGACGTTGGTAACATCAATGGGTAAATCTGATTTAGGGTTTAGGTCCAAAGTTCAATCCCAAACAATTATGAAAAACATAAAAACATATCATTTGAAAAACCCTAAGCATCAACAAATAAGAGAAAAACCAAATGAAATGGCTTTTGGCTCAAACCCGATTCTAGGGTTTACGGAAAGTTCAAAATATACATAAAACAACTCCCTCGATCTAAATTTCCGAGTTTCAGAGCAAGAAATGGAAGATTAAAACCAAAAACACTATTAAAACACTATTTGAAGCTTTAGGTTTTGAACTTTAACATACCTTAAAGCCTTGAGAGAAAGGATGGAAAGTTCGATTGTTAGGTTGGAAATGATGCTCGGGCCCGTAGCTATCCAACGCAACCGAAATTATAGCGATCCGCCAAGAATTGAAGAAAAACCAAAAATGGGAGATTTGGGATTGGTAGTCTTGTAACGTCCCGTTACTTTTGGAGGTAATTTTTTTTATTATTATTTATTTTATTTTAAATAAAGTATTTAAGTTAGTTTAAACTTAGTAATTTCGATTTTAGTAGTTATTTTCGTCCGAAAACCTTTTTAAACTTTTTAAACCTTTTACCACTTTAAATTAGTTTCGGTGACATTAATAATTATTAATGGGCCAATTAATAATTATTAATCACCTTTAGATTATTTTAAGACCATCGGGTTTCGTATTTTTAATCGAATCTTTTAAAAGGAACGTATACGTCATTTTCCAATTTCTTAAAATTTCACTATTCACTTTCTTTCTCATTAAATAGTCAACCAAAGTCAATTTTGAGCATTCATCTTTTCTTCTTCTTCCTTGTGAGGCCGAGACCCTCATCTCCCCACCCTCTCTCTTTGGCTTTTCTTATTTGCTCGATAGATCGTCGTAATTCCGAGTCCGTTGAAAAGTTCTCATCCCGAGGATCGATTCTAACCTAGCAATCGAGGTTTTCGCTCGTTTTCTCAAGGCCTTAAGGTATGACAAAGTTTCTAAATCTTGTTGTGAATAGTGTTTTAATGGAGGTTTTGAGTTGAAATCTTCAAATTCACATACCGAAGCTTGAAGATTTCAATCGAGGAAGTCGTTTTAGAAAGTTTTAGAAACTTCCCTAAACCCTAAAATCAAGTTTGAGTTGAAAACCCGTCCCGTGTTAATTTCTCTCACTTGACCAAGATTAGGGTGTTTGGTTTGCTATGATTTTACGTTTTACTTAATTTTTTGGAAATCGATTATTATGTAAAACCCTAAAATATCATGACCCACTATTATCTCGACTTTCAAAGTGTCTTTGATCAACCCAAGTCACCTCTAAGAGTGCATAAAAGACGGAAAACCGAACCCGAACCCTCTCTTCCTTGTTGGGCCGTGGGTCCCTTAGGGTTTAAATCCGGGGTTTTCATCGTTTTATGCGTTTAGATGTTGTTTGCTCGATTTTCGGATAATTAATGGTTGTTAGGTGTATTTGATTTGTAGGTTGGTGATCGATTGTTTGACTTTGACTCCGGCACCTTGGAAGCTTGGATTTCACATCTAATGTCAGTTTAAAATGGAAGTTAGTAATTTTATGAATTATGTTTCATTACGTTATTGTTTATCGAGGTTAAGAGGGGAACTAACTTCCGGAAGTTATACTTGGTTGGAGACTTTAACTCGGATGTGAGTGGAGTGGTATTGGTGTACTTATGGTTTTGGAAGTAAAAGAGTAAGTATGAGTGGTTTGGAAGTCATATAAGATGATTTGGGGATTTTTAGATGAAAGTGGATGAATAAGGAATTATAAGTGATTTGGGAGTCAAAGTGGCTTAGAAATTACACTTGAGTATTGACTCGTGTAATTCAAGCGGTTTATGTTCTTTAGTAGTGTAGTGGAACTTTATCTAGCTTACTAGGGAGCTTGATGGACTCTATACGGCACATGATAGTATGTGATACGCTCCATACGGTATCATGGTGCGAGGTTATGTGATATGGCACATGATAGTATGTGATACGCTCCATACGGTATCATGGTGCGATGATTTGTGATATAGCACTATATACGCTGTGGTAAGGGTGGCATTCGAAGATTTGAGCGTGTATGGATGTTATTGTTGTTATCATTATTATAGTACTATACACGCTGTGGTAAGGGTGGCATTCGAAGATTTGAGCGTGTATGGATGTTATTGTTGTTATCATTATCATAGTACTATACACGCTGTGGTAAGGGTGGCATTCGAAGATTTGAGCATGTATGGATGTTATTGTTGTTATCATTATCATAGTACTATACACGCTGTGGTAAGGGTGGCATTCGAAGATGTGAGCGTGATACGATTGGCATTCGAAGAATTGAGCATGTGTGGTTGCGACTTTATTAGCACTTAGTATATCACATTCTTTTACTTGTATCTTGGTTTGAGTATTTCTTTTATGATGATAGAATGTTTTCGAGGAAATCCATAACTCTTAAGATTCGTTGAGCCACGAAGTTAAGAAAGTTTATTATGTATGTTGTTTATGTGTGAAATTTGGAATGTGGAATGGGTAGTAAAAGTGAAATCTAGGCCTTTGGACACGATTTCTGACATGAAATGTTGTTCATAGGATTACTTGCTTTCATTTTACTCTCACTAGCATTTTTATGCTAATGTTGCTACAATTACAATTTTTCAGGTAAGACTCGTGGTAGAGGACGAGGTAGAGGAGGTGGCACCGCGTGATCGATCGAGATAATGAATGGACACGAACGCAACTGATTTTGAGAGTAGCATTCTTGAATGCTCATGAACATTGCATCACTTTTTATTTTGTTACATTTTGAGCTCGATGGAGCGTTTGTATATATATTTTGAACTTTAAACTTCCTTTAGCATTTTCAATACTTTATGGAATATGAAATTCCAGTTTACTGCTTTTTCTAGAAAACTGGTTTGTAAACAGGTTTTGGTTTATCTGAATTTTAAACGGACCCATGCCGTTTTTCTGTAAAATCTAGATTTCCGCTGCGCATTTGTTTTAATGGATTTTACAAAAAAAAAAAATCGGGTCATTACAAGTCTCTGCCAAGAGGAAGAACAAGAGAGAAAAATGATGAGTTTTGTCTAATTTTTGGATATTTGAGGGATGATGAATAGTGTTTTAGATATTTAAGAAATTGGAAATGACGCCTACGTCCTTTTCTTCCTTAAGCTTTTAAAACGAAACCTGAAGCACTTAAACTAGCCCAATGGTGATTAATAATTATTAATTGGCCTATTAATAATTATTAATACCACAGAAACTAATTTAGGCTAATGAAGCAATTAAAAAAGTTTCCGAACGAAATTAACTATTTAACTCTAAATAACTAATTCTAGAATTATCTTTAATACTCTAAATAAACAAATAAATAATTAAAATAAAATAAAAAATTTCACCTCAAAATAACGGGAGGTTACAGTCCACCCTCCTTAAAAGACTTTTCGTTCCTGAAAAGTAACTTCTAAGTAAACAAGTGAGGGTATTTATCCCGCATCTGCTCTTCTCGTTCCCAAGTAGCCTCATCCGATACTTGGTTCCTCCACAAAACTTTCACTAAGCCGATAGTCTTGTTCCTCAAAACTTTCTGCTCCGATGCTAGAATCCTCACCGGTGTCTCCTCATAAGACATGTTAGCATCAAGAACAACAGGCTCATGATCTATCACATGTGAAGGGTCAGCCAAATATTTTCGAAGCATCGAAACATGAAAACATGAAAAACACTGTGAATGGCCGATAAGGATGGTGGTAAGGCTAAACGGTCAGCCACCGCCCCAAACCAATCCAAAATCTCAAATGGACCGATAAACCTAGGGCTCAACTTGCCCTTCTTCCCAAACCTTATCACACCCTTCATAGGTGCCACCTTCAGAAATACGTGGTCCCCCACTGCAAACTCAAGTGGACTACGTCGCTTATTGGCATAGCTCTTCTGTCGACTTTGGGCAACCCTCATCCTCTCTCTAATCAACATAATGGACTTACCAGTCCTCTATAATAACTCGGGTCCCAACAGTCTCCTCTCTCCAACCTCATCCCAATGAGCGGGAAAACGACACTTTCTGCCATAAAGTGCCTCAAATGGTGCCATCTCGATGGTAGCCTAGAAACTATTATTATACGCAAACTCTACCAAGTACAAATACGAGTCCCAACTACCGCCAAAGTCAAGAACACAAGCCCTCAACATATCCTCTAAAATCTGGTTAACTCTCTCTGTCTAACCATCAGTCTGAGGATGAAAAGGCGTGCTAAAATCCAAACCGGTACCCATGGCTGAATGTAAACTCTGCCAAAACTTTGACACAAACCTAGTGTCCCGGTCTGATACAATCCTCACAGGCAAACCATGCAATCTAACAATCTCCCTCAAGTACAACTGTGCCCAAGTCTCAACCGGATAAGTGATCCTCCCCGGTAAAAAGTGTGCGGATTTTGTCAAACGATCAACAATCACCCAAATGGTATCATACCCCTTGGATGTTCTAGGCAACCCACAAACAATATCCATAGAGATCTCTTCCCATTTACACTCGGGTATACTCAAAGGATTAAGATAACCCGCTGGTCTCATCCTCAATGCCTTGAATTGTTGACAAGTCAAACATCTACTCACAAACTCTGCGATCTCAAGTTTCATCCCGGGCCACCAATAATGTTGTATCAAATCTCTATACATCTTGGTGCTACCCGGATGAACAGAAAAGATAGAATTGTGAGCCTTCTCCAACAATTCTTTCCTAAAAGTCAAACTCAAAGGTACACATAGCCTTTGACGATACATCAAAGCACTATCAAAGGAAAAGGTGAAGTGGCTAGGTATACCTGACTCTGCCTCAATAAAACCGGCCTGTAAATGATTCTCGCTCCTCTGAGCCTCAATCATCCTCTGTCTCAAAGTAGGCCCCACTATCAATCTAGCAAAACTCACTGTAACCTCAGTAGTAAGGAGGGCTATCTCAGCACGCTCCAACTCTCACCTCAATCTCATCGGTAAAGCAGACAAGTGCGAAGACTTCCTGCTAACTGCATCTACCACTACATTGGCTTTCTCGGGATGGTATTGAATATCACAATCATAATCTTTCACAAGCTCCAACCATCTCCGTTGTCTCATATTCAATTCCTTCTGAGTGAAGAAATATTTGAGGCTCTTGTGATCGGTGAATATAAAGATCTTCTCACTATACAAGTAATGCCTCCAAATTTTCAAAGCATGTACAAGTTCCGCCAACTCCATATCATGAGTCAGATACTTCTTCTCATGCTCCTTCAACTGACGGGAAACATATGCTATAACTTTCCCATGTTGCATCAAAACGCAACCCAAACCTCTCTTCGAAGCATCGGTATAAACCGTCAAACCACCACTACTATCAGGTGACACTCGAACAGGTGTCGTTATAAGTCTCTCCTTGAGCTCCTCAAAGCTCTTTTCACACTCCTCAGACCATACAAAGTCCACTCCCTTCTTTGTAAAATGTGTCAAAGCCGATGCTATCTCATAGAAGTCTTGAATAAATCATCTATAGTAACCGGCAAGTCCAAGAAAACTACGAATTTTAGTCACACTGGTTAGTCTAAGCCAACTACTAACCACCTCAACTTTAGATGGATCCACCATCACTCCTTTACAAGAAACCACATGGCCTAATAATGCCACTTCCCTTAGCCAAAACTCACACTTAGAGAACTTTGCATACAATTTTTGTTCTCGTAACACCGTTAAAACCTTCTCTAAGTGCATAGCATGCAACTCCTCGGTTTCAGAATAAATCAAAATGTCATCGATAAACACAATAACAAAGGAGTCAATGAACCTCCTAAACACCGTTTGCATAAGATCCATAAAAACCGCCGGAGCCTTAGTCAAGCCGAAAGACATAACCACAAACTCATAATGCTCATATCGTGTATGAAATGCAGTTTTGGGAATATCATCCTCCCGGATCCTCAACTGGTGACAACTGGATCTTAAATCTATCTTCGAAAAGATAGTAGCACCTCTCAAATGATCAAATAAATCATCAATCCTTCGCAAAGGATATTTATTTTTCACAGTAACTCGGTTCAACTCTCGGTCGTCGATACACAACCTTATTGAACAATCTTTCTTTCTCACAAATAACACTGGTGCTCCCCACGGGGACACACTAGGGCGTATAAATCCCAAATCTAAGAGTCCTTGTAAATGGCTCTTAAGCTCTTTTAGCTGTGGGTGCCATACGATAAGGTGCCTTGGACAATGGAGCCGTCCTAGGTAACACCTCTATCTGAAAATTCATCTCTCTCCCCGTTGGTAAACCAGGTAACTCATCAGGGAAAACATCAGAGAAATCTCTCATAATCGGTACCGACTCAAGTGTAGTCACACTAACAAATGTGTCTACTACACTTGCCAAATAACCCATAGCACCATCACACACGAGAGCTCTAGCCTGAATCGCAGAAATGATTGCAGGAGACACTCTACCTCGAGTCCCACGGAATCGAAAACTAGTCCCACATGGACTAATAAAATCCACAACTTTGGCATTACAGCCAATATTGGCGTGGTTGGCTAACAGCCAATCCATACCCAATATAACATCAAAGTCACACATAGGTATCACAATCAACATAGCATGCAGACAACAACCCAAAATACACAAATCATCGGTATAAATAACTCTGTCCACAACTATAGATTTCCCAAGCGGAGTAGAAACATGCAAATCATGCCCTAACGGCGCAGACTCACAAGCAGCGGACTCAACAAACTCAGCAGAAATAAAGGAATGACTCGCCCCTGAATCAAATAAAGCTAAAGCAGAATGTCCCAAGACTGTCACAGTACCTGATGCCTCGGTATCCTCTCTAGTAGTGGCGAAAACATAGGCCTGCTGAGGTTGCTGAGGAGGTGCATAAACAAGTGGTGGTGCTCTCTGATACTAGGTAGGCCTAACTTGGCCCCTACCTCCTATCTGATCATGACCATGCCTCTGACCTCGTCCCTGGCCCTGACCAGTATACTGCGGTGGAGCCTGAAGTCTCGGACAATGCAGTTGAATATGCCCATACTGACCATAGTGATAGCACTTCTGACCACTACGCTGCGGTGCCGACGGGTCTAAGATCTAGATGGTCCTCCTCCCCTACCCAATACATGTCTCGATGGGTGGGTCACATCTCGGCCTTCCTCTTATGAGAGGAGGTCTGTGCAGCTGCTATCTCGACCTTTTTCTTAGAAGGCCCAATATCTATAGCCAAGGCAAAATCTAAAGCCTCAGCATAAGTGGTGGGTCGAAAAGCTCGTATATGACCTCGGATGTCTGCTCTCAAGCCCACAATAAATCTCTTCTTCTTACTCTCAGAATCGGCGACTTTCTCAGTAGCAAACTTGGACAAACGGTCAAACTCCTTCTCATACTCAATCATAGAACGATCTCCCTGTCTCAGAGTTAGAAACTGTACCTCTAACTGATCTCTGATATCCTCCGGGTAATATTTGTCAAAGAACTTCTCCCTAAACATCTCCCAGGTGACTACCAAAGTAGGACTCAAAGAGCGAAAAAGTCCACGCCACCAATATAATGCATCGTCAACCAAAGAATAGGTCCCACGGTGGACCTTCAGTCGCTCGAGGCACTGAATAGACTCAAGGGCTCTCTCAACCCTCGTAACCCATCTCATGGCAAGCGTCGGATTAGTAGATGTCCCATCAAACTCAAAAGGAGCATGCCTCAGATAGTCCTTCAAAACCTTAGCAGCATCGCTACTCTCAGGTGACTCAACTGAAACAAGTACTCTAGTAGGTGGTACAACACGATCCTGGTGTCCTCCACCACCACGTATCAACTTCATATATTCCCCCAAGGGAATAGTAACACTACCCTCATGCATAGGTGGCCCGTCAACTGGAGTATCATCCTCAAGCACAACACCCGGGATCGGTCCTCTAGCATCAGTATGATCCTCAGGTGGAGGTGGAGTAACTGCCCTAGTACGACCTCTACCTCGGCATCGTACTGTAGCTGGTACACTACGCTGACTCCTCCTAAGTACAGCTACTTTGGGAGGCATACTGAAATCACAATTAGACAATTTCCTTGTGAGTCAAACATAAAACAGGAACTTACAAGTCTTTACTTAACTTATCGGTAAAATATTCTATAAAGTACAAATTTAGAGAATACCTAGTGCCGTCGATCCGAGTGATGCTTTGGACAAGGACTTAAACCAAAACATGAAAATCATGCAATGCTTGTGGTCTACAGAACTTGTAGGCTCTGATACTAACTGTAAAGACCTGAATTTTCACAAATCTTTAAATCAGAATAAACAGCGGAAGACTTTATTTTTATAAAAATTTGGCGTGGATTCGTTTAAAATATGGACTACCAAAACCTGCTTACATGAGCCCATTTCAGAGAAAGTAAAAACGAAGAAGTACATACTTCATTTTATGAAAAAATCAAAGGAAATAAACTCGATAATATGTACAACAAGTCTTAGGCTCTCATGAGCCACAAAATATAATTTTAAAGAAAATAACATATAATGTCTCAACTAGCATTCATGAAATTCCCCAAAATATACATGTAAGTCCGTGTCCACAAAGTCATCTGCTCGCGATCAAACAACACCACCTCCACGAACACGCCCTCTCCCACGAGTATTACCTGAAAAAGTTTAAGTGTTGCAACATTAGCATAAAAATACTAATAAGAATAAGATGGATGCAAGCACTTCTATGGACCGAATGCCATATCGAAAAATGTGTCCAAAAATCTTATTGTGCTCTTACTACCCATTCAATATTCTCAAGTACTTTACATAAGAAAAACAATCTCGTTCTACTATATCGTAATTTCGAAAAGTAAACATTCAAGCTCGTAAAATAAAGTACTAAAGCATAACAACGTAAATTTCTATCATTTACGTCATTCCACACGTTATTTCACATTGTGACCACATTTTCACATTTCACAATTCAACCGTGACCACTTGTCACCATTCACATTCACACCCGTGACCACATTGTCACCAATCACAAACCACACCGTGACCACACTGTCACCAATCACAACTCATACCGTGACCTCATTGTCACCAATCACAACCACACCGTGACCTCACTGTCACCAATCACAAATCATACCGTGACCTCATTGTCACCAATCACAAACCACACCGTGACCTCACTGTCACCAAACACAAACCATACCGTTACCTCACTGTTACCATACACAAACCATACCGTGACCTTACTGTCACCAAACACAAACCATACCGTGACCTCACTGTCACCAAACACAAATCATATCGTGACCTCACTGTCACCAAACACATTATCACGCGTATCATAACGCCATACGTACTACTCCCCTTTAGTAGTATGAAATAGCGAATCACATCGCTAATAATATCATACTAACTCAAATATACACAGTGAATCTCTCCAAAGTTTTCTTTTAACTATCTTATAACCACTCGAAATAAACGGAGAAATCTAATACTTTTCTCCAATTCCCGGAACCTAATTCTCCTTGAGAATACAACTTAATCCACCAATAATATCTCACTTTTAACAACACCAAAACTTAACTAATTTTCATTATACACTTTCCTTAACTCCCAATTCTATACATTCTTGGAAAAGTTCTAAAATCTAATAACCCTCTTAACCTCGATCAAACATAATCGTCAAGCAATTCGAAAACATAAAAGTAATCCCAACCATTTTAAACTCACCTTATAAAAGAAGTCAACTCATAATCACCGGTTGACCAAAATTCTCGATCGATGCACAAAACCTATAATTAAAATATACCTAAAGTATATTAATTTAACGAAATGAATAACGATCGTCACGACATTAAAATAAAAGACAAAACACCCCGGAAATTCACCATGAAGCCCATGGCCCAAGGGGAGTTAAAGGTGGAGTTGGTTTTCCAGATTTTCAAACACTTTAAAAGTGTTTCGAGTTTGTTTCGGGCACTTTGGAGGTTGGTAACATCAATGGGTAAACGTGATTTAGGGTTTAGGTCAAAAGTTCAATCCGAAACAATTATGAAAAACATAAAAACATATCATTTGAAAAACCCTAAGCATCAACAAATAAGAGAAAAACCAAAAGAAATGGCTTTTGGCTCAAACCCAATTCTAGGGTTTAGGGAAAGTTCTAAATATACATAAAACAACTCCCTCGATCTAAAGCTCTGAGTTCCCGAGCAAGAAATGGAAGATTAAAACCAAAAACACCATTAAAACACTATTTGAAGCTTTAGGTTTTGAACTTTAACATACCTTAAAGCCTTGAGAGAAAGGATGGAAAGTTCGATTGTTAGGTTGGAAATGATGCTCGGGCCCGTAGCTATCCAACGCAACCGAAATTATAGCGATCCGCCAAGAATTGAAGAAAAACCAAAAATGGGAGATTTGGGATTGGGAGTCTCTGCCAAGAGAAAGAACAAGAGAGAAAAATGATGAGTTTTGTCTAATTTTTGGATATTTGAGGGATGATGAATAGTGTTTTAGATATTTAAGAAATCAGAAATGACGCATACGTCCTTTTCTTGCCTTAAGCTTTTAAAACGAAACCCGAAGCACTTAAACTAGCCCAATGGTGATTAATAATTATTAATTGGCCTATTAATAATTATTAATACCACCGAAACTAATTTAGTCTAATTAAGCAATTAAAAAAGTTTCCGAACGAAATTAACTACTTAACTCTAAATAACTAATTATAGAATTATCTTTAATAATCTAAATAAACAAATAAATAATTAAAATAAAATAAAAAATTTCACCTCAAAATAACGGGACGTTACATTTCGGTTGCGCGTTAGATTTAGATCTCACTTTTATGCTTATAATAATGAAAATTTTGATCTCAGTTCTTTCAAAGTAGAATGGTCTACACACCCACCCTTAATTTTTTGAGCTTGGTCTGCCTAGGCCCTATAAATAGGCTTGGGAATTTTTTCTTCTTCTTTTTATTTCCTCTTAATAAATCTAATTTATTAACTATTAAATAGATGTACTTCGTTTAATTTAGCCATTTATTTAATTTGAAATTTTCAAATTAATTTAATTCTAATTAATTAACATTATCAATTACATGAGCTAGTATGAGGAGTTAATAGACCTATAGAACATGAGCACCAATGATACAAAATTAATTAATTAAAACTCATTTATTAACGTTGGATTATTCCACTATTAATCCAAAGTTGCACCTCAGTCATCCATGGATATAATCATTGCATACATGATTGACTCTTCACAAGTGGTTCATAATTTCAACTGGTTGATAATACTGATTTTACCCCTATATTGCATCATGTTCCTATAGTGGCTACTGATTCTCTAATGAACAATCTTTCATAATCTATATTATGAGTTGACCAATTTCTTGATCAGATGAATATGGGGCCCTGTTGTTCAAGTTTGAATAAGTTCTTAAGGGAACCACTTATCTATTTTCCAAATTAAGAAAAGGGTGAACTTCCTTATTATGGAATTGCCTTCCTAACCATCTTTATGATCTAATCCCCAAAGAGGGAAGCATATTGAACATATTATATTTGAGTCATTCTTACTAATGAAAATCAAAGGTGTTGAAAATATAAACAATGCTAAACAATTGAAAATACTAGAATTGCATACAGTAAATTAAACAATTACATAAAGGAAGGAAATTAAAAGAAGTGAGGCGTGCATAAAATGTAAATTTCCTTAAAACAATATTTTCCCACTGCTTAGGTGCTACAAATAATGGACAATAGTCTTCCAAGATACAACACTTCTAACCAAAGTTAATAAACCACTTTACTAACCTTGACAGTCGAACCGAAAACTTGAACGAAACTCAATTTAGAAGTCAATGAATAAATCCAGCAGAGTAACAGTATGTCAAAGTAGAGAGAAATATTAGAGAATTCTCTCTTGTAATTTAAAAGTAAAGTATTTTAAGATGTGGATGCCTATTTATAGCCATAGTCATGACTTTTTAAATGTAACTTTTGTTGAAAAGTTATATTTATTAGTAAATAACTACCTTTAGAATATAACCATGATTTAAAATTGACTTTAATTGTTACTTTATGTTAAATTTTGTATCTATTTGATAAGTAACCACTTTTATGAAAAGTTATACTATTGATCAAATAACTACCTTTATGAAAAGTTGTATTTGTTGAATAAATAACCACGTTTACAAAAGGTTGCGTCTATTGAATATATAACCACTTTTATTCAATAGTCACATCTCATAATTATACCTATTCACTATATAACTACTCATCTAACGGATACATCCTTTCATCATATCACTTTGTGATAAGTTACAATTGTATTGGAATCCATTCATTCATATAACCATCACATCCAACGGTTACTTCCTATCATCGCATCTATTGACGATAACCACCTCAAACCATCAAAGTTAAAAAGATACATTTTATCGTCCAAATAATTGCTGACACATGTGACTATTCGAGGTTGCTTTCGAATATCATTGTCACCATAATCGTCGTTTTGTTAAATTTAAATGAGTGTAAGTTATAATAAAACTTATTATTAACATAGGTATTTTGGAGTGTTATTCTAACTATCCTAAACATAATAATGTTTTTTTTTCAATAAAAGGAACATCTCCTACATACAGGAGTTCATAACCCATCTAGGATTAAAGTTAATTGTATATGATCAACTGATCAATGTATAAAATATCACTCTGAATGGTCTTCATAGGAGACATTAAATACATCTAGTCCAGTCCCATACAATATGGATTGTATGTAATACCCCCACTCATATGTCTTCACATGAGTGATCCAGATAAGATCACTTGTACAAGTTACAAGTGGGTCGGGTTTAGTAGTGTTACCAGGATAAGGCACCAATTATACTCTTTGTGTTAGAACTTGATTAAATATTTCTTATATGAATCACATACTTAGCTCAAGTTTATATCTATTACCTTTGGATCTTATGATGGTAAGTCATACATTTATCAAACTAGACAAAACAATAAATGACAAATATTAACATTTACTAGCAATTGATAAAACGATTCAATTTATTTATTTATAGTTCATCGGAGTACAAGGATTAAGGAAAATACCCAACATCCTGTTCATTTGAGATTATACAAAGTTGGACCAAGATGTTTTAATTGTTTCCTTAGTAACACTGATTATAGAAAATGATAAAAACACCACTGAGATTATCAAGCGTGATAAATCTTAATTTTAAGTGTGCTATGAACTTCTGCTCTAGGAGTCATGTCCTTTAATTCATATAAGTGAGAGTAACCTGTTGGTAAATTCAATATGCCTCTTGTTTTGGAGACGTGAAAAAACTAGTTATGATTATTTCTATACAAGATGGAATTCATGACTTTCCTCTTATAAAATTGTCAGTGTTGCACGTTACCATTTTAGGAAACCTTGAGTAACTCTCCTATTGTATTGATTCAGAACTTGAACCAAAGGTCTCACCTTCTCATTGGCCTGAGTTGGACTTACTCCATAGTAGAACAATGAAAAATTTTCATTAACGGATCAACGGGAACACAAGAAGATAAGATATAATTACAGGGGTAAAATGGTAATTCTGACGCAATGATTATTATGAGTTACTGTGTGAAGGATAGGATAGGACACATCTTACATGATAATAGATGGACGTTAACATATCTATAGTGAGGAGACTTCAACTTCGGGTTTTTAGCGAAATAAACTCATAGTTTATAATGTCAGTTAATTAAATAAAGAGTTTAATTAATCATCTCATATATTATTGGAGCCTTTGATTTATAGGTCCATCAGATCTCTATGCTAGTGCAAATAACGTAATAGATAAATTGTGTTATTAATTTAACTTTGGAAGAATTGATGAATTTAAATAATTGGATTATTTAAATAAACACATTATTAAAATATTTACAAATATTGTAAATTTTGAGCTGGTCTTAGTGATTAGCATTTAATTACATGATAATAAGTTAATCACTGATTAACACAAAAAAAAATTGTTATATCTACAAATAATTTGAAGTAATAATATATTTACGAATTCTTCATAAAATTTTGCTTCCGAGTGAAATTCCTCGATTGATTTTCATGGTCGGTGATTGATCTATTATATATTGATGGAAAATAACTTTATTTTATTTTTTTAAGTTATTATTTTGTAATATTTTATTTATTAAATTTATTGTAATAAAAAAAACTCTGGTGCAGACCAAAAGAAAATTGTGTGGACAAAATGAGAAGACAGTTAAACATTGATCATTATCAAACACAACATTACTCTCGGCTCCATTTATTCATAGTACATAAAAATTCCATTCACAAAGCAAAGTTAATTTTTTTGCACTATTTTTTCTTCAAAATTAAAAAAAAAAGTTTGAGAGAATAAGAAATAAAAATGTTCAAACATAGACCAAATCTGGTTAAATTTCAGTTAGAAAGTACACCTCTTTTAGTGAAGAATGACAATACTCTTGCTCAGCTCTTCTAGCTTCTTCATCCTCATTCTCTCACTCTCATTCACCAACTGGTATAACATTCAATTACAAAAATTGTTAGTTTATTCAAGCATTGTAACAAGATTTCAAAGAGTTCAATAATAATGATGTAAAATCACACCGCCCTATGATATAAAAATTATTTTAAACATCCTTTGAAGTTATCGGTTGTAAAATTGTAAATCACACTCCCCCGTTTGTTTTTAAAATGAATATTAGACCCGTGCGTATGTCTGTCTGCCACGTGTTTTGATTCCATTAAAAATATCTATAAAAAAATTAATAGATGAATGTAATTAATAAAATATGTCATTATTAACCAATTATAAAATCTAAATTTCTAACCCATCCATAAAGTGTTTTGATTATTTTAATTAGAGGCAGGCCCAAAAAATTTATTCAGGGACCAAAATATACAATATGTAAATAAATTATGATATATTTACATTTACATCTCAGACTCCTTTTGACATTGAGTTTACGTAAAGGAGACAAGAAGCTAATATATAAGAATTTACCACTCAAATAAAGTCAGTTTAAAACTTCATTATTTAACTTAATTACATGAGTTAATAAGTTGTTCAATATTATATTGCTATATTATGTTTATTTAAATAAATTGTACTTTAAAAAATTAAGTAAAAAAATTACATGCAAAAAAACATTAGACATTTTACTAACATGTACCGATATGATATCAAAATTATCTGAAAAGTAAGCTAGACTATACAAAAGTAGTAACTATAGTTCTTACTAAAAGTGTATAAAATAATTATAATTAAATTAATTAGAAGAACACAAAAAAAAATCATTTAATATAAATTATATTTTATATCTTATTATCTCCCTTTAAAAAATATATATAATAACATACTTTATTATAAAACCAAAACAAACAATTTTTGGTAGGTGTGCCCTTGATTTTAATGGAATTGAAATACGTGACAAATGTAACATAAATGTGTATCTCGAATTTATTAAAATTAACTTATAGAGATGCGTGATTTACAATTTTACATACCAATGATGTGATTTGTATTAATTCCTAAAAATAGATAATCATAATTGCGTGTTTAATCTGTTATTATTATTATTATAACTTATTATTGTCATTTTAGTAATAAGAATGAAGGTATGATTCACCTCCATTAGCTTCGATATCAATTGAGATTTCTCTTTGTTCTTTTCGTTGAATAGCTCTAGGACTTCTTTGTATTCTCTCTCCTATTAATTAAAGAATCAAAGTATTAGTGAAATGATGATATAACAAAGCAAAGATATATATACAGAGAAAATAAGATAGATAAAAATAACTGCCAACTACGACATTGCCCATTGATCACTAAAATAGTAGTTCCACCATCAAGAGAGTGGTTCAATCCCCATCTCAATATTATATTAAAAAAATAGACAAAACATCTGACGTGAGGATGAGTTAAATTAATTTTTATATTGACCATATTTTTTGGGAAGGGGTAAAAAGAGGCAAACCTACTGATTTAGTAAACTGGTAAACGATATCCCTCCCAATTTCCAAGCGTTGACTAGGTTTGGGGAACCTAAAATTAAAATATATGGCTTTACTATCCTTGGGTGTGGGTTAAGTTCTATCAAGTATTCATGGAGTGGAAGATAATGGGTGGTTACTGAATACTCCTTAATGTGAGGCAGTTGTTGAAGTTCTTGGAATTATTAAACTTAGATTTCTTTTTTGACTGATAATGTTGGAAAATTTCTCTTCTATTAAATTTTTATTTTGGCATTTAATTTGATAAAAACTTATTTGACAGTTTGACTATTTTGAATTGATTTTATGGAGATCTTGTCTATGAATAAATATTTCATTTGTAATTCAACATTTATATTTTCCTAATTAAAGTTTTAATTGATTGGTTCGATTATCTTAAATTTAGCTTGATTGATTTAAATTAATATAAGGAAAATATTTAGTAATTTGAATCAATAATCTTGACCACCTTTTTGATCTCCACGTATAAGGTATGATTTTGTATCCAATAATTTCAAATTTTGTAATTGATGATTTATTCAAGGAAAGTTGTTTATTTTGTCATTGTTTAATTCGAGGACAGACTGTTACAACAGTACTGGTAGAACTCAATTGACGGAGTTTCCTTTTTATAAGCTTCAAGCTTTGCCTATAATTTGAAGGCCTTTTCATTTAAATTTGGTCAACCAAGCTTTTTATCTTTTTCTCTCTCACTTTATCAGCTTATAGTGCTTATTATAATATTGTTGTGAGAATTTATTTTGTATTATTGTTTCAATTCCTTATATTATCATTGCTTGGAGAGTCGATTTGATTCTTCATGAGACAGAAGTCAAATTGCTCATTCATCAAAGAAGGGATTTCTTTGATCCAAATCCACAAGTGGAGCTTGTGGTGATCGAAATAAGAATGAGAGTTTCGTGATTCAAATCTTCACAAGGGGAGCTTGTAATCGAATCTACTGTAACGTACTTTTACAACGAGCATCGCGAAGAAATTAGAAATGGGAGTTTTCGTAATTTCTGTCTTATGCTTTAAATTTCTTGTTGAAAAGTGACTAACTAGTGGATTGTTTCTAGGCTAGGGGCCGTGAGTTTTTACCAATTGGAGGTTTCTCACATTAATCATTTCGTTGTGTTTTTCTCCTCCCATTTACTATTCTGTCTTTTACAATTAAATCATGTTATGCGCGTTGCAACAGTGAATTTTGTGCGACATAAATCAGTTTTACATAATCTTGTTAATTTGTTTTGTTTATCGAAATTAATCAGAATTAAACTAAGAATTAGGTTTAACAGATAAGAAGAATGAGCCGGTAACTTTGAAATTGATGTTTCCTTCCATTTATGTAATCTCTTCAGGCAAGAGGAAAAAAGTGAGAGTTTTCAGACTCCATTGATGGTTCTTGGAAGTTTGAAGCTCGTAAAACCATCTTTTGATGGGTCTCATTTGCATATTCTAGTTTCGGAGGACGTTAGAAAATGGAAGCTAGACCCGTCAAAAGATGGTTTTAAATAAAAACTCAACTGATATTATTTTAGAAAGAAAAAAGGCCTAGGAAAATGAATATCTTTGTATATGAACCATCTGTCTAAATGAAAGTTAATTCCATTGATAAATTGCAAAAGAAATGGCCTAAATATGCTTCTCGGTCGTTGTGTACTATCAGGGCCGGCCTTGGCACTATTCCATCAGTGCGATGGAATAGGGCCCCCAAATATTGGGAGCCCAAAGTGCCAGGGCATGTGTTCCCATATATATTTAAAAAAAAAATTGGTTGCCCCCAAAATGCCTGGCGCGCGCATTTCCTTGTTCTCATTAATTTTTTTTAATTGTTTATGTCTAATGGGCCAATTAAGCCCATTAGGCATTTGTAGGGTTTTAGTAAAAGCTGCTGCCGATTTGTTTTATTCTCTTTCTGATGCCATCTGCCGATTGTTCTTATTTTTGTTTTTTATTTAAGCTGCAGTCGATTTTAATAGCAAATTAAAAAAGAGAATATAGTAGCGTCAAACGAAAAAAAGACGTGCATCCTAGTGAGTAGGGACTTATTGTTTTGTGGTGGTACTCTACTAAATCATTGATATGTAAGTACTTTTTTCTTTCTTATATAATTAATATAGAATTTTTTTTAGTTAGCTATCTTTTTTTTTGTCAAATTTTGGTGCTTATTTAGTAATTGGATGCATTTTTTTTGTTGTTTTTCATTCATGTTCAATATCAATTTAGTAATGGTACGAATTTAATTTTGTGACAAATTCTCCGATTATGTTTTCTAGAAAATATTAATCTGTTTCTGAGAAGCGTAGGAAAAAAAAATTGAGCAATTGACTCAATCTAAAAAAAGGAGCTCTTGATAAGTTCATTACAATAGGAACTCGTGTTAGTGAAAAAAAAAAAGATGATCCTGATCTTCATATAGTAGATCAAAATAACAATGGGGATGATGAAAATTTTGATGGTTATGACGTTCATACTGAAGATCATGATAACAATGTTGATATGTCTCAATATGCAAGTGAGAATAATGAGAGTGTTGATAGGTGTTTTGATAATGGTGGTCATAATGATATTTCAAAAGAATCTGTTTTATTTGACATAAATGATCCAAGAAATTGGGATGCCCTTGATTCTAGATTGATAGAGCTTCTTGTGAAAAGTGGTCTGAAGAGAGATTTATCAATACTCAAAGGTCCTAAAGATAAATACTCTATGAGATTTTCTTCAACATTGTACACAAGATATTTGCCAAATGGAGAGAAGTGTGAAAGAGACTGGCTTGTATATTCAAATGAGCTTGACAGGGTGTTCTGTTTTTGTTGTAAGATTTTTAAAAAAAGCATTGGAAAAAAGTGGTTTAAGCAATGAGGGTTTTAGTGATTGGATACATATTGGTCCTATATTAAAAGAGCATGAAACAAGTGTTGATCACATGAAAAATATGACAAGTTGGATGGAATTGCACCTTAGGTTACAAAAAAATGAGACAATTGATAAAATGGCTCAAGAACAACTTTTGAAAGAAAAAGAATATTGGAGAAAAGTACTATTCAGGGTGATTAGTGTGGTAAAATATCTTTCTAAGCATAACTTGGCATTTCGAGGAACAAATGAGAAGTTATATGAGAATAACAATGGAAACTTTTTAGGCCTAATTGAGATGTTGGCTAAATTTGATCCTGTAACGTCCCGTTACTTTTGGGGGTAATTTTTTTATTTTATTATTATTTTATTTATTTATTTTATTATTATTTTAAGATTAGTTTAAATTTAGTAATTTCGATTTTAGTAGTTATTTTCGTCCGAAATTCATTTAAATCGTTTTAATACTTTAAATTCGTTTCGGTGACATTAATAATTATTAATGGGCCAATTAATAATTATTAATGACCTTTAGATTAATTTAAAAGCTTCGGGTTTTGTTTTTAAAGTAAAAATAAAAGAGGAACGTAGGCGTCATTTTCCGATTTCTTAAATATCTAAAACACTATTCATCCTTCTCCTTTAATAAGCTAAAATTAGACAAAAAAAATCATAAAATTCTTCTCATTTTTCATCCCAAACCCGTAGCTTAGAGAGAAAAAAAGAGGAGAGAAAGATTTTGTCACCCCGGCTTCGTTTCTCGACCGTTTTCATCGTGCCTTAGCTCGTTGGAAAGCTCTCGAGACGTACTTTCTACCCATCCTAACAATCGAGGTTTTCGCTCGTTTTCTTGAGGCCTTAAGGTATGACAAAGTTTCTAAAATTTGATGTGAATAGTATTTTAATGGTGGTTTTGGATTGAAATCTTCAAATTCGTTCACTGAAGCTTGAAGATTTCCATCGGGAAAGTCGTTTTGATCGATTTTAGAAACTTCCCCTAAACCCTAAAACCGAGTTTGAGCCGGAAACCTGTCCCATGTGATTTTTCCTCACTTGGTCATGTTTAGGATGTTAGGGTTATTGTGTTTTTGCTATTTACTTAATTTTTCTGAAATCGATTGTTGATCAAAACCCTAAATTACGGATACCCATTGTAGTTGCGAACCTTCAAAGTATCCGAAACCAACCCGAAACACCTCTAAAGTGCATAAAAGCCGGAAAACCAAACCCGAACCCTATTTTCCCTTGTATGGCCGAGAGCACCATAGGGAGGAAATCCGGGATTTTCGTTGTTTTATGCGTTTAGATGTTGTTTGTTCGATTTCCGGTTAATTAATGTTATTTAGGTGTAATTCGTTTGTAGGATTGTGATTTGTTCGGGTATTTGCAACCCCGGATAATTGGAGCTTTTCTACAAGCTAAGGTGAGTTTAAAAGGGAAGTTAGTAATTTTATGAATTACGTTTTGTTATGATATTGTTTATCGATGTTAAGAAGGAATTAGCTTCTTAGAATTATTGTTTGGTTGGAGACTTTAATTCGGAAGTGAGTGGAGAGGATTTGGAATTATGGTTAGTTCGGTGAAAAGGAAACATCGGTGTGGTTTGGAAGTATTGTAAAGTGATTGGAGATGTTAGTTTAAAGTGGAAGTTAAACTACTTTGAGTGGTTTGGGAAATAAAGTAGCTTAGATGTTACACTTGAGTGATGACTCGTGTAATCTAAGTAGTTAGGTTCTTTAATAACTTAGTAGAATTCTTTGGAGATTATATGATTTATTGGAGACCTTAGGCACATTGATTCGGCACATGATAGTATGTTGATATCGATCCATACGTATCATGGTGCGATGATTTGTGGAGACAGTGGCACATTGATTCGACACATGATAGTATGTTGATATAGATCCATACGTATCATGGTGCGATGATTTGTGGAGACAGTGGCACATTGATTCGACACATGATAGTATGTTGATATTGATCCATACGTATCATGGTGTGATGATTTCTGGAGACAGTGAGCATAATTGATATGGTACATGATAGTATGTTGACTTCGGTCCATACGGTATTATGGTACTATGATTTGTGATATGGTACGACCGTACGTGGTATGTTGATATCGATCCATACAATAGTACGTTACGATGAAACTTGTTTGGTAACAAAGATAGTTAATATTACAATTACTTATTCTTTAGAATTGTGTAGTAAGGCTTATTAATGGTTGTTACTTTTACTTTAAGTCCTTAATTCGATTTCATGGCATCGAAAGACTATCTCGAGTAATATCTTACTATCGTTTGATTGTATGGAAATTGGAAGTGTGGATATGGGTAGTAATGAGCATTATAGGCGTTTGGACACAATTTCGGGTATGAAATTTGGTTCATAGGATTACTTGCTTTCGTTTTACTCTCACTAGCATTTTTATGCTAATGTTGCTACACTTACAAATTTTCAGGTAAACCCCGTGCTAAGAAGCGTGGTAGGGGAGGTGGTGCCGCGTGACTTGCCGAGTTGGTGTACGGACAATGTTGAAACATATTTTGGTTTAGCATTCTTAGAGATGCTTGTACATTATTTTCATTTTCCATAACTTGTGTCTTTTTGAGCCCGAAAGGGTGTTTGTCTATAATCTCATAAACTTTTATGATTTAAAGCTTGTTTGTGAGTTTAAAATTAGAAGATGGAATACGTATTCCCGATTTATAGCTTTCTCTGAAATTGGGTTGTAAAACAGGTTTGGTTATTCGATTTTTAAACGAACTCATGCCGTTTTTCTTTAAAAATCGAGTCTTCCGCTGTGCATTTGAATTTAAAGAATTTAACGGAAAGCGGGTCGTTACAGATCCTGTCATTCAAGAGCATGTTCAACATGTTAGTAACAATGATCTACATCATCATTATCTTGGTCATAGGATTCAAAATGAATTGATACAAATGCTAGCCTCAAGGATCAAAGAAAACATAATTAAGAAAATCAAAGAGGCAAAATATTCTTTAGTGATCTTGGATTGTACTCCTGATTAGTCACCGAGAACAAATGTCTTTGATTATAAGATGTGTGAATGTCACGACATATTCTACTAAAATTGAAGAATTTTTCTTAGAATTCTTGATTGTGAATGACACAACTGGTCAAGGTCTTTTTGAAGTATTGCAGAGTGTGTTGACATCTCTTAACCTTGACATAGACAATGTGAGAGGACAGGGCTATGACAATGGATCAAACATGAAAGGAAGACATCAAGGTGTAACGTCCCGTTATTTTGTGATAAAAAAAAACTTTTATTTATTTTATTTTATTTTAATTTAAGTAATTAAAGTTTGTTTATTTATCGGTAAATTAGAATTTTGCAGTTTATTTCGGTTTTAATCTTTTAATTGACCTTTTTAGTTTATTCTCGTTTTAATGGTATTAATAATTATTAACGGGCCAATTAATAATTATTAATCACCATTGGGTTAGTTTGAAAAGTTCGGGATTCATTTTTAAGCCAAAAGTCATAAAAGGACGCAACCGTCATTTCTAAATTTCCTAAATATCTAAACACTATTCACTCACCTTCTTTAAATTACCATTGACTCATTTTTTTTACCAAAATCATCACCCAATTCTCCTCCAAAACCGTGAGCATCATTAAGCAAAAGGGAAATTTCGATTTTTGTTCATTTCTCGACGGATCGACTCGATCTTGGATACATCGGAAAGCCCTCGAGTCAAGGATCCTTTTCCACCTAGCTTTTGTCCATTTCTCTCAAGATCCTAGGAGTTCTCGGTAAGTTTCTCTTGAAACCCTAAGCTCCAAATAGTGTTTTAATGGAGTTTTCTTTGTTTCCTTTCGATTTCTTGCAGTGAAACTCGGTTTTTGTAAATACGGGAGTAGTTTTAAGAGTTTTTGGAAACTTTCCCATAACCCTAAAACCGAGTTTCAGTTGAAACCCTTTCCATTTGAAATTTCCATTTGAAATTTACCTTTTTGGGTTTAATTATGGGTTAGAATTTAATGAAATAATGTTTATTTAAATTCAATTCAGGAAAGGGCATAATGTTCAAAAACCCTATTTATCGATACCCATTGAAATCGGGAATATTGAATTTGCTTAAAACCAACTCGAAACACTTTTAGATTGCTTAAAAGCCGGAAAACCAAACCCGAAGCCCATTTTCATTGTTAGGGCCGTGGGCCTCTTGTGGGAGGGTTGTTGAGTTTTTCGTCGTTTTGTATGTTAGGTTGTTATTTGATCGATAGTTGGTAAAATTATTGATTGTGTGATATAATTCATTTGTAGGTTTTTTGAACCGCTTGTTTGATCGCTTTTCTGGACTTGGAAGCGAAGTTGATTTTCTTTAAGGTGAGAATAGTTAGTATTTAAAGTAACTATAGAAAGCAAATGAGTGTGAAGGTTTGTAGAGTTTGAGACTAAGACTAGAAACCGAATCTAAGATTAGAGGGTTGTGAGTTAGTGCCCTTAGGATTAGAAGTTAATCCTTTAAGTGATAACTTAGGAGTTCTCGAGGAAAGTGTTAAATCTTAGAACATTCTGAGTTAGATTCGATTTGAACTTAAGGTTGGATCATTGGAGGTTAGAAAATCCAAACTTGTTTTTAGAATGGTAAATAAAACCTCGGATTATTATGTTGGAAGTTTAGAATCCTAGAAGGTATATGTTAATCGTTTAAGTTATGTTTTTACTTTTATTAATGTAGCGGAGTTCGATTTACATATCGTTCGTCTGAAATGCTTATCTATTTTACTTTATGTCATTTACTTTATATCTTTTACTTTATGCCCCTTTACTTTATGCTTGCATCAACTACTTTAATTCCACACTTTATTTATTTACTTTTACATGGATATGCAAGCATATGCATATCATATTGCATCATACCATTCTCGCACCATTCATGAAAAAGAAATGAAAGTGAGAAGGAAATGAAGGGGAGAATGTTGGAGCCTACGGGTAGTGTCTGCATCACCTTCAGAAAAAGAAACGAAAGTGAAAAAGAAATGAAAGTGAAAAAGAAAAGAAAGTGAAAGAGAAAAGAAGGAAGAATGATGAACCCTACGTGGAGTTCACATCACCTTCAGTGAAAAAGAAACGAAAGTGAAAAAAGAAATGAAAGTGAAAAGAAAAGAAAGTGAAAGAGAAAAGAAGGAAGATTGATGAACCCTACGTGGAGTTCACATCACCTTCAGAGAAAAGAAAGGATGTGAAAGAAAAGAAGTTGAATGGTAGCCTACGGGATGTACGCATTACTTCTTCATGCATAGGGAGTTGAATGGTAGCCTACGGGATGTACGCATTACTTCCTCATGCATAAGGTTGAATGGGAGCCTACGGGATGTCCGCATTACCTTGATTCACGCACAAAAGGGCAATTGCGAAGTCCTACGGGATGCTCTCATGCATTGATGTTTATGATATATATAAAAGGGAGAATCAAGATGTTTTATTTTATGCAAAGTTTATTTACTTTTCTTACTTATGTCATAACAATGTTGATGGATGAGTACTGACTATGATTATTAGTAATGTCATCCTTAGAAAGTAAAATGAAATTACCTAGAGTTTAGAGAACTTTAGGAGTGAATTGTGTCAGATTAATTGGACACAAATCAGAATACGAGTTTGAGGTCTATCTTTACTTTTTATGCTTATTATTCTCACTGGGCTTAGTTCGTTAGCTCATGATATTACAAAATTTCAGGTAATGCCCTGTAAGAGGTCGAGGGAGAGGAGGTGGTGCTGCGTGATCGAGGGATGTTGACCTCGAGATGGACTATTTTGTTGTAAAGTTTATGAATTTTACTTTTGAGAACTTTGAAGGATTTGTGAATTATACTTTGTATTTAGCTCATAAGAGCTTTTTATCGTTGTTTTTATTATATTACATCTTGAACTCCTGATTGGAACTTAATGTTCCATGTGATTTTATTAGATTTGAAAATTAGGATGTAAACAGGTTTTCGGCATGCCAACTTTCAAACAAAACCACGCAAAATTTTCTTAAAAATAAAAGACTTCCGTTGTTTTCTCTGATTTTAATTTATTTAAAAGTGACGGGTCGTCACACAAGGTGTGTAGAAAACACTCTTAGATGTAAATTCTAGAGCATTTTATACTCCTTGTGGTAGTCATAGTCTTAATTTGACTTTGTGTGACATTGCAAATAGTTGTGGCAAAGCAAAATCTACGAATCTATACTTTTTTTGCTAATTCTACAAAGAGGTGACATATTTTGAAAAATAATATAAAAGGGTTGACCCTTAAATCATTGTCAAATACTCGATGGGAAAGTCGTGTGGAAAGTGTTAAAGCGATAAGATTTCAAATTAGTGACATTCAACAAGCTTTACTTGAAGTGGCAGATAAGGACAATGATTCTAAAATTCAAAGCGAGGCTAAATCTTTGGCTGCAAATGAACTTTATAATTTTGAGTTTTTACTAGCCACAATTATTTGGTATGAAATATTAGGTACGGTTAATCTTGTGAGCAAACATTTACAAGAAAAGGATATGCTTCTTGATGTTGCTATTGTAGAAGTAAAAGGGTTAATTTCTTTTTTCGAGAAATATAGAGAAGTTGGTTTTTCCAATGCTATGGATGTTGCCAAGAAAATTGCTTCGGAATTGGAAATTGATCCGGTGTTTCCTCAAAAGCGTTTGATTCGTAGAAAGAGACAGTTTGACAAGAGTGTTGACGAGACTCCTTTATCACCAGAGGAATTCTTTAGAGTGCATTATTTTCTATATATAGTTGATCAATCTATTGTTTATTTGACCAAGAGGTTTGAGCAATATCAAGTGTATGAAAGTATTTTCGGGTTTTTGTTTAGTTCCAAGAAATTACAATCTTTGGATAACAACGATTTGAAATCATGTTGCACTCGATTGGAAAAAAATCTTATGAAAAATGAACAGTGTGGTGATGTTGTTGGCAATGATTTGTATATGGAACTAAAATTACTTAAAGATATGTTACCAAAAGAAATTATTGGAGCAACGAGTATATTAAATTTATTTAAAGAGATGAGTTGCTTCCCAAATGCTTCAATTGCATACAGAATATTATTGACTATTCCTATTACTGTTGCCTCTGCTGAAAGAAGTTTTTCAAAGTTGAAGTTGTTGAAATCTTACTTACGATCAAGTATGTCACAAGAGAGACTCAATGGATTGGCTTTGATTTCAATCGAGAATGAAACTTTGGAAGACAGTGATATCGAAAGTTTAATAGATGATTTTGCATCTAAATATTCAAGGAGAATGTCACTTTTTAAACGAAAGCTTGAATTGTATTATTTTATTGTTATTGCGTTTTAATATAAGTTTATAATTTTTCTTTTTGAATTTTTGCATATATAAATTATTTGATGGAGGGCCCAAAAATACTTTTCGTACCGGGCCTTTATTTTCCTAGGAACGGCCCTGTGTACTATGTAAAGAGGCTAAGGAAACACAAAATTATATATCTTTGGTTTATATAAAGGTAGCTCAAGGATCTTTTTAGTCCTCTTTTTCTAAATTCTTTTGTAACCATTCTCTGTCTCTTATTCATGAGAAAAGAAGATCTTTTTATAGCTTTTGTTTTGGGAAATTTACATGAATGTTCTAATTTGGTAAAAAGGTGAGTATATTAGTCAATCACTATTAATATATCAGTGATGTATAATAGTATATCAGTGACAGTCGACTAATAAACAATCATTGATATACTAATAATCCACTGATAGTGATTGACTGATATACTCAGAATCTTTGAAGTTCTAACTTTTTTGTAAATATTATAAATTTTTTTAACATATTTGAAATTGCCCCTTTTATTTTTTATTCTGTTGGCCTGTTTCTTTTTAAATTTTCAATGAAAATTTTCTTTAGATTAATAATAATAATAAATAAATAAATATTGACCATACTTCATGACATGGATGTCTTGCCTATATTTACTTCCATATCAAAAAAATTAAAAAAATGACATTAGTAAATTAAAAAAAAAATTAACCTTCATTGATTTAATAATAGAAACATATTAAACTAATGAAAATATCAAAATGGTAAAAAATAATAAAAATATTGATTTTTAATTCAAAGCATCATTGACCATCGTAAAATAACAATAAGATTTATTATTATGTAATACAAGAGAAAAAGTAAAGAAAATTAATTAATTAATTTTTCAAAAGAAAAAAAATGCTTATTTTATTTGTTATCTTTAAATTATATGTAGAAAAAAAATACTATAACTTTAATTTCTCATTAAATAAACAATAAAAGCAACATTAAATTTGTAATAAGAAAATGTTAAATTATTTAGTATGTACTAACAGAATCTAATGAAAATTACTAGGGAAATTTTATTGGGTGGCAGATTTTTATGTAATATTTGTAAAAATATCAACTCAAAAAACTATTTGCAAATATAGCAATTTTTACAATGTTTATCAATGATAAATAGTGATTTATGTGTTTATCAGGGATAAACTTAGTGTAAAAATATGTAATTCAATGTTTATCACTGATAAACCATATCAAAAATTGCTATATTTACAAATATTTTTTTGAGCTTTTATTTTTACAATATTACTACAAAAATTATTAGATTTGGAAATGCCCTAAATTACTATTGTATACATGCATGTGACATACATTTAGTGGGTCATTCATTGTAATAATTTCCTTTCTTGGTCTTACTCTTTTCTTAAGCCCAAAGCTACTTTTTGGGCTTGTGGCCCACCAAACTTTTTCGTCATACAATATAAGTGTTTTAAGTCAATTTGTTGAATTTTAATGGTATGGTTAGTGGTGTGTTCTTGATTGAGAAAGATAGAAACCAATTAGCCCTATCAATTTTCTTGATATGTTTCATAACTAGTCAATTAGAGAGAGTTAAATTCATGACTTCTCACATCCGGTCGATACATGAGGTGATGCTTCTACATCAATGAGTATTTTCATGTGATTGTTTGTGTTAAAATGACTTTTTTTCTAGTATGAATAATCTCAACAGAAAACGGCAATGCTCTCTAATATATTTGAAAAAGAAATACTTAGGTGCTTAAAATTAAGCAGTTAAAGGTGCTTAACGTTAATAAAAACCTGCTACATGGATACAAATTAAAAAGAAAAAGAAAAGAATTGTAAATTTTATCCATATGGCAGTTTTTTACCGGTTCTAGGCAATCTTAGGCGCTTAATTTTAAGTAGCCAAGTATTTCTCTATTTGAAATGCAAAGCCAAGCAATAGCCTTTTTTTTTTTTGGTTATAGCATATTTGTTTACTTATTATTTCTTTGTTGGACCATGCTAGTCTCCTTACTTTCCTATGTGTTCGATTTTTATTTTATAAATTTAATAAAAATATTATTTTTTATTAAGTGCATGGATTACTAATTTTGTTTTAATCAATAGCAAAAAGGAATATAAGAAAGTCAGGAGGAGCTCTTCTAACTAATGAGAAGACGAGTATTTACCTCGTCTGTTTTGTTATCTAAATCTGCTATACGTGTAATAAATCATATATTAAAAGTACGCAACAAGGATTGATCACCTTTTTTTGGCAGGTCAGTCCCAATGGCTTCAACTCTTTGTTGACCAAATCTATCTTTTTCCGGATGAAAGAAACCTCCTTCTTCATTGGATCTGTGAGTGCTTCAAGTTCCTATATTTCATTTTTTGATTTATCATCAGAAAATTTCAACCTTGGATATTAAAATTATCACTCAAAATTAGCCAACTGTAATAGAGATTTAAACTTATGAACATAATCCAAAAGCTAAACTTTAGAAGATTATATTCAATTTGTTTATATCTAAAGCTTTGCATATAGAGTTAAACATGAAAGCTATATTATATGATTCAATTTACTTCGCGAATCTCAGCCAAGCGCTTAGTCGCTTCCTCGGCGCGCCCGAGATGAGCTTCAACCATGTCTCTCATCTCCATCTTCTTCCTCTCAATCTCTTCTTCCTTTGCCCGAAACAAAGCAAAGGCCGATCTCGAAAGCTCCTCTTCCTGATCCTCCTTCACTGGGCTGCCGATGCCGTTGACACTTAACATGCCAGAGTTCTTTACTCGCTGCATTTGTGATTGTTGTTGCTCCCAAATGTGTTTCTGTGTTGTCATTGCTTGCCTTTTGATCTCTCTTCCTTTCTTTGTTTGGTGGATATACTCAAAACTAAGGCCACCTTTAAAAGCTATGAAACCCCAAACTAGCTTTTTAACTTTACAACAAACATCACAATGAAGTTAAAAATGACCAAAATGCCCACTTATTTTTATTATAATACTGCAATTTCTATTGTCCATCAATACATATAACTTTACTTAAACGCCTACTTGATTAATACTTTTTTGTCTTTTTATTTTATTTTTTGGCAACACAAAGAAAAATTTTAAAATGTCAATACATTCTTATTTTACCAATTATTTACATATCTATAGTTGTTTTTCCATTTCTTTTCAATGCCATTTTTAATAACAAAAAGGTAACCAGATTTTGATTGAGATTTTTACTTTTACTTTGGTTCAAAAGTTGTCTTAGAATTTTGGTGTAATAATTCAGTTTCCTAGGAAGGGAAATGGCTTAGGTTGTAAGTTTGATATTTGAGTGGACAGTAAGGTCTTACCTGCACTGCACTTGGAAAAATCTTAAGAAGCAAGACTGAGTTGGAGAGATGGGTAACAGCAAAACTGGAAGGAAAGAAGAAAAAAAAACATTTTCTGCCGTATAATTGCTTTGCCAAATTGGCTTACTTATAAGAAAAATCTCTCACCTTTTCCATTTCTTTTGTTTTTTTTTTCCCAACAATTTCATTCCTTTTATTAATGTTTTAGCAGTTATAAAAATACCAAACCCAAAAGACTCAATTCCTAGTTTTTGTAAGAGAGAGAGAGAGAATATTTTAAGCGACACCACTAGACCAAAAGTTTTAAGCTTTTAAATGTGGATTTGAATATTTGCATAGTATCCAAACATGTGAAATATTAATAAATGATAAGAAAACGTCATCAATAAGATTCAAACTCAAGATCTACTACTCTGATAACATTTGAAATGTGTTAAACCACCATTAGACTTAAGAACTTTGCTAATGGGTAAAGGTAAATTAATCATATATCTGAACAGAATTCTATAATCTATTTTATCTTTGTAATTATATAAACTTTTCTATGCAAAAGTCACGATGAACATCTCATTTTACATTCTTTCCCTCCTTAAAAAATGTCAACAGGCTGTTAAAAAGTAGCATTCAATTCTAATAAACCTTCTCATTCCATCCTTTTTTTGGACCCCATATTCTAAATATATAATATCCCAAAAACTCTCTTTGGCCAATTTTAGTCATTCTCTGTCAAAAGCCAATGTTGATCATTACCTTCCATGTAGATTTTCAAATAGTTTAGGCGGTTTGATAAAATGATTTAGCTTTTCGAAACCAAAAGGATTTTATATTTTAGTAATATGTTTTCAAAAATTAACCTAAAGTACCTCCACAATTTTTACTTTATTATAATATTGTCTATTTGAGTCTAGGCCGGCATAGAATTACTTATGGTTTCACCCAAAAAACCCTCATACATATGGGGATGTGCTTATTCCATTATATACTCATAGTTTATCCTCTCTTCTAACTATTGTGGTATTTTATTCACACTTTAAAAAATCGTTAATCATTAATTTTTATATCTCATCTATCTATTTTTAAGAAAAAATTCATTGGGTAGCATAATTTTCAAAGCATTTTGAAAAAAGTATTTGCAAATATATTACTTTTTAAAAAATTCTCATTCATGTGAATCAAGAAATTAGAGATAACTTATAGGGGCGTTTGGTATGCGGGAATTGGTCATGGAATGAGTTTTTAATACTCAGTCCATTGTTTGGTTCGACCTCTAATTAGCTTGGGCATTGGTATCCAATTCTCATCCAATCCCCATATATTTAGCATTAGCATTAGTTTTGGCATTGACATTGGTATTTAATTAAATCCTCCTAGAAGAATTTTAGTAGGTTACAATGAACAAGATAAAATTTTAAAAATAATATTAAAAAACATTTTTTAATTAATAAAATATAAATTTTTTTAAAATAAAAAAAAATACTTTTTAAAGAAACTCAATACATTTTAAATAAGCAAATCAAAAAACATGTTCAAAATAATACACTCAGTAATTTAGACAAATTTTACTTTATAGTACTTTTTTCAAGCTTAATTTCAAATACAATAATTTTTTTTTTAAAATAACACTTTTTCACTTTTTTCTAAATTAATAAATATGTTTTCATTGAATTTTTCTCTCATGTCATTATACAATAAAAATCACACTGATGTTTTCTATCAAAGTTATTTGGATCTTATGGAATAGAATTTATTAATTTTTCAAATTTTGTTAGATTTTACTCTTTTTTTTAGTTCATTAATTTAATGATTTTGTTTCATTAATTCATGAATGTTAAAAAGTTCTACTTTGAAAAAATCTTTTTTTTTGCCACTTTTGAAATTTATTATTAAAAATATGTCATGTTTTAAAATACCCCAAGTATTTAATAGCAACAATCATCTATTTTTTAATGTCAATTAATATCATATATTTTATATAATAATACATGACTTTATAAGTGTATAATTCATCAATTTTATTTTATTTTATTTAATGAAAAAATACTTAAAAGGAAATTTAAAGAAAAATCCAAACTTATAAATAAAATATAGTTGATAATATTAATTTAATTAAATATAATATAATATCATTAATTAATTTTTCAATATTTTTTATTAAATTTTATATAAAACCTATTCCTTGATACCAAACACAACAATCATATTCCCATTAATCCAAATTCATTTCAGCACACTCCAAACACAGGCATTATTTTTCCAGGCATTTGAATCCAATTTCAGCACACTCCAAACACAAGCATCAAATTCCCATCCATTTTCTCCCATACTATTTATTCCCAGACATCTAATTCTCAAACATTCAATTTTGATTCCCACTCTAAAGACTCGACTTTTTTAAATAGAAATAAATAAATAACGCAAACAGAAGACTTGAAATAACAATTGAAAAACCTGCAATACGATGGAAACATCCTTTTCATTTCAAAATATTATAAACTAAATCATTCAAGAATGGGAAGCGCTTCCCTTTTTAAGTTTTGAAATCCAAAGTAAGGTAAATGCATAAAGTCAGAAATATCCAAGATAGACAATATCTCAAAATATGCTCAAAGAGCTCAACAACCCAATAAAAAAATAAAAACAAGACACCACAAGCTCGCCTCACACGCAACCCAAGCCCTTTTTAGAAGCATTGGTGTAACGTCCCGTTATTTTGGGGTGAATTTTTTTTATTTATTTATTTATTGAATTAAAGTATTAAAGTTAATTTTAGAGTTAGTTAATTTGATTTAAATAGTTAATTTCGTTCGGAAACCTTTTTAATCGCTTAATTAGCCTAAATTAGTTTCGGTTGTATTAATAATTATTAATGAGCCAATTAATAATTATTAATCACCATTAGGCTAGTTTAAGTGCTTCATGTTTCGTTTTAAAAGCTTAAGGCAAATAAAGGACGTATGCGTCATTTCCGAATTCTTAAATATCTAAACACTATTCACTTCATCTCTTTAAAAGACCAAATTTGACCAAAAAAATCACATTTTCTCTCTTCCTCTCCTTGCTTGGCCGTGGGTGCCATTGTTGAGAAGGAAACCTTTGGGTTTTCTTCGTTTCTCGGTAGATCGTCGTGTTTTCAGTTGCGTTGGATTGCTCGGAACGACCTATCCAATCTAACCTTATGCCATTTCTCGTTCCTTAAGGGAAGCCCTAAAAAGTAAGGTTTCAAAACTTTTTACATGGTTTTGTTCGTTTTTTATTATAAATGAGTTTTGAAGTTGAAATCATGAATTTCTATCAAGGAATTTGACGATTTTGATCTCGGATTTTTGAAAAACACTATTCACTCAAAAACACTATTCATCTGAAATCACTATTCACCCGAAAATCACACTTGTTCTCTTATTAGTTATGAATTGTAAATTGTACTTCAATTGGTGAATTGTAGGTTTGTAATTGTCGCGTGGATTCGACTTCGATTCCTTAGATACTCGACTTCAAATCTAAGGTGAGTTTAAAATGGTTGTGATTACTTTTATGTTTCCGGGTTGCATGACGATCATGTTTGATCGGGGTTAAGAGGGTTCCTAGATTTTAGAACTTATCCAAGATTGGATGTAGTTGGGAGATGAGGAAAGTGCATAAGGACAATTTAGTAAACTTTTAGAGTTGTTTAAAGTGAGTTGTTTGTTGTGGATTAAGTTATATTCTCAATGAGAATTATGTTTCCGGAAATTGGAAAAGAGTATTAGAATACTCCGTTTAATTGAGTGGTTATAAGATAGTTAAAAGAAATTTTGGAGAGAGTATCATGTTTAGTTGGACTATAATATTTGGAGAAAAAGAGTTGTGGTGATTAGTTTGATATTATTAGCGATGAGATTCGCTATTTAGTATTACCAAAGGGGAGTAGTACGTGTGGCGCTATGATATGTATGGAAATGTGAAACGAATCATCATGTGGTATGTGTGGTAGGTGTAGAATGAAAAATGAATCATCATGTGGTGCGTGTGGTATGTGTGGTATGTGTGGAATGAAAAACGAATCATCATGTGGTACGTGTGGTATGTGTGGTAGGTGTGGTAACGAAAAACGAATCATCATGTGGTATGTATGGTAGGCGTGGTATGTGTGGAAATGTGAAAGGTGACAATGTGGTCACTGTTAGGAATGGTGTCATAGAACTTGTAATTATTTAATAATAATAATTTATTTAGAATAAATTAAATAAATAAACATAAGTTCTTTATATTATCTAGATTGATTCAATTGACGATATTAAGAATATATGAAAATATATTAATATCAAACATTCAAATAGTAAACCCTAAGTTACTCTTATGAAATCACGACTTAGTATGTGAGTCATACGAGAGGATTAAAGTCGAGATGAGTAACTTAAAAGTATCTACAGTAAATGGATAACGTTTGGGAACCTTATCCTGGTAACACTGTTGATATCTTCGCATTTTGTTTATAGACAAATGATCTAATCCTGATCATTCATGTGAGAGACATGAAATGGAAGTATCATATGCAATGGTGATTGTATAAGACTGACCACGATGTTTGATCAAATTTCTCATTAGTACCGGGTTTCAGAAATGATCGAATATCAAACTAAGTTTATCAACCGTGATAGATCTCAATCCTGAGTGAAATGCGGACTCCTATTTGTGGAGTTATGTTATTTGATTCACATGGTTGAGAGCGATCTGTAAGAACGCTCAATACACTCCTGTTTTGAGAACATAGCTAGATAAGTAGCTGGGAACGCATCTTCACGAGATGGAATTCATAACTTTCCTATAAATTAACGGTATCAGTGCGATACCTAAACATTTTAGGAACTTTAGTAAACTCCCTTGATGTACTGATTCGAGACATGAACAAGTGGCGCCACGACTTCTATTGATCACAGAAGTACCTTATCTCTAGTTCGACTAAAGATAAAGTTCATTAGAGAATCAGTGGGAACACAAGGATAAAACAGTAATTACAGGGGCAAAACGGTAAATTTATCCGCGTGTAATTATGAGGGTTCCACGTGAAGGATATATCATAGATATAAATAAAAGATAAACTAAATGGACATAACTCATCTATAGTGAGGGGAGTTCAGCTATGAATCTATAGTGGAATTATTCATAGTTAAATAATAAGTAATTAACTGATTATGAGTTAATCACTTAATTGACTAATTATTAAGCCCATGATCTATAGGTCCATCGGGTCCCTATGCTAGCCCAAATATCGTTGTAGCAAAACTAAGTTATTAATTTAACTTAAGAAGAACGAATAATTTAAGTAATTGATTTACTTAAAATTAGGCAATATTAATTATTTGAATAATGAGATTATTTAAATTAATATTGATACAATATTAATTATTTAAATAAAGAGTTTATTTAAATGGAAATTAATATAACATTATCAATTATAATATTTTGCGGCAAGATTAATTGTTTAAATAAATAAATGATTTAAACGTGAATTAATGTTAATATTATTAATTATTTAAATAATGAGTTTATTTAAATGGAAATTAATAATTAGTATTATTAATTAAATAATGTGTTTATTTAATTTAATAATAAATATTAGAGAGAATTAAAAACAATTGGTTTAAGAAACAAATTGGTTTTGGCCCAAAATAATTAATTAATTGAATAAGATTCAATGGTAATTAATATATTATTTTTGGCTAAATGTATTTAGTTAGAAATTATTATTTGAATTTTTTCTAATTTTAAATACATATATATATATAATTATTGAATAAAGAAAAGTTAAAGAATAAAAGTTTAATAATATATATATATATATATATATGTTAATGCTTCAGCGTGGATGATGGCTGTACGTCCAAGGTGACTAACATATATATATATTTATTTTATTATTTTATTTTATTTATATCTTTTCTATTATTTAAATATATAATTATTAAATAAATAAAGAATAAATAAATATAAATATATATATACACATGTTGATAGTGGCGTGCACATGGGCTGATGAAGCTAAAGATTATATATATTTATTTTATTTATATTTTCTATTTATTTTAATAATTTGAAGATAAGCTTTATCTAATTAGATTAGATATCATATTTTCCTATAAATATGACCATTGGGATTCATATTTTTTACACTTCTCACTTTAATTAGAAAAGTGAAAATTCCCTCTCAAGTTTTTGCCCAATTGCCGATTTTCCTTAGGGAAAAATTTAGAAGAAATTTCTTCTTCTATTGTTCTTCCGGTTCGATTCCCACAAATCAGTTTTGCTTTCGATCGGGATATAGCATAGAAGATCCGGTGTTGCTGAGGATTTGATGCTGTAAAGAAACCTCCAACCGATTCTCCATATTTTACTCAATGTAAGTAAACGGTTTTTAATTTTCAAAATTAAGCATGAATCTACATGTTTTATCACAAATTGCATGATGTTAATAGATCCGTTATTAAATGTTAATAAGTTTACTAAATAAATTTCCGCTAATTTAGTAAATCATCTCTTCAATTGGTATCAGAGCTAATTTTAATTATCATGCAAAATTGTGAGTTTTCGAAAATTTTGGTGGGTTGCATAAAAATTGTTTTATGTATGTTTATATAAATTGTGTTATATAAATTGTGGAGGTTTGCTTATTGACTGTTTAGGTATTCTTGAGGCACTTAGGTTTTTAAATTTTAGTAGAAAATTTGTAAACCCTAATTTTAGGGTATAGGAAAAAATTTGTAATTTTCCCATACCAAAGAGGAGCAAAATCGGCTACACCAAAGGGGAGGAAGAGAAGAAAATTTTTTCTCCATCATTCATGATGCCCACGCCCAGAGAGAGAGAAAAGGTAAAGATATGGTAAGATATTTTATCATAATTATCTTGTTATCTCAATTTAAAAATTTAAATATTTAAGATAAGGATAAAATCTTTTTAAGATTTATCTCCCTATCTTAAATTATGAATTTAGAAATTGATATAAGATTACATGGAAAATATTTTCTTTATTTTTTTCCATATAATTAAAAGATAATTATTTTAAAACAAGTATTTATGGAAATATTAAGGAGATAATATTTGCTCCATAAATACCCATTCCCACACCATGGAGGAGAGAGAAAGTTGAAGCCTCAAGTTCTACAATGGAAGATTTAAATTAAATTGTAATTTTAATTTTCCGTTTTAGAAATAGTGCCAAGAATATCGGTCAATTTAGCTATTTATTATTTAAGTTGTTTATATGTATGATATAATTGTTTTTGAATAATATTCATGCATAAGAGTATGTCATGTAGAAAATCCCACCATAGGTTATATGATTTTATTAATTGTACATACATGCATCATGATATAATATGTGTTATTATATGCTAATGTATGTGAAGCATGCTATAATTTTATTTTATAAATGTTATTATCGAAAATTATATTCTAATTGTTTTAGAATTAAAAGCATGCTTATTTAGTTAAAATTCAAAAGTTAAATCTAGTTTAAAAGTTGAATAGAAACTAAATGAATTATTTGTAATATGGAATTATTGTTTAAACAATTGGGCCAAAATCCATATAAGATAAACAAATAGAAACTTTTAATCAAGGGTTAATTAAAAATTAATAATTGAGATTAATTGAATTGAATGGATCTCTGGCGAGAAAGCTCTGCCCAAGTGATGAGGTTTCATGAAGTTCCCCTAACACGGAGCGCCTCTAACTGGGAGCGATCTGGGAGAAAAGTTCAAATTAATAAATCGAAATTATTAAGACGGCTCATAATGTGATTAGTTTTAATTAGGAAAACTTGAACAATCACATTTATAAAATTAAACTAACCAATTTAAGAGTTAAAGTTGATTAGGTTAATTAAAACTTGGATTAATGAATTAGCCTGAATTAGTCTAAGTTATGAAACCCTAACTTAAAATATTAAGTGGGAGAAGGACACATGTCAATGTATCCTATGGTCTCCACTAATGGGCTCAAAACGTGAGATTTATACATGGCCTCGTAACAACTGCTGCGCGGTGTTCATTCCCATAGGAAGGTTCTATTGTATAAATCAATATCAAGTTGGGTCTCCCAGAGGGATAAAGAATTTTAAATGCGGTTGAAGATGAATCTACACTTCGTAGACACTCTTCAATTTTTATTTAAAAGACTAAATTAGTGGGTCACACTTAAAAAGAAATTTGGTAAAGTTTGTTATCAAAATTCTTGACCAAACACACGGTAAACAATGACATAGGAATATGAGTTATTCTGGAGTTGTCAATTGTTCGAGTGGCATCTCGTTTTAATGATGGTAACCGACCTATCATTCGACAGCTTTACGCAGTATCATTAAAATATCGTGACATAGTAACATGTTTTAGGGCTTTTCTGTTCATTAATATGTTCGCATTCATGCATCATATTTAATTATATGTCGAAACTTTGAGTATTTGAATGTTGAATGCATGTTAGATTATTAAGATAAAGTTTATTTAAATTTCAGTAATATAGCATCTGTTTTAGTCACTATACTTGGAAAGAACAAACTGAACGATGAGAACTATGTTTCCTAGAAAAAAGAAATGAAGTATTTAAGTAAAGCAGTTTACTTAAATAAACTGACAATATTAATTATTTAAATAATGAGTTTATTTAAATGGAAATTAATAACATTGTTATTAATTATTTAAATAATGTGTTTATTTAAATGGTAATTAATAATAAAATATTATTGATAAATAATTATTAATTATTTAGGTAATGTGTTTACCTAAATGGAAATTAATAATTAACATTTATTATTAATTTTAAATAACAGTGATTATTTAAAAGGATAATAGTAAATAACATATTTATTATTAATTTAAATAAATTCGATTATTTAAATAGAAAATAATAAATATTTATTAATAATATACAAAATCGGAATATGATATTTTATTTAAATAATTGATTTATTGAAATAAATATCAAGAGTTAATAAATAAGATTTATTAATAAGGAAGAACCTATAATTGAATTAATGAATTCAATGGATTTTGGTTCAAATTATTTGAATTATTAAATACCAAAATCGACTCATATATAATATTTTAGGAAATAATTGTTGAATTATTTTGTCTAAAATAAATATATAAAAGAATGTTCAACCAAAGACAAATTAAACAAAGAAAAATTAGTTTTTCTTATTGATTTAATACACATAAAATCGGCACGTAAGATAAATAAAGAATAAAATTTGATTTTATTCTTGTCATTTATCTTGTATTTATTTTAATAGTATTTCCTAATTTGATTGGAAAACTGTTTTGCGTATAAATACAAACGTCTTGGTTGTTCATTCAAAAGCTTCTAATTTCAATTTTCGAAATTGAAAACTCTTCTTCTTCCTATTCTCCTCGTAACCGATTTTACAATAGTCTAAAAGGGAAGAAAATATTTCTCTTCCCAAACCATAGTTTTCGAGTTTAGTTTAGTTATTAATTTGTTTTTATTTTGAATTATGTAATAACTATTGGTTATCATTTCGTATGAACCAAGTTTGGGAATATTTTAAATAAGAGTTATTTAGGTAGATATTCCTTTACAATTATATTACAAAGTTCCAAAGTGTGATTGGATGGTTATTCAAAATACTTAGTATAAAACAAATAAATTCCAAATCCAAATTCTAAACTCCGGTATATCTAAATGAGTTATAAGGTTTAAAAATGTTTAAATACTTAAGTCTAAAATTACTTAAATAAGTTAGAGGGATTAATCTCTTAAAGATGGTTCTCAAGGAGTTTGAGATGATAACCATATTAATCCACGAACTTATGGGATAAGTAAAATCTAATATCTTTTGATTTATCAAAGATAACTAGACTTAAACATCACTAAAGTTGGACATTTAGATGTTAGAACTTAAGTGATAAGTAAACATTAAATCGATTTCTTATATTCCAAACATTCAGTTATTTAAAAAGATGTTTTAAAGGTAATAACTGATATGGAATAAACAAAACAGAATCGAAAAGTAATAATTAGTGAATAATTGAATTCACAAATTATTAAAGAAAAGCTCAGTAAATCAGTGATACTGAAGGTTTTAAACCTTACTTAAGATATAAAAGAATTACAATGATTTTATTTCACAATAAAAACAAGTAGTTATTTAAAAGTTTAAATTGTTAAACTACTTGTAGAACTTTATTTGAGTGGGAGCGTCATAATACGAACCAAAGGACTTTCGAAGTCCAAGTGAAACTCATTGACTTCAAAATCAATGAATAAAGTTCAAAATAAGTGAAATAAAAATGACATGAATTTTCAATAGTTGAGTTGAAAAGGGTCACTTATACTTATACATTATTTTTGGAAATAATAAGAAGTATATAATTGTAATCATTAAACAAATGAAAGTAATGGAGAATTACTTTGTAGTGGGAGCTTAAGAATTTCGAGAATCCTAGAACCAATGTGACTAAAATAAAATTTACAAATAGTATGTTAGTGCACATAGATAAAATGGGAGATTTTATGAGTTGCACGGGCTCAAATTCGAACATGAATTTACTTCCATGTAAGAATTCGACAAAAGACCTTTGCGAATTAAACATCAAATGAGTTAAGTATAAGTAAAATGAGTTTTTACTAACTAAACTCTAAATTCGCGTGATTACTAAGTTGTTAGTAAATGAAAGGTGGTTGAACATGATGGTTTCAAAACAATAGTTAATAGAGTTTATTTTATGGCGATAAAATATGGAATCTATTACACTTAATGAAACTAACATCAGACAAAAGAAATACATACTAAACAGATGACAAACGTTACTGATAAAATATTAAAATGACTATCATGGCTAAGTAGTTGATAGTCATCCAGTCTGACTGGAATTACAAGTCAAATCTCCAAAGATCTACGACAAGTGGGAGATTGTTAGGAATGGTGTCCTAGAACTTGTAATTATTTAATAATAATAATTTATTTAGAATAAATTAAATAAATAAACATAAGTTCTTTATATTATCTAAATTGATTCAATTGACGATATTAAGAATATATGGAAATATATTAATATCAAACATTCAAATAGTAAACCCTAAGTTACTCTTATGAAATCACGACTTAGTATGTGAGTCATACAAGAGGATTAAAGTCGAGATGAGTAACTTAAAAGTGTCTACAGTGAATGGATAACGTTTGGGAACCTTATCCTGGTAACACTGTTGATATCTTCGCATTTTGTTTATAGACAAATGATCTAATCCTGATCATTCATGTAAAGACCCGACTTTTCAGAGTAGCAAAAACACTTATTTTCAATAGCGGAAGACTCAATAAATACCCTTTATTTAAAATAATTCAAACTTCATAATCATTGAGAATTTAAAACAAAACAGAAACTCCGGAGTTCAACTTTTAAACAAAACAATAACGTTCAACTATAAATGTAAAGACCAAAGAGTCTAAAATCAACTAAAATACCCAACGACTCAATAAATCAAATAAAAGTTTAAAAAAAACTTTATTCATCATTCCTAAAGAATAAATTCGAGGCGCCTCCACGACATGAACGCTCATCTCTTCCACTTCATCAACCGCCACCTCTCGGTCCATTGTTACCTGAAAAATAACCACAGATAGCACTATGAGGCTAAAGCCAGTGAGAAAACGACTTAAGCAACGATAAAGTCTTAGTTAGTCTCTAACAACCCAAACCGAGTCCCAAGCTCTCAACACTCTTCCAAAGACTCTTACACTCCAACCGTCACTTAATGCCCAACTCATTCTTTATTCAATAAACATTTACTATCATTCTACACCCATTATCAACACTTAACTCTTTCATGGAAAACATCTCACTCAAATATTTACCAAATATAATGCCCAAGTCACAACATCAAAACTCACACTTATTACAATCACTCCGAACTACAAGTTTAATTAAGGGTAAAATGCAAATGAGACCCCTGTGGTTTTTTCCAAATGCATGAATACCCCCTGTGGTTTGAAAATGGCAAATCACACCCCTGTGGTTCCAATTTTTTTCAATCAGACCTCTTCCCTTCCATGTCAATAATTTTATTTTAGCCATAATTTCTTCGTTTGAACTCCGATTTAGATGATTCAAGATGTTTTGGAATTCTCATTCCAGGCTCTACGCTGTGGTCACTTCAAAACTTCTAAATCATTAATAAACAAAAGAGTTAACAGTCGCAATCATACCTATTATTTTGATGTTAATAAACTCTTTTATTTATTAATTATTTAAAAGTTTCGAAATGACTATTACATAGAGCCTGAAATGAGGATTCCAAAATATCTTGAATCGTCCAAATCGGAGTTCAAACGAAGAAGTTATGGCTAAAAGAAAATTATTGACATTGAAGGGAAGGGGTCTGATTGAAAAAAATTGGAACCACAGGGGGTGTTCATGCATTTTGAAAAAACCACAGGGGTCTTATTTGCATTTTACCCTTTAATTAATTATACAAACATCCCCTTTTCCACAAAAAAAACCACTAAGAAGGCGGTTCCTCGGAACTACTACCACTTCTTAGTACTTGGTTATAGCCTCAACTATAACTATTATTCACCTAACGAATCATTCGTACGAGCAATGATCATTAGTACTCGGTTATGGACCTTTCCATGACTAAAATGACTAAGTGTTGAACTCGTAGCCTCAACACTAGTAAGCATGCTTTAATCAATCTCAAATATCATCACAACCACACTATCCTCATGATAATAATCATTCAAAATCAATTTATAATATAAAAACACAGCAGCCCACTCATTTTTTCATACACTTCACAAAACTGCCGAAAAACAAGAAAACTGCCGAAAATCAAAATATGAACTTTTATGAATCCTAACTCAAAACTTAAGGCTATTGGCACTAAAAATCATCAAATAATTCCAGATTTATACTCATTATCATCCAGAGGCAAATCGAAACTAAAAACATCACTTTTGGCGAAAATGGCCTTCACAAGTTCTAACCGAAAACATTATTTTCTCCCAATTGTTTTTCGGTGTTTCCAATATTATTTCTCATCCTAAATTTCCAGAATTATATATTTAATTATAAATGAAAGAATAAGCTACGGTAAGGGCTTTAGATTTCTCCAAAACCTTACCGTTGAATAACCCGTTAACTCACCTCGAAAATGCTTAAATCCGAAAACAAAGCTACTTCCCTTGACGAACCAGACCTGAAACGGAGATCCTAAATAGATTAAAATACAAATTAAAATATACTAAATTAATACCAAAGGTTTGGGGTTCGGTGTAGCAAAGAACGGAAATCAAACGGCGAAAGAAAATGGCTAAGGTTGGGGCGTGGGGGGTGTGTGGGCCGCGGCTGGCCATGGTCATCGGGATGTGGTTCGGTCGCGGTTTCGTAGTTAGGGTGATCGATCTTGATGGTTCTAGGTGTTGGTAATCAAGATCGATTGGGTATTTGGCCACGGTTTGGAATATTGACGATTAGGGAGATCGAAACAAAGGTTAGGGTTCTTGGCGTTCATATGGTGAATGTAAAACAAAAATCCAGAATTAAAAAGATTGATAAATCAATCCCAAAAGCTTACCCGTTAAATGAATTTCAAGAAAAAGGCTCCCGATCTTCCTTCTTCGATTCCGGGCAATTTCCACCGATCCCCTAATTAACAATTGACGAAAAATCCCATCATTATCTACCCTAACCCCACGGCATCAAGAAGAAAAAGATAAAAGAGAAATTTCGTTACCTTCGTGACCAAAATCGATTCCAAAACGCCTAAATCCAAAAACCCGATTCACGATCAATCAACAAACGAGCGAACGACGAATCTTCTTCTTCTCTTTCACTATGAGGGGCGACGGCAAGGGTGTGGGAAGGAGGGGAGAAAATTGTTCTTCTTCTTTTCCTTAGTTAAAATTAGGGTTTGAGCTTACTTGCCACGTCATCACTACTTGCCACGCGTCATCACTACTCTAAACCATGACTCCTCAATATTTACAAAAAATGACACTTAACAAAAAGTGTCACCCAAACGCCTAAATAAATAAAATAGATTATTTATCAAAATTCCAAACCCTATAATTAAATTAAATAAAATTTTAATTTAATTCCAAAATTAATCTTACCTTGTAACGGGGCGTTACAATTCATGTGGGAGACATGAAATGGAAGTATTATATGCAATGGTGATTGTATAAGAATTGACCACGATGTTTGGTCAAATTTCTCATTAGTACCGTTTACGAGAAATGATCGAATATCAAACTAAGTTTATCAACCGTGATAGATCTCAATCCTGAGTGAAATGCGGACTCCTATTTGTGGAGTTATGTTCTTTGATTCACATGGTTGAGAGCGATCTGTAAGAACGCTCAATACACTCCTGTTTTGGGAACATAGCTAGATAAGTAGCTGGGAACGCATCTTCACGAGATGGAATTCATAACTTTCCTATAAATTAACGGTATCAGTGCGATACCTAAACATTTTAGGAACTTTAGTAAACTCCCTTGATGTACTGATTCGAGACATGAACAAGTGGCGCCACGACTTCTATTGATCACAGAAGTACCTTATCTCTAGTTCGACTAAAGATAAAGTTCATTAGAGAATCAGTGGGAACACAAGGATAAAACGGTAATTACAGGGGCAAAACGGTAAATTTATCCGCGTGTAATTATGAGGGTTCCACGTGAAGGATATATCATAGATATAAATAAAAGATAAACTAAATGGACATAACTCATCTATAGTGAGGGGAGTTCAGCTATGAATCTATAGTGGAATTATTCATAGTTAAATAATAAGTAATTAATCGATTATGAGTTAATCACTTAATTGACTAATTATTAAGCCCATGATCTATAGGTCCATCGGGTCCCTATGCTAGCCCAAATATCGTTGTAGCAAAACTAAGTTATTAATTTAACTTAAGAAGAACGAATAATTTAAGTAATTGATTTACTTAAAATTAGGCAATATTAATTATTTGAATAATGAGATTATTTAAATTAATATTGATACAATATTAATTATTTAAATAAAGAGTTTATTTAAATGGAAATTAATATAACATTATCAATTATAATATTTTGCGGCAAGATTAATTGTTTAAATAAATAAATGATTTAAACGTGAATTAATGTTAATATTATTAATTATTTAAATAATGATTTTATTTAAATGGAAATTAATAATTAGTATTATTAATTAAATAATGTGTTTATTTAATTTAATAATAAATATTAGAGAGAATTAAAAACAATTGGTTTAAGAAACAAATTGGTTTTGGCCCAAAATAATTAATTAATTGAATAAGATTCAATGGTAATCAATATATTATTTTTGGCTAAATGTATTTAGTTAGAAATTATTATTTGAATTTTTTCTAATTTTAAATACATATATATATAATTATTGAATAAAGAAAAGTTAAAGAATAAAAATTTAATAAAAAAAAAAATATATATATATATATATATATATATATATATATATATATATATGTTAATGCTTCAGCGTGGATGATGGCTGTACGTCCAAGGTGACTAGCATATATATATATATATATATATATATATTTTATTATTTTATTTTATTTATATCTTTTCTATTATTTAAATATATAATTATTAAATAAATAAAGAATAAATAAATATAAATATATATATACACATGTTGATAGTGGCGTGCACATGGGCTGATGAAGCTAAAGATTATATATATTTATTTTATTTAAATTTTCAATTTATTTTAATAATTTGGAGATAAGCTTTATCTAATTAGATTAGATATCTTTTGCAAAAAAAATTAGATTAGATATCATATTTTCCTATAAATATGACCATTGGGATTCATATTTTTTACACTTCTCACTTTAATTAGAAAAGTGAAATTTTCTCTCAAGTTTTTGCCCAATTGCCGATTTTCCTTAGGGAAAAATTTAGAAGAAATTTCTTCTTCTATTGTTCTTCCGGTTCGATTCCCACAAATCAGTTTTGCTTTCGATCGGGATATAGCATAAAAGATCCAGTGTTGCTGAGGATTTGATGCTGTAAAGAAACCTCCAACCGATTCTCCATATTTTACTCAATGTAAGTAAACGGTTTTTAATTTTCGAAATTAAGCATGAATCTACATGTTTTATCACAAATTGCATGATGTTAATAGATCCGTTATTAAATGTTAATAAGTTTACTAAATAAATTTCTGCTAATTTAGTAAATCATCCCTTCAGTCACGGTGTGTTATGTGATTGGTGACAATGTGGTCACGGTGTGGTATGTGATTGGTGACAATGTGGTCACGGTGTGGTATGTGAATGGTGATGTGGTGATTGTTAAATGAAATAACGTGTGGTATGACGTGTATGATGGTGGAAATTTACCTCATTATTTACTTTGTTATACTTTAGTACTAATTAGTTGTTTTAGTACTTTATTTACAAGCTTGAATGTTTATTTTTCGAAGTTATGATATCGTGGAATGTGATTGTTTTCTTATGCATAGTACTTGGGAGTATAGAATGGGTAGTAAAGAGCAAGATAGGAATTTGGACACATTTTTCGATATGGAATTCGGTCCATAGAAGTGCTTGCATCTATCTTATTCTCACTAGCATTTTTATGCTAATGTCGCTGCACTCAAACTTTTTCAAGTAATACTCGTGAGAGAGGATGAGGTCGTGGAGGTGGTGTTGCTTGATCACGAGTGGATGGCTTTCGGGACATGGACTTTACATGTATATTTGGGGCATTCTACGAATGCTAGATGAAACCATATATGTCGTTGTCTTTAAACTTGTATTTTGTGGCTCATGAGAGCCTAGGATTTGTTGTATATGTTTTCGAGTGTACTTTTCTTCAAATAGTTTATAAACTGAAGTACGTACTTCTGTTGTTTTAAATTCTCTGATTTGGGCCCATGTAAACAGGTTTAGGGAGTTCATATTTTAAATAGACCCATGCCAATTTTTTTTGTAAAACTTAGTCTTCCACTGTTTACTTCTGATTTAAAGATTTGAGAAAATTCGAGTCTTTACAATTGGTGTACACAGTCAAACCACCCGATCTATCTGGCGATACAAGAACAGGTGTGGTCACTAATCGCTGTTTGAGCTTCTCAAATCTCGCCTCACACTCATCAGACCAAGTAAACTCAACCCATTTTCTTGTCAAACGTGTCAAGGCAGACGCAATCTTGGAGAAATCCTGAACAAAACATCTGTAATATCATGCAAATCCCAGAAAACTCCATATCACTGATACGCTAGTCGGTCTAGGCCAACCGCTAATTTCTTAGGATTAACTGATACCCCTCTACTCAATACCACGTGGCCTAAGAATGCCACCTCCTTCAGCTAGAAGTCACATTTTGAGAACTTTACATACAACATCTGATCTTGCAAAGCAGACAAGACCTTCTCCAATTATATGCATGCAACTCCTCGGTCTTGGAATAGATCAAAATGTTGTATATAAAGACAATCACAAATGGGTCAATAAATCTCTTGAAAACGGTATACATGAGATCCATAAAAGCGATAGGAGCGTTAGTCAAGCCGAATGACATGACCACAAACTCATAATGTCCATACCGAGTCCTAAAGGCGGTCTTAGGGATATCTTCATTCTTCATCCCGAATCCTCAATTGATGGTATTCAGATCTCAAATCTGGCAACTGATTGAACAAGTCTTCAATCCTTGGGAAAGGATATTTGTTCTTCACAGTGACCTGATTCAACTATCGATAATCTATACACCATCTCATCGAGCCATCCTTCTTCTTTACAAATAAAAAGGGTGCTCCCGACGGGGACACACTACGGCAAATGAATCCTAAGTCCAAGAGTCCTTGTAACTGGCTTTTGAGCTCTTTCAACTCTGCAGGTGCCATCCTATAAGGTGTCTTAGATAGTGGTACTGTCCCAGGAATAACCTCGATCTGAAAGTCTAACTCTCTAACACGTGGTAATCCTGGCAACTCTTTTGGAAACACCTTGGAAAAATCCCTCACAACTGGCACTGAACTCAAACTAGACTCATGTATTGAGGTATCTACTGAAAGGATGATTTACTAAACTAGCGGAAATTTATTTAGTAAACTTATTAACATTTAATAACAGATCTATTAACATCATGCAATGTGTGATAAAAACATGAAGAACATGTAGATTCATGCTTAATTTCGAAAATTAAAGGTCTTTTACTTACATTGAGTAATTAATGGAGAATCGGTTGGAGGTTTCTTTACAGCATCAAATTCTCAGCAACACAGGATCTTCTATGCTATATCTCGATCGAAAGCAAAACTGACTCGTGGGAATCAAACCAGAAGAACAAAGAAAAAAAATTCTTTTAAATTTTTCCCTTAGTAAAATCGGCAATTGGGATAAAACTTAGAGAGAATTTTCACTTTTCTAATTAAAGTGAGAAGTGTATAAAATATGAATCTCAATGGTCATATTTATAGGAAAATATGATATCTAATCTAATTAGAAATCATTATCTCCTAATTATTAAAATAAATAGAAAAGATAAATAAAATTATATATATAAACATATACACTTATCTGTTGCCTTTGAATTTGACACACACGCATCCCAGCAGCAAGAGATTTACATATATGTATATAATTTATTTATTATTTATTTACCTTTTATATTTAATAATTATGTATTTATGTATTAAAATTAGAAAAAATTCAAATAATAATTTCTAATAAAACACATTTAGCCGAAAATTAATATATTAATCACCATCGAATCTTATTCAATTAATTAATTACTTTGGGCTAAAACCAATTTGTTTCTTAAACCAATTGTATATAATTCTCTCTAATATTTATTATCAAATTAAATAAAAACATTATTTAATTAATAATATCAATTATTAATTTTCATTTAAATAAACTCATTATTTAAATAATTAATAAAATTAACATTAATTCCCGTTTAAATAACCTATTTATTTAAACAATTAATTTTGCCTTAAAATATTATAATTGATAATGTTATACTAATTTCCATTTAAATAAAATTTTGTATCAATAATAATAATAATAATAATATTAATTTTCATTTAAATAATCTCATTATTCAAATAATTAATATTGCCTAATTTTAAGTAAATTCAATTACTTAAATTATTTGTTCTTCCTAAGTTAAATTAATAACTTAGTTTTGCTACAACGATTTGGGCTAGCATAGGGACCCGATGGACCTATAGATCATGGGCTTAATAATTAGTCAATTAAGTGATTAACTCATAATTAGTTAATTACTTTTTATCTAACTATGAATAATTCCACTATAGATTCATAGCTGAACTCCCCTCACTATAGATAAGTTATGTCCTTTTAATTTATCATTGTTTACATCTATGATATATCCTTCACGTTGAACCCTCACAATTACGTGCGGATAAATTTACCATTTTTCCCCTGTAATTACTGATTTATCCTTGTGTTCCCGCTGATTCTCCAATGAATATTATCTTTAGTCGAACTAGAGATAATATACTTCTGTGATCAATAAAAGTCGTGGCGCCACTTGTTCATGTCTCGAATCAGTACATCAAGGGAGTTTCCTAAAGTTCCTAAAATGTTTAGGTATCGCACTGATACCGTTAATTTGTAGGAAAGTTATGAATTCCATCTCGTGAAGATGAGTTCCCAGCTACTTATCTAGTCATGTTCCCAAAACAAGAGTGTATTGAGCATTCTTACAGATCGCTTTCAACCATGTGAATCAAAGAACATAACTCCATAAATAGGAGTCCGCATTTCACTCAAGATTGAGATCTATCACGGTTGATAAACTTAGTTTGATATTCGATCATTTCTCGTAAACGGTACTCATGAGAAATTTGATCGAACATCATGGTCATGTCTTAGACAATCAACATTGCATATGATACTTCCATTTCATGTCTCTCACATGAATGATCAGGATTATATCATTTGTGTATAAACAAAATGCGAAGCTATCAACAGTGTTACCAGGATAAGGTTCCCAAATGTTATCCGTTTAGTGTAGACACTTTTAATTTACTCATCTCGACTTTAATCCTCTCGTATGACTCACATACTAAGTCGTAATTTCATAAGAGTAACTTAGGGTTTTACTATTTGAATGTTTGATATTAATATATTTCCATATATTCCTAATATCGTCAATTGAATCAATCTAGATAATATAAAGAACTTATGTTTATTTATTTAATTTATTCGAAATAAATTATTATTATTAAATAATTACAAGTTCTAGGACACCATTCCTAACATCTACTACACTGGCTAAGTAATCCCATGAGCCATCACTCAAAAGCGCTCTAGCCTGAACCATAGAAATTACAACAGGTGCGACTCTACCACTAGTCCCACGAAAACCAAAACTAGTCCCACATGGACCCACAAAGTCAACAACTTTATCAGAACAACCAATATTGGCATGGTTAGCTGATAGCCAATCCATGCCCATAATCACATTAAAATCAGACATAGGCATCACAATCAAAGTAGCATGTAAATAACAGCCCAAAATGCATAGATCATCAGTACAAATCATCTTATCCACAACGATAGATTTCCCAAGAGGGGTGGTAACATGCAACTCATGCCCTAACGACTCAGTATCACAAGTAGCAGACTCAACAAACTCAGTAGAAATAAATGAATGACTCGCCCCAGAATCAAATAATACAAAGGCAGAATTCCCCAAAACAAACAAAGCACCTGTCACCACTGTACCTACCGTCTTTGCATCTTCTCTCGTGGTAGCAAACCCAGGTGCCTGCTGCTGTGTGGGTGGGGGAGGTGTGTGCGGTGGCAAAAGAGCAACTGGTGGGGCTCTGTACTGCTGACCTTGCCTAGCCTGGCCTCCACCCCTATCTCGGCCCAGACCCCTATCTCTGCCTCTACCCTGATCGGCATACTAAGTTGTAGGTGTCTGAGGTCTCTACTGGCCATCCTAAAACTAATTACCACGCGATGGTAGTTGAGGTTGTTGTGACCTACAATCGGAGGCGCGGTGTCCAGTATGTCTGCTATGATAACATCTCGATTGAATAGTGCATCTCCCTGAATGGTAACTGGCACAACTGTGATAATATGGGTGTGCCTGACCCTGCCCTCTAAATTGTCCCTGTTGAGCCCCATACCGAGCCTGCTGCTGTTGCGAGTTCTGCTAAGACGGAGTCCCTCGACCAGCATGGTCGTCCTCTACCTTCCTCTTCTAAGAGGAAGTCTGTCCAGTCGCTGCAAATTTACCTTTCTTCTGAAGATGCTACTTCTAAAAAAAGATAAATGGCAAGGGCCTCCTTATATGTGACAGAACGCAAAGCGCGCGCATATCCTTTAATATCAGCTCTCAGACCAACAATGAATCTTCTCTTCTTACTCTAAGTATCAGTAACTTGTCCCACAACAAACGTTGACAAACGATCAAAGTCCCTCTCATACTCTACCACAGTCTGATCTCCCTACTTAAGCGTCAAGAACTCCATCTCCAACTGGCCTCGTAGGTCCTCTGGGTAATACTTGTCAAAAAGTTTATTACGGAACATCTCTTAGGTCACCTCCAAGGTAGGAGAAAGTGAGTTAGCAATCGACTTCCACTAGTAGAGTGCGTCATGAACCAAAGAATAGGTCCCACAATGGACCTTCAGCCTATCCGGACACTGGATAAAGGTAAAAGTTCTCTCAACCCGGGTCACCTATCTCTCAGCTAGGGCGGCATCCACAGAGGTCCCATCAAACTCATCTGGCGTATAATGCTTATACTCTCTCAGGGTCTTAGCTGCATCAGTAATCCTACCCTGATCAGCTACTGGGTCAGCTGCTCTACGAGAAGCAACATGCTCAATGGGCCTACCCGCATCCTGAAGTAAATCATAATAATCATCTTCCTCCATATAAACTCTCCAGCCTCACCTGGGTGGTGGTACCATGAGAACGTCATCATCTGGCTCGACATCATTGGGTATCAAGCCTCTACCATCATCAGGATCCTCATGTTGCGGTGGCGGCAGAGGAGTAAGGTTCCTAGCCCGACCCCGACCTCGTCTAGGGGCAGCTTCCCATGCTCTACCCTGTCTAGCACCACGTCTAGGAGGCATACTGCATCACACCATACAACTTGGTAAGATACTAGGAAGAGGAACCATTATCAATACTAAGTAACAAATAAACCACAACTGTGACGACCCGACTCTTTTTAAATAATTTAAAATCAGATTGACAACGGAAGACTTATTATTTAATAAAATTTGGCATGGATATGTTTAAAACTTGGACTATCCACAACCTGTATACATTTTTCACAATCAGAGAAATTAAAACCAAGGAAATACAATTCCTTTTCAAAATTTAAAAGAAGATTATAACCATAAAACTTAAGACGAAAAGCTCTTAAGAGCTTATAAACAAGTTTACATCTCAAAGATCGAAATCAAAACAAAATAAGGTAAGCTTAGCCATCATCATCCTCTCGATCAAGCTGCACCAGCTCCTCTCTCATGACCCGAACACCTGAAAATGTTTGTAATATCATGAGCTAACAACAAAGCCCAGTGAGAATAAACAAAATAAAAAGTAAAGTTAGACCCCAAACCCGCATTCGGATTTGTGTCCAAGTAAAACTCACATTCTCTTACCTCTCAACCACCAAAATGGTTTTACATTAAAATTTCACTTTTACTTACCAAGTCTCCCAAATATTTGAGGAACAATCTTCCAACCATTAGGGGGATATGTTTCATAACATATATATATAACATTTGAACCTCGTTCTCTTTAATACCTTATACTATACATAAGGTTTACATCAAATCTTATTCTCCAATTACGAGATCTTCTAATTTATTGAGAAACTAGTTTTCTTACATGTTTATCACATGATAATTATACAAGGTTCAATACACCCTTGTATTATCTCATTATCCAATTCAATCTCATTCCTTTTTCCTATAGCACTCGGCTATACATCAAATTCATTTCTTTTCTCTCTAGAAATGAACGTCTTACATAATCCTTTCTATAGTTCTCTAAACTCTAGAAAACTAACTTTCATAATCATAAACTCTATAGGATGATAATACTAGCACACGTAGTCTAATTCTCATCCATTAACTTGTTATAACATAAATAAGAAAAGTAAATAAATTTTACATAAATATAACATCTCGATTTTTTATCCACAATATATATTTCCATCGATAATATGCATGAAGGTAATGAGGACATCCCGTAGGATTCACATTCGCCCTTTATGCATGAATGAAGGCAATGAGGACATTCACCGTAGGGTCCACCATTCGACTTTATGAATGAAGAAGGTAATGAGGACAGTCCCCGTAGGGTCCACCATTCTCCCTTCTTTTCTTTCTCACTTTCTTTTCTTTTTCTCTGAAGGTGATGCGGACATTCCCCGTAGGGTCCAACATTCTCCTTTCTTTTCTTTCTCACTTTCTTTTCTTTTTCTCTTAAGGTGATGAGGACATTCCCTGTAGGGTCCAACATTCTCCCTTTTTTTCTTTCTCACTTTCTTTTCTTTTTCTTTGAAGGTGATGCGGACATTCCCCGTAGGGTCCAACATTCTCTCTTCTTTTCTTTCTCACTTTCTTTTCTTTTTCTCTGAAGGTGATGCGGACATTTCCCGTAGGGTCCAATATTCTCCCTTCTTTTTTTTTCAATGATGCGAGATGTTATGCATATGCTTGGAAAAGTAAATAAATGTGAGTGTGGATATTAAAGTGGCCGAAACAAGCATAAAGTAAAGGGGCATAAAGTAAAAGACAAAAAGTAAAAGGATCATAGATGTCCTTGTGCATAAAGTAAAAAAAATAGGAATTTCCGGAAGAACAATAAGTAGATCGAACTTCCGATACTTTTAATAAAGTAGATCTTATCTTAAATAAATAATCTAAACTTCCAAGGATTCTAAACTTCCAACTAAAATCCAAAGTTCTATTTTCGTATTCCTTTAACCATTCTATCTAAAAGTTTGGATCTTTTAACTTCCAATGATCCATTTAATCTCCGGAACGATTCTAACTTAGAACTTTCAAAAGTTCCCCGTTCCCTTGAGAAATTCCAAAGTTTTCACTCAAAGAACTAGCTCCTAATCCTAAGGGCACTAGCTCACTTTCTTTTACTCTTAGAATCGAATCTTAATCTCAACTTCCGATTCTACAAACCGTTCAACTTATTCGGTTTCTAAAACTACTTTAAATCCTATTTATTCTCACCTTGGCCCATTTAGTTTTGCTCCAAATCTCCAATTTCCCACGAATCAACAACCGAGCAAACGAACCTACAATTCATCAATTGCACAACATATTACAACTCATAACTAAGATGAGAACAAGTTTGAATTTTCGGATGAATAGTGATTTCGGATGAATAGTGTTTTCGGGTGAATAGTGTTTTTCGAAAATCCGAGCTCAAAATCGTCAAATTCCATGATAGAAATTCATGATTTCAACTTCAAAACTCATTTATAATAAAAAACGAACAAAACCATATAAAAAGTTTTGAAAAATTACTTTTTGGGACTTCCCCTAGAGAACGGGAAACTCCGAAAAGGTAGGTTGGATAGGTAGCCCTCGTCCCTACCAATCCAATGCAACCAAAATCAAGCCAATCCGCCGAGAAACAAATGAGAAACGAAGAAAACCAAAACCACATCCATGGAAGATGATGGCCACGACAATGAGAGGAGAAGAAGAAGAGAAAATGTATTTTTTGGTCAAATTTGTGATTTTTAAAGATGAGTGAATAGTGATTTTAGATATTTTAAAAAATTGGAAATGACGGTTGCGTCCTTTTATGACTTTTGACTTATAAATCGAAACCCGAAGCTCTTAACACTACAAAATATGTTGGCACTACCGACGCACATATGCGTCGGGAATGCCAAGACTACACGCCGGCAATACCTTCGCCGGCGTAAAATCTACGTCGGTATTTACGCCGGTAATTATTTGTCGGGTTTGCCCATTTTTAGCATCCCCGGCGTCATATTTTCCTACATCGGTGATACTTTATGCATCCCCGATGTATCATATGCCGGTGTAAAATTCAATGTCGGTGATAAATATGGGTATTGCCGGCGCCATGGGATCCAAAAAATAATATAGGGAGGGTTATTGCCGGCAAAGGGGGGTCAAAAAATAAAAGAAGGAGGGTTATTGCCGGCGCCATGACGCCGGCAATACCACTGTAGTTTTTTTAAAAAAACTTGTTTGTTTTAGGCGCCTCAAATGCCACCTGTTTCACTATTAAATTTCATTTCATATTTCTTAATCACCAATATCCAGAATAACATAGAACTAAAACAAATTTTTTGATCATTAACATAAACCACGAAACTTTCTCAATAAATCATACAAAGAAAACGAAATTACTAATATAACTAAAGTTTAACACAAACTACGAAATATCTAAAGTTTTAATACAAACGAGAGTACTACAATAACTAAAGAGTTGATAAAATACAAACATCCTAATTAAGCATCGTTACTCCCACTCCCACCTTGAAACTTTCTCAAGAAATCATCCCAAGCCGATTGAAGTTTATTACTTTCTGCCTCACGTGCCAAAACAAGAGCTCGAAGTTCTTCGGCTTCTCTAGCACGTGCCAAATCACGAGCTCAAAGTTCTTCGATGGTATTGAGAGCCTCTGTTAGTTGTGTTTGGACAATACCCACTTGTGAATATACACTCGATCTCGATGAATTATCGGACTTTGGGGGAGGTTTAGGGCCCCTACCCATACCTCTCTTATAGCCTGGCCTATGACCCAACACTTTCTCCATGGTATCAATATCAATAAGAGGTGAGGTTACTGAATCAATTGTGTTTGACCCAACTTCATCACTGACTTGTGGAGGTTTCATGTATTCTTTCACTTGTTTCTATACAAATAACAAAATATGTAATGATAAAAAGTTTGTGTTATGGAAAACAATGACACTTTATATAAAAAAATACTTACATGGTGTTGTTTGGCCTCTTCGCTAACCCAAGTGTCTGGATCATAAGAGTGTTGTTTGTCCCACACATCGACCCACGTAGTTTCAGGCTTCTCTTTTCTCTGAAATGTTCATATAAAAATGTTTATACATGTTCAAAGAAATGAAAATTATTAATAATTAGTAAGTGTGAAATAATATTACCATCTCATAATGCAAATTAGCATTGGATTTGGAGCCACCCTTGTGCAAATAAGGTACCGCCGCTCGAGACTGACTGTTTTGCTCCGATAGTTTCTACACAAAAAGAATATCATAAATTTATTTCCATTCAGAACTAACTACCAATCATTACAAGATATGTTTTACCTTAAATTCTGCAGATTTCAATTTAGAGAGTAATTTCGCCCATTCATCATCACAATGCACTCTTGGATGTCTCATGCGATCCGCTTGCTCTTCACCAAACTCTGCTACGTTTTGACGATAGTATTTTCCAAGCTCGTAGCGATACTCATTCGCGCACGACATCATTTGTGCATCAACGGTTTTCCAAACTATGCCATAGGTCATGTCAAGGTTAAATTTTTCCTTAACATATTAGAAATTCATGTTAGTGCATATTATAATAAATGTATATAGTAATTCCAAATCACGCATCTAAATACAGGGTACTTACTGCTAGTCGTTGTCTAATGTCATTTAGAATCTCTGGTGGCACCAAATCATATCTTTTGTGACTTGGTGATATTAGGGCACGAACCAATATGCCTGTCTCAGTGATAAATGGAGTCACATTATCTCCGATCACTCGTTGAAGATTTTCTGGAATAGTCAAATCTTTCTTACCCTTCCCTTTGTGCAATTTCAAGTTCTTTGCAATTCCACGTTTAGGAATCGAACTTTGAGACGGGACTATAGATAAAATATTTAGTCAGTTAAAAAAAATACATAAATGACATTACAAGTAAAATATGAATTCTTACTTACCATTCTCGAAAGTAGACGGAATGGAAGATGCATCTGTCGAAGGATCTACTGTCGGGCTCAATACATGACCTGGTGAAGGCGACGGCGACTGGGAATGCATCGGTGTATCATATGATGGCTCTCTAATCACTAAGTCACGTGAACGAGGACGAGGAGTCTTCCGGTTACCTGGTGCGATGGGTCGTGACTCGTCCATCGGAGTCTTCCCCTTATCTTTCCTGTAGTAAGATTATGCAAAAACAAATTATTTAAGGTTGATAAAACATGTTATTCCAAAATATTAGGATTTAGAAATTGAGAAAAATAAGTACATCTGACATACTATTCTGACTCATCATTTTCTGAAACATCACTATCATTTTCCAACTCAGTTTCATTAGTGTTTATGAACTCCTCTATGTCATCATCACTCAACTCATCATCTTCTTTTTGAGAGTTTGATTTGTATAGAACCCGTTCCATAATTGTTTTATCGACTACACTTCCAGGAATATTGTCTCTATTGAGCATCTGAGCATCTAGACTATCACTCACATGTGTATCCATAGGTGAAATGACGTCCAAAATATTATCATTCTCGTCATCTTCATCCAACTCAGGGACATTCCACACATTTTTTTGTCTTAAAGTTTGAACCACCCTCCAATCTTTACCATATTTAATATCATCTAAGTATAGAACTTGCTGAGCTTGATTTGCTATGATAAAGGGTTCTTCTCAAAAGAATTTCGAGATATGTTAATAGATATATTTCCCGACTCTCTTTTCATTCTAGATGAAGATGTATCAAACCATGAACATCTGAACAGAACGACTCGATTGGATCTTAGGTAACTAAGTTCTAAAACCTCTTTTAGTAATCCATAGAACGTCGTTGATCCTTCATCGTGATCACCCTGAATGGAAACCCCACAACTTGTAGTAGTGCGACCATGTGATCTATCCATTGTGTGGAAACACATGTCATTGATACAACATCCCGTATAAGATTTAACACGAATGTCTGGGCCCAATGACAATGCGTACAAATCATAACTTACTTCACCACATTTCCACAATTCACTAACCTACATTATCAAATACATTTTGTATTAAAAACTAAAATGCATAGTGAGTTATAAAATCAATACATAAGAGACGGAAACTCTTACACGATGTTTGAACCAATTGGCAAATCGTGCCTCTTGATGTTTATGAATATTCTGCAAGCTCTCTTGTTCAAGCAAATCAAGATGATCCCTATGGATGAGTTGGGAAATACATGAAATCTATATGGTTTTACTCATTCGAAAATATGTTAAGAATAGAATGTATATATACTTACCGTAAATATGGTTCTACTTCATCGCAGTTGGTCAAGGTGTACCAATGTGCCTTATCAATGTCTGATTTTGTTAAGGTCAAAAAATCAAAACGACCAAGAGGACGGGAAGTATCTTTAAATACTGATATGTCACTCTCTACACGACCATCAACTTCTTCTTCATAATTACGATCCAGTCTGTTAAATCGAGTCTCAATGCCTTGAAGATATCTAGAATAGAACGTGATCGACTCATTAAAAACATAAGCCTCTGCTATGCACCCTTCTAGACGTGATGGATTTCTCACATAATTTTTTAATGTTCGAAGGCTTCGTTCTATTGGATACATCCAACTATAACATACTGGCCCCACTATTCTAGCTTTATATGGCAAATGAATTGCTAAGTGAACCATGACATCGAAAAAGGCCGGAGGAAATATCCTTTCAAGTTTACACAAGATGACCGTGAAGTCACGTTGTAACTGATCCAACTCATCTAAACTTATAACTTTGGCACATAAACTACGAAAAAAATTACTGAACTCTGTTATCACCTGACTTATATCGTAACTCAAGAACCCCCGGATTGCTAATGGTAGCAATCGTTGAAACAAAATGTGACAATCATGGCTCTTCAACCCGGTAATTTTTCCACCCTTAACATTAACACATCGAGATATGTTTGATGCAAACCCATATGGAAATTTCACACTTTTCAAGAATTTACATGCTTCAATGCGTTGACTCGTAGTCAAAACATAAGTCTAGCAAGTTTAACAAACTTATCTTTCCCGACCTTTTGTATATGCAATTCGGATCGTATTCCTATATCTTCCAAATCGTGACGAGCTTTCAATGTATCCTTGTTCTTTCCTTCAATAGAGAAAATCGTCCCAACCAAGTTATCACATATGTTTTTCTCTATATGCATCACATCTAACTTATGACGTAAAAGTAATTTAGACCAATAAGGAAGACAAAAGAATATGCTTTTCTTGGTCCAATTGTTGTTTTCTAGAGGACGTTTTCTTTTCTTTTCTTGGGTAGAAGGATGCTTTCCGAATTTAAAAAAACTTAATCGATTTAGATCTTTCATAATCTCAACTCCAGATTTAATTTTCGGCTTCCCTCTCAATTCTTGTTTACCATCATGCACTGTTTCAAAACGCCACGGATGACCCATGTGGATATATGATGATGACCCATAAAACATATTTTGCTTCGAATACCCATTGAAGAAGTATCTTCCAAACATATGAGACATGCTTTATATCCTTTCGTACTCCAACCAGACAAATCACCATATGCGGGAAAGTCATTGATAGTCCATAGCAAAGCTACCCGTAATTGAAAATACTTGGATTTAGAGCTATCAAAAGTTCTTATACCCTCACCCCATAAATCATTCAACTCTTCAATCAACGGTTGTAAGAATACATCAATGTCTTTTCCAGGTGACTTAGGCCCGGGAATCAGTAAAGACATGAAAAAAAGTGATTCTTTCATACATTTCCAAGGTGGTAAGTTATATGGAACCAAAATAACAGGCCACATACTGTAAGAGATACTCATTTGCCCAAAAGGGTTAAAACCATCTTAAGCTAATGCTAAACGCACATTTCTAGGATTAGAAGCAAACGACGGAAACTCTTTGTCAAAATGCTTCCATCCTTCTGCATCTGATGGGTGACGTAAAACGCCTTCCGTTTCTAAACGCTTATCCTTGTGTTATCTCATATCAGACGCTGTATATTTCGATGCAAATAGTCTCTGTAACCTAGGTTTCAATGGGAAATGTCTAAGTACTTTTTGAGCCACTTTATGTTTAGATTTCCCAACATTCACCTCATATCGGGGTTCCCCACATACTGAACAAAACTCGTCTTTGGCATATTCTTTTCTAAAAAGAACGCAGTCATACTTGCAAACATGAATTGATTCATATCCTAATCCAAGCGCACGTAAAAACTTCTTAGAAGCATAATATGATCCTGGTAAAACCGTCCCTTCAGGTAAAGCTTCCTTTAATAACTCGAGGAGCATATCAAACGACTTATTACTCCACCCGTTTAAAACTTTGATATGAACTAATTTCACTAAGAAATTGAGAGATGAAAAACTTTTACATCCAGGGTATAACTCTTTTTGTGCTTCCCCGAATAAGTGTGAGAACTCGCCATCACACTCACTCATGTTTAAATTTTCCCCACCGTCATCCAAATTTTCTAAGTTTTTAGGGTCATATTCATGAAATGCACCACTTTGCATATCATTTAGCATGTCCATCATCATCATCATCATCATCTTCTATTAATGATTCATTAACGAGAGGAACACTATTACTCGCAGAACCCATTTTAAAATTCTCACCATGGTATGTCCAACGGGTATATCCTCGTGCTATTCCATAAATGTGTAAATGTTCACTAATTTCTTGAAGTGTGGCAAATCTAACGTTCACACATTTTATACAAGGACATCGAGTCTCCACTATCATTCAAAACCCTCCCTGCAACCTCTAAAAATGACTTCACCCCATCAATATACTCTTTACAAAACCTATCATTTATATCCATCCAATTCCTATCGGCATTCGACCTATTTAAAACAAAACATCCTAAGTAAATTAGGTAATCAAGTTCTACCCTTCAATGTAAAAACCCTTAAAACATGCAAACTATAAAAAACGATGACATTTAATGAAAATAACAATAAAACATGCTTGAGACGACTAACTTTGCTGCAGGATAGCCGTCTCCCCATAACATTAAAAAATATAAAAACTTTATGCAAAAATGATAAAACATGCTTTGAGACGGCTAACTTTGCTGCAGGATAGCCGTCTCCCAAAAACATAACGACGTTAAACTATAAAAGGTCAGAAAATTAACCTGGATCCTGACATTTGTATAATATCCTCACGAAAGATATATGCTCACGAAAGATCCGCAAATATTATCTGTTTCAATTTACAATTAAATACAAAAAAAAAACAGTGAGTTTATGCTAAAAAGTTTGACATTTACCTAAACTTTAAAAACAATTCAAGTTTTGTTCTTCCAATTATTCAAGTAAATATTTTAATAAAATTTTGAAATAAAGTAGAATAAAAAACATATTAACAAAACCTAAAACTCAAAAGCATTAAATTGAAAAAACTCATATTACTAAGTATGCAAAGTTTAAAATTAATCACAAATTCATCTCAAATCTAATCTCAATCATGTATTGTGTACTTCATAACAACCAATTTTTAACAATTAAACAATAAAACTAAACAAAAACTCAATTTTTTTAAAAATAAACCCATACTACTCAAATCCATTTTGATAAAAAAACACAAATTCATCTCAAATCTAATCTCAATCATGTATTGTGTACTTAATCTACAACATAAAAACTAATTATTAATAATTAAACACAAAAACAAAAACAAAAAACTCATTTTTCCAAAAAAAACCTAATACATAAAACTATGAAATCTGAAAAAATTACAACTATTTTGGTAAAATCGACTATAGAAACATACATAAAAGGAGAGATTATGAAGATTTTGGCTTTTGAACGAAGGAAAACGGTCAAGAATTGACCAAGAAAAAGAAAAAAAGAAAAAAACATACCTTGGCTGCCGTTCTGCCTCTGCTTCAGCTAGGGGGGAAATGACTTTGGGGAAGAAGGGGTCGGGGGGGAGGGAAAAGGCTGGGTTTTTTTTTAAGTCACATCGCCGGCGCACGTGCGCGCCGGCGATGCTTATAGTTAACATGTGCTGGCAATGGGCCGGCCCATTGCCGGCATATGACAATCCCAGCGCCGGCATTGGGCCGGGCTGGGCCCCAATACCGGCGCAATAATATTTTGCGCCGGTATTGGGCTACCATTTCCGGCGCACAAGATGTGCGCCGGCGATGGTAGTCTTCTTAGGGCCATTGCCGGCGTCGTCGTTGTGCCCCGGCAATGCCGACGTCGGTAGAATCTTGTAGTATAAATTAATCTAAAGGTGATTAATAATTATTAATTGGCCTATTAATAATTATTAATATCACCGAAGCGAATTTAAAGTATTAAAACGATTAAAAAGAATTTCGGGCGAAATGAACTACTAAATTCTAAATTACAAAAATAATAATTAAACTAAATACTTAAATTGAAATAAATAATAACATTAAATAAAATAATAATAAAAAAAATCACTTCAAAATTAACGGGACGTTACAACAACATTCCTAAGTAAAGGTCTAGGGATACCTGGTATAGCTGATTTCAGACGATGACTAGATGATGGACTTAAAGCAAAACTTGAAAACAAAACAAAACGTGCGATGCACAAAGTCTACAGAACCGTTAGTCTCTAATACCAACTGAAAGCCCCGACTCTTTAAAATGGAAATAAAAAAATAACGCAAGCGGAAGACTTGAAATAACAATTGAAAAACTTGTAATACGATGGAAACATCCTTTTCATTTCAAAATATCTTAAACTAAATCATTCAAGAATGGGAAGTGCTTCCCTTATTAAATTTTGAAATCCAAAAGAAGGTAAATCCATAAAGTCATAAATATCCAAGATAGACAATATTTCAAAATATGCTCAAAGAGCTCAGCAACCCAATAGAAAATAAAAACAAGTCACCACAAGCCCATGGACTAAAACCGACTCAAGTCCATCCATCGTCAAACCCATCGACTTTCAGATAATATCAAGGTATCAACTTAACATAAAAGTCTCATTTTCTTCTTTTAATAATCAAGCGAAATTCCATATTCGATTATCTAGATCATCTAATTATACTTGGAAACTTCAAATACCTGAAATCATCAAGAACGCCCAATTGAATGTAAACTTATAATTTCCAAGAGTTAGTCGTTTCCTCCAAACAAACCATAAGTTCACCCAACTCATTTAGAACTAACTCCCAAGCCTAAACAAGTTAGTGAAGATACTTTAAACCTCTCATTTCCAATCTCAAACTCAACCTCTGGTCCCTACGAATCGTTCAACAAATTTGGTTTCTAAGTTTACTATTAAGTTATATTTATCCTCACCTCAAATGTTCTTGTGACAACAAAATTCCAACAAACCGTCAAACGAGTAATCATACCTACAATACATCAATTGAAAATATTTTACAACTCATAACTAAGATGAGAAAAAGTGTGATTTCTCGGGTGAATAGTGATTTTAGATGAATAGTGATTTCAGATGAATAATGTTTTCTGATGAATAGTGTTTTTTGAGAATCCGAGCTCGAAATCATTAAATTTTTTTATGGAAACACATTATTTCAACTTAAAAACTCATTTAGAAACAAAAACAAAGAAAACCATAGGAAAAGTTTTGAAAACTCACTTTTTTTAGGGCTTCCCTTAGAGAACGAGAAACACCACAAGGGTAGGTTGGATAGATAGCCCACGTCTCAAGCAATCCAACACAAAAGAAATCATCGAAAACGGTCGAGAAATGACAAAAACCCAAGAGATCAGAGAAGATGAGGTGGGCGGCCATGAGAGAGGGAGAAGAGACTTTTCATGTTTTTTTTTTTCCTTTGATCAATTATGAAGAAGAAGATAAGGATTTAATAGGTAAAATTACGATAATGCCCTTTCTTTGCTTCCAGCTTTTAAAACTTAACCCGAAACACTTAAACTGGCTAAAAGATGATTAATAATTATTAATTAGCCCATTAATAGTTATTAATATGTCTAATACTAATTTAAGCTTATAAAGTAATAAATGTCAAATAAAAGAATACAAATTCTAAAATCTGAATTAATTAACTCTAAAATTAAATCAGGTGCTTTAAATAAAATAAATAATAAATAAATAAATAAACAAATAAAAAAAAATTACTTTGTAAAATAACGGGACGTTACACATGACATTCATCAAAGCATTGTGAGTGATAGAAATGTTAAGTTCTTAAGTCACTTTTGGAGTTTGTGGGGGTAAACTTGGGACTAAGTTAATGTACTCTACTACTTGTCACCCCCAAACTGATGGTCAAAGTGAGGCTTGAAGGGATGATTTACTAAATTAGCGGAAATTTATTTAGTAAACTTATTAACATTTAATAACGGATCTATTAACATCATGCAATTTGTGATAAAAACATGTAGATTCATGCTCGTTTTCGAAAATTATAAAACCGATACTTACATTGAGTAACAAATGGAGAATTGGTTGGAGGTTTCTTTACAGCATCAAATCCTCAGCAACACCGGATCTTCTACGCTATATCCCGATCGATCAAACGAAACCCGATTGTGGGATCGAACTTTAGAAGAAATTGGGAAGAAGAAAAATATTTTCTTCCCAATTTTGAATAGGGAAAATCGGCTAAGGGGGGAGAAGGAGGAAGAGAGAATTCCAAATTTCTTAGGAATTGAATTGTGTGATTTATGAATGACCCAACCCTCCTATTTATAGGAAAATAGGAATCCTAATCCCATTAGGATTAATCTATAGAGATAAATACAAAAAGAAAAAAGATTATCTCTTTCCTTTATCTTGCAATTTCTAAAATGCCATAGATAAATAGGAGATTATTTTCTTTTCTTTATTTTATTTATCTTGGGTAAATAAATCTATATAATTATTATAGGATATAATTCAAATAATTATCTCCTACAAATTATCTATGAAGGCCAAAATTAATAATAAATAATTAATAAATCAAATTTATTTAATTAATTATTTTGGGCCAATTTCAATTGGGTTCATTAATCCAATTGGGCTTGAAACTCTCTCTTAAATTAATAAGTCCAACTTAATTAATTTATTTATTAATTACCATTTAAATAAAATATTTTATTTAAACAATTAATAATATTAATATTTTCTCCTGACTAAATATTATCAAATTATATTTAATTATTAATTTCCATTTAAATAATTTTCATTATTTAAATAATTAATAATAAATATTTTAATTATTAATTTCCATTAAATAAACTCATTATTTAATTAATAATTTTATTGATAACATTTTATTATTAATTAATTAATTTTAATTATTAATTTCCGTTCAAATAAAATTAATTATTTAAACAATTAATAATTGTTAATTAATTTCAAATTATTAATTACCATTTAAATATACTCAATATTCAAATAATTAATAATATCTAATTAATAATATTTCATTATTAATTTCATGTTTAAATAAACTCATTATTTAAACAATTAATAATGTTTATATTAATTACCGTTTAAATATACTCAATATTTAAACAATTAATATTGCCTATTTTAAGTAATTCACTTTACTTAAAAATTTCCATTTCTTCTACTTGATTTTGCGACTACGATATTTGGGCTAGCATAGGGACCCGATGGACCTATAGATCATGGGCTTAATAATTAATCAATTAATTGATTAACACATAATCAGTTAATTACATATTATCTAACTATGAATGATTCCACTATAGATTCATAGCTGAACTCCCCTCACTATAGATGAGTTATGTCCATTTAGTTTATCATTATTTATATCTGTGATATATCCTTCACGTGGAACCCTCATAATTACAGGCGGATAAATTTACCGTTTTGCCCCTGTAATTACCGCTTTATCCTTGTGTTCCCACTGATTCTCCAATGAACTTTATCTTTAGTCGAACTAGAGATAAGATACTTCTGTGATCAATAGAAGTCGTGGTGCCACTTGTTCATGTCTCGAATCAGTACATCAAGGGAGTTTCCTAAAGTTCATAAAATGTTTAGGTATCGCACTGATACCGTTAATTTATAGGAAAGTTATGAATTCCATCTCGTGAAAATGAGTTCCCAGCTACTTATCTAGTCATGTTCCCAAAACAGAGTGTATTGAGCGTTCTTACGGATCGCTCTCAACCATGTGAATCAAAGAACATAACTCCACAAATAGAGTCCGCATTTCACTCGGGATTGAGATCTATCACCTGGTTGATAAACTTAGTTTGATATTCGATCATTTCTCGTAAACGGTACTAATGAGAAATTTGATCGAACATCGTGGTCCTGTCTTATACAATCAACATTGCATATGATACTTCCATTTCATGTCTCCCACATGAATGATCAGGATTAGATCATTTGTCTATAAACAAAATGCGAAGCTATCAACAATGTTACCAGGATAAGGTTCCCAAACGTTATCCATTTATCGTAGACACTTTTAAGTTACTCATCTCGACTTTAATCCTCTCGTATGACTCACATACTAAGTCGTGATTTCATAAGAGTAACTTAGGGTTTACTATTTGAATGTTTGATATTTATATATTTCCATATATTTCTAATATCTTTAATTGAATCAATCTAGATAATATAAAGAACTTATGTTTATTTATTTAATTTATTCTTAATAAATTATTATTATTAAATAATTACAAGTTCTAGGACACCATTCCTAACAAGGCTGTCAATAAGACTTGGGAAGATTGCTTGCCATTCATCAAGTTTGTAAATAATAGGGCTATCCATAGTGCTACTAAACACAATCCTTTTGAACTTGTTTATGGTTTTAATCTCAGTACTCATATTGATATTTTGCCCATGTTACCTATTGATTTGGTGAATTTTGATGCTACTACTAAGGTTGACAGGATTCAAAAGCTGCACAAGAAGGTTTGAGAAAGGATTGAGAAGCAAAACACTAAATTTGCTTCAAGGATCAATAAGGGTCAAACTAGACTTGTTTTTCAACCTGGAGATTGAGTTTGGGTTCACTTTAGAAAGGAGAGGTTTATATTGCAAAGGAAATCCAAGCTAAATCCAAGATGAGATGGTTCATTCAGAAAGGATCAATGACAATACTTATAAAATTGATCTTCTAGGTGAGTATAATGTGGGTGCTTCTTTTAATGTTTCTCACTTAAATCCTTTTGATGTAGGTGATGAATCAGATTTAAGGACAAATCCTTTTTAAGAAGGAGAGGATGATATGAATCATGGAGCACAAGACAATCTAGACAAGCTTATGATGGTTTAAGGGTCAATGAAAAGATCCAAGTCCAATAAGTTGCACAAGCTTTGAACATCCATTGTCAAGCATGCATGAGCAAACTCAAGGAGACCTTTGAAAATTGGAGCATTGTTGCTAAAGAAGAAGACTTAAAGCACTTCATCTTGTGGCATGTGCGATTGAAAGATGAGTTTGGCTAAGTTGGGCATTCAGATTCAAAGAATGGAGCTTGAAAAGAAAGTTGCAAACTTTCCTTATTTAAACAACTTGCCTTATTTGAGTATTTTATTTATTTTATGAGTTTAGAGTTTTGTCTAATGTATCCCACGGCCAAAAGGACTCGTTTTAGGCCATTTATATTCAGTTTATTTGCTTGGAAAGATTTAGGAAAGATATTATTCTCTAGAAAAGATTTTTCCTAAATTCGCCAAACCATTTAAGGAAAGTATTTTGGCAGATTTGATCTTATTCTTATTCCGAATTTCCTAACTGTTTTTAGGGTTTTCTTTTACCTAGTTAAAGGCTCATTTGTAACCCTAAATACTCATAATTATTAGTTTGTGAATTGTTTCAATCTTGAAATAAGAACTAGTTCTCTTATTTCAAGGTCTTAGATCATTGAGATAATCTTCTTTTCTGTTTTACCTTATTATTTTTGAGATTTTATGATTTGTATCTAGGGGTTCTTTGTGCATTCAAAGGGTTCATATTTCAATTTTCTAGAGTTTTATATCAAATAACAACCCTAAAAAATATTTGTAAATATAGCAAATTTTGATCGGGTAAGTGATAAACATTACATTACATATTTTTACACACCGTTAATCATTGATACACACATTAATCACTTACCCAACATAGTAAAATTACTATATTTATAAATAGTTTATAAAATTGCTATTTTTACAAATATTACAAAAATCTGCCACCTAATGAATTAATTTTTTTTGTCTCTCTATCCTAAATTAAAAAACACCAAACTTCCAAATAAAACAACTTGCCTGCTACACCGGCGCGGGCTTTGTGTTGTTCTGTAGAGTGTAGTTGAAGTTGAACAAAGCTCTCTGACCGAACTCGATTTAAACCAAAAGCCCTAGGAAGAGAGCAAGATGGAAGAACCTCAGAATGACAATGGCAACGGCAATGCAAATTCAGCTCCGACAATATCAGAGACCGAAGCGGAGGAAGTAGCCGTCGGGCCAGGTCCCGCCCCTCGCTCACGCCTCAAACGTCCCCTTCAGTTTGAGCAGGCCTACCTCGATACTCTCCCTTCCGCTAACATGTATCTCTCTCTCTCTCTCTAGGTTTAATGCAGTCGAGGATTGATTTCTCTCTTCCCGTTATGTTGAAGGATTACTGAAAATTAATTTAAGAATTGAATATATAGTTTTTTTTTTGATATAATAGTCAGATTGGTTAGGTTAGGAATTGAATATAGTTTTTTTGGTTGCTGCTTTTTCGATTAAACCAGTAAATAATTCAGCAGGCTCTTGCTCTGTTGTTGCCTATGTATTGACATTCCAGGAACATTAAGGATTACTGAAAATTCAAATTAAAACTGATATTTTGTAACCATTTAGTCAGAATAATAGTAATAGGGGATTTGATAGCAGATTATGTCTTTGAGGAATTGGTAGACAATTCTTTATTCATTATTATTTTTGCTTTAACAGGTATGAAAAAAGTTACATGCATCGTGACGTGGTTACTCATGTTGCTGTGTCTTCTGCGGAGTTTTTTATAACCGGAAGTGTTGACGGTATAACCCCCAAACTCCAAGGCTTACTTTTTAATGCTACTGGAATAACATAATAATCACTTTGATTACTTATTCTCTCTCTTTTATACTGAAATTAGGGCATTTGAAGTTTTGGAAGAAAAAGCCGCTGGGTATTGAGTTTGCTAAGCATTTCAGATCTCACCTTGGCCCTATTGAAGGCTTAGCTGTAAGTTGTCTTGTGGCTTTCTGCTTCCTTACTTTAAAATTTGTTTTCTTAAATTATGATCTACGACCTATCAGTCTAATAACTTGTTTCAGCTCTGCAGGTTAGCATTGATGGTCTGCTTTGCTGTACAATATCAAGTGATCACTCTGTAAAGATATATGACGTCGTTAATTATGATATGATGGTCATGATACGGCTTCCTTTTGTTCCCGGTGCTGCTGAGTGGGTCTATAAACAAGGGGATGTCAAAGCTAGGCTCGCTATTAGTGATCGGAACTCATCACTTGTGTACATATATGATGCACGATCTGGTTCAAATGAATCTATTGCTTTCCGAGAGGTTATAATTTTTTTTTTATTTCTTGAAAATACTCTCAAACTTCCCTTCAGTTTTTGTGTGTTTCCGTTAGTATTCCGTTGTTGTATCATGCAATTTGAGGTTTTCTTAGTCCTGTAGTGTTCGGGATGGTGAAATTTTAAGTAATAAACCAAGTGTAGGATTATTGTCAATTTTTTACTACTAATTTCTATTGTAAATCGGGGGATTAATTAAAAAAAATGGTAGTTTCAATTCAATTTTTAAGAGATGTTTATATTCCTGGTTAGTGGTATTGATTGAGGACACATTTCCTGACCTAATTTCTCCATTAAATAAAAAATGCTTTAGAAAACTTAGTTGTAGTGATGGTTTTAGTTTGGATTCAAAGGGTAAAGAACACAAGAGGAAGTTATGTTGAGATCACGAAGGTGTTGAGTAATGGTATAAAGAGCAAGTTGATTGTGCCTGCTGCGTTGATCTTATTATTTGAGTTAAAGGATTTTCCTTTTTTTTGTTTATTTTCCCTTAAATTTAATCAATAAAAATTCATCTTTCTATTAAAAAAAAAAGAGTTCAAGGATTTTGCTAACTTGAGCTAGGAGTTCTTCAATGAATTGTACTCTAAAAAGACTTTTTATGTGGTGTAAGGTTGGACAAAAAGATTTTTTGTTGAAGTGCTGGTGGTTAACTTGAATGAATCCCACTATGGTAAGTTTCCTTTTGACTATCTTGGTCTTCCTTTAGGGGGCAATCAGAGAAGTTTGGAGTTTTGGGCTTGTGTTCTAGATAAAGTTTCTCGCTGGCTAGATAAAAGGAAATCAACCCTTTTTTCAAAAGGGAGGCAGACTTATTTCTAGTATGCCAACTTATTTTATGTCCCTTTTCCAAATGCCTTCTAAAGTGATCAAGATTCTGGAAAAGAAATTCTGTGATTTCCTGTGGGCCAAATCTGGTGTAGATGGGGGGAGTCATTTGGTTAACTGGAAGTCTGTTACAAGTCGAAAAGACACTGGGGGTTTGGGCATTGGAAATCTGAAAGAGAAGAACATTGCCCTTGCTTCAAAATGGCGGTGGCGCTTCCCAAAAGATGTAACATCTCTTTGGCATTCTATTATTGCTAGTATTTATGGGGTGGACAGAAACGGTTGGTTTACTAAGGCTAAGATGGCTACTAAGGGTCCAGGCCTTGGAAATTTGTAGTTGCGTGTGGGAAAAAGATGGTGGATTTAGTGAGTTTCAAATTGTTAAATGGTAGAAAAATAAGTTTTGGGCATGACTGTTGGCTGACAGATCTTCCCCTAAAAAGAATTTTTCCTAGATTGTTCGCCCTTGCTTGCAGTAAAAATGCGTTGGTGTGTGTTATTGGACTGCTGGAATTGAAGTTTGGAATCCCATTTTGAAAAGGCCTCTTTATGGGGCAATTTGTTCAGTATTTTCAACTATCAAGGTCCCAATTCTCGCAGATCCAGTCCCTGTTGCATGGTTTGCTTTGTGGCGTTAACTTTAAGGAGAAAGCCCTTGTCCTCTGGCGCAATGCAATTCGTGCCCTTGCTTGGCTTACCTGGTGGGAGAGGAATAAAAGAGTTTTCAATTACGAGTCGTCTGAGCACCAGTTCATTTGGGAGTTGGTTGTTAGGTTTAGCTCTATGTGGTCGGTTAACTCTAAAGCCTTTTGTACTGTTCTCCTTTTCTTATCTCCCCCAATTGGAGGAGTTTTTTTGTAATCCATGGGGTGCTCCTTTTGTGTTTTCCTCTTTTTCATTTATCAATGAAATGTCTCTTATTCAAAAAAAAAAAAAAGCCTCTTTATGACAGAGAAGTCGCCGATTTTCTCTTCTCCAAAGATTGCAGACGATAATGATTACTAATACTGAGGACGATCGCCTTTGGAAGCTAGATACTCGGGGATTTTCCACGGCTTCTCTTTTCCGCCATCTCACAGATAATGGAGGATCCCTTAATGAAGATTTTGCGAAGGGTATTTGGAAAAAGGGTTGTCCTAAGAAAATCAACTTCTTCTTTTGGTGCCTCTCTCTTGGGAAATTAAACAAAAAATATTCAAAGGCCCTTCTTATTGTCTTTCTCCGAACTGTTGCTGCCTCTGTGAAAAAGCCTCCGAAAGTCAAAGTCATCTGTTCTTTCATTGCAAGTTTTCTGGCTTTATTTGGGGCAAGGTTTTGCAAACTTTTGACATCACCGGGTGCTTTACAAATTGCCCGAGAACTAACCTCATTTCTCTCCTAATGGGGCATCCTCTAAAGGCCAAAGCAAAATGGATTTGGGAAGCGGCGGTGAAAATTATTCCGTGGGAAATTTTGTTGGAGAGAAACAATAGAATTTTCAATGCGAGGAGTAATTATGCCATGGAAATTTGGGAGATACTTCACTTCAAAGTCTCTCTTTTAACATCTCTTTCTAAAATCTTTTGTAATTATAACGTTTTTTTGATTAACACTAATTGGAGGAACTTTTGTAATCCGGTTGGTGAGAGATTGATTTCTTATCACCCACTTTTGTATTTCTCTCTCTTTTTAATGAAATTTTCAGTTTCCTATCCCAAAAAAAAAAAAAAAAAATTGTGGTTCTTTTTGGTGAACTCTTTTAGAGACCTTTTGTAACTACACTTTTCTTTTTATTAATGCATATTGGAGTCTCTCTCTTATTTTATTTTAATTTTCTATTGTTTTTGCAAAGGCCTTTTTGTAAAATTCATTTGGCTTGTGTTGGTGGACCTTCTCGTCTCCCCTGTTTCTTGTGTCTTTTTAATCATTCATGTCAATGCAATTGGGCATTTTGCTTTCAGGTACACTTGGGGCCAGTAAAAGTTATGAAGTACAATCATGTATTTGATACAGTTATATCTGCAGATACCAAGGGTATTATTGAATACTGGACCCCTGATACGCTTCAGTTTCCAGAAGATAAGTATGTAACAGTTTCTATATTTCTGGGTGTAGTATGTTTTTGTGTGTGTATATATATTTATACCATGTGCAACTACCTTCAATTCTGCTTCAACGTGCATCTACCAACAAAATTTGCTTCTTGCTTCTCTTAGTCACAAGGTTGCTATCAGCAGAATGAATGTTCCAGCCGTGAATCTTTTGCCACATTAAAACCATTCCAATCAATTGTAAAACCTTCGCTGAATACTCTCATTTTTTCTAATAATAATTCCTTCTTGAAAGCTTCTATATACACTTCAGTTAGTTTGTTAATAAATTGACTCACCAAACTCATTAAGAATGCAATATTTTGTTTTGTATGCCTTCCTCACCAATCTTTGTCACCAATCCTTATCAACAAATTTACCTTATTTAACCTATCCAATCTTGTGATTTGGATTTGTTGAAGTGTTAATAAGCCTGCGTAGGTTTCATGAAGGGATGGGGGGGTTTACTTGGTTCCTTTTTTAAGCGAAAATTCCTTTCCTTGATTCTGCAACTTTAATCAGGCTAATAAATTTAATTTCAAACTCTCTCACTTGTTCCTTTTCTCCTTGGATTCTCTAATTTGTCATCTCTGATTCTGTAGTTATGATTAGGGACATTGGAACAAACCATAAATCAACCTTGGGAGATTTATGGTTTGTTCCATAAACTCGGTGTTTAGCCAGTTGACAAACTTTGCAACACCATCATCATTCTTACTAATAGCGCCATTATCATCATTCTTACTAATAGCTCCATCATCATCTTTACTGTCACTGTCACTACCACTATTCACTTTTTCCTCTGCACCCACCAACACCATTGACGTCTTGCCTTAATTTGTTATGTTGAGTAAGTATTGGAACCAAGTAAAACTAGGTAGCATTTTTATTGTCAAAATCATTAGATAGTGGTCACTAGTATATAAGTTTTCAGTCTTCTTTATTCCTCATTTTATGTTTTACTTCTATAGCCATATCCCTAGATGGACACTTCAAATGCACACCATGAAACAATTATTAGAGTGAAAAACCAAGTGGAGAGGAGGACAATTTAACATTTTTTAAAATATATTAATGCTATGTTTTTCATCTTGGGTGTTAGTCTTTTCCAACTATGCGTGTTTACTAATATTTTATCTGTGTTTTGCAGTGTCAACTTTAAATTGAAAAGTGACACCAATCTCTTTGAAATCGTTAAATGCAAGACAACTGTTTCAGCTATTGAGGTAACATATAGGTATTTAGTATGTACATATAAATTCAATTATTTCTACATGACAATAAAGTAGGAACTGTTTTACTACTCACATTAAGGGAAACGTTTTTGCATTGTACTTCAGGTTAGCCCAGATGGAAAGCAATTTTCAATTACTTCACCTGATCGAAGAATCCGTGTATTTTGGTACTGCACGGGTAAACTAAGACGCGTTTATGATGAATCTCTTGAGGTAACATTTGGACTTCATATAATAACTTTTCTGTTGGATATTTCTTATTTTTTATTTTTTAATTAGGTTGCTCAAGATCTACAAAGAAGTGATGCACCCTTATACCGGTTAGAAGCTATTGATTTTGGTCGGAGAATGGCTGTTGAGAAGGAAATTGAGAAGACAGAAAGTGCTCCACAACCAAATGCCATATTTGATGAAAGCTCTAATTTTCTCATTTATGCGACTCTCCTTGGAATAAAAGTACGATCCTAATGTTCAGTCTAGTAATTTCCACAATTCTTTTTTCATCAGTTATCATCATCAACTCTTCCTCAACTCTGCCTCCTGATAGAAGCTTTAAGTACTTGATAAAAATATAAGTTTCATTCATTATAGAACATAGATAAATACTTTTATCGCAAAGTTAGAACACAGATAAATATGTTTAAATTTAAATGTCCATTAAAATGTTTACTCTTTCTTCCTCTTCTAAAACATTACTGCACGGGCTTATACATCAGGTAGTGAACATGCACACCAATAAAGTTGCTCGGATCTTAGGGAAGGTGGAGAACAATGACAGGTTCTTGAGAATTGCCTTGTACCAAGGTGACAGAAGTAGTAAAAAGGTTCGAAAAATCCCCTCTGCTGCTGCTAATGCTAATGAGAGCAAGGAGCCTTTGACAGATCCCACTCTGTTATGTTGTGCTTTCAAGAAGCATCGAATATATCTATTCAGGTATGCAGTTTCAGCTCGGGGAATTTCTCCATGCAGGTAGCATGCATAAAGGCCATTGCAAATCTTTTGTTATGAATGGGGGTGTTAAAAAAATATCGATGACCCGAAAACCCCAATCAACCCAATCCATGTTGTTTTGGGGTTGTGTTCAAATTATTTGAAATGGTAGGGGTTGGGTTGGTTCACAAGTTCTCCTAAAATTAGTTTGAGTTGAATTGAACTAACCAAATTTATTAATTAAAAAATAACTCTTTTATCTATGATCAAAATATTTTTACACGTCTTCATTAGCTTCATATAACTTAATGACCATTTTAAAAAATTTCTTATTTTTGATAATAAACAAATGCTATTTCATTGATGTATGAAAAGCCCCAAAAAAACAGGGAAAAGATTACAAAAAGGCCCTCCAATTTAAAGCTATAGTGGAAGGGGTATAATTACAAAAAAATTTACAATTAGCACTCCAATCGGAGGCTTTAAGCACACAAATCTCCCAAATCTCCTCCCAAAACTTATGCTTATCCATAAAAATTCTTCTATTCCGCTCTAGCCAAATATTCCAAGCTAAGGATCTCACCGCATTGTCCCACAAAGTCCTCTTCTGGGAAGGTTAGAACCTCCCAACAAAGCAGTAATATTAGATCCGGGGTCTTTGTGAAATACCCAACTCATACTAAACAAGTCGAGTAGCTTAGTCCAACAAGAAGTAGCAAAGCAACAATCAAAAAGGATATGGCCTGTGGTCTCCACATTTTTCTTACATAAAACACACCAATTGGGTTGAAGGGCTATCCACGGCTTCCTCGATTGGATTTTGTGGTTAGAGTTAATACCATCATTGATAACAAGCCAAAGGAACACCTTGATCTTCTTAGGGGATCTACCACCCCAAATAAGCATGTTTGCTGTGTTCGTACTACTCCTACTGTCCCTCCAGAGCAGATTCAGAGCTGAGGCAGAAGAGAAGCCCTTATGCTGATCAGGCCACCAAATTCTACTATCCATATTTTTTTTCCAATGATTACTTCAACTCATTGAAGTATTATTTTCATGAAATAAAATATGATATTAAACTGCTATTTTTAATTTAATGTATAAAAGTAGATAACCATATCTTTAAATTAATTTATTTAAGTTTTCCAAAATAAATAACCTTAACAACCTGAACCAATCCAACCCAAATTTTATAGGGTTGGGTTGGTACGTTCACTAAACTAAGGTCATTTGGGTTGGATAATTTGCAAACCGAACGTTTGGGTTGGGTCCAAAAAGTATCTTAACCCAACCCAATCCAACCCATGAACATCTCTTTATGAATATTCAATGGTTTTTTTCTCATCACATCAAAGGTCTTTCTTCTGCTTTTTTCCAGATAAGAGACAGCTGTAATTGATAAAAATGATAGAACAAAATTAAGCTACTGTTAGGAATGGGATAAGGGCATAATAGTAATAATGGAGAGAGTTTGTTAGAGGAGTGTGGGTTATAAATAGAGTGAATAGGAGAGGTTAGGGATTATCCAAGATGTGGAGAATAGTAGTCTTTAGGCTATTGTAAGGAGGAGAGTTCTAAGCCTCTCGAATGCTTAGTAGTTTTGTAATTGTTCTATTATCGTATTAATATAGTTCGGATCATATCAATTGGTATCAGAGCACGTTCAATCCAAGGGAATGAATCAAGAAATTTATGGGAAAATGTTGGAACTGATGGAGGGGATTAAGAGAAACATGAAGGAACCATAAGAGGAGGCAGATGAGATCAGGAAGGAGAAGATGAGGAATTTCGATGCAGCTGTATCAAATTTCAAAGCAGTCATATCAAGACCAGTCATGGAATTAAGAGAAGAACTCAATACTCTTGGTGAAAGGTGTAAGCAATGGGAAGGAAGCCAAAATCATCCAGACGAAGATCAATTTGAAGTACAACTGATTGGAGGCAAATCGGAGAACGAGAAAGAAGATGGAAAGCCATCAGATGTAATGGAAGACCAAGAACTTAAATCTGAAATGGAAGGAGAAAAAAAATGAAAATAGTCATTTGGTCGGATATAAATTGAAGTCAGAGGTTGTTAATATTAGCGATCTGGGGAATTCCAAAATCAGACAAGCGAGTGACAAGGGTTTTACGAAACCGACGAAATCAGATGAAAAAGAGAGAGAATAATGAAGGCGTATAACCTCAGAGTTTTTGGGAAAATTTGGCGGCAGAGGTGGCTGTATAAGATGCAGTGGAGACGTTGGTGATGGTGACGACGCCGGAAGCTTCAAGAAGGAGAGGATGAAAGGAAGAGGAGAGGAACTTGGGCAACTAAAAAAAATTGCAGAGAGAAGGCTGCTGCTGGAGAAGAAACCCTAGGAATCAAAGGCGAAAGGGAGAAGAAACACCATCCAAAAGAAAGTGGATTTGTCAAAGGCAAAAATGTCGATGGAGTGGTCGGCGACCTCAAGCCGAAGCATCACCGGTGGTGGGAAGAGAGGCGACGGCGCAAGATTGGATGGGGGAGTTAAGGAAGAAACCCTACAATCACACTAGGTTTAAGCACACGTGGGAAGTTTCTGGAGTAAACTTGGGTCATGGGCTTGGATTAAGTAAGAAGAAAAGAGAGCCCAATTTTAAAAGACCATCTGCAAAAGTACAAAAAAAGCTTAACACATGGATGATGGGCCACAGTAGATCTCCATCCCAAATTGGATATCAGCATAATTTCATGGGTGGGCCTAAGCTTGAAGAGACATATGAGGCCCAACTTATAAAGGTACAAATTGGTTGGGTAATCCAATTAATGGGTAATTTACCCTTTTCCCATCTCAGACTTGAAGCAGCAACAATTTTGCCCCCATTTGGTTTGTTGCGGAGCACAAAAACTGAGGTTTTGACACCAATTTGGGATGAGTTTTTCACCGGGCTTCATGGAGATACAAGATTCTTTAATTTAGGAGGTCTGGATTTTCTCTTAAAAAACCTTGTGGTGGAATACAATGAAAAGAGAGATGTCAAAAGACTCCTAATACACATTGTTACCCGACGAATATTGGAAACTCAAGCTGGTGAATGGGCTATATTGGGATTGTACGCACCCACCAAACATTTCTCCTGCAACAGCCTACAGTGATATGATATTAGGAAACATAGAGGAAATTCAAGCTGGTGAACTGACACATGATGAAGCTTCTTGCTTGCTGGCTTGGCAAACGAAGACTCTGGTGAATTTTGTTGGATTACCTCTAATTCCTTTTAGAGGGTGGCTGTGTATGACAATGGTTGCACTAGAAGGACACCAATGGGGATGGGCAAGGAAATGGCACTGGATATGGACACGAATGATTTTGGAGATCCATTTTGGAGGTTCAAAATTTTATTTCTGTGAGGAACCTTCCACTTGTCTTTGGGGATTCAAAAACATACCGGGGCCACAAGATTTTGTCGTCTTCTTGGAAGATTCTGGAACTGGATTCTCCATGGGTGACATTCAAACACAGCGAGTATGGACGGGCGGACTCTTATCGAAATTTGAAATCACTGGGATAGATGGCCAATCTACTTTCTTCATCCATTTTACTGGTTATGGGGAGAATTTGTATCCGTTTGCTTGGTCTACTGCGATTTTTGTTTGGTTGATTTTGACTTCTGTTTTTGAGTGGCATTGTATTGGTAGGGGTTGGAGTTGTTCAAGTGTTATTACTTGAAACACATCTTGAGGACAAGGTGTCTTTAAGGGCCCGGTAATGTTAGGAATGGGCTAAGGGCATAATAGTAATAATGGAGAGAGTTTGTTAGAGGAGTGTGGGTTATAAATAGAGTGAATAGGAGAGGTTAGGGATTATCCAAGATATTGAGAATAGTAGTCTTTAGGCTATTGTAAGGAGGAGAGTTCTAAGCCTCTCGAATGCTTAGTAGTTTTGTAATTGTTCTATTATCGTATTAATATAGTTCGGATCATATCAGCTACACTAAAAGAAGGCTAAGATTCAGAAGGGGACCAAACAAAAGCAAATATTTATAAGTAAAAACTTCAATAGTTAGTAATCAAGAACAGAGGAATTTTTAAAAAGCTAGAGCAAAGGCTTGCAAGGAGGGATTGAATTGTGTAGCACTTCAAGCCTCCTCTTATGATATGATTTTGATGATAATTGTTTGAGGCATGGCATGCTAGCATTGGTTGCACCTATGGTACATCACCTATTGTTTTTTTTTTAATAAGAAACTGGACCATTTCATTAAAATGTGAAAGAGCCCAAAAGGCTACCTAAGGACTACAAAAAGGCTTGCCAATTGGAAGCAATGATAGAAGGAAAGTAGTTACCAAAAGCTTTACAATTTGCACTCCAAATGGAGGCGTTAAGAACTGAGAACTCCCATACCCCTTCCCAAGATTTGTATCCCTTCTCCTATTACGTTCTCATTAAATGTTTCAATACACAGATCTAATAGCATTGTCCCACAATCCTCTTCCTGCCTTGAATCATAGAGCCACCTAGAAGAGCTAAGCTATTGCATTTAGGATCCTTGTGCATCCCCCCCTTCATATTGAAAATACCAAAGAGAGAGTTCCACAAGCATTATGGTGTGACTTTGAGTAGTATTTTCCTAGCTCTTCTTACAAAGGGTATACCAATTAGGTTGAAGAGAAACCCACAGTTTCCAAGCTTGAATCTTTTGATTGGAATTAAAACCATAGCCACTAGAACACTTTAATTTTTATTAGGATAATAATAATAATTATTATATATTTTTTTATGCCGTGAATGTCTGGGCCAGTTTACACGTATCTCGACTAATCTCACGGGGCAACCACACGACCCTACAACACTTGGTGTCGGTAAACTCGTAGGATAATATCAGGTGGCCAACATGGTTTGAACCCATGACCTCAAGGTTGGAAAGAAACCCCTTGACCACTAGGCCAAACCCATGTTGGTTAATATTTTTATTTTTAAGATAATTACATTTCCACAAAAGTATAGGGGAGTCAACAACATCCCTAGTAACATTGTTCCATATCATCTGGAACGCAGACTTACAAGAGAAGCCTTTGCTTTTATCATAACCTAGTATCTTCTCTCTCACTGATTTGAATCGGATCCAAATTAGCCATAAGATCAATCCATTCGTCCACCTCTACGTATTTCAGCTTTCTTCTAAACTCAATATTCCAAGACCTCATGTTCACATCACATCCCAATAAGCTTTTGACAGTGCTGTTTTATATCTAGCAACATTGAACAATTAGGAAGCTTTTGACGACCTCCTGATTTCCTCTAAGCTGAAAGGCGAGGGGCGACAATGAGGCGTCGCCTCAGTGAAGGGAGGCGCGCTTGAATAAATATTTAAAAAAAATATAGCATCAATATATAAATTAAACATATCCAAAGCTTCAAAAATCAATAGATTCAATACTTAATTTGTGAATAATGTTAATAAAATGTTCCAAAACAGCATTCATGGTTCAGATTCTACACAAACATCAAGTCTTTAACATAATGAAGACCTAATAAGCACCCATTCATGTTAAAAACACAGCATAACCAGATTTTTTTTTTGAAAAAAGTAATCATAATTGGAAATGAAAGCTAGTGGGAGAAAGCGGGAAAAAAGAGAAAATGAAAGACCTTTTTTTAAATAAGCTTTTTAATCGGTGGTTGGGATTTGGGATTGGAAATAAAGTGAATAGAGAGAGAGGTAGAGTGAGTGAAAGATATAAATTGAGACAAAGTGAGAGAAAGAAGACAAAGTCGAAGAAGAAGACGGAGTTGCCCTGCTTGCTTTCTTTAAAGACTGAAATTATTTATGCTTTCTTCAAAGATTATTTTTTATAAATAGTGGGGCTTCAACTTATATTTTCACCTCTAACCCCTTCTTTCACGACATTACAATTTTTTTTGTTTTTGGGCCCATTTTACCATTTCATCGCACCAGGCCCAGATGGTTGTGATGGGAACAAAGCACTAGGCCCAAACAATTTTTCAATGGCTATTTTTTTTCCAGGAAAATGGGACATTATTAAAACTAACTTGGTGAGGTCTTTTAATGAGTTTTTTTTTAAAGGGGATTGATGCAGGGAAATGAGACATTCATCTGCCTAATATCAAAGAAAGAAAAGGCGGAAAAAGTTAAAGAATTTAAACCTATTGGCTAAAGTAAAGGATTTGCTACAAGGTCTAAAATTCTTTTCCCTGGCACCTTATTAATGTTTTAACTCTCTTCCCTGGGACCTCGTTAACTCGATTTTGAAGGATCACTACCCAAAGAAAGTGAGTTTTTATGTGGACTTTTATTCATGGTGGGCTGAATACGAATGGTAAGCTCCAAAGGAAGATCTCTTTGATGGCTTTGAGTCCTAATTAGAGTGCCTTGTGCTGTGCCAATGATGAAGATTCAAGTCACTTATTTTGGCAGTGCTCTTTCACTGCTCAACTTTGGAGTAAGGTTATTGATATCTTTATGTTACATGGTCTGAGCCCCTTGCATCACTTGCCTTTTGTCCATGCCTGCTGTGTGGTACTTTACTGAAAGTTAAAGCTCTTGTCCTTTGGTGCAACGCTGTTGGAGCTCTCCTTTAGCTTATTTGGTTGGAAAGAAATAGGGGAGTTTTCCAAGATGATATTATGGGTGGTCTTGACTTATGGGAGCTTCTTATTAGATTTACGTCTCTTCCAAATATCTTCCTAAGACTTGGAAGTATTAACAAAAAGTTTCCTATTTCGCTCAAGCTATATATTCCAACAAATAGCTCTCACGTCATTGTCCCAAAAAACCTACTCTTGTAAAAAAGAAAGGAACCATCAAAAAGATTCAAAATGTTACTTCTATAGTCTTTGTGCATCATCCAATTCATACTAACAACCTTCCAAACGTGACTTCAAATATTTGGAGAAAAAGTACAATGGAACAAAATATTGTCTGTATTTTCCGTGCTTTTCTCACAGACTACACCAATTAGGGTGAAGTGCAATCCAAGGCTTCCTAGCTTGAATCATTAACAATTGGCCCGCATACTTGTAATTAGGTGGGGCATTTGTATTTTTCTTTATGATTTTCGTTACTCAGTTGTATTTTGGTGGTGGCCCACTTGCAACCTCCTTTTTTTTAAATCTCTTCATTGTCTCAATGAAATGGGCTCGTGAGCCACTTTTGTTTTTTTTTAAAAAGGGCCTTAGAACTCTATTGTCGAAGTTCCATAATCACGCATCAGGTAAGATCCAGGCTGGTAGATGAGAAATGGAAAAGTTTTTATAACTACTCTTTAATTAAAACACGCTCTTGGTTAGTGAGTATGCCTAATGTTCCTTCCATCTTTTATGCATGCTTCTCTCTTTGATGATGTTATGATTTCCTTATTAAGAAAAAGAAAAAATTAAACTGAATACTTGGACCATAGAGAGATTGGTAACAGCATTTCATGTCATTTTCCATTTCGATCACAGTTTAATTTTTTTTAATAAGAGTTCAATTTTTTAATCTTCTTTAAATCTGAATTTGTTTTTTTTACATATATAGTCGAAGAGAGCCAGAGGAGCCGGAAGATGCAACGAAGGGAAGGGATGTATTTAATGAAAAGCCTCCTGCTGATGAGTTGTTGGCTGTATCAGATATTGGCAAGGCGGTTACAACATCTCTCCCTGATAATGTGGTGAGTTCTATCCCCCCTCCTTACATTGGAACAAGTCTGGACTCTGGTATAATTATGTCTCTATTTAAAAAAAAAAAAAAGAAACAAGACTTTTCATTGATAGATGGAAAAGCCCAAAAAGGCCAAAGGAACTACGTAAAAGCCTTCCAATTGGCGGCAATAAAGCATTACAAGTAGCATTCCAAATGGAGGCGTTAAGGACTATAAATTCCCAAATCTCCTCCCAAGACTTACACAAATTCACAAAAATTCTCCTATTCCTTTCAAGCCAATTGTTCCAACAAATAGCTCTCACCGCATTATCCCAAAGAACCTTTTTTTTTTTTGTCAAAGAACATAGACCCACCCAATAGGTTGATGATGTTACTAGTATGATCATTATGCATGACCCAATTCATATCAAAAGTCCCAAAAAGATTAAGCCATAACTTGCGAGAACAATCACAATGAAACAAAAGATGAGCGGTGTCCTCCAAATTCTTCTGACATAAGCTACACCAATTAGGTTGGAGCACGATCCAAGGCTTTTCTAGCTTGTAACTTCTTATTGGTGTTGAGGTCATCATTCACTGTAATCCATTAGAAAACTTTGATCTTTTTAGGATAATTACTCTTCCAAATGTACTTGAAAGTATTCTCATTCTCTTTACTTGAAGTGTCACAACACATCATATTAAACACAAACTTACAAAGAAAAACCTTTACCTTTCCCCAGCAGCCACCTCCTAACATCCATCCCTTCATTAATATGAATCGAATCAATAATGGCTGTTATATTAATCCACTCCTCCACCTTCAGATCCTTAAGGTTTCTTCAAAACTGAATATTCCACAAGTGAGAATTGACATCCCAAAAGCTCATCATCGGAGCATTCTTCTTTTGAGCAATACTGTCTAAGTTTGGGAACTTGGAGGCTAAGGGTAATCAATATCCCAAGTATGTTCCCAAAATAAGATTTTTATCTCCCTGCTTCTAAGGGCTTTCTGTTGATGCTTTTCAAATTGATTTTCGAAGCCAACCATACTCATTGATACCATGAATTCCTACAATAACTTTGTTCCAAAGAGAGTCCGACTCTAACGGGAATCTCCAAAGCCATTTGATAAGAAGAGCATCGTTTCTCTTACCAATGCCACCAAAAGCAAGCCCTCCCATCCAATAAGGTGATTACTGCCGTCTTTATCCGCCCCTTCCCAGAAAAAATCTCGTAAAATTTTATCAATATCTTTGGTTATTTGCACCGGGGCTTTGAACACTGAAAGGTAATAGATAGGTAGGCTTGAAAGAACACTTTGGACAAGCGTTAATCTCCCACCTCTAGAAACAACTACCTTTGTCCATTTCACAATTCTTCTCTGAATTTTCTCAATAACCGGGTTCCAAAAGTTCTTACTGGTGGGATTACCTCCTAAAGGAAGACCCAAGTAAGTAATAGGCAAGCTACTGATAACACAGTTGAAAGTTCTAGAAGCCAAAGAAGCTTCCTCTTCATTCAAATTAATACCAACAACACTGGTTTTGTGGCAATTAACAGTCAACTCGGACCCTTTCTCAAAGCATCTCATCTCACAGTCATGGCCAAATTACTAATGCTAACTTCATCAAATTACACTTTGGACAAGCATCACACAGCATCTCTATTATTTTATTAACTAATAAATTTTTTATTTAATTGTTCTGTTACATGAGTATGGAAATTTAGGATTTTATTACTAGTATGTTATGCACTTGATTTTATAATTTTCTTTTATTGTTATGCTCTTGATATTTATCTGTTTAGGAGGTTCATTTGCTCTCTCACCAACACCATTTTTCATTAACATATTGTCACTCAACTGAACGCTATTGAAAGGCTTTCTGTTTCGTGAGCCTTTTGCACACGAATAAATAGGTTTAGAATGATAGCTCAGTCGGACTGAAATTTTGATGACAATTGGTGGCAAGATGAAAATTGTAGGAAAATTAACTATTTTGTTTATTACTTTTGGGGCACCTATTCCTAAACCAGAAAAATTGAATCAACTGTTTAAGTCATCTCACTGTCTAACTCGTCATTAATTTTTTTGATATTGATTATGTATTCCTTTTCCCATTTCCATCAGTAAATTGGCATTTTTAAATCAGGAACAAATATTTTAAGAAAATGAATGTTGTAGATTATGATCACAATCAAACGTTTTAGAGGATTTACAATTACCTTCATGTGAGGACGTGATGTTATTTTACTACTTTATTTATTTATTTTATTCATTTATTTGTAAATTATTGTATTGTATTGTATGTATGTCTTTCTTTCTGCTCTAGTAAAAAGGAAAATGATTTCTCAGATATTTGGGGCCCTGGTTTTCTAACATCTCTTCTAGAGTGTGACATGTTCTATGCACTTTACTTTTCTGGTTCATGCTTCCTCAGATATTACATACCACAATGGGGGACATCCATATGAGACTATATCCTGAGGAATGTCCAAAAACAGTGGAGAACTTTACAACACACTGCCGGAATGGCTATTATGATAATCTTATCTTTCATCGGGTCATCAAGGGCTTCATGATACAGACAGGAGATCCTTTAGGAGATGGAACTGGTGGACAGTCTATTTGGGGAAGAGAGTTTGAAGATGAATTCCACAAAAGGTAGTTATTTTTATACTGACTGGTTGTTATGTTTCATCTTCCCCAAATTACTTCTTATTGTGTAGTGCAGTTTTTGGTGATGGTCTTGTTATCAACGTCGTTTAGTCTAGCCGGGGTTTCCTGCCGGCCTTTCTGGATCTTTATAGTGGGAAATACTCTTTTTGTGAAAAGTTTCATCCTTATTTACTCCTGATTCCCTTTTCTCATATCCTTCAAAATCAGGGGCGTAACTTAGTGGGGTTGGGTTGGTTTATGCCACCGACGAACTGATCCTAAGAAGCACAGGCATGGCATGACTCAAACACGGCGAAAGGCCATTTTGCAAAAAGTTAGGATATGGATATGACCAGGACACATTCAATAAATATAAATTTTTACAAATTATATTTTATTCCTTCAACCATGGATATATATGCACCTGCATTTTCTCACACTACTTCATTAGTTATATTTAATAAAATATTTTTATTCTCTTTTTTTTAGTTAGTTTTTTTTATGTTTTTTTATAGAATAATAATAAGATTTTAGGCTATTTTAGAATATTATCTATGTTTTCCTTTTTGTTTTTTTTGTTTTTTTTTTTGAAAAGAACACCTCAAAAGACCATTTCATTGTATAATGAAAGAAAAAGATTAAAAATAAAACATTACAATAAAGTGGCACGAACGATCCAAAAGTCACATAATTTTGGTATACCATATACCCTTTACCTATTTATAATTAATCCTAAAGTGTAATTACAAAAAGATTTGGTAGTTGACACCCGAAAAGATGCATTTGCATGAGCCAACTCCCAAACATAGTCCCACGATTTCTTTTCCTCCCTAAATATTCTCCCATTCGTTTCCAACCAAATGCCCCATGCTATTGCAGAAACCCTGGCTACCCAAAGGCTCTTCCCCCTTTTGTTGAATGGAGATGATAAAATCATCTCCTCCAAGGTTTGGCGAAAAGTTTCATTCTCCACCCATGTTATCCCAAACGTTTGGATAATTTGTGCGAAATAAGCCTTGAAAATTTGCATTTCCACATGATGTGATTAAGATCTTCTGAATCAAGGTTGCATAAACAACACCACTGAGGATTAAGGGTGTAGGAAGAAGATCGCTGGAGCAACTCAATAGTGTTAATTTTACCTAGTGCCACAAACCAGATAAAGAACCTGACTTTCTTCAGGATCGTCATCTTCCACAAACTGGAAAAGAAGAGGGAGGATGAACTCATGGAGGGGGGTCGACTAAACTCAAAAAAGGATTTGCAAGAGATTGTTGGAGGAATTTAGGGACTATAATCTGTACCCTCTCTCAGTGAAAAACCCTCAAGGGTTGAGATGATGGAAGATAATTCTGTCATTTCCCCATCCTAGATGAGCCTTCGAAATGGAAATCAATATTCACTCTTAAACCCTTGTTCTGAATAAAGACAGAGATTGGTTCATTTTTGGCTAATGTTTTCCTTATTTAATTATGTTTCCTCGTTTAGGTTAGTTTTCTTGTCTAGCTAGATTTACTTTCCTATAGTCGATGTTACTCCATACAATTTAACCTTTTTTTTTTTTGAATAAGAACTCCATACAATTTAACCTAATTCAATATATCTTTAGTCTTTTCGTGTTTTTGTTCATTTAAATTAGTTATCCTTCTAAATGTAAACATCCTTAGTCTTGATTAGAAAACCAAAATTTCTTTTTCATTTTCTAAAAAAAAGTGTCCCCTACATGTTCGGAGCGTGTCTGTGTTTGACTCGTGTTGGACATGGACATGATTCAAAACGAAGTGTCCATGCTTTCTATAACTGATCATATACGCGATCAGCTCGGTTTAAAATGAAGTGTCCGTGCTTCCTAGAACTGAGTCACCGACTAGCCTCACAATCGTTCCAGAGAGAGGCCTTGTGGTTTTTACTATTTAAAATTTCTCTCTATGGCTCTCAAAGCCGTGTAGTATAGGTGACATGGGATTAAGTAGTTAGACAGGGTGAGTGAGCTGTAGGTTTAGATAGTTTGGATGGACTTGCGTGCAAGGCTCAGAGCGCTGGTTGATTAGAATTTGAGCACTGCTTTTTTATTTCTCTAAGTTGGACGGTTTATAAAAAAATTGTTAACCAACTGACCACGGTTTTCCTACCCTAAACCACCCATTTAAACTAATTCTCCCCCTAAAATAAACTAATCTTGAATAGTTTAGATGAAACGACACAACTTGGCTAGTAAAATGTTTTTCCCAGAGGTCTATATTTTTGTTGGATAAGGAGAAATGCTGATTATACCTAACATGCATTGTATGTATAACCATATGGTTTGTCCATCTTGTTTCTTTGCAGTTTGCGGCATGACAGGCCTTTCACAGTTTCAATGGCAAATGCAGGCCAAAACACAAATGGGTCTCAGTTCTTTATCACAACAGTAGCCACTCCTTGGCTGGACAACAAGCATACGGTGTTTGGCCGAGTTATCAAAGGCATGGATGTTGTACAGGTATGCTCTATTATTCTGTTTACTGGCTTTCCATTTATTTCTAGTCACTACAGTTGAAGTATATGATTCTTATGCATTCGATAGATAATTCGAATTCCGTACTGTTTGTTATTATTTTTTTGTACTGCATTACATTCCATAATTAATTGTGTGTGCACTCTTCTCATAGGTCACTGAGTTACTTAATTCTTTAGCATTGCTCTGTGATGCACAACCAAATCACAATGATGTCTAGGAATGTGTTCACTTGATTGAGTATCAAGCCACCAAAGATTAGTGCCTGTGTGTCCAGTTCTAGCTAAACTTTGTGCATAGTATTTTTGTTTATTTGTTTAATTGTTCTTTTATTTTATTATTATTAATTTGGATCCTGTAAATAAATATATAAAGATATGTGCATCCATCAGTAAGTGATTGACCGTTAGCTGGATGATCTTGACAGACATTGCACAATTTCCGATATTTTTGCAAGTAAATATGAAATCATAAATGAGGAAAGAAATATTTTCATTTTTGCTAAAATCCAGTGACTATGCCAGTAACTTGAGAATACTCACATGAATGCGGAATTCGATTTTAGGTCATTACAAGAATGTCATGTTTAATTTTTGGCCAGGACATTGATATGGAAAATATTAGTCCTTATGCCTGACATTTATAAAGTCCGTGCCTGTGTTCTGATTATATTATGGTGAGAACTTGTTTAATCTTTTGCATTTTATGACAGACAATTGAAAAAGTGAAGACAGACAAGGCGGACAAGCCATATCAAGATGTGAAAATCTTAAATGTATCTGTTCCAAAGCCTTGAGGTCTGTCCAGAGGATTGTCGTGTGGACATGGTCGGTAAGCTAACTGAAGGCTCTTTATCGCTGCGGTTATTGATTCAGGTAAATGTACTTCCATTATTCGTAGTAGTTAGATGTAGCGGGCTTTGATCTCCATGTACCCCCAATACCTAGAAGGAACTTGAATTTAATTAGGGAACGGAAAACTTTGAAAATACCCAGTTATGGAAATATGTCTCTTAATTCAAGTAGGAAATAATCCATAGTTGCAATTTTTATGGCTCAGTAATCCCAATGAACTTTGGTCACAGATACTTTAATTATGTGCTCATGTTCTCAAGATGTCATATTTTCAAGAACCAAGCTGACTCTTATATGGTTACCTTTTCGGCCTTAAATTTCTACAGCAAGCGATGGGTGTTAAAGTGTGAGCTACTATCGACTTTTGTTGACCAGAGGATTGAATAAAAACATTTAGTAATCAGGATAGAGCATTTTAGCCCTAAAGAAAATGCAAAGTGGTGGCTTATATTCATATTGCTTCTTGGGTTGAGTTAATCGCTACGTTATTTTTTTTTTGTTGAAAAATATTTATTTAACTGCTTTATTTCTAATATATTATTGAGGAGATACTAGTGCGGAAGTACCATCAAGTGTAATACAATGTAATTTATCCCAGTTTAATATATATTTATTTTAACTTATTGACTTGTTTTTAAGAAATGGGGAAGATGCTGGCACTTCATGCCATGTGATGATTGGAGTACAGTTCAATGGAACATGTTGCTTTGATCTAATCTGTTTTTCTTCATCGTGAAAATAACCATTGTTGTGCGTTAGTTGAGTACATTATCGCGTTCCATTTGGGGGGATGTTATTTGTATTTGATGAGAGTCACTTTGGTACCTTTTGGAAGGTAGTGTTGAATTAAGCATTTTGAGATAGTTTTACTGTTAGGGTATTAAATGATGTCTCAAAAATGGAGATTTGACTTTATAAACGAGGATAAACAATATCTTCGACGTTATCGATATTTCCATCGGAGTTAATCCTCATCACATGGATAAAGCCCATGGGCTCGCCCAAACCCAATTTAAGTCCGGCCTGGTCCGGTTCGTAAGTCAATGGTTGACGGGCTAGGCCTGACCCAGCCTATAAATCTTTGGGCTGGATATGAATCATGTATTTGAGCCCAAGCCAGGCCCGCAGGCTTTATCCATAGGGCTCCCATCAGGCCCGACCCAAAGCCCGGTTCGAATCCCGTTCAAATTATATATATATATATTTCATGTAATTTTACTTGTAATTTTTTTTATATTTGAGAAAAATGCACATGATTAATGCATATAAATAGGTGTCAACTTAGTTGGGATGTATTGATATTACAACGATGCAAATTATTTATCAAAAAATAATTATGTGAATTTTATTTCTTGGTGAAATCATTACTTCATTATTATTTTTATCCATTTTAGTTTGTATCATTTTAAGTTAAATCTTTGAAAAATTTAATAGTCAAACTAAGCTAGAAAAATGATAAATAGAGTTAATTTAAAAAATTAATAAACAATATATAAAAACAAAGTATAAATAAAAAAAAAATATATAGGATAGCAAATTATTAATAAATTAACTTTAATCTCCATCACTTTAGTGTTAAGTTTAAGTTTAATAAACATTTAAGAACAAAGTATAAATAAAAAATGAATAGGATAGTAAAAAAATAAGAGTTAAGTTCAAGTTTAAAAAGTTAAAAATAAATTTTAAAAAACGCAATTAAAAATTTAATGAAAAATTTAATTAAATAAATAAAAGTTTGAACGGATTGGGCCAAGCCCGTAAAAACATGAGGCTTAATTGGAGTACTATTAAACTATCGTTGATCACCCTCTTTCCTTTATTCTTTTTTTTACCTTTTATTTTAATCATTCCCTTTATTTAATTTATTACTAACTTTTAGTTCATTCTCCCTTAAATTTTCTAAAACATTTTTTTTTTAAATCTCTCTCTTTAATCTATTGATTTTTTTTTTTATTTTCTCGATGTTAAATATCATTTGAGTGTATAACGTACTTTCAATTTTTACTTATTTAAAGACTAGTTCAAGTTTCATTGACTTATAATTTAAAAGTTATTTAATAATTGTTAATTAAGGGCTGTTTGGTAATATTTCTCGTTTCTTATATCTATTTCTTATTTCTTATTCCTAATTTTTTAAACAGAGAAACAGAAACATGTTTGATAATTATTTCTTGTTTCTAGAAGAAAAAAGAAACAGAAATATGTTTGGTAAGTATTTCTTGTTTTTGTTTCTCATTTAAAAAAATGAAAATATGTTGAAAAATTTACAATTTTAAATGAAAATTTAGAAAATATTATATATCAATATAATTTTTGGATATTTATAATATATTTTATAAGTCAAAATGGGACAACGTAATAATTTATCAATATGTTTAAAATTTTGAAAACAAGAAAGAAATAAGAAACTAAAATTTGTTGTTTCTAAAATTTCTACACAATTTTGGGAAGAGTTTCTGAAAAAAGAGAAATAAGAAACAAGAAGAGTTACTAAACAACTCAATTTCTTAAAAAATGAGAAATAGAAACAAGAAACAGAAATTGAGAAGGTTACCACACAGGCCCTAAAAGACCAACTCATGCCTTATCATTCAAATTAATATTTGTCATGTTACAATTTTAGGAAAATTTGCATATATATGATCATTTATAGGAAGCATGGACATTTCATTTTGAATAGAGAGGCAGCGAGTCTTCACTTAGCCTAAGACAAGTAGTAGCCATCTGAGCAAGAAGAAATTTCACTGAAAAAAAAAGTTGAGCGGATCCAAATTTTTCATCTTTAAGGGTTCACCAAATCTTGCAATTCATAGATAGGCTGAGTTCACTAGTAATAATAATGTAATAAACATAGTAGAAAAAGAACCATACCATTTGGAGCATGACGTGTAAATAATATTGTATCATGAGGAATGAAAATAAATCCAATTGAGGTTATGGTGGAGCTAAAAGTGGCAAACCAAGCTCGCAATGCTCGTTTAAGACCATCAAGGCACGTTGAAGAAGACATTTTTGCGTTGGAGAAGCAGAGTCAGGAGATGGTTGCATATACACCTCTTCTTGTATGGACAGATGTCATACGAGCGACCAAAGTAAAATTATCTTCGTAATCAATACCATTTTCTTGAGAATACCTTTTAGCAACAAGACGGGGCTTATAACGTTCAATAGAGCCACCTGAGAATACCATTGTTTTAAATGTGGCGATGTTTACTTCAACACGACCATTTTGTTGGGAGGATTAAGGATATGATTGTTGGACAAGATTTGTTGTTTGAGAAATGAGAGAAAAACAGAATCCTGATACTCGATAGTATTCTTCATATGAAAGATTTGAATGGAACCAAAAAATTGGGTTTTGATCATGTTATCAAAATCAATATATATTTAAGGCAATGTAGAACGATTCTTAAGAAAATATATACAAGTAAAAAGAGAATAATCATAAATAAAAAAAAAATATTGATAAGCATTCTCAATATGAGTAGGAGTAGATCTCCAAATATCATAATGAATTAAACTAAAAGGAGTATCACATGAAGACGATGCAATAGTAAGAGATAAAGCAGATTGTTTTGCTAACTTACAAATCAAACAATCAAAGAAAACAAATTTAGAAATATTATTCAAGTTGTCAAGGGATAATAATGTTCAAAGTTTGTTAGAAAAAGCATGGACGAGATGAATGTGCCACTGATAGATGGAAAATAAGTGACGAAAATAGAAATGTATGGAGAAACAGGGAGTTAGAGTGAAGTGAGCTCAAACAATCTTCTCCTTTTATGACCCGTACCAATCGTCTGTCTCGTTTGCAAATTCTTAACCCGACAACCATGAGGAGAAAAGAGAACAATGAGACCAAGTTCACATAATTGGCCAATGGTAGGACAATTGGCGAACTTGTGACAGGTAAGCTTATTGTTCTTGCAAAAGAGAGAGCTTGATGTAGGGCGTGGATGAGTAGTGTCTAGAACAACATCCGAAGGTATAAATGAAGCTAAGCTAAGTCGAGCTTCCTCAAATAAGATTTCTTGAAGAACGAGTTCCAAAGAGGGCATTATAATGTAACAAGGCGGCATAAACAGACTTATATTCATGATAAAGTGGTTAATAGCTCAAACTCATTAAGTTAAATTTTAGTGATGTCTCTATCGAGCATTTTTTCATTGTTCTTGTTAAACGACTTTTAGAGTGGGTTTTCCAGATGGAGTGCTCATGTAAAAGTTGAGGCAACTTCTCTGGGACTTGGAACTTCAACTTCTTGAAGCGAATGATGAACGCACAGATTAGGAACACAATAAGTATTTAGAAGATGCAAGTTAGAAGTGGCAGCAATGCTTATGTGAAAACATACAATTCTCATTAGTAGCTTGGATGAAAGAAAGAGGTTTAGCCAAGATGGAAGAAGAGAGGAGAGAAATATCAAAGGTCATATGTGAAGGGATGATTTACTAAACTAGCGGAATTTTATTTAGTAAACTTATTAACATTTAATAACGGATCTATTAACATCATGCAATTTGTGAAAAACATGTAGATTCATGCTTATATTTTCAAAAATTAAAATCAATTATACTTACATTGAGTAGTTAATAGAGAATCGGTTGGAGATTTCTTTACAGCATCAAATCCTCAGCAACACCGGATCTTCTACACTATATCCCGATCGATCAAACGAAATTCGATTGTGGGAAGAAGAAAAATATCTTCTTCCCAATAAGACTATAGGGAAAATCGGCCAAGGGGTGGGAGAGAGGAAGAGAGAGTTCCAACTTTGTATGAAATTGAATTGTGTGATTTATGAATGACCCAACCCTCCTATTTATAAGAAAATAGGAATCCAAATCCCATTAGGATTAATCTATAGAGATAAATACAAAAAGAAAAAAGATTATCTCTTTCTTTTATCTTGCAATTTCGAAAATGCCATAGATAAATAGGAGATTATTTTATTTTCTTTATTTTATTTATCTTGGGTAAATAAATCTATGTAATTATTTTAGGATATAATTCAAACAATTATCTCTTCCTAAAATACATGTCATGGCCGAAAATTGGCTTAATAATTAATAAATAATTCTAATTTATTTAATTAATTATTTTGGGCCAATTTCATTTGGGTTCATTAATCCAATTGGGCTTGAAATTCTCTCTTAAATTAATAAGTCCAACTTAATTAATTTATTTATTAATAAAATATTTTATTTAAACAATTAATAATATTAATATTTTCTCCCGACTAAATATTATCAAATTATATTTAATTATTAATTTCCATTTAAATAATTTTCATTATTTAAATAATTAATAATAAATATTTTAATTATTAATTTCCATTAAATAAACTCATTATTTAATTAATAATTTTATTGATAACATTTTATTATTAATTAATTAATTTTAATTATTAATTTCGTTCAAATAAAATTTATTATTTAAACAATTAATAATTGTTAATTAATTTCAAATTATTAATTACCATTTAAATATACTCAATATTTAAATAATTAATAATATCTAATTAATAATATTTCATTATTCATTTCCTGTTTAAATAAACTCATTATTTAAACAATTAATAATGTTTATATTAATTACCCTTTAAATATACTCAATATTTAAACAATTAATATTGCCTATTTTAAGTAATTCACTTTACTTAAAATTTCCATTTCTTCTACTTGATTTCGCGACTACGATATTTGGGCTAGCATAGGGACCCGATGGACCTATAGATCATGGGCTTAATAATTAGTCAATTAAGTGATTAACACATAATCGATTAATTACTTATTATCTAACTATGAATAATTCCATTATAGATTCATAGTGAACTCCCCTCACTATAGATGAGTTATTGTCCATTTAGTTTATCATTATTTATATCTGTGATATTATCCTTCATGTGGAACCCTCATAATTACAAGCGGATAAATTTACCGTTTTGCCCCTGTAATTACCGCTTTATCCTTGTGTTCCCGCTGATTCTCCAATGAACTTTATCTTTAGTCGAACTAGAGATAAGATACTTCTGTGATCAATAGAAGTCGTGACGTCACTTGTTCATGTCTCGAATCAGTACATCAAGAGAGTTTCCTTAAGTTCCTAAAATGTTTAGGTATCACACTGATACCGTTAATTTATAGGAAAGTTATGAATTCCATCTCGTGAAAATGAGTTCCCAGCTACTTATCTAGCTATGTTCCCAAAACATGAGTGTATTGAGCGTTCTTATAGATCGCTCTCAACCATGTGAATCAAAGAACATAACTCCATAAATAGGAGTCCACATTTCACTCAGGATTGAGATCTATCACGGTTGATAAACTTAGTTTGATATTCGACCATTTCTCGTAAACGGTACTAATGAGAAATTTGATCGAACATCGTGGTCCTGTCTTATACAATCAACATTGCATATGATACTTCCATTTCATGTCTCCCACATGAATGATCAGGATTCGATCATTTGTCTATAAACAAAATGCGAAGCTATCAACAGTGTTACCAGGATAAGGTTCCCAAACGTTATCCGTTTACTGTAGACACGTTTAAGTTACTCATCTCGACTTTAATCCTCTCGTATGACTCACATACTAAGTCGTGATTTCATAAGAGTGACTTAGGGTTTTACTATTTGAATGTTTGATATTTATATATTTCTATATATTCCTAATATCATTAATTGAATCAATCTAGATAATATAAAGAACTTATGTTTATTTATTTAATTTATTCTTAATAAATTATTATTATTAAATAATTACAAGTTCTAGGACACCATTCCTAACAATATGATTGCAACAAGTAGAGTCAAGGAGCCAAGAGTTACCTGAAATCACAGTAAGTGCAGAAATGGAGATCACCTGGAAAAGGCTTGAGGATGACTAGGAGAAAATAATTATCAGAAGAGTAATAACTGCAAAAACAGATGAGGAACCGACTTTACGGAAGTTACAGGTTCTTGTTGTTCGTTCTTTTTCATGAGGACATTTTATGGAACTTGAATTGTCTTGATAAACTTTTGGCTTACGTTGTCTTTACTCAGGAATTATACGTTTAAATGTGTGAAATCCTGGATTGAATTCTTAGCAAGATTGTTGAACCATATCAGGGTTGTATCTTTGAGGCTTGTCCGGAAGCATTTTTATGTCATCACATTAGATCCTCGGTTGGGACATAGGCTGCTTCATAATACCACAAATGAGTCAAATGCTCAACTTGATCTTCTAAATCGTCGTATAGGTAAAAGGTAGTGAAATTTGTAGGTTGATCAATTGCCAAAATCTCAAGAACAAATGGAGAATCACTAGGCAATGGATGATCATTTTTGACATTTTGACTCGTTCTTTGACACTACAAGAAAAATGCGATTTAACGACGGAAATTAGCGACAAATTGAGGCAATAGTGCGTCGTTACAAGGGATTAACGACGCAATTAACGACGATATGGCCTGACGTTATATTTGCCATCGTTAGACGAATATACCAACGGAATGCCTCGTTCCTTAACGAGGGAAAACTATTACATCGCTGTGTTTCGTTGACTAGAATAGAGCAATGATGTTCGTCGTTAGGATAGTCAAAGACACAAGTTGACCTTAACGACTCAATTAGTCGTTATTTAAGTCAAAGTCAGGTTTCACTATAACGATAGAATACGTCGTTAATAGTCAAAGACTCATGTTGACTTTAACGACTCATTTCGTCGTTATGTAAGTCAAAGTAATTTTCACTATAACGATAGAATACGTCGTTATATAAGTCTTTGTTTTATTTGACATTAACGACGGAATGAGTCGGTCTATTAATTTTTTTTAATTTAATTAGGGTTTAAGGTTTTAATTACAAATTATTGTGATTTAAAAATTAAATTTAATTACAAAATAAAAATTAAATTAAATTTAGAAAAAAATAATATTAGATAAATAATATTAAAAATCCCAAAATAATACAAAATAATGTTTTTTTTCCTAAAGCTTAATCGAGATGAGGATCAGATGGAGGATCGGGAGGAGGGAAACAAAAAACGGAAGTCAAAGAACCCTCGCCGCGCATCTGCGCCATGAACATGTCCATCGTTGCCTTCATCGACCTCTCGAACTCTTGCCTGGACCGCTAGGACTCATCGAGACGAGCCGTAATCCCTGTCACCTCCGCCTAGAGCCGTTCGTTGCTCTCTCGAAGCTCTGCAGTTTCAGCCCTCAAAGTATTGTTGCTCGCGCGAAGCTCGGCAGCCTCGGTCGAACGAGCTGCCTGGGAAGACCGAGGCTGATTTGCGCAAATGACAGGGCTGAGGTTGCCAAGTCCAGGAACAGTACCGTCTGGACGTCTCCCTCCTGCTGCCTTGAGAAAAGCCGACTCGATATCCTCCTGTGTCGGCAGGGTGCCGGAGCTCGGTAAGCTATCAGCGAGAATCGCTTCGTAACGAGCGTGAAAAAAAAAACAAATCATTTCATTAACTAATATACTAATAGTGAATAAATTTGAAAAAGAATAAACAATAATTAACACTTACTACTTTCTCTCTCGCCCTATCGTCTACAAAATTCTGTGTATCTCCACCTTTGGTGTGGAGACGGATAAACAGCTCAACAGCATGAACCGGACGACCCAATTTTTGCTCCTGTGAATGTTAAAAATAATTAACGAATAATGAATAACTTACGAAAAGAAAGTAAAAGTTAATTAATACAGAAAATAACTTACGAGTTGTTTCTTGTGCTCGTATGTGGAGCGTGACCCTCCAGTGTGCTTCGACGGGTTGGCATTTTGGTTGGCGCTATTGATCTTCGAAATGCGTTGGGCATCCGGCGTCTGAGTACGCGCCAAGATCTCTACCAAGTCCTCCGTAGAAATGTGGGCCAGCCGTTTATCGGCAGGGGCACGGTGAATATTGTAGCCAGTGTCCCTGTACCGAATGCCGCCCTGATGATGCCAGGGAGCGTATATGACCTCGTCGGTCAGCTCCTCTGGAATATCAAAATATTGCTGAAATTTTAGCTGTCAGTTTTCGAAATATTATATATATATATATATATATATATATATATATATATATATATATATATATATATATATAATTAAATATAATATTTTGAATATGTTTACCTTCCATGCCTCAAACATCCGCAGCTTGTGCGCAGCAGAGACGCTTTGCCAACGAGGGTGTCCCCGTACAGGAAGCATCTTCAATACCTCCGTAAATCTCCTCGAAACCTCTCGTTATGGATGTAACCTATTGAAATGAATAGGAAACATTGAAAAGTTAGAATTTGTAAATAATAAATAATTAATGAAAAGTATCGCTGATGCGTCATTCAACGGACGCGCAGTGTCAGAATTAATACCTTCATCGATTTCACGATCTTGCAATTCATCCTCCTGGAATGCAACGTAGTTCTCACTATTTTTATCAGGGAGGCTGTCCATAGGAATCTTCTGCATTGTTCCCGAACACTTGACCCTTTATACATACGCCACTGTTGTTTGTTGCCCGGTTCACTGAATGAGCTTTTGTTTGAAATCGTAACCTTGCACCGATAACCAGGTGTAAGATCTTGCAATTCCTGGATGGACCTTTTGCGATCCATATTATACGTTGATCGATCGGATTTGTGGGATTGTCAACGTAATTGTAAAACCAGGAACGAAAATATTTATCGATGATGTTCCCTTCTTCCGATTCGATATCTAGGGATGCGATGGTCGTACACATGAATTCACAAATAATCTACATAAAATTTATTAATTAATGAAAATTTAAACAAAATTATTCATGTTAAATAAAACAAAACTCCATGAATTAGAAAAACTTACTCAATATATGGCTCTACTTCCGCACAGTTGCATAATAAGTAAGTCTGGACGACATGGTACTCCTCATCACTTAAGTTTCTCCGCATAGATTTGCCTAAACCTTTGCCTGGTACGATAAACATATCCAAGTCGTTCAAGTCTACACCTTCTGGAAGAGTGTCAACCACGTTACGGTTCACTGAACGAAAGTGGTCGGAGATATGCTGGTCGAAGTAATACGAACATAACGTAGTTGTCTCGTGTACCAGGTACGCATTACAAATCGATCCTTCCACTCGTGCTTTATTTCCAACAGTTTTCTTCAATCTATGCAAATATCTAGAATTCGTGCAGTAAAATAAATCTAAAATTTAGCATCATGATGTGTATTTAAATATACTAAAAAAGGCAATTAACATAATAATATTTTACCTTTCATCTGTATTGAACAGGGCCCCCAAGTAGTGCCTTATATGGTAGATGAACAGGAAGATGGTCCATCGAATCGAAAAATCCGGGTGGAAACATTCGCTCCAGTTTGCATATTATAACTGGAATCTCTCGGTTTAATGATTCGATTGTCTCTCTTGTTAAATCTGCGCATGTCAAATATCTGAAGAACACACTTAACTGCGCCAACGGTTCCCAATGTTTCTGTTCGAGGAACGGTCTGAACGCAACAGGCATCAATCTTTGCATAAAAACGTGACAATCGTGACTTTTCATTCCGAAAACAGTATGACTCTGCACGTCAATGCATCTCGAGAGATTAGAAACATAACCATCGGGGAACTTAATCGATCGCATCCATTCAAACAGTAATTTCTTCTTTTCTGTACTTAACATGTATTTGGCCTTAGCGTATTGCCCATCTTGATCCGGCTCTAACTCGGGGCGACGACATATTTCTTGGATGTCATACCGTGCCTTCAGGTTGTCTTTCGTCTTATTTGGCACATTTAAAACTGTATTGAAGACATTGTCGAACACGTTCTTTTCGATGTTCATTACGTCCAAGTTGTGCCTGATTAATAAATCTCCCCAATACGGTAAATCCCAAAATATACTTCGTTTCTTCCATCCACTGTTCTTACCAGCGGCCTTGTTTGCAACCTCAGCACCTATTTCAGTAATTTTTTTCATGCCAATAGAATCTAACCCGTGTAATATTTCGATTCCACTATAAACTCAGGGCGGCCCTTGGTTACGTACATTACGACCCTTATACCAATCTGTCTTGTTTGATCGAAACAAATGGTCGCTCGGTAAAAATCTTCTATGACAATCAAACCAACACGTTTTCCGTCCATGTTTCAAAGAGAAAGCTCTAGTGTCAATCATGCAATGAGGACAAGCAAACTTTCCGGATGTGCTCCAACCTACGATAAGTTTAAATTAATTATACATAGTATTATGCAATGAAAATAATTTATAATTATAAGCTATCGTGCTTACCAGATAACATTGAATATGCCGGGAAGTCACTTATCGTTCAAATTACTACGACTTTCATACATAAATTTTGTTTTCTCGATACATCGTAAGTCAACGCTCCATTATTCCACAAATTAGTCAGCTCAACAATAAGAGGTTGGAGGTAGATATCTAACCTTTGTTTTGGACTCTTTGGACCTGGTACGATAACCGTTAAGAATATCACAGGATCTTTCATACACATCGATGGAGGGAGATTATAAGGTGTCAACATAACAGGCCATACAGAGTATTGTGCACCAGAAGCGTCGTACAGGTTAAAACCGTCAGTACATAACCCCAATCTCACATTTCTAATCTAACTTGCAAATTCTGGATAACAACGATCCAAATGCTTCCACGAGTCAGCATCAGATGGATGTTTCATATGACCATCCTCTTGCGAATGCTCGTAGTGCCATCTCATATGAGATGTCGTGACTTCCGATGCATACAATCGTTTAAGTCGAGGAGTGATCGGTAAATAAAACATACGAGTATGTGGAATGAGAGTGTGTTTACCTTGTTTATATCTCGGATGGAAACAGAATTTACAATTATAGAGACTCGAATCTCCATCACCCCAGAATATCATGCATCCGTTCGGGCAACAATCAATCTTCTCAACAGGCAACCCGACACCCTCCACTAATTTTTTTGTGTCGTATAAACTTTTTGGCAGCGTGTTGTTCACGGAGTGCAACGATGAAACCATTGTGCAATCGAATTAAAACCTCTCCTGGAATATGATATGCCAATTTTATATTTAGAAGCTCGTCAGCAGACCCGGTTGGCCGACATCACAACCCAGGTATAACGACATACTTGCCGATTCGAGCATATGGTACATTCGTTGCGCTTCGAGATTCATTTCCTCCTCCTCCTCTAGAATAGTTTGATTATCATCTTGAGTATGATTAAACGTACCTTCGTATATCATATGCTGCATTTGTCCATACTCTTGCTGTCTTTCATCATGATCTTCTTCCAAATTCGGTATAGCATTTGAGCTGATTCCTTGGTACAACACGGCTCGCTCCAACGCCGCATTATATTGATCGTCAGATTCCCCTTGATAAACCCACTTGAAATAATTCTCCACAAACCCACGACTATATAGGTGTTCTTCACATCAAATGAAGAATATAACTTCTTATTTTTACATTTTCTTGCACGGACATCGTATCATTTTTCCATTACGATCAAAATCCTCTGTACATTCACAAAACTCAACGAATTCTTCAACCCCTGCTACGAACTCATCGTTCAAATAGCCTTCTAAGAGACGAACATATATCCATTCATGTATTTTTTTTTGCAGTAGAAAAAAAAACGAAAAGAAAAAACAAAATGTTTCTGATGATGAGTTCTTTCCATTCTTGAGGCATATATATACTGTGATATAACGACGCAATCCGTCATTAATATCTAATATAACGATCGTTTTCGTCGTTGTAATGGCGGGAAACATTCCCTCCATAACGTTGGGTGACGCAATCGGTCGTCCATTAGCGCGGGAATGTTTCGCGCCATCGTATACGACGCACTGCATCGTTCCCTATTAACGCGGGAAATTTTGGCGCCATTATTACTGACACCAATCATCGTTAATACCAAATTATTTTTTCTATTAAATATATTCGATTAACTAGGCGACGGAATGGATCGCTGAAAGTCAACTTTTCACAGGAGCGATGCATTCCGTCGTTAGGGTGGGACGTATTTACTTTTCGTCTCTATCGATTCGTCGCTATTACGGCAGTTTCTTGTAGTGTGAGTCTCCCGGGCACATTTTCCTCTATCTCGAAAGTTGGAGAAGTTGTGCATGGGATGAAGCTCATCTTTAGAGGATGCAGAACTGCGACTCTACTTGATGTTCATGAGACCCTTAGTCCAACCAATTGTCCTTTGAGTTTGTCCTCAAAATCCTTATTCATACATGGGCTTCTTCTGCTAAATTCTTTAGAACGTCAACTTCGACCAAGTCGGGAACCTTTTTGGAGAGAAAAGATGATATGTGACTTATCTTCTTGTGCCCTAGAGGCACTTGAGCACACTACAATCTTTCTTATGTCGTATATCAAACTCGTACACCATGTTTTGGTCAATTTTTGGCTATGACTCGGGGATCATCTCTGTTAAGGGTCAAAAGGACCTTCATCTCTTCTGTTGCATTGTTCAACAATTTTGATTTGAATTTATAAATGTTTTATTTCCTTTAGGATTTTTTCATTGGTCTCAATTTTTTTTAAAGAGGTATTCTAGACCAGACTTGTTTGATATCTCTTAAGATTTTGACTAGTGCCCTCTTTAATGAGAGATTTTTCAGGGCCTGTTTCAAGATTTCAAACTTCTAAGGATTATTAGTTGCTAATATCTTTTCTTTTTATAGGATCCCGATCTTGGTCTTCTTACTTGCGAGTTCTCATCTTCACTAGCGTTGCTCGGACCAGTATGTCAAGTTGGTGTGGTAGATTGGAAATCATGCAAACTGACTTAAGTGATTCTGACAATTATAGAGGTATAAATCTGCCTCTATAGCCAAGATTGCTCCTCTATCCCCTTGCTTTCCCTGGGTCAGCTGGAATAGCCTTGAAAAGATGTATACTTTTGAGAAATGCCACACAGTCTATGATGGTCAATTTAGAGAGGGAAGTAAAGAATGCAATGAGGCTGAAATAAAAGAGAAATGATTGGGTAAAAAATATCTCAAATAGAAATGTACCTTGGGTATTTATAGGACAATCAAATGAGTCAGATCTCACACGAAGGTCTGGGTCAACCAAGAGGCTGTGTGACGACCCGACTCCTTTTAAATCATTTTAGAACCAGAACACATCAAAAGGCTAAATTTTGAATAAAAATTCAGCATGGTGATGTTAAAACTTGGACTATCACAATGCCCTGTAATTACAATTTTCCATAAGAAAATTTAAAGATTGGAATGTGCATTCCATATTTATGAAAAGTTCAAAAACAGTTCAAGATCATAAAATCTAAGGTAGAAATGCTCTAATAAACTCATACAAAGGTGCATCGAAAGATGAAACAAATAAAGTAAACATTAGTCCATGGACTATACACTTTTTCTAGTCCATCTCGCCATCATCGTCACCAAGATCAAGTAGGACCAGCGCCTCTCCCACGACCACGTCCACGGTCCAAACCTGAAAAATTTAATATCATGAGCAAAAGTGAAGATAAACGGAAAATAAAGTAACATTAGACCCCAAACCCATATCCAGATGTGTGTCCAAAAAGCTTACTTACTCTTTGCTACCTAAACATTTCAATGGGATTCACATTAAGTACTACAATTTACAATTTCAAGATCTCCCAAATGAACAAGAACTAGCTCTCAAGCATAACAAAGTATCGTTGTGACGACCCAACTTACTAAACGAGCCTAGGATGCGAGTTTGCAAGCGGAAGTAAGGATTACACTACTTAGTTTAAGAAACAATGAAAATTTGGGCATGAAGTACTCGTAAACTATTAGGAAAAAAAACCTTGCTTAAAGCTCAAAACCCGACTCGTCGACCGTTTCATATTAACGTAAAAGTTTTAAAGTGGTAAAAACACATAGAAGAGACGTGGTGCACCACGAGAAAGTTATTACAAACCACAAAACATCGTAAAATATTTACAGTAGGTGTTTGAAATTTAGACTCCAAAATACAACAAAACCTTATGACTAGAAAACATGGCTCGCATGTCCGATGGCCTACCCAAAGTCTTCATCTCATACGTCAACGAGCTCCACTTGCCGCTCCATGTCCTCGTACTCGAGCAACACCTGAAAGGTGATATAAAACACTTTTGAGCATGACACTCAGTGAAAACAAAAGAATATGAACGGTGATGTGAATGCTCATAACATAATGCACAAATGGAAACATATGTAAAAGAATGCAATGTGAATAGGTACTCATAATCAACCGTAAACATTTCAAACCCGTACTCTTGTCAAGATAAAACCATTCATCTCGTATTACATTCTATCATTTCCCTTAGTTACTACCTTCCTATTTTACATTTTCGGCGTCTCACTACGCCCCATACTTATCGCATCATTAACCAATAACCGAGCCATAACTCCTCATATATTACACTCTCTCGCTTAACATTTAGCCTCGAACAACCATTACCACATTCCATTCACTGTTCGAATCACTTTCGTTTGCTATCACACATCCCGTTCTATTTATACGCACATTAAAGAAAAGAAGTTAGCTATGTATGGATGCATAAATATGCTATAAACATAAACATGAATGCTTATGCAAGTAATCAACTTTCAAGTTTAAGATTTCACCGAATCAACAATGCATAAGCCATTTCCACTTTTCCATTTCAACCATCATTTGGTTCCTTACTTACAACACGCGTCTCACTACGCGCAAATCAAACATTGCCACATATCACACTCGAGCCGCAGCTCATTATAATCTTCCAGGTTATTGTAATAACCACTCTAGCATCCAGGCCATCCACCACACAGCGCCTCGGAGCTACACAACATCACCGCCACGGTAACCACGTGTAACGTCCAACAACCACTCACCATTACACGGGTTACGACCCCATGACCACATATCGATCATATGAAATGCATGAATGAAGTGTTATGGAATGAAATGGTATGGTCATGCTTTCTTTCAATATTGATCATAAGAAGTAATCTCGGCTAACCGAGCACAAATAGGACAATTCCTCCAGGCAGTATATGACTCAATCGTAAAACACAACTTGCTCAAATCCCTCCTAACACAAGTAAATCATATTTCACATATTAAGCCTTAGCAACTCATTCACTTGCTGTTCACTAAGCATAAACAATACATGTCGAGTAATTATTGAAAATAGCCCCAATTCAGCATAAGGTTTTGTGGCGGAATCAGTGGACGGGGGAAGCTATGAGGGAGCGGGGGAAGCTATGAGGGAGCTTGAGAGTAATTAAGGAAGAAGTATCCATTCTTGTTTTCAGAAGTTTGGTTTTGCGAGGACGCAAAATTTTTAAGGTGGGGAGACTGTAAGGGCCCGAGGGTTTTGAAGGGATGATTTACTAAATTAGCGGAAATTTATTTAGTAAATTTATCAACATTTAATAACGGATCTATTAACATCATGAAATTTGTGATAAAAACATGTAGATTCATGCTTAATTTCGAAAATTAAAGACCTTTTACTTACATTGAGTAATAAATGGAGAATCGTTGGAGGTTTCTTTACAGCATCAAATCCTCAGCAACACCGGATCCTCTATTCTATATCCCGATCGAAAGCAAAACTGACTTGTGGGAATCGAACCGGAAGAACAAAAGAAGAAGAAGAAATTTCTTCTAAATTCTTCCCTAAGGAAAATCGGTAATTGGGCAAAAACTTGAGAGAGAATTTTCACTTTTCTAATTAAAGTGAAAAGTGTATAAAATATGAATCCCAATGGTCATATTTATAGAAAAATATGGTATCCTAATCTAATTAGAATTCCTTATTTCCTAATTATTAAAAATAGAAAAGATAAATAAAATAATATATATATAAACTTATCTCATTTGCTCAATTCGCATGCAAGCGCGCCTGAGTCAAATTGACCACCATCAGCCATATATAAGTATATATATTTATTATTTATTTCCTTATTTTCTTATTATCAAGATGAGATAAATAATAAATTAAAATTAAAAAAAAAACGTTGTTTTTGCACTTTAGCACAGCGCACGCCAGCCACCGCCTAAAGGTAAAGTTGTTTTTTAATTTTATTTATTTATTTACTTTTCTATATTTGATAATTTAATAATTTTATGTATTTAAAATAAGAAAAATTCAAATAATAATTTCTAATTTAAACACATTTAGCCAAAATTAAATATATTAATTACCATTGAATCTTATTCAATTATTTACTAATTTTGAGCCAAAACCAATTTGTTTCTTAAACATAATTGTATTTAATTCTCTCTAATATGTATTATTAAATTAAATAAACTCATTATTTAATTAATAATACTAATTATTAATTTATATTTAAATAAATTCATTATTTAAATAATTAATAATATTAACATTAATTCATGTTTAAATAAGCTATTTATTTAAACAATTAATTTTGCCTTTAAATATTATATTAATTTCCATTTAAATAAACTCTTTATTTAAAAAATTAATATTATCACAATATTAATATTAATAATATTAATATTGATTTTTATTTAAATAATCTCATTATTCAAATAATTAATATTGCCTAATTTTAAGTAAATTCAATTACTTAAATTATTTGTTCTTCCTAAGTTAAATTAATAACTTAGTTTTGCTACAACAATATTTGGGCTAGCATAGGGACCCGATGGACCTATAGATCATGGGCTTAATAATTAGTCAATTAAGTGATTAACTCATAATCAGCTAATTACTTATTATTTAACTATAAATAATTCCACTATAGATTCATAGCTGAACTCCCTTCACTATAGATGAGTTATGTCCATTTAGTTTATCTTTTATTTATATCTGTGATATATCCTTCACGTGGAACCCTCATAATTACAGGCGGATAAATTTACCGTTTTGCCCCTGTAATTACCGCTTTATCATTGTGTTCTCGCTGATTCTCCAATGAACTTTATCTTTAGTCGAACTAGAGATAATGTACTTCTGTGATCAATAGAAGTCGTGGCGCCATTTGTTCATGTCTCGAATCAGTACATCAAGGGAGTTTCCTAAAGTTCCTAAAATGTTTAGGTATCGCACTGATACCTTAATTTATAGAAAAGTTATGAATTCCAACTCGTGAAGATGCGTTCCCAGCTACTTATCTAGCTATGTTCCCAAAACATGAGTGTATTGAGCGTTCTTATAGATCGCTCTCAACCATGTGAATCAAAGAACATAACTCCATAAATAGGAGTCCACATTTCACTCAGGATTGAGATCTATCACGGTTGATAAACTTAGTTTGATATTCGACCATTTCTCGTAAACGGTACTAATGAGAAATTTGATCGAACATCGTGGTCCTGTCTTATACAATCAGCCTTGTATATGATACTTCTATTTCATGTCTCCCACATGAATGATCAGGATTAGATCATTTGTCTATAAACAAAATTCGAAGCTATCAATAGTGTTACTAGGATAAGGTTCCCAAGAATTATCCATTTACTGTAGACACTTTTAAGTTACTCATCTCGACTTTAAATCCTCTCGTATGACTCACATACTAAGTCGTGATTTCATAAGAGTAACTTAGGGTTTACTATTTGAATGTTTGATATTAATATATTTCCATATATTTATAATATCATTAATTGAATCAATCTAAATAATATAAAGATCTTATGTTTATTTATTTAATTTATTCAAAATAAATTATTATAATTACAAGTTCTAGGACACCATTCCTAACTGGTTTGACGTAGGGTAATTAGAAATTTTCCTTTTATTGGTATATTTTAAGTTAGTGATTTAAAGTGTGGAAAATTATTTTTCTATTTGAATTTTTGGTTAATTAGTAATTAACCATAGTTTATTTAACAAAGGGTGGAGAATTTAATTAAAAGGGAAATTATTAACCATGATTAATTTAGTAAAGGGAAATATTTAACTATAGTTAAATTAATGAAAAGGACTTGTTAGCAAAAGGAAATTGGAAAAGGGATTTAAATTAAATATTGGAGGTGGAGAGGTTTAGGAGATAAAATGAGGAGGTGGAGGGGGTGTTAAGCAAATATAAATTAGTTTTTATTTTTAATTTTGGAAATTAAAACTATATAAATGGAAATTAGGAGAAAAGAAAAGGAAAAATATAAAAAATACTCTCATCTTTCTTCCTCCTTAAATCGTGACCCCCTTCCCCATTCTCCTCCATTTTTACTCAATTTCACCCTTCTCCAAATCCTTGTGTTTTTGGGAAAATTCAAAGAGGTTTTTGTTGATTCATGATGGAATCAACATAATAGGAAGGTTCATACAAGAATCAAGAGGAATTAAGCAAATTCAAGGTAATTTCATAACCTAGGGTTTTTTTTTCTAGATTTCCATGGGGTTCTCTTGTTTGGTTTTTAAGAAATGTTGTGTTGGGTTTTCTTCCTTGTGTAAATTCTGGAAATTGAATTTAGATTGATACTCATCAAGTCCCTAAGATCTAATATTTTAAGAATGGTTGTAATTGAAAACTATGGATGAACACCAAGCTCAACTCCCACTTTCCATCTAAAATTAAATTAAATGCTTTAAATAAAATAAAGAAATAAACAATTTACTTGGTAAAATAACGAGACGTTATAGGCTAGCACGTGTGAGGTAGCTTATAAATGATTAAGGTGCTGAAATCACTGGTTGTTAAGCTACAATCATCATTTCAAGCTGGACTTTGATAAAGCCTGTCATGAAGGAGCTCAGACGCGACTGCATGCAAGGTATCTTGACTGGTCAAAGGCCGTTAGGAGGAGAGCAGACTCAATTCCGCTCGATGATTTGGAGATCCTAGTGAGGGTGTTCAAACTCGATTTCACAAATGATTTGTTAGATCATGTAAGAGAGCTCTAACTCTACCTCACAGATTGTCTCGAGAGATCTTATGAGAGAGCTTGAGCTCGCTCTCTTAGGTTGTCTTGAGAGATCCTTTGAAGGAGCTTAGACTTGGCCTCACAGGTTGTCGTGTAGATTTTGTGAGGCACTTCGGGCCCACGCACTCAGGTCAACTTCTTAAGAGAAGTATTCCAATGTCTCGAGGTAAGTCGGGATAAGAGTATGCTTCGGTGGTTCGAGTTATCTAGTGGCTAAGTAAAAAAAGGCACTAGGGACACAAGAACTTTCTTAAAAAAACAAAAAAAAAAAAGGAAAAAAAAAAAAAGAAAAGAGAAGTGTTCCAATGTCTCGAGGTAAGTCGGGATAAGAGCATGCTTTTGCGGTTTGAGTTAACTAATGTCTAAGAAATAAAAGGCATTAGGGAAACAATAACTTTCTTGCACATAGTGCCTTTTCACAAAAAGAAAAAAAAAGTGAAGTCAATTAGTTTGCTAGCCCCATGAAAGAAGTAGTCAAGAGTTCAAATGGAGGGAATCTTGGTGAGGTTGTGATTTGTTGAGTTTAAGCTTAGGAAAAAGAGTCTTAGGATAGCTATCTTTGCTTGCTAGATGGATTTTACCATGAATTGTTTGATTCGGGATGCACACACTTTCACTTGAGAATCTTTTACCCTTTATGTACTTGGCTTGTTTTAGGATTGTCTTGAAGAGAATTGCAAAAGTCAATGATGGAAAAGACCTATCCAAAAGTTGAGAACAGTGATTTGTTGTAAGCTTGTGTGTAAAAGTTTTAAATCTTTATTCAAGTCAAAGTTTTCTTTTTGCATCACTCGAGGACGAGCAATCAGTCAAGTTTGGGGGTTTGATAACTCTATTTTTAGAGTTATTTGGTCCTATTTTAATGCCTATGTGATGATTATTTGATTGAACTTTGCTCATATTTTGCATACTTTGAACTCATTTTACATAATTCTTTAATTAAGCTTACTTTGAGAAAACTCAGGTTTTTAGCACTTTAAATAATATGTTTGAAGTGTTTTTAGCTTTGGGTATTTTAATCTTGTCAATTTGAATGAAAGAAATCCCTAAAAAGTTGCAAATTTGATGTAGGAGCAAAGGGAAAAAGTGCAGATTTTCGCAAAGTGCTGTGGCAGTGCTGCAGCACACTGGAGCAGAATTGGACAGCAAGGTCACGATTTTCATCCCAAAATATCATCTTTTTAGGCCCGTTTCAGCTGATTAAAGTGAGAAACAAATAGCCCTTCATTGGCCATCTTAGGAGCAATTTGAAGGAGATTAAAAGGAAGCCCAAGCCCAAAACAAAAGAAAAGAGAGAAGATTAACCTAGATCAAAAGGAGGCAAAGAGGCAGATTTGGGAGGGACAGACTTTAACGTGAAAAAGAAAGGAGGCTGCTGAACGTGAAGAAAAGAATAGAGACGATTTCGCAAGGGAGATTCTTCATCTTTGGGGAACTTCGTTTGGATCTTCTCTTCCATTAATTATTCATTCTTCTTCTTCTTCTTCTCTATTGTTAGATTATGTTAGGTTTAGGTTTATTTTTTTTAACACTTTTGTTTATTTGAATTTCATTATGAACTAAATTTCTTAGGTTGGAATTGATAGATGAACCCTAAGGGGAATTAGTTTTCACAAGCTTTAATGAATTCAATTTTTATGCTCAATCAGTAGTTCGATAATTTTTATCTCTTTGCTTAAGCTTGATCAACCTAAGTAAATTGCTTAGTTTAGTTTTAATTCTGAAAAGGTTAAAATTGAATGGAAGAATATTGATTGATAGGGGTTAACGATTCTTTAAATTGTTTTTGGTAATGCATAGACATATGTGTTTACACCTTAAAGGCCTAAAGCGGAGCATCAAAACGTATTTTTAATCTAATTTAACCTAGACATAGGAATCAAGTTGGATTAAGAATTAGAATCATGCTAGGCTTGACAAAGTCACATGAACATTTGAGTTTTCTGGCATAAAAAGTGAATTTATTATTGCAGATTGCTGCAGCACTGCTGTAGCATTGTGAATTCTAAGGCTTGTTAGGGGGATTCTTGATTTTCCAACCACTCATCTTTACATAGTTTAATCCCTTAAATATTCTTGCATATTTTAGGAGTAATTTCTGCCACTTTAAACCATCGTACTTATTTTCCATAATTAATTTAGAATTTATTTATTTAGTTTTGCATGATTTCACAATTTTATTAGTTTAGTTTCATAAATCAAATCACCCCAATTTATCATTGTTTTTATTTTCTTTAAACTATTTGTTAAACACCACTTTAAGTCACTAATCCTCGTGGGAACGATCTTTCTTATCACTTTATTACTTGTTTGACTACGTGCACTTGCGTATCACGATTTCACACAACAAGTTTTTGGCGCCGTTGCCGAGGATTAGTTTAGGTTTAATTGGTGTCATAACATTTAGTTTAATTTGTTTATTTTTATTTTATTTTTGTTTTCTTTGTTCTTTGCAGGATATTAATCTTGTATGAGCGACGAGGAAACAACTGCTTTAATTCCCTACGATCAAGAGATTGAACGAACTTTTCACAAGAGGAAAAAAGGACAAAAACAAAAGAAAGTCGTTCAAAAAGAAGAGATGGAAAACAGGCAGATAGTTGTACCTGATGAACGAGACACTGTTATTCAAGAGTATAGAAGGCCTAACTTCGGTCCTGTGATTGTTAGGCCAGAAATTGAAGCAAACCACTTTGAGTTGAAGCCCGTTATGTTCCAAATGTTGCAAAGTGCGGGACAATTTAATGGAACACCTACTGAGGATCCACATGCTCATCTGCAATTATTTGTCCAAGTAAGTGATTCTTTTAAACTTAATGGAGTTTCAGAGGATGCCCTTAGGTTAGAGTTATTTCCTTATTCTTTGAAAGGCTTAGCAAAAGATTGGCTAAATTCATTGCCTCAAGGGTCGATAATTAGTTGGAATGATCTTGTGGAAGAGTTTTTAACTCAATATTTCCCTCCTACTAAGGAAAAAAAGCTTAGGAGCCAAATCACTTCCTTTGAACAATTTGAGCATGAATCCTTGTATGAAACTTGGGAGAGATTTAAAGAGATGATTAGAAAGTGTCCCAACCATGGAATCCCGTATAAGATCCAAATGCAAATTTTCTATAATGGGTTGTGTTCTCACACTAGAGATAGAGTGGATTCATCATCGGGAGGGGCATTACTTTCTAAAACTTACAATGAGGCTTGTGCCATCTTGAACAAAATAGCGAGGAATAACCTTAGTTGGCCAAATCAACGCTTGAACCAAGATAGGAAAACCAATGTCAATTATGGTGGGAATGATTCGAATTCTTTGATAGCACAGATGGTCGCTTTGAATAGTACTTTAACGAAGATGGATTTGGGTGGGAATAACCAAATGGTGAATGCACTTTCTGAGACTTGTGTTTTTTGTGGAGAAGGTCACTGATATGAAGGATGTCCATCTAATCCTGAATCAGTGAATTATGTGGGGTATAATAAGAACTTCAATCCTTATTCTAATTCATATAACCCCGGTTGGAAACAACACCCAAATTTTTCTTGGAAAGATCAGGGTGCGGGGCCAACACATATTCAACAAAGACCGGTTGATACCTTACCTCCTCAAAAGTCTCAAGTTGATGATTCCATAGCCGCCCTTGCCACTATGATGAAAGATTACATGGGTAGGACCGATGCAATGTTCCAAAATCAAGCCGCTTCAATAAGGAATTTAGAAATTCAAATGGGACAATTAGCTTCATCCATGAGTAATCGAGCTCAAGGATCCTTACCAAGCAACACTGAAAATCCTCGAAATCAAGGTAAGGAGTCATGCCAAGCTATTACTCTTAGGAGTGGTAAAGATTTGGAACCACCTAAAGTTACTCCAAGTAAGGAAACAGAGCTCACTTCAGTCCAGAAAAGTTTTGAGGATGGTAATGGAAGAGAAAATTCAAGGAAAGAGAAGTTGGATGATGCTGATTCTTCAAATTAGAAGCACTGCCGCAGCACAATTCCAGCACCTTACCTATTCAAAAGGATGCACCAATTGCTAGGCCACCTCCACCTTTCCCTCAAAGACTTAAAAAGAAAGCTCAAAACAATCAATTTGGAAAGTTTTTGGATGTTCTAAAGCAACTTCATATCAATATCCCACTTGTGGAGGCACTTGAACAAATGCCTAACTATGCCAAATTCATGAAAGACATCTTCACCAAGAAAAGGAGATGGGGAGAATTTGAGGTTGTTGCACTTACTCAAGAGTGTAGTTCTATCTTGCAGAATAAAATTCCTCCTAAGTTGAAAGATCCTGGGGTTTTCACCATTCCAAATTCCATAGGTAAGGCTTTTCACGGGAAAGCACTTTGTGATTTGGGTGCAAGCATAAACTTAATGCCCATGTCTATTTTCAAAAAGCTTTTTGTTGGTGAGGCAAGGCCAACTACTGTTACATTGCAACTGGCGGATCGATCTCTTGTGTACCCTGAAGGAAAAATTGAAGATGTGTTAGTTGGGGTAGATAAGTTTATCTTTCCTGCAGATTTTCTCATTATGGACTATGAGGCAGACAAAGAAGTGCCAATCATTCTTGGGAGAGCTTTCCTTGCCACAGGAGGAACACTCATTGATGTTCAAAAAGGAGAGTTATCGATGAGGATCAATGAAGAGCAAGTGACTTTCAATATATTCAAAAGTGCAACCTCTCCCATTGGTGTAGAAAATTGCTCAGCCATTAGTGTCTTAGAGGTTAGTAATGATGGAAAGTACACTGATAAAAAGCCTCCAAAAGACCATTGTGAACAAGTAAAATCAGAGAGAGTGTTCCTTTTAAGAAAGAGGAGAAGAAAGAAAAGGAAGAGAGGGAAAGTTCGAGGACGTGTCTTACGAGGTGGAACAAGTTCAATGTCATTCAAAGTTTCCTAATTAGAGGAAGAAGTCGGGCCGTCGACTTTAAAGCAAGGCGCTTATTGGGAGGCAACCCATCGAAGTTAAGTAGTTCAATTTCGTTTTTTCTTTCTCGTATTAGTTCATTTGATTTAATTTCAGTTTTAGTTGATTTTTTCTTTTAGCAATAGGCGATGCTGATTTTTTCTCTTTTATTTTGTTTTTCAGAACATATTTGAGCCATTCATCCAAGCTTAAATGAAGAAAAGGATCTCCTACAATGGTGGAATATTTGAAGTGGTTGTTGAGAGGATATTAAATGAGAGAAGTTGTGCAGCTTTTACTCTTTAGTTTGTTAGTTTTTTTGAATTGTCGAAAAAAAAATATCTCACAGACCCGCGACCCGCCCCCTTGACCCGCGTCCCAACCCAGACCCGCGACTCACCCGCCCCAATCCCCCCCGCCTGCCTTCCCCCTCATTCTCCCTTTTATTTTATTTTTCTATTTTCCCTTCTTCTTCTTTCAGCCCGCGATCAGCTGTTACCACCGCCCAAACCCTTTCCCCCCACCATTTTTTTTCCTCTTTTCCTTCGCCGCAGCCATGGTCGCCGTCACCTGAATCTCTCCACCGATTCATTATCTTCTTCTCTCGTTTCCCTTCATGTCCGTCCCTGATTTTCTACCTCCGTGGGCGGATTTCCATTTTACACAAGGGTTTCAGTTTGGGGGTTTCTTCCGGCTGATATTTACACTTCTGGTTGTTCTTCGTCATCTGAACTTGGGTTCATTTGGCCATGCCTCTACCGCTATTCATCTAGGTTTCGTTTTCATTTTTTTCCATTCTGATTATTGTTGGCCTGATTATTTTGGTGGACGAGGGCTGATGCGATTTTGTTAGTGGGACGCAGATGTTTTGTTGCTGAATAGTATTTGAAATTTATGAAATTTTTGACGCTTTGCTGGATGTGGGGACTGAGGCCATTCAATTCCAAATTTATTTATTTTTGCTGTTTCTGTGAATGGGGCATTCTGCTCTCTGGATTAAATATGGGGAATTTGCTTTATGCTGAGTTCTGATTACGTAGGGGGTCTACATTATGTGTTCTGGTTTCAAGTGCACTGTTGGGTGTTTAGTTCGACTGTTTATTTGAGGCTGCCTATTTTAAATTTGTATAAGATCGTCGAGGCGCCATATTTTCCTTCCGATCACGTTGCTTCATGGTCGCCACCGTCTGCGAATGCTGCTGCTCACGACGATGCTTAGGGGAGTTCTCTAAACTCTTACTTGTTTCACTTGTTTTATTTTCATTTGGACTGCTGCTTTTGCTCTTTATTTTCATATTATTTTGTCATTGATTTGGGTCTCCTGTTGTCTCTATTTCATGCTGTTTTGTGCTATTTTGCTGTGAGGACACACCAACTTTTAAGTTTGGGGGTGATTGTCCATTTTATTAGCACCAATGTACAATTTTCATGTTTTTAAATGATAAATTCTTTGGCTGGTTAACTTCAAATTTCATGTTCTCATTGATTCTTTGGTTAGAATGGTCCAAATGATATAGTTGGCTTTTGCATGATCTTTAGGATAGTTCTAATTTTGGTTAAATGCGTTTTGGGCTTCAGATTCTTCTACACTTCCCCGTTCATGTCAGTTCATGCTAAACCCATTTAGACAGTGAAGATTCTTGAGGACTACTTCCCTTAGTGAGGAGGAAACATTGAATGACCAATCTTTGAGAACCAAAGTAGAATACTCTTGCATTCCTTCTTAGTGAGCTTCCAAATAAGTGTCTCCATAAGTTTGGGGGTGACATAGTTACCCACCATTTGATAAAAAAAAAATATAAATTAAAAAAAAAGAGAAGTATTCCAATGTCTCGAGGTAAGTCGGGATAAGAGTATGCTTCGGCGGTTCGAGTTATCTAGTGGCTAAGTAAAAAAAGGCACTAGGGACACAAGAACTTTCTTAAAAAAACAAAAAAAAAGGGAAAAAAAAGAAAAGAAAAGAGAAGTGTTCCAATGTCTCGAGGTAAGTCGGGATAAGTGCATGCTTTTGCGGTTTGAGTTAACTAATGTCTAAGAAATAAAAGGCATTAGTGAAACAATAACTTTCTTGCACATAGTGCCTTTTCACAAAAAGAAAAAAAAAGTGAAGTCAATTAGTTTGCTAGCCCCATGAAAGAAGTAGTCAAGAGTTCAAATGGAAGGAATCTTGGTGAGGTTGTGATTTGTTGAGTTTAAGCTTAGGAAAAAGAGTCTTAGGATAGCTATCTTTGCTTGCTAAATGGATTTTACCTTGAATTGTTTGATTCGGGATGCACACACTTTCACTTGAGAATCTTTTTCCCTTTATGTACTTGGCTTGTTTTAGGATTGTCTTGAAGAGAATTTCAAAAGTCTATGATGGAAAAGACCTATCCAAAAGTTGAGAACAGTGATTTGTTGTAAGCTTGTGTGTAAAAGTTTTAAATCTTTATTCAAGTCAAAGTTTTCTTTTTGCATCACTCGAGGACGAGCAATGAGTCAAGTTTGGGGGTTTGATAACTCTATAAAATAGAGTTATTTGGTCCTATTTTAATGCCTATGTGATGATTATTTGATTGAACTTTGCTCATATTTTGCATACTTTGAACTCATTTTACATAATTCTTTAATTAAGCTTACTTTGAGAAAACTCGGGTTTTTAGCAGTTTAAATAATATGTTTGAAGTGTTTTTAGCTTTGGGTATTTTAATCATGTCAATTTGAATGAAAGAAATCCCTAAAAAGTTGCAAATTTGATGTAGGAGCAAAGGGAAAAAGTGCAGATTTTTGCAAAGTGCTGTGGCAGTGCTGCAGCACACTGGAGCAGAATTGGACAACAGGGTCACGATTTTCAGCCCAAAATATCATCTTTTTAGGCCCGTTTCAGCTGATTAAAGTGAGAAACAAATAGCCCTTCATTGGGGTCCATCTTAGGAGCAATTTGGAGGAGATTAAAGGAAGCCCAAGCCCAAAACAAAAGAAAAGAGAGAAGATTAACCTAGATCAAAAGGAGGCAAAGAGGCAGATTTGGGAGGGACAGGCTTTAACGTGAAAAAGAAAGGAGGCTGCTGAACGTGAAGAAAAGAACAGAGACAATTTCGCAAGGGAGATTCTTCATCTTTGGGGAACTTTGTTTGGATCTTCTCTTCCATTAATTATTCATTCTTCTTCTTCTTCTTCTCTATTGTTAGATTATGTTAGGTTTAGGTTTATTTTTGTTGAACACTTTTGTTTATTTGAATTTCATTATGAACTAAATTTCTTAGGTTAGAATTGATAGATGAACCCTAAGGGGAATTAGTTTTCACAAGCTTTAATGAATTCAATTTTTATGCTCAATCAATTGTTCGATAATTTTTATCTCTTTGCTTATGCTTGATCAACCTAAGTAAATTGCTTAGTTTAGTTTTAATTATGAAAAGGTTAAAATTGAATGGAAGAATATTGATTGATAGGGGTTAACGATTCTTGAAATTGTTTTTGGTAATGCATAGACATATGTGTTTACACCTTAAAGGCCTAAACCGGAGCATCAAAACGTATTTTTAATCTAATTTAACCTAGACATAGGAATCAAGTTGGATTAAGAATTAGAATCATGCTAGGCTTGACAAAGTCACATGAACATTTGAGTTTGCTTGCATAAAAAGTGAATTTATTATTGCAGATTGCTGCAACACAGCCACAACACTGCTGCAGCATTGTGAATTCTAAGGCTTGTTAGGGGAATTCTTGATTTTCCAACCACTCATCTTTACATAGTTTAATCCCTTAAATATTCTTGCATATTTTAGGAGTAATTTCAGCCACTTTAAACCATCGTACTTATTTTCCATAATTAATTTAGAATTTATTTATTTAGTTTTGCAATATTTCACAATTTTATTAGTTTAGTTTCATAAATCAAATCACCCCAATTTATCATTGTTTTTATTTTCTTTAAACTAATTGTTAAACACCACTTTAAGTCACTAATCCTAGTGGGAATGATCTTTCTTATCACTTTATTACTTGTTTGACTACATGCACTTGGGTATCACGATTTCACACAACAATTACCCAGTAATTTATCACTGATTACCTTATAAGTTATCACTGAGTTATTTGATTCACCTGAATGAGAGGATTTTTTTTATTGAAAAAAATGCTATATTTATAAATACTTTTTAAAAATGTTATTTTTACTAATATTGCAGAATATTTTTGCTGCTAATAAAAGTACTTGAATTATATCTTATTTCACAAACACTCCCAAACAAGCACTTCATACTCTTGAGGATGCCTCCTTTTCATGTGACTAGATTTTGATTACATAGGCCAAAATCCAATATTTTTTTCCCTACCATTTGAGTGTTGAAAGGAGGTACCCGTCCTTAAGAGCATGAAAGTAAATTTTATCGTGTTTGAAGTGATACAAATAGAAAAAGTAACATTCTAGCATAGTTTGTTATATATAAGACCAAGACTGGAATATACAAACAAGCAGAAGAATAAATTGAAGATTGAATGAACTCGCACGTCCAATGTCTAAAACCGTAAGTAAGATTGAAGACAAAATGAAAAAACTTTTCTAAATTAGGGGTGATCATAATTCTAGTAAAATTTTCTATAATATTTATAAAAATAGTATTTTTAAAAACTTCATATAAATCTAATAATTTTTTAAAAATATTTGTAAATTTCAAGTTTGTCATTTTAAAAATATGGTTTTAAAAATAAATTTACATATTTTAAAACTAAATTAACCACCGACTATGATAACCACCCAATACTATAACCATTAATTTACATATTTCAACAATTTATTTAACATATGACAAGTCGTGAATACAATTTATAAAAAAATTCCTATAAATTACTCTTAAATAATTGTAGCAATATACTCGTTTATAAAATTAAAAAATAAACTCTTTTTTAACATATCAAAATTATCACAACGGGTAAGGTGAGTAGATAAATTATAAACACAACATTTTAGTATAGTTTTGTTTTACAAGATGCAACATGATGAACAAGGAGAAACAATAACCCCAAAGGTAAATCTTGGGTTTTTTTTTTTCCTCCTAAATATGATCAGAAACATTTCACATTTCGTGTTTCGACTTTATTTAATTATATTAGCATGTAAATATAGTATAAATTAATAAATATAAAGTTACCAATATAGGACATGAAAATTATCTCTTGCATACAACTCCACGGCCTTCCAACTCAGTAGCACAGTTCATGTTTCCAAACTCCGAATTCTCTAAAGAAATTTCTCTGTCTTCATCCAATAATCCCCCATTAAATCGAGCTACAGCACAATCAGTAGCAAAAAGACTTGAAGAAGAGAATTCTTTATCACCACCCAAAACCGGCATCACTACTCCCATCTTTGCTCTGCTAACATAATTTTCCCCATATGTCTGCCCCAAAACTCCATTCACATCTCCACTCAAACCATAGAATTTGAAGCTCAAATCAAGATGCGCAAAACAATCCTCTTGAGTGATTCCATACTTGTGCACCTTCGACTCTTTCTCCGTTATCGGAACAACAATTGCTTCGATTCTAAAGTTCCGGTACACTTCGATTTCGACTGAATTCGTATTCCCAGTTCTTGTTATGGTGATTCCGGGGTACTTCGTTGAATTCCACGTGGCACCGTTGTAGTCAGGGAGAGTGATTGTTTCGTCGTTGTAGGAGAGGGAGAGACGGTCGACGGTATCGTCCCAAAGGGCGGTTTTCATGGCGGCGATGGAGAGTTTGTGAGTATCAAAGAGGATGCCTAGAGATTGGACCCAAGTGAAGTCTCTCTTCATGTTTTCATTTCGTCTTCCGATGAAATGAGCGTTGATATGGAGGTTTGAATCAGTGACAATACAGAAATCTTTGTCTTTCTTGCCATGGAAATAGAAAGTGATACCATCTCCTCCTATGAATCGTGGATCTTGGCACACTGTACCTGGGCGGTTGCACTCTGTACGTATAATTTAAAAAAAGAAAGAAGGAAATTTCATTTGTTAGTAGATTTTGATGGAATATTTGTAAAACTTTAAAAAGTATTTGTAAGTATAATAATTTTTGTTATGTTAATTAGTGATTAACGGTGATTAATATGTGTACTAGTGATAAACTTAATGTAAAAATATCTAATTCACTGTTTATCATTGATTCACTTGATCAAATTTTGTTATATTTATAAATATTTTTTAGAGCCGTTATTTTTATAAATATGAATAAAAAAAATATAGCTAGATTTGCACATGTAAAAAAAAAAAACTTTTGATCATGTTATCAAACTTTTTAAAAAGTTTTTATCATTCTTCTAAATGGGATGTTAAGAAGAAACCGAGATATTTTTGAGAACTCGAAGCGAATGGGACCAAACTGACTGGTTCGATTTAGCACAAGTTAATGGTGTAGCCAATTCATAAAATTGCATATGTGGTTTTCTTATTTTTTTTAGAAAATACTTGCATATTTACCAGTGAATATATGAATTCATATTTACCAATATACATGTCATATTTTTATTGGATGAAATATCAAATAGGTAGTAAATATGTATGAGTTCTATTAATGAATATAAAGGTTCTACAAATGCTTGTTTCAATAAAAATATGACAAATATATACCAATAAACACGAGCTCGTACGCACCTCTGAGTATTCAAGTATTTGTTTTTAATTGAAAAACAATCGAACGGAAAAGATGTAAACTCTTTTAAAAATTAGCTTACCATTAACTAATATTTTAGTATCCTAGCCTTAAAATTATATAAAATATGATATGATCTCTCAAGGAAGAGTTTATTTGATGTTGCTTATTCATAATATCATTCATGGTTTTAAGGAAAATACTTGATCATGTACTGTTCTAAAGGAAAAATACTCAACTGCACAAGGATATAACACAGATATATAGAGATTAATAGAAAGAAGAAAAAATAATAATAAGTTTAACTTATATACTTAAGAATGTTTAACTAACAGTAAGTTTTCTCAATTATAATTTAGGAAAATTTTAATTTGTAGTTGAGTTTTATATAGTATTTATAAATATTTAATTTTTTTTTAAACAACTTACAAATCTAACAAGTTTTTTTTCAAATATTTTAAAATATAAGAGTCTATCAATATAATTAACATTGATTTATATATTTAAAAAAAAAGGATAATCAGTTATTTATTGGGTTATATGATAACCATTTCAGGAACTATTGATTTAAAACTTGTTATATTTATAGGTATTATTGAAAATTTTGAATCATATCCCAATAATTTATCGATGTGATAAATAGAGGCCTCTTAAGATTTCAAATACTTGAGTATGATTTCTTCATCATTTTTTTTTATGTGTAATCAGTAAATGAAAGAAGTAGAATGGGAGAGACGCTTACTGCATACGGGACTGCAAATATCACAATCAACCTGACATCGATTTAGGCAACCAGGAGGACAAGTAAGCTCCACATCATAGCATCGAGGAAAGTTCCTATTCTTGCATCTAATTTTCTTTCCGGAAGCCTCAGATGAAGGTGGTGTTCCTGGAGGAAGTCGAGGAGGAGACGGTGGTATCGGCGGAGTAGGAGAAGGGGGCGTGGATGTAATCGGAGGAGGAAAAGGTTTGGCTAAGGGTGGTGGTGGTGATTTATAAATGAATGGAGGAGGAGGAGGAGATCTTAATTTACGTTGTTTTGGTGGTGGTGGTGGAGGAGACGGTGGAGGAGGCGGCGGAGGAGTGCATACCGGTCGACATGATGCACAGTCGACGATACAAGTACGAGGGCAATCAGCCGGGCAAAAGAGATCGGTTTTACTTTTGTAGCAAGTAGGCTGCTTCTTATCTTTACACTTGACTTTCTTAGGCTTGGGAGCTCCCTCTACGGAGGTGGAAAGCAGAAGAAAGAAGAGAAGGAGAATCATGTTAAGTCTTCCCATTGCTTGAGTTATTAATTAGCTGTCAAAGTAGAGTTGTGATTTTGGAAATTTCTATGCCAACAAATGCTTTCAAAGGCTCCTTTTGTAGTGAATGAATGAATATTCTTAGTTGGTATCTAAATTTGTGTGAGCTAAAATCTAGCTAATTTTGCCTACCCTCGTACTCGTATGGACTTTACTTCTCCTTTTTTAATTTAAAAACTTTCACATTACCCTTTCCATTAGTCAACTTTGAAATTCTTCAAACTCACTCCACTTGAAACTTTTACTGAAATTATTTATTGGAAACATCTTAGCTTGTGTTTAATGGTGATGATTTTAATTACTAAGTGTTAAATCAACAAAGACAAAAAAAAATAAAAATTAAGGTATGGATTAAAGTAAATTTAATGATATAGCTCAATTTTCGATCACAAAATTTATAGTCTTTTGCTTGCATTGTGTATTTAAGAATAAACCGATTTTTGAAATTCATATAGAGTGGATAAGTGATTTATTATTTTAAGGTCAATCACTAAAAATAATAAATAATTTATACATTATCGTATTAACATAATCTAACTTAAATTACATATTTTAGATACATAGTTCTATTTATGTCTCTACTTTTAGTTTATTCCTGAAATAGCAGATTTTATAAATTATTGACATCAAGTCAATAAATTATTGACTTAGAATTTTTTTTTTTCTAAAATCAAATCAACGATTTAATTTATAATAAAAGTAAAGTTTTAATTCCAAAAAAACTCATTAAAATTATAATTATTGAACTTAAAATAAAATTATAATAAAATATTAAAAGTCATTAAGTGAATATTTATTTTTCAATACAATAATTTATTGACATTGTTATTTAAGGAATTTTTTAAAAGTTGTGTTATTTGAGGAATTCCATCTTTAATGCACAAAAAAGAGTTTGAATGGACTCTACTATTTCGAAATTTCTACAATCTCCATAGCCCAAAGCAAAAGAACTCTAGCGCTTGAAATCCCTCTCCATCTACATGACGAAGTTTCTTCATGATGAACATCCAACTCTCAAAGAAGTCGCCTCCTTCAAAAACACTGGAATCCAGCTGAATGGGGCTGCCAAACCAATTTTTTTTTGCAAATTCGCAAGATAGAAGGATATGATTGGTTGATTCAATTTGATCCTTACAAAGGTCACAACCAATATCAATATTAATTCCCCGTGCTTTAAGATTCTGATTAGTAGCCAGAACCGACATGCACGCCAAATAAAGTTCTTGATTTTGGACGAAATCTGAAGCTGCCAAATGCAATTCCAATCATTACCTGAGATGGAATTGCTACTTCCTGCAGAATCCCCACTAGAAGCTCCCTTAGAGTTCAACAATTTCAGGGCTGTTTGATATCTGGATTTGACAGAATAAGAGCATGAGGAATTGAAGAACCACTGGATTTTATCAGGCTTCAAACTCTGGCTAATTGGGATTGCTAGGATAAAATGCACATCAATCGGTTCAAAAAGACTGGTAAGAACATTAGCATCCCAGTTTATCTGTTATTTAATTACAAACAAAAAATATAAATATAAATAAAAATAGGGGCATTTGCAAATCTAGTAATTTTTTTTAGTAATATTTGTAAATATAGCTGCTCTAAAAATTACTTGTAAATATAGTAAATTTTGATTGGGGGAATCAAATATTAAACATTAAATGAATCATATATTTTGAAAGTAATTTTATCACAGATACACATTAATCCTTGATTAACATTGTAAAAAATTGTTATATTTGTAAATACCTTTTATAGTTGCTATTTTCACAAATATTACATCAAAATCTGCTACCCAATAAAATTTTCCATAGAAATATTTGTAATTTGGGATATTTTCTAATTATTAATCAGTAGCTACGACATTTTGTTAGTTTTCTACATTATATATTGACATTTTAATTAACATTTGAACTCGTCTTGGACGGCTTAAAGTAATATGAAACGTGTATGTTGCAAGGAACCAAACGGCTTCATTTATAAGCATCAAAGGTTTATGCTTTGCTTGCATTTTGGAGATCTTGGATTCCTAGGACTACAACCTTTCACTTACACCAAGCGCCACAAATTTATTTAGTTTTTCGACAATTTTTCTATCTCAATTCATCTTCTTTAAAATGCAGTTACACACACATATATTTATTTATTTATTTTTTCAATTTTTGAAAAAAAAAATCATTTTCCAAACTATATAAAAATTTGATGAGTCAGTGTAATGACCTGTTACCCAACAAGTATTTATTTATATTTATATTATTTTGGATAAATAATAGAATTAATTACACCAATACCCGGTTTAATTAACCCAATTACAATAATACTGGAGGTTATGATAATATTTTATTTTGGGGGCAATTATTGAAATAACATATTTTTGCATACTAATTACTGAAATGTTTGAACTTTTCAAAAATTACTCAAATAGCATAATTATAGTTCAATAATTTATTGAGCTAAAAAAACTAATTTTTTTAACAAATTCATTGAAAATAATAATAAAAAATGATCAAATAGTTCAATAAATTATTGACCTTGAACTTAAAAGAACAAAAAACAAACAAATTCGTTAAAAATACCTATGAAAAATTGTTCAATAATTAATTGAATTATAGTTCAATAATTTATTGAACTATAATTATGCTATTTGAGTAACTTTTAAAAAGTTCTGACATTTTAGTAATTAGTTCTAACATTTTAGCAATTAATTAGGCTTTCCGATTTTATTGTTTACCATCTTACCCTTTTATCTCTTCTGTTAACCATATCTTATTAATTCATATCCTTTAAATTTAGAATTTATTTAATTATTTATTTTTAATTTTTAATCAATCTACCTTGATTTTAGGAATTCTTATTTAATGAAAAAGAAATTGAACCAAAATATCTCTCATCTTCTTCTTCTTCTTCTTTATCCGCCGTAGTGATCTTCTCCATTATCACCGATACTGAACATCTCTCGACGTGAACAGTGATCCTGTCTTCCTTTCATCTTCGAACAAACTCGATAAATCGAATCCAGACGACATCGACGATATCAATTCGATTGCGTTGAAGAATTTTGGCATCGATAGTTTCAGAGAATCTAAATCGAAATCGGAATTCTCTGTATTCAAGGCGGCCATTTCTTTCATCGAGATTGATCTTGAGATTGATCTTCGAAACCAAGGGATTCGCTTAATTGTTGGAATTGTAATTCGTCTTTCAGGATCTATGACGAGAATTTGTGAAATTAACCACTTCGATTGTAGAACGAGGTACTTTTAATAAAATATTTATTTTTGTTCAATATTAACTTAATTTTCTATTTACATATCTTTAGAAATTGTTACCTCTTGTTCATCTTCAATTTTGTGCCTTCTATCAATTTTGAGTACACTTCAATAAATGTTTACTAAAAGTAAACGGTTTATAAAAAATTGTACCTTTCAATTCTCCGGCAAACTCGTTCTCTGCTTATTGTAGAATAAGTTACTTTTAATCAAATGTTTATTTTTATTCAATATTTATTTTAAAAGCCTATTTACATATGTTTTCAAATTTGTTTCCTCAATTTATGTTCAGTAATCAATTTTAAGTGCACATCAATAAACTGTTTACTTTTTATTTCTGTATTTTGTAGGAAATAAGAAAGACATCAGAATTTTCCTTGAAGAATAAGTGAGAACTTTGAAGATTTTTTATTTATTTTTTGTTATAGGTTTATTTTTGTTTAGATTTGATTTGATTTTTCCATTAATTTTGAAAAATTTAAGGGATTTTATAAATTTCCTTAAATTTTGCACAAATTAAGGTGAAATTAAATCGGGGGTATGTTTTGTCTTTTCACAATGTAATTTAATTTGGCCGGTGGCGGTTTTGGATACTATTGATATTTAATAAAAACGTCCGGTATATTTGATATATCCTATTTTTTTATTATTAGTGAAATTAACTATAACGTCCCGTTGCTTTTAGAGGTAAATTTTATTTTTTTATTTTTTAATTTTAATTAAACCTTTTAAGATTAGTTTAAATTCAGTAATTTCAATTTTAATAGTTATTTTCGTCCGAAATTCTTTTTAATTGTTTTAATACTTTAAATTCGTTTCGGTGACATTAATAATTATTAACGGGCCAATTAATAATTATTAATCACTTTTAGATTAGTTTAAGAGCTTCGGGTTTCGTTTTTAAAGTAAAAACAAAAGAGGGACGTAGACGTCATTTTCCAAATTCTTAAATGTCTAAAATTACTATTCACCTTCTCTTAAATATCAACACTTAGGAAAAAATCACATCATTTTCTCTTCTCTTCTTCTCTTGGAGCCGAGAGCATCAAGAACAAAAACCAATTTTTGTGTTTTCTTTATTTCTCAGTAGATCGTCTTGATTCTACTTTCGTTGGAAAGTTCTTGGTCCTAGCTTCCTTTCCAACCTACCAATCGAGATTTTCGCCCGTTTTCTCGAGGCCTTAAGGTATGATAAAGTTTCTAAATTTTGATGTGAATAGTGTTTTAATGGAGGTTTTGTGTTGAAATCTTCAAATTCATTCATTGATGCTTGAAGATTTCAATCGGGAAAGTCGTTTTGGGCAATTTTAGAAACTTCCCCTAAAACCGAGTTTGAGCTAGAAACCCGTTCCATGTGATTTTCCCTCACTTGGCCTTGTTTAGGATGTTTAGGTTGTTATGTTTTTGCTATTTACTTAATTTTTCGAAAATCAATTAATGTACAAAACCCTAATTTACGGATACACTGTGACGACCCGTCACTTTTAAAATAAATTAAATCAGAGAAAACAGCGGAAGTCTTTTATTTTAAGAAAATTTTGCGTGGTTTTGTTTGAAAGTTGGCTAGCCAAAACCTGTTTACATCCTAATTTTTCAAATCTAATAAATCACCTGGACTTTAAGTCCCAAATCAGGAGTTCAAATATTTCATATCATAAAAACCACATCAAAAGCTTTTATGAGCTAAATACAACATATAAATCATCAAAGTCTTTGAAATTCACAAAAATATTTACATAGACTTTACAACAACGAGTCCATCTCGAGGTCGGCATCCCTCGATCACGCGAAGACCATCTCCCCTTCCACGGCCTCTAATTAGGGCATTACCCAAATTTTTGTAATATCATGAGCTAACAACTTAAGCCCGATGAGAATAATAAGCATAAAAAGTAAAGATAGACCTCAAACTCGCATTTCGATTTGTGTCCAATTAATCTGACACAATTCACTCCTAAAGTTCTCCAAACTCTAGGTAATTTCATTCTAAACTTTCCAAGGGATGATATTGCTAACACTAGTAGTCAATCCTCATCCATTAATTTGTTATGATATAAATAAGAAAAGTAAATAACTTTGCATATAATATAACATCTCAATTCTCTTTCTCATCGATCATAAGCATCAATGCATGAGAGCATCCCGTAGGATTCGCATATGCCCTTATGCATGAAGAAGGTAACGTGGTCTATCCCGTAGGATCCATCGTTCTCCCTCCTTTTCTTTCTCACTTTCTCTTTTCTTTCTGTGAAGGTAATGTGGTATCGAGTAGAGGAGTATCTGTTGATCCCTCTAAGCTGATATTCGCAGTTTTCTGGGACTTGTAGGCTATTATAGACGGTTTGTGCAAGATTTCTCCAAAATTGCTTCAGCTTTGACACGTTTGACTCGGAAGGGAGTTGAGTTTGTATGGTCTGAGGATTGTGAGAGGAGCTTTGAGGAGCTCAAGAGGAGGCTTGTGACAGAACCTGTTCTAGTGTCGCCTGATAGGACTGGTGGTTTGACTGTGTATACAGATGCTTCCCATAGAGGTTTGGGATGTGTGTTGATGCAACACGGGAAAGTTATAGCTTATGCTTCCCGTCAGTTGAAAGAGCATGAGAAGAAGTATCTGACTCATGATTTAGAGTTGGCAGCTGTTGTTCATGCATTGAAGATTTGGAGACATTATTTGTACGGTGAGAAGATCCTGATATTTACTGACCATAAGAGTCTCAAATATTTCTTCACTCAAAAGGAATTAAATATGAGACAGCGGAGATGGTTAGAGCTCGTTAAGGATTATGACTGTAACATTCAGTATCATCCTGGGAAAGCCAATGTAGTGGCAGACACGCTCAGTAGGAAGTCTTCTCATTCATCAGCTTTGTCAGCCATACCTTTGAGATTGAGGTGGGATATGGAACGAGCTGAGATAGCATTTCTGACTGCCGAGGTCACTGTGAGTCTGGCTAGTTTGACAGTGGGACCTACTTTGAGGCAGAGGATGATTGATGCACAGAGAGATGAGATTCATTTGCAGGCCGGTTTTAGAGAGGCTGAGTCAGATATTCCTAGTCATTTTACCTTCTCTACAGACAGTGCTCTGATGTATCGTAATAGGCTATGTGTGCCTTTAGTATCGACTTTTAGAAGGGAACTGTTGGAGGAGGCTCACACTTCTATCTTCTCTATTCATCTAGGTAGTACGAAGATGTACAGGGACCTGAGAGAGCATTATTAGTGGCCTGGGATGAAGCTTGAGATTGCGGACTTTGTTAGTAGATGCTTGACTTGTCGCAAGTCAAGGCTTTGAGGAAAAGTCCATCGGGTTTTCTTAACCCTCTGAGTGTGCCAGAATGGAAATGGGAGGAGATTTCCATGGATTTTTATCAGTGGTTTGCCGAGGACATCAAAGGGTTACGATACCATTTGGGTGATTGTAGACCGCTTGACGAAGACAGCACACTTTATACCTGGGAGGATCACCTACCCAGTGGAAACATGGGCACAGTTGTATTTACGGGAGATTGTCAGATTACATGGTGTGCCTGTGAGGATCGTATCAGATCGGGACACTCGTTTTGTCTCGAAGTTTTGGCAGAGTTTGCATTCCGCCATGGGTACTGGCTTGGATTTTAGCACAGCTTTTCACCCCCAGACAGATGGTCAGACCGAGCGAGTTAACCAGATTCTGGAGGATATGTTGAGAGCTTGTGTTCTTGATTTTGGAGGTAGTTTGGATTCTCAATTGTACTTGGTAGAGTTTGCTTATAATAACAACTACTGGGCTACTATTGAAATGGCACCATTTGAGGCACTTTATGGTAGAAAGTGTCGATCTCCAGCTCACTGGGATGAGGTTGGGGAGAGAAGGCTTTTGGGACCTGAGTTGTTACTGTTGACTAGTCAGTCGATTGACTTGATTAGAGAGAGGATGAGGATTGCCCAAAGTCGACAGAAGAGTTTTGCAGATAAACGACGTAGTCCACTTGAGTTTTCAGTGGGGGACCACAAGTTTTTGAAGGTAGCACCTATGAAAGGTGTTATGAGATTCGGGAAGAAGGGTAAGCTGAGCCCTAGGTTCATTGGCCCTTTCGAGGTACTTGATCGTGTAGGAGCAGTAGCTTACAGGTTGGCTTTACCACCTTCTTTATCGGCAATTCATAATGTATTCCATATATCTATGCTTTGAAAGTACATGGCGGATCCTTCTCATGTGATCGATCATAAGCCGATAGTTTTGGATGCTAGTATGTCTTATGAGGAGACACCGGTTGAGATTCAAGCATTCGAGCAAAAGGTGTTGAGAAACAAGACTATTCGCTTGGTTAAGGTCCTTTGGAGGAACCAAGTGTCTGAAGAAGCTACGTGGGAGCGTGAGGATGATATGCGGGCAAAGTATCCTCACCTTTTCACTTAGTAAGTTTACTTTTCGGGGACGAAAAGCCCTTTTTAGGAGGGTTGACTGTAATGTCCCGTTATTTTGTGATAAAAAAATTTTATTTATTTTATTTTAATTTAAGTAATTAAAGTTCATTTATTTATCAGTAAATTAGAATTTAGTAGTTTATTTTGTTTTAAGTCATTTTAATGGCTCTATTTATTTAAATACGTTATAATGGTATTAATAATTATTAACGGGCCAATTAATAATTATTAATCACCATTGGGATAGTTTAAGAAGTTCGGGTTTCGAATTATAAGTCAAAAGTCATAAAAGGACGTATCCGTCATTTCCAAAATTCCTAAATATCTAAACACTATTCACCAATCTTCTTTAAATTACCTTGACTCCAAAAATTGACCAAAAAGTTGTCCATTTTTCCCTTCCCACCCGTGAGCTTCAAAGAAGAAAAAGAGAAAATTGATTTTCGTTTGTTTCTCGACGGATCGACTTGATTCTCGTTCCATTGGAAAGGTATCGGTCCTACGATCCTTTTCCAACCAACCATCGTACTTTCCACTCGTGTTATACGGAGTTCTCGGTAAGTTTCTCTTGAAACCCTAAGCTCCAAATAGTGTTTTAATGGAGTTTTCTTTGATTTCCTTCGATTTCGTGTTTTAGAACTCGGTGTTTGTTAATACGGGAGTTGTTTTAAGTGTTTTTGGAAACAATCCCTTAACCCTAAAACAGAGTTTCAGTCGAAACCCTTCCCGTTTGAAATTTACCCTTTTGGGTTAGAATTTAATGAAATAATGTTTATTTAAATTCAATTCGGGAAAGGGCTTAATGTTCAAAAACCCTAATTATCGATACCCATTGAAATCGGGAATATCAAATTTGCTTAAAACCAACTCAAAACACTTTTAGATTGCCTATAAGCCGGAAAACCAAACCCGAGACCCAATTTTCTTGATAGGGCCGTGGGCCTCTTGGGGGGGGGGGTTTGTTGAGTTTTTCATTATTTTGAACGTTTAGTTGATGTGTGATCGATAGTTGGTAAATTATTGATTGTGTGATATAATTCAATTGTAGGTGTTTTCGAACCACTCGCTTGATCGCTCCTTCGGATTTAGGAGCAAAGTCATCTTTTATTTAAGGTGAGAATAGTTAGGATTTAAAGTATTTATAGAAATCGAATAAGTGTGATGTTTGTAGAATTGAAACTAAGACTAGAATCCAAATCTAAGATTAGAGGGATGGGAGTTAGTGCCCTTAGGATTAGAAGTTGATCCTTTAAGTGAGAACTTAGGAGTTCTCGAGGAAAGTATTGAATCTTAGAAGATTCTAAGTTAGATTCGTTTCGAAGCTTAGGTTGGATCATTGGAAGTTAAAAGATCCAACTTGTATTTAGAACGGTTAATAGAACCTCGGATTGCTATTGGAAGTTTAAAATCCTGGAAGGTATAGGTTAATTGTTTAAGATAGGATTTACTTGTTTTAATGTACCGGAGTTCGATCGACATATCGTTCGTCCGAGATTACTATCTATTTTACTTATGCCCTTTACTTTATGTCTTTACCTTTTGCTCCTTTACTTTATGCATGTTTCGGTTACTTTATCATTTACATTTACTTATTTACTTTTGCAAGCATATGCATAACATCTCGCATCATTGAAAAGAAAAGAAAGTGAGAAAGAAAAATGAAAGGTTAAAGGTGGAATATGAGAAAAGTCCACACTATTTGCATGCATAAGTTTTGGTGGATAATATGAGAAAAGTCCACACTACTTCCATGCATAAGTTTTGGTGGATACTATGGGAAAAGTCCACACTACTTCCATATATAAGTTTTGGTGGATACTACGTGAAAAGTCCACACTACTTCATACATAAGAATAAGGGTGGATAGTATGTAAAAATCCACATTACCTTCATTTTATGCATAAATGGCGAATGCGTATCCTACGGGATGTACTCATTACTTTTATGCATATGATAGATGAGAAAGAGAATCGAGATGTTATATTTAAGCAAAGTTTTATTTATTATTCTTATTTATGTCATAACAAGTAGTTGGATGAGGATTGACTACGAGAGTTAGTAATAACATCCTTTTAGAGAATATAAAATGAATTTACCTAGAGTTGAAGGACTTTAAGAGTGATTTGTATCAGATTAATTGGACACAAATCGAAATGCGAGTTTGAGGTCTATCTTTACTTTTTCTGCTTATTATTATCACTGGGCTTAAGTTGTTAGCTCATGATATTACAACCAATTTTAGGTAATGCCCTTGCTAGAGGCCGTGGAAGGGGAGATGGTGCTGCGTGATCGAGGGATGTTGACCTCGAGATGGACTCGTTGTTGTAAAGTCTATGTAATTATTTTGTGAATTTCAAAGACTTTGATGATGTATATGTTATGATATGAAATATTTGAACTCCTGATTGGGACTTAAAGTCCATGTGATTTTATTAGATTTGAAAAATTAGAATGTAAACAGGTTTTTGGCTAGCCAATTTTCAAACATAACCACGCCAATTTTTCTTAAAATAAAAGACTTCCATTGTTTTCTCTGATTTAATTTATTTAAAAGTGACGGGTCGTCACATGATCCATACGGTAAACTCGTTACGATGATTTGTGATATGGTAAGACCGTACGGGCTAGTATGTTGATGTTGATCCATACGGTAAACCCATTACGATGAAACTGATTTGGTAACAAAGAAAGTTAGTGCTACAATTACTTATATTCATTAGAATGGTTAGAAAGACTTAGTAATAGTCGGTACTTTTACTTTAAGTCTTAATATCTTTACTTTATGAAAAGCATATTACATATTATATGATTGTATAAAAATTGGAAGTGTGGAATGGGTAGTAAAATGTTATTTAGGCCTTTAGACACAATTTTCCGGCAATGAATTTGGTTCATAGGATTACTTGCTTTCATTTTACTCTCACTAGCATTTTTATGCTAATGTTGCTACACTTACAATTTTTCAGGTAAAACTCGTCGCAAAGTACGTGGTAGAGGAGGTGGCTCCGCGTGACATATCGAGATGATGGATGGACAGGAACATGTCTCATTTTGGTTTAGCATTCTTGAAATGCTTGTAATTTGTTAACATTTACATACTTTACATTTTGAGCTCGAAAGGGCATTGGTTTAAAATTTGTAAAAGTCTTCGGGTTTTAAAGCTTTCTTTATTAGTTTAAATCTTAATCTAGAATGTGCATTCCATATTTATCGCTTTCTCTGAATTGGGCCCATGTATAAACAGGTTTTGGACAATCTGATTTTTAAATGAACCCACGCCGTTTTTCTTTAAAATCAAGTCTTCCGCTGTGCATTTGAATTTAAAGAATTTAACGGTTTTGGGTCATTACACAAATCCTATGGGAGTTTTCATTACCAATAATTATTCATTAGAGGTAAATGCAAATCCTATGGGAGTTTCCATTACCAATCATTATTCATCAGAGGTGGAATCATATCATTGAGAAGGAGTTGTATATTCTACTATGGAAAGCATGATAATGAGGTGAATGTTAGTCCTATGGGAGCTACCATTACCTAACATTATTTACTTGAGATGTTATATTTATGTAAAGACCGTGTACCCTTTTATACTTGTTTATTGAGCTAATGAATGATGATTAGACTACGTATACTAGTAATATCATCTTGTATTGTAAATCGTTATAGTGAATTATGTTAAGTCCGAATGAGATTAACATTATTTTATCGAACATAAAGGAAAGGTAAATCTTATATAGAGTATGAGATATCAAAAGGATGAACCAAGAAGAGATTATGGGATATGAAAACATTCTTCCAAATATTTGAGAGTTAGTTTCTTGAGTTTGGGAACTTTGGTAAGGAATATATAAACTTTTGATAGCCTAAGTTGCTATAGAGAAAAGAATTGCAACATTATGTCTAACATACATTTCTATAGAGAAAAGAAATGCAATTGATGTATAGCCGAGTGCCATAGTAAAGATGAATGGGATTGAATTGTATAATGAGATAATACAAGGGTGTATTGAACCTTGTATAATTATTATGATATATATGTAAGAGAACTAGATTTTCAATAAAATTAGAATATCCTGAATTTGGAGATTCACACTTGAATGTAAACCTTATGTATAGTATCAGGTATTGAAGAGAATGAAATAAAATGTTATGTGTGTGTTATGAAACACATCCTTCTAAAGGCTTGGAAGATAGTTCCTCAATTATTTGGAAGAATTGGTAAGTAAAAGTGAATTACTTGATATAAAATCCTTTTGGTGGTTGAAAGATAAGGGAATGTCAGTTTTACTTGGACACAAATCCGGATGCGGGTTTGGAGTCTATTGTTACCTTATATTCTGTTTATTTTCACTGGGCTTGTTGTTAGCTCATGATATTACAAACAATTTCAGGTAATGCTTACGTTCGTGGTGGTAGGAGAGGAGCTGGTGCGGCTTGATCGAGAGGATGATGATACAGAGATGGACTAGATACATTTTAAAAAGTCCATGGACTCATGCTGTTTTATTTTGTGTCTTTTTAGATGTAAATTTGTATATAAGCTCATAGGAGCTCTTCGTCTTAACTTTTATGATTATAAACTTCTTTAAACTCTGGAAAAGGAATTGCATTTCCTTGCTTTTAAATTTTCTGATGTGAAAAATCTATACATGTTGTGGATAGTAAGAGTTTTAAACATATCCACGCCAAATTTTTATTAAATGATTTGTGATATGGTAAAACCGTACGGGCTAGTATGTTGATGTTGATCCATACGGTAAACCCGATACGATAATTTGTGATATGGTAAGACCGTATGGGCTAGTATGTTGATATTGATCCATATGGTAAACCCGATAACGATGATTTGTGATATGGTAAGACCGTACGGGTTAGTATGTTGATGTTGATCCATACGGTAAATCCGTTACGATGAAACTGATTTGTTAACAAAGAATGCTAGTATTACAGTTACATATACTCATTAGAATGGATAGAAAGACTTAGTAATAATCGGTACTTTTATTTTAAGTCTTAATATCGTTATTTCACAAGAAGGATATTATGCATTGTTGATTGGGTGGAATTTGGAATGTGGAATGGGTAGTAGAAGTGAAATGTAGGCCTTTGGACACAATTTTTCGGTATGGAATTTGGTTCATAGGATTACTTGCTTTCATTTTACTCTTACTAGCAATTTTATGCTAATGTTGCTACATTTACAAATTTTCAGGTAAGACTCTTCGTAGAGGACGAGGTAGAGGAGGTGGCGCCGTGTGACTCTTTGAGATGATGGATGGACAAGAACACGACTGGTTTTGGGTGTAGCATTCTTGAAATGCTTACAAACATTTCATCACATTTTTTTATGTTTCATTTTGAGCTCGATGGAGCATTTGTATATGTTTTAGAACTTTAAAACTTTCTTTAGGAGTTTCATCATAGTATGGAATGCGCATTCCAGGTTTATTGTTTTTTTTTGAAAATTGGGATGTAAATAGGTTTTGGATAAACTAATTTTTAAACGACCCCATGCCGTTTTTTTCGTAAAAATCATATTTCCACTGTGCACTTGAATTTAAAAGATTTTACCAGTTTTGGGTCGTTACATAAAATGAAAGACTAATCCTATGGACCAAATTCTATGCCGGAAATTGTGTCCAAAGTCCTAAATTTCTCTTTACTACCTATTCTATACTTCCAATTCATCATAATCATACACCAATCAACTTCCCATCCGAACCATATCGAACCACAACTATTACCAATTTACACCATATCAAAATATCTCGTATCGTGTTACCATATGTTACCACCTCAACATACTAACATGTACAGCGTTACCAAATCATATTTCCTCGTAACGTGATACCGTATGGATCAACATAAACATACTACCACGTATGGTGTTACCAAATCATATGTCATCGTAACGTGTTACTGTATGGATCAACAACAACATACTACCACGTACGGTCTTACCATATCATATATCATCATAACGTGTTACAATATGGATCAACATCAACGTACTAACACGTACGGTCTTACCAATCACAATGGATCAACATCAACATACTAACACGTACGGTCTTACCAAATCATAGATCATATACTACCAAATCTCGAATTACCATAAGTTGCCACATATTACCACATAAGTTATTACCATCGAAAACCAAACACTTGTACAAAGGATAAGCATGTATCTATGTAACAACTAACAAAGAAGCTGGGATTCTCATTATATGTACTCGATCTATCTGCCAATCTTGCCATATAACACCTGTTCATAGCCTGTTTCATTTATGAACCTGTTATATCACAAGATCATATCACATAGTATCTTGATATGTGACGCCCATAGCCTCTTTTATCTATGGACTACACATATCCATAAGTATCATAAGAAGTGACGCTCATAGCTTCTTTCATCCATGGACTACACCTATCCACAATTATCCTGATATAGTGACGCCCATAGCGTCTTTCATCCATGGACTACACATATATCTATAAATCGGTTCATTAAATGAGCATCTCAACACAAACAACTAACAAACAATACAATCATGCTATAATTACACTCAATGACATGCTTATCTTTTGTACTCATCAAAGTGTTGCCTCTTATCAAAAGTCTCGAGTACATCAATCGTACTACCATTAGGATTCCATACTCCATGTTATTACCACATTAAATCACAATCCTTATTCCTTACACAAGGTAATAAGATTATATAAACACTAACCATTAACATCGCCGATGCCAAGTTCCACGAAGTCACTTAACTCCCCAAATTAAGAAAAATCGAGGTTTAATATCACCATGTCACGAATGATAATAAATCACCTTAATTCACAAGTATAATTTCAAAGCCGTTACCATGATCCACGAGTTAACTTTCAAGCATTTCCTTTATTTTACTTTAGTAAAAAACTACCTAAAGTAATTTCAATTCCCAACTTTATCTCTAAATCTCCATAACCTTTAATACTTCAAAGAATAACCTCTAAGCCACTTTAATCTAAAACTACTCAAAGTATCTTAAACTTCCACTTTCATCTAAACTCTTCAATTTCATCTAAATTCTCCGATTTCGTCTTACAAGACTTCCAAATATACTCAAACTTGTTTTTCCACCCAAATTTACTAAAAACTCCAAAGTCTCACTCTGCTCACTTCCGAGTCTAAAGTCACCAACCAATAAGTATTTACTCATAGGAGATTGTTTTGTCACTTAACCTCGATCAAGAAAATCATAATGAAACTTAATTCATAAAATTACTAACTCCCATTTTAAACTCACCTTAGATTTGAAATCGAGCTTCCAAAGTGTCGAACAAATTATCTCTCGTACGTTTACCAACACCTACAATAACATCAATCGAATAAAATTGATAAACCAAAACTAAAATGAGAAAAATGATTTTTGGATGAATAGTGATTTTTGAGCGAATAGTGTTTTTGGGTGAATAGTGTTTTTCAAAAATCTGAGCTCAAAATCATCAAATTTATTGATGCAAATACATGATTGCAACTTCAAAACTCATTTAGAAATAAATAAACAAAACCATATAAAAAGTTTTGAAAACTCACTTTTTAGGGCTTCTCATAAAGAACGAGAAATGCCACAAGGCTAGGTTGGATAGAAAGCCCACGTCCCGAGCAATCCAACGTAAAAGAAATAATTGAAAACTGTCGAAAATTGAAGAAAACCCAAAGATTCCCCCCCCCCACTTTGATGCTCACGTATGGAGAAGAGAAGGGAGAAGATAATGGCTTGGTTTGTTGACCTTTGACTTATTTAAAGAAGAAGAAAATGAATAGTAGCAAGATATTTTTTTAAGAAATCAGAAATTACGATTAGGTCATTTTTAAATAATTTAGCTTATAAAACGAAACCCAAAGATTTTAAACTAACCAAATGGTGATTAATAATTATTAATTGACCCGTTAATAATTATAATTTAAGCTAATAAACTTATTAAAAAGGTTTTTCTAACGAAATTAAATACTAAATTATAAATTACATATTATAAAATTAAACTAAATAATTTAATTAAAATAAATAAATGAAATATTAAATTAAAAAAATTTCACTTAAAAAATAACGGAACGTTACATTAGGTGATGATGAAATATATGAAAACAACAAAAGAGGAAGAAGACAACATGGAGTATTTTTCATTGGAAGAAAATAAAAGAAAATACAAAAGATATGAAGAAGAGAGAGAAGAAGAAATAAAAATTTGATGAAGGAGATTGGAAATATTAGAAAGGGACAAATAGAGATAATGAAACAAAGTGACGAATTGAAAATGATTCAACATGATAATTTAATTGAAGTGATGGGAATGTTGAATCATTTATCAAATGAGGTTCATAAAATTCAATATTTTTTTAGCAATGATTTTATGAGGGAAAAGCCATTTGGAGGATGTAGTGATGATTTTTGCGTTGATGAAGAATTTGTTTCCCAAAGTGATAATAACATAAAGAATTACCTTATTGAAAAGGTATTGTATTACCAAACAAAAATCTCATTTTAAATATTCCAAAAAGTAGATTTGTGGTATTATATTATTGATTATTTATTATTGTTTTTCAAGAAATGAAGTTACTGTACGGACCCGAGGTTTGATGTCGGGAATTTAGAATTTTCCTTATATTAATTTTTTTATTTAGTATTTTTAATTAAGGAAAATTGTTTGCTAACTATTGCTAAGTGCATTTTGGTTAATTAATAATTAACCATAAATAGTTCATTTAAAAAAAATTGTAATTAACCATGGTTAATTTTGTTTGAGGGTTAGTTAGCAAAGGAAAGAGGAGGCAGGGTATGAAATTAAAATGAGTAGGTTGAAGGGTTTGGAATTAGTTTGAAGGGGTGGATGGACTTGTTAATAAATTGAAATTAGTTTTTATTTAAAATTTGGAAAACTACAAGTTTATAAAGGAAAGTAAAGAAAAGTAAAGAAAAGAAAAGAAAAACAAAACAATTCCATCTTCTTCTTTTCAACCCATCGCCCTGCCCACCCCCCCCCCCCTTCTCTCTCACAAAATTTTCATCAACCATTTCCACTCTCTTTTTTCTTGGATCTTGAATCAATTTGAAGGGGTTTTGTGTGATTCATGTTGGAATCACCATCTTAGGAAGATTCAAACAAGTCTTGGAAGGAGATTGATCAAAAAGCTCAAGGACAAAGGCGAGAGTGGATACAAACGGGGCCAACTTTGAAGGTGAGAATAAAAAGAATCGGAAGAGTGATTGGTGTGGCGTTCCCGTTTTTCTTCGAACTATATAGGGAATGGAGTTTGTGGTTATGAATAATAATGAATTGTGGTATGGGTGGTAAAGTTTGGAAGCAAGTGAAGTGCGTGAAGTGATATCGATTCCGGCATTGGGTTTAAGAGCTGAAATGCTAGATAACCTAAAATAGAATGATTGTTTTGGCTAGTTGGTCATTTAAGCATGTCTATTTTCTTTATTCCTATGTTCATAGTCCATGAACGAGTCATATACTGGATTTGGGGCTATGATTATGCATACTTGATACATTTTGATTATGCTCGATAAATAGTTGTGATCACGAACCATGTGAATATGTTAAACTTGAACATTATCTGAGCAAAGATTGAGTCATATCCCGATTTTGGAAATGTAGATCTATTTATACTTGTTGATTCGAAATTCCATTATATAATCTTGTTGTGAAGAAGCATGTTTAATCCATTTCATGTCATACATTGCCATTCATGCATATCATGTGATCATTATGTGGCCATGGAGTCGTAACCCATGTAATGGTGTATGGATTTTGGACGTTACACGTGGTTACCGTGGCAGAGAAGTGTTGGAGCTCCGGTGTGCTATGTAAAGAATGGCCCGGGTGCTAGTGAATTGAGATAGTTTGAAACTAGGATGAGATATAGCTCGAAGGTTGATTGAATTTGTCATATGGGCGTAGCGAGCCCGCGTTTGTGTTGGTAATGATTGTGGTATCAAAGAGAAAGGAATTATGTATTTAAAGATGTTATGGCTAGTTGTTATCATCCAAACGTAAAGCATTTGTACTTCATACACATTTTAAGCATGTTATTATGTTCTTTCGCATTCTATCACGGTCTTTCCACATCACTGTTCATATTCTTTTGTTTTCACTGAGTGTCATGCTCAAAGGTGCTATATATCACCTTTCAGGTAACGCTCGGGGATGAGGACGTGGAGCTGCAGGTGGTGCTCGTTGACTATGCCAAGATGGAGGCTTTTGGATTGGCTTACAGTCACGCGAGCCATGGGTTTTGGGAGTTGTTTGAAAGTCATGCTTACATTTTGGAGTCAAAGTCTTAAACCCTTTATGTATATATATATTTTGTCTTATTTATCGTTTAAAATTGGTGCACCAAACTTTGCTGTTTTATTTTGAAATTTGAACTTTTGTGATCTTCTTAACCGGCCGACGTGATGATTATTTATGGATAACAAGTTTATTTTACGTTATTCTTGTATATGAGGCATGGAATTTACGAATACTACATGCCAAAATTTTTGATATTTAAATAAAGTAATTGTTTTTGGGTTTAAGTTCTTTGCTTCCACTTGCGTAACCGCGACTGGCTTTTTAAATAAGTCGGGTCGTCACAGTTGGTATATGAGTCAGTTGGTTGAACCTAATCCAAAAGTCATCTCGCCAGTCAACGGTACCAGGTATGCCTGTAAACCTCGTTAGTTAAGAACGTTTTTTTCTTTATTTATGTTTTTTTTTTGTTTTTTGCATAATTGCATAAGCTTCATCTAGTTGCATAAATCTCCTTCAGCATACTCACGAGTTGAGTGGTGGTTTTGATATTCAGGATGCCTCGAGGTGTGGTACTCGGTAGGGGAAGAGGTGTAAACCCTCTGCGGGGTAGTGGGAGAGGCCTGGGAGGAACTATGCTAGAGTTCCAGAGCCATCGCCACCATCACCACCGATAGAGGGAGTTTATGAGGCAAATTTTGTGAATGCTGAAAATCTGGTAAACCCTCAGGCAAATGTACCACCCGGAGGAGGAATGATACCTCTGGCTATGCAAGATGGAAGTGGTACCACTACTGCAGCAGAAATGCTGAACGAATTCAGGAAACATGGTCTGAAGGAATTTGATGGTACATCGACTGACCCAGAAGTGGCGGAGAGATGGATAGGGAAAGTAGAGAAGGATTTCGGTCATATTGCTTGTCCAGTGGAGCTGAAGGTCCACTGTGGGACCTATTTGTTGATTGATGATGCAATAAACTGGTGGGACTCCACCTTGCAGTCCTTGGCCCTGACTGGGCTGTGGCGTGGGAAAATTTTTGTGAGAAGTTCTTTGAGAAATACTATCTTGAGGATACCCGAGACCAGTTAAAGGTAGAATTTTTCTCGCTTAAATAGGGGGATCGGTTAGTGGTAGAGTAGGAGCGGGAATTTGACAGATTATCCCAGTTTGCTACTGGGCATATAGCCACCCCTGAGAGCAAAAAGAAGCGGTTCAATAGTTGGTTTGAGGGCTGAGATACGAGGACAAGTTCGAACTTTACGGCCAGCTACCTATGCGGATGCCCTGGATTTTTCTTTGACCCTGGACATCGCCTCGACTAATAAGAAGGCAAAATAGGTTATAGTGGGACAGTCTTCTCCTGGAAAGAGGAAAGTGGACGATTTTGTTCAGGGACGTGATTACCCACAACAGACTCGTGCCATTTCTAACAGAGGTGGGGGCCAAACAGTCGAACCGAAAAATCCGGCGAATACTTTACCTTTTTATCAGCTTTGTGCTGGGTATCATTCGGGGAAATGTTTCAAGCTTATAGAGTGTTTTAAGTGCGGTCAGCCGGGACATATTGCAAACTGGTGTCCAGCCACGCAAATACCACCTCAATGAGGAAAGCAAGTTCAGGGTCGGGGGCATGATCGAGGTTGAGGCCAGGCTAGGCCTGCTCAGTAATAGCAGTAGAGACCCCCACCCGCTCCTCAGCCAGAGTTTGCACAGCATTAGCAGGGACTGGTCTTTGCGATGACTCGTGAGGATGCCGAGAATGTAGGTACTATGGTTACGGGGACGAGGACGTGGAGCGGCAGGTGGTGCTCATTGACTATGCCGAGATGGAGGCTTTTGGATTGGCTTACAGTCACGCGAGCCACGAGTTTTGGGAGTTGTTTGAAAGTCGTGCTTACATTTTGGAGTCAAAGTCTTAAAACCTTATGTATATATATATTTTTTCTTGTTTATCGTTTAAAATTGGTGCACCAAACTTTGTTGTTTTATTTTGAAATTTGAACTTTTGTGATCTTCTGAACTGGCCGACGTGCCGATGATTTCTGAAAAACATGTTTATTTTACATTATTTTTGTATATGAGGCATGGAATTTACGAATACTACATGACGAAATTTTCAATATTTAAATAAAGTAATTGTTTTTGGGTTTAAGTTCTTTGCTTCCGCTTGCGTAACTGCGACCATCTTTTTAAATAAGTCGGGTCATCACAGTTACAGAAGAAGAGGGAGGTAAAAATTATGTATGAAAAATTTAATTGTTAAATATCAACCAAATAAAGTTTATTCATATGTGTAAAGATAAATGAATGAAATAAAGGTTTTAGTTCAATAATAAAAGGAACTTAAACATATATTGTTTTTTGTAATCTTATATATCAATTTCTTGATTGCTTTGCCTCAATACTAAACTAAATGCAAGCTTGTCTTTCCTAGATCATTTTATTAAGGCATGATGCATTTGGATATGTAATTTTGAGTAGGAATGTAGGTGATCATTAATAATTGCTTGAATTCATTTATTTACACCATTAGGTTAGTGTGTGTTCTTGTCATGGAATAAATTTGTATTGTTTTGTATGAATGCATTTTTACAAATTATATTAAATAATGTTGCATGAGTTAGTAAGTCAATAATTAAAATGTTTTGTTCAATAATAAACAGGAACAAATGTTGGATAGTATTATCAACTGCAGTTTTAGGCTTTTTGTTATCACAAATATATTGGATAGTCTAAATAAGAAGGAATGTGATATTATTAGGAGATCACAAATCGGAAATTTTATAGATTTTCATATTTGGGGGGTTCCTCAGCAAATTAGGATTCATTTGTTGAAAAGGCTATGTGAGAAGGATGTAGATGAGGAGTTATGGTTTAGGGTTGGAGACAAAATTGAAAAATTTGTGATGAAGGAGTTTGTAATTATTATTGGGTTGTTGTGTCATGAATACCTGGTAATGAACTATGAAGAGAGGAGGGGAGCAAGATTGTTGCAAAAAAAATTTAAAGGGAAAGAGACAATATTAAGAAGTGATGTAAAAAAACAATTTGAAGGAAATCGAGATTTGAGAGGGGAATTAAAACTCAAGCTAGCCAAGTTGTACTTGCTAGAATGCGTTATGCTAGCTAAGCAATTTTCCAACAAAATAAACATTCGAGATCTTAGGTTGTCGGAAAATGAGTAGCAGTTTGAGACTTTCCCTTGGGTTAGGGCATGTTATGAGCTAACAATAGGTTCATTTAAAAAAGCGCTAGAGAACCATTCAAAGGAATGCGTAGCCATTGATGGTTTTCCTTTGGCTATATTGTTTTGGGATTTTGAAGTGTTTCCTGACCTATCATCCTCTCAATATATCTATGCTTTTGAGATGACGGGTAAAAACAAGATGCCATGGATGGTAAAGTGGAAAGTAAATTTCACTCGTGCAGATCGAGAATCTTTGGAGAGTCAAATCTTTGGAAAATTAGAAGTAAGTAAAAAAAATTCCAAACTATGTTTTTTAATTTTTAGTTTCTTTGCAAAATTAATTACTAACTTGTATGTGAATCTAAAAAATCTATAAATAGGTAAAAATGATAACTATGACAGCTATTGAAGAAGAAGAAGAAGAAGAAGAAGAAGAAGAGAAGTATATGAAATACTTCAAGTTGAGAGAAAAAAGAGCAATAAGAAGTGATTCAAATGAAGATTTAATGAATGACAAGTTGTTATTTGTTAAAAAGTAAAGTGTAACACATTGGAAGAAATGTGTAACACTGTAAAAAAAGATCTCAAGGAGTTGAAGAAAATGAGTTTTGATTTACAAAAGCTTCATGATGAGATGTTTCAAAAAGTGCTAGAAGAAAATACTAGAAAAAAAATTGGAAAAGAGTGGTGGAGAATGTACTGAAACATTTCAAAGATCTAAACAATTTGATTACTATGAGGTAAGTTCAATTTCTTATTGTAATGTAATTTCATGCAAACCTAGAAATTAATTTTAACCATATACTCTTTATTGATTTTATTTGTAGGGAGGGAAGTACTCATACAATGATATCGTGGATCTTCATATGGATGAGAGTCAAGAGAAGGTAAGACGGTGACTATTGACTTAGTTCAATAATTAATTGAATTAAGATAGTGACTAAAACTGAAAATGTGGTTATTAATTTCAGTCCAATACATAAAAATTATTATTTAATCCTGAAATGATTGTTGTTCCTTCTATGTTTTTTTTTACTCCCGTTAGTTGTTTATAATAGAATTATATTGTGCACTTCAATTTCCACTTATAATTTATATAACTTTTCATACATTTTCTTACTTTGAATAAAAACCAAAAGGAGTGGGATAAGTAGATTATGAAAAATACTTTATTAATCATTTATTTGACAATTACGTGGCGAGTGACAATAAAGGTGAAGAATTGAACTATAAAGAAGTCTTGGGCAACCTTAATGATTTAGTTCAAGGGATTGTTCATCAGTCTTTAAAATCAGAGAAGGTAAATCTTCTTTTCAACAAAGGATAATATCAATTAAACTAACTGTTTTAGTTCATTAAATCTTCTTTTTTTTTTCTTTTCTGTTTGAGTTGATTTAATTCATCTTCAATATAAATTGACCTCATCTATTAAGTTGTTGATTTGCATGCTTCTTTGCGTCTTTTCGTTTTGAATCAGTTGTATATTTTATATCGTTGGCTTTTTTTTTCATTTTAATTTCTATATCCATAAATTATGCTGAAATTGTGATTACATAGGGATGAATATTCTTATTGAATTCATTTCAATCCTTGAATTGTCAGAAGAAATGTTGGTAGACTAGAGTATACGGGTATTTAGGTTTTAGTCTGAATTGTTAGTGGTGCTATGTATGAATATAATGAATTTCAAATTTATGTAGTGCACATAAATTTTGAATTTAGATGTGAAGTAACAAAAATTATGTTGTGCTTATATTCGATAACAAAGCGTAAAGGGTAGAAATTTGGATATATGTTTTTTTTTACAATTTTTGTTATTAAATCCTTCAGTTCACAACACATTTTTGTCATGTTCCCTGTTTACTTGCCTTGGTGTATTTCAGGAACAATCATAAGAAGTTGACTTGAGAAAGACAATATCACAGTTGCCAAACATTGAGAATGTGGAGAGGAAGAAAATAACAAGAACATATGTTCGGAAAGAAAAAAAGACAAGAAAAAATTCTCGCCACAGAAGGAAAAAGAGATATCAAGCCTTCTGTAACGTCCCGTTATTTTGAGGTGATTTTTTTAAAATTTAATTCATGTTAATTTAATTTCGTTTATTTAAATTTTTAGTAATTATTTTAGTTTAGAATTTATTTCTGTTTTGTTTAAATTTAAAAGTTTGGGTCATTAATGATTATTAACGGGCCACTTAATAATCATTAATAACCCTTAGTTATTTTAATTACCTTAGAAGTTGATTAGCAATATTTACGGTCCAAGGGCAAGTTTTAGGTAAAAGGAAAGGAGAAAGTAGGGGCATTTTTGTCAAAAGGGAAAAAGGGCATTTAAAACCTAAAATACTATTCATCATCTTCCAAAAAACACCAAAAGGCAAAAATCCCTTCTCTCCCTTTAGCCATTGCCGTCACAACAGTGGAGGCTTCCTAAGGCTGAGATTTCGTTCGTTTCTTCTTCGTTTTACTAGATTCCGGTTGCGTTGGAAAGGTATCGGCAAGGGCTTTCTACCCATTCTACTCTTGGATATCATCTCCCTCTCCAAGAGAAACCCTAGAAAGGTAAGAATTGTGATTTTTTCTTAGTTTTTTATTCTAAGTGATAATTCAAGATGAAATCTTCATTTCTTTTCGGGGAATTGGAAGATTTCGTGGTTGGAACTTCAATTGGAAGTGTTTTGATAAATTTCCCTCAAACCATTTATCAAAGTAAGCTAAAACCCGACACCCATGGCTTCCCTCTTACCGTGTCTGTTAGTGAGAACTAATTCCAAGCATCGTTTACATTTCCTTCCATTTTGGGTGGAAGATTGAGCTCTAAACCCTTATTTAGTATTACCCATTGTGTGAAATCACCTAAAAAGTGCCTAAAACCAACCCGGATTGTACCTAAAGTACCAAAAACCCGGAATTTCATCTCCCCTCATTCTCCCTCTCTTGGCCGTGGGAATCCAAGACCCTTTACCGGGCTGTTTTTCGTTTTTAATTAATTTCATGTCGATAGTTGTTCAATTTGTGAAATTAATGTATTTTAGGTGTAACTAATTTGTAGGTTCCGGTAAGCTGCGCAATTTTGATCCTCCGGCATTAAGGGTCGACTTCTATATCAAAGGTGAGTTTAAAGTGATGGTGTGTGTTCTATGTAAATTTTACATGACGATTTTGTTAATTAAGTTTAAGAGGGAATGTGTGATTTTAGATCCTTTGAGGATTTGGTTGTTTAGTTGTTTCGGAAGTGAGTGTTTTTGTGTTTACTTTGAGGTTAGTTTCAGAGTTTTAGATGGATTTTGAGTTGATTATATAAGTTGTTTGTGATTGGTGTTTATTATAGAGAATTGGATGTTTTCGGTTTGGTTCATGAGAGTTAAGGGTCCTAAAGGGAAGTTGAGGAAAGTAAGGTATAATTTTGGGAAATTGGATTCCGGTTATGGGTGAATTAGGAGATTGGCCTTGTTGTTGGTAGTCAAAATAGTTTCGGCATATGTATTTACTTTATGGCTACAAAGAAATTCCCCTATACGAAATCGTTAATAATAGCGAATTGTTATTCTTGTCCGTACTTAACTTTTCGAGATGTTCATGATTGAGAAACTTTAGTGGAATCGTTTAAAATCGTGGAATGGTAAGCCATACTCGGATCCATTGTGATGGAGTATGTGTGATATGCGAATGTGAATTTACGATATATACTCGGATATTTTTGATGGAGTATATGTATCCATTAATGAGAAACAACAAACATGCTCAGATTCATTGTGATGGAATATGTGTATTGTGTAAATGTGAAATATGGATACATACTCGGATTCTTTTGATGGAGTATATGTATCGATTAATGATGAACTGCAAACATGCTCAAATTCATTGTGATGGAGTATGTGTATTGTGTAAATGTGAAATATGGATATATACTCGGATTCTTTAGATGGAGTATATGTATCGATTAGTGAGAAACTGCAAACATGCTCGGATTCATTGTGATGGAGTATGTGTATTGTGTAAATGTGAAATATGGATATATACTCGGATTCTTTAGATGGAGTATATGTATTGATTAAATGAGAAATGGTAAACATACTCAGATTCTTTAGATGGAGTATGTGTGTTAAATAAAAGTGAAATATTGACATATACTCGGATTCCTTAGATGGAGTATATGTGTCAATTGAATTGGGATTATAATGCACTCGGATTCTTTAGATGGAGTGCATGAATGAATTATTACCTTTGATAATGTTGTTGCTACTTTATGATTTTGGTTGATGAGTGTTCTTTCTCTGATGTTATTGGGTACGAATTGTGGGTCTAATTTGATTGTTGAATTATGGGATTTACCTTTCTGTAATCGTGTAGTATGTAATTGAGAAATGGTTTGATTTGGAATGTATGTTGTTTGGGAGTAAAGAGCATGCTAAACTTTGGACACAAATTCCGATGTGGAATTCATCCATAGGATTACATGCCTCCATTTTACTCTCACTAGCATTTTATGCTAATGTTGCTACACTTCAATCTTTTTCAGGTACGCCCTGAGGTGGCGGTTGTGGTAGAGGTGGTGGTGCCGGGTGATCGCGAAATGGTATAAGAAGGACAAGGACTTGGTCTTTTGGCATTCCATGAATGCAATAATTTATTTGCACTTTGATTTATGCTTCTTCATACTTAGTACATGTATTTTGGGCTCGTGAGAGCATTTCTGATTTCACTTATGTGTTTTGTCCACTTTGGGACCTAGAAACTTATTAGGAATGCGCATTCCTCGATTTTACTGCTTTTTCTGCTAGGGACAAATGTACACAGCTTTTGGCTTGTTCGAAATACAAACGGCACCATGCCAATTTTTTTAAAAATTCTAGACTTTTGCTGCTTTATCTGATTTAAAATACATATGAATTTTTGGGTCTTTACAATTGGTATCAGAGCCTAAGGGTTCTGTAGACCACATGCACCACATGTTTCTTTCATGTGTTGTTTTAAAGTCCTTATCCAAGCATCATCTGCGATCGACAACACCAGGTATTCCTTGAACTTTATTCTTAAGTTTTGCTTTTTTTTACTAGTGGGAAGTTTATGAGGAGAGATTCTCCCTTGTTGAATGTTCTTTATAATTTATGTTAATTGACCACCTCGTAAGAGCCATTAAGTGGCGATGTTAATTTGATTGATAGGCTGAGATCTTGTACTAGTACTAAGGATTGGACTTACCCGTGTGGTTTGGAGGTTGTACACCTCGTGTAGCATGTTGATGTAAATTGGTGCAAGGGAGTTGAGATACTCCAAGGGATTTATCTTTTGATCATCACGTCTGATGGAAGTTTGATATGGTGTAGCTGATAAAGTAGTCGCGTTTGTCAAACACGATCTTAATATTACGTGTAAATGAAGCGTGATCGTGTCTATATCCTGGAGATAAAGAATGGGACACTACAGAAAAAAAGTCAATTTGCGACAAGTAATTTGCGACCAACTGGTCGTTTATATAGTAGAATGCGACCAAAAAAGCGACCAACATGGTGGAGGTGAAAAAGCTGGTCGGTCCGGAATTTGTGGGACTGTATAGTCACAAATATACGACCAAGCATGGTTGGTCGTAAAAAAGTCAACATTTTAAAAAACGACCAGATGGTCGCTTAAAAAAGTGACCATCTGGTCATAATTTAAGTTGAAGATAAGTGAACAGTTGGTCACATGAAGCAGTGACCACGTGGTCATTTTATAAGCGACTAAATGGTCACTTTTGTACTCAGACAAAATGCGACCAGATGGTCGTTTGTTTGGGGATAAAATACGACCATCTGGTCGTAATTTAAGTTGAAAAAAAGTGACCAGTTGGTCACATGCAATAGTGACCACGTGGTCTTTTATAAGCTACCAAGTGGTCACTTTTGTACTCAGACAAAATGCGACCAGATGGTCGTTTATCTTAGGGTAAATGCGACCATCTGGTCGTATTTAATAAATATTTTATTTATTTATTTAAATTACAATAATTAGTTAATTAATTAATTATTTAATTAATATTAAAATTTAATAACAAAAAATTGGAATTAAAATAAAATATATATAAATCAAATATTCAAAAAATGTTTTATACAGAAGAAAGCATTCTAGAACTAGTGCAGAGGGGCGGGGGGTGGCGGAGGCGGCGTTGATGATGAATGGCCGGCGTCTAGGGATCTGAAGTACCCGGCCAAAGATGCTGCGACCTGGGCCTCAACCTGTGCCTGCATATCCGCCTCAATCGCAGCGACTCCAGAAACGAAGTCGTTGCTCATAGCGTCCATGTCGGTGTGAAGCTGTTGAACCTCCGCGCTCAGCTGCTGCTCAACCGGAGAAGGGCCGAAGCTGGTGCTCGCTCCGTTCCGCTGAGGCCAGGGCACATCTGCGTAAAGGCGTCGCCCGTACAAGCCAAGCCCAAGAACTGATCCATCAGGCCGAACCCCTCCAGCAGCCTCCAAGAACGCCTCTCTACGGTCTTCCTGAGTCGGTTGCGAGTCTGGTGTGGGCAACCGCTGACTCAACGACTCCATGAACCGTTCCTAAACATTTAAATTTCAGAAAAATTTTAAAGAAAAAATACTAATTGAAAAAATTATGAAATACCTGAACTTCTTTCGCCTTATCGTGGACGAACGTCCCGTCCTTCTTCGTGTGAAGAACGCGGTGCAGCTCGTCGTGGGCCCGGGCCCCGGCTGTGTGTTTGGTGAAATTCTTCATGCGGTTGGCCTTATTCCTCCTTGACACTGACATGCCCTCGGGAGTGCTCAAGCTTCTGATAAGCCGGGCATGGTCCTCCGGGCTTATCAACACGGGGCGGTTTGCTGCTTGCTTTCTGCGCGCCCGGTAAATGAAGTCCTTGAATCAATCCCAGACGTGAGTGCCCCATAGGGGAAACAATATACCGTCCGTGATATCAGGATCGATAACAAGAAACTTGCCCTGAAAAAATTGAAATAAAAATTGTCAAAAAATAAAGTAATAAATTTATTCCTATAAATTTCAAAATTAATTAATTATAAAAATAAATGATGTTTTTTACCTTCCAATTATCGTACATCCAACGTTTCTCCATCGTCGGAATCTTCTGCCAGTGAAGGTCGCTGGGTAGAGGCATGCTATGGAGGACCTCGTGAAACCGTTTTGAAACGGTTGTATGCGGCTGTACTCTGCAAAAACATAAAAATATTGTGATATTAGAAACTATTAGTTAATAGAAAAAAAAACACTTTTAAAAATGTTTAAAGATTTAAAAATTAAGTAATTAAAACAATAAACAAAATTATTTACGTATTCCCTTCAATCCGAAGAGTAGAGTCTGCGGCCCGAGGAGGCTGCGTGCCTGAAGTGGAGGGTGCCGCTGGATCGGGCTGTGATGCAGACCTCGATGCTCCCGCGGAAGTCGTGGCCTGGGAGTCCTGCGCCAAGCGTGGTGTCGCAGGCTGGGTCTCAGGGACTGCATTATCGAGAGCCCCAACAACTCCCGGCTCGTAACCGAAGAGGAGGCTGTCCAACTCCTCTGTAGTCAGGTCCGCATCAGGGGCAGCTGAAGGAACTATTTACTAAATTAGCGGAAATTCTTTAGTAAACTAATTAACTCTTAATTACTTATTTGTTAATAACATGCAATCGTGATCAAATCAAAAAACTAAAATTATAAGGTTTTTCGAAAAAACTTACATTGTAGATTTATGGAGAATCGGTTGGGGTTTCCTTTGCAGCATCAATCCACTTCACCAAGTCTTCTATGCTATATCCCGATCATAAACCAACCCGATTTTTGGGAATCGAACCGGAAGAACAAACTAAGAAGAAAAATTCTTCTTATTTTAAGAAGCCAAAAGTCGGCAATGGGGCAAATTAAAAGAGAGAATTTTGATAAATTTCAAGTATCAAATATGAGCACCCAATGGTCATATTTATAAGAAAAATAAGAGTTTGTTTCCTAATCAAATTAGTATTCTTATTTTCATAATTTAAATAAATAAATTAAAAAAAATAAAAATAAAAAAGGAAGATAATGGCGTCAGATCATGTTTATAAAGGATACAAATTTTCCTTTTGAATTTGATGACATGTGGCGCTTATCTTTTACCTCTTTTTTTTTTTTTTTTAAAATATTTATCTTTTATGTATTTAAATTTTGAAAAAAAAAATTCAAATAATCTTTTCAATTTAAATACATATTTCCTAAAATTCTCTTAATCAATTAATATTGAATCAAATTCATTTAATTAATTATTTTTGGTAAAATACTTATTTGTTTCGTAAAACAAATATATTTAATTCTCTCTTTTTAATATTAAATTAAATAAACTCATTATTTAATTAATAATATTCATTATTAATTTCTATTTAAATAAACTCATTATTTAAATAATTAATAATGTTAATATTAATTTCCATTTAAATAAACATTTTATTTAAACAATTAATATATCCCTTTATTTAAGTAATTTAATTACTTAAATATAATTCTTTCTTCCTAGTTAAATTAATAACTTGGTTAGTTACAATGATATATGGGCTAGCATAGGGACCTGATGGACCTATAGATCATGGGCTCCAATAATTATTGATTTATTAATTAAACTCATTAATTAATTAATCGTAATTATTAACTTAAGGTAATTCCACTATAAACCCTAAGTTGAACTCCTCTCACTATAGATGGGTTATGTCCATTTGTTATTAAGTTTGTTTTGACATATCCTTCACGTGGTAATCTCATAATTACAACTGGGTCAAAATTACCGTTTTACCCTTTTAATTATCTCTTTTATCCTTGTGTACCCGATGATTCTCTAATGAACATTTTTCTATAGTTTTCAAGTATAGAACGATCCTTCTCGGGCCAATGAGAAGGTGAGGCCTCATGTTCAAGTACCGAATCATTACAACAAGGGAGATACCTAAAGTTCCTAAGTTAGAATAATGTCGCACTAACACTTTCATTTGTTTTAGGAAAGTTATGAATGCCATCTTGTATAGAAATGTTCCCAAGCACCAATTTAGTCATTTCCCCAAAACGGGATTTTATCGAGTGTATCAACAGATCACCCTCAACTATGTGAATCAAAGGAAAAGACTTCATTAATGTGAGTTCACAACATACTCAGGATTGAGACGTATCAATCTTAATAACGTAAATTTGATATTATAAATCATTTCCTATCAACGGTGTTATTTAGGAATCGATTTATTATCTTGGTCCATCTTATATAAACTCATTATATATGATGTTTCCACTTGCATCTACATCATGCTAATGATTTGGATCAAATCAATGAACAACATCAACAATGTTACCATAATAAGGTTTCCTAACCGTATTCGTTTACTGTAGACTATTTGAGTTACTATCTTGGACTAGATCCAATTTATATCTCATAGTAGTCAAGATTACAGAATTAGTAACTCTGAAATTTTCTATTAATGTTTGAATATTTAACGAATATCAACATATAATAAATTGCACAAAATTCACTAAAATAATACTTTTATTTATTCATAAAATATTCTATTACAAATTACAAATTCTAGGGCATAAATCCCAACAGCAGCGACAGCAGGCGGCTGCGGAGTCCCCTCGTCAATCTCGTCGTCTGGCTCGTCTGACTGGGGAGGACGTCGTCTGCCCGTCATAATCCTACAACTAAACTAAACTAATTTAATACAAAGTTATTAAAATAATGAAAGAAATTAAATTAATTAATGGAATAATCTAAATTAAATTGATTAAATAATGTAAATTAAACTAACATAAATTAATTAACTAATTTAAAGTAAAATAATTAATTAAATTGAATTAAAATTAAAATTAGATTAATTTGAACTAAAATGAATTAATTAAAGTAAACTAAGTAACGAAAAATTAAACTATTAGATTAATTAAACTAAAATTAATTAAAGTAAAGTAAATTAAGTAATGAAGAATTAAACTAAATTAGATTAATTGAACTAAAATTAATTAATTAAAAATAAATTAAAATAAAGTAATTATTTATATTGAAGTAAATTAAAATTAGATTAATTAAACTAAGTAATTAATTAAAGTAAAGTAAGTAATGAAGATTTCAACTAAGATCTATTAGATTAATTTAAACTAAAATTAATTAAATTTATCTAATATTAATTAATTAAGAATAAAATAAAATAAACTAAACTAAACTAAACTAATGAACTAAATTAAACTAAATTAAAATTAGATTAATTGAACTAAAATTTATTAATTAATTAAAGTAAACGGAAATTAGATTAATTAACCTTAAGTAAACTAAGTACTTATTTAAACTAAATTACATTAATTAAACTAAAATTAATTAAATTAACAAAATTAAACTAAACTAATTAATTAATTAAAGTAAACTAAAATTAGATGAATTAAACTAAAGTAAACTAAGTAATTAATTACACTAAATTAGATTAATTAAACTAAAATTAATTAAATTAACAAAATTAAACTAAACTAATTAATTAAAACTAAGTAAACTAAATTTAAACTTAAACTAACTAACTAAAAATTAAAAACTAAAACTAACTTAAAACTTAAAATCTATACGAAAACTAACCTCGTAATAGAAACCGAGATTGGAGGTTTAGGGTTTTTAGGTTTAGAGTAGGAACGGGGAATGGGAATGGGGAAAAAATAATGGGCAACAGAATAGGGGAAAGAGAGAAAAGAATGAAAAGAGAGAAAGAAAAAGAGAAAGGGAAAAAGAAGAAACGGGGGAAGGAAAACTGATCTGAATTTAAATCATATTTTGCGACCAACTGGTCCAAAATATGTAATCATGACCAGAAACGAAAGGTCGCGCGTGCTGGGGAAATTACGACCACCTGGTCGCATTTCTACACATATTTACGACCATCTGGTCTCATTTATTGAAAAAGTGACCACCTGGTCGCACAATTGGGATTATCTAGAACAGCTGTCATTTCACGCGTCCCATCGAGAATTGTGACCAATTGGTCATAATCTTTAAATTCACCGCCAAGGATTGCGACCAGATGGTCGTAATCTTTAAATTAACCGCCATAAATTTCATGAAAATTTAAATTTACCGTTCATACTTGCGACCATCTGGTCGCACTTATTAAATTAACCACCAAAACTTTCATTAACATTTTATTATATCCTTTGAGTTTTGCGACCAACTGGTCGTAATTTAACTTATATTTTTTTTAAAAAAAGTATTCTACTTTTCCACAAATGCGACCAACTGGTCGCATTTAACTTCTAAATTACTACCATGTGGTCACCTTTTGTGTTAAATTGCGACCATATGGTCACAAATATTAATATATATATATATATATATATATATATATATATATATATATATATTCAACATCAATGTCACGTGCGTGAGAAGTGGAAGCATTTGTATCATCATCATGCAATGTTATCGTTCCATCGTGCAAAGGACGAACAGTACTGGCATGCTGACCATCGTCGATTGCACGACATCTTATCTCATCTTCTTGAAAAGCAACAACTTCCTCTGCATGGTCGTCTTTCTCGGACAAGTTTTCTTCTACCTGGCGTGGTTTAACTTTACAAACAACTAACCAATTTGTCAGATCTCGTCTATTAATCGGATAGTTCAGGTAGTAAACTTGAATCTTCTGTGCAGCCAGGACAAACCTATCAGCGCTGCGCATATGCTTAGACTTGTTTACCTCAATGATTTGTAAATGATCAATCTTACGGACTCCGCCTCGTCTGGTTGTCTCGAACCAAGTGCAATTGAACAGAACAATGTGCTTTAGTGTCGGACTTGTGTATTGAATCTCAAGACTCTCATCGATTACTCCGAAGTAATCGTCTTCGTTTGTGCCGAACACATGACCTTTTATGCAAACACCACTGTTGTTTGTTGCCCTATTAACTGAATGCGCCTTGGTTTGAAATCTGTAACCGTTATCGACGTATCCAGGTCCCTTTACCAAAGAAATAATGCGAGGATCATCTACCAGTAATGTAGGGGAGTCAACCTGTCGTTGTTCACATAGAGTAATAATGTTAGGAAGATATTAATTTTTTCAACAAATTTCAACGGTTTTTTTTTTGAAAAAAGTACGTAAAATAACTCACGTATGCACTGAACCAAGAACGAAACTCTTTGTCGATTATTGACCCCTCCTCAGCGGCTGTAAGACCAACTAGTGTCATTCGAACGTATAAGTTTAGAAATAATCTGTATGTTACAAAAATAGTTAGCAAATAGTTTGCAATTGTTTAGGCGATGAAATAATGTAGCTATTTTAAAGAAAAAGTAGCTACTTTCTAAGAATATCATTATTAATGGATAAATGTGAGGGGTAATGAAACATTGAAACTTGTCATATAGTAAAGAACTGTGGAGGTAGCATAGATCATATCTCCGTCATGACTTCATTGAGTTTCTGCCGGAAGGATGATGTTCGTCTCTTTTCTACCGACGAAACTCCCCATTTTTTCAAAATCATTCTGGCTCATACTCTGAGGGAACAAAAACTAGTAAGTACAAAATTATTCTTTAGGCGATGAAATAATGTTAAGTTACAAACTTACTCTATGTAAGGATCGATCTCTGCGCAGTTGTATAACACGTATGTCTGCATTATGTGGTACTCAGAATCAGTCAACAGCCTACGCACTGATCTTCCAACTGTCATGCCAGGTTCCGTAAAAATCGGCAAGTCGTTTATGTCAACACCTTCAAGTAAATTTTCGACGATGTTTCGTTTCGCTGGTCGAAACTGCTCTGCAATGTGTTGATCAAAGTAGTATGAATAAAATGTTGTAGTCTCTTGCATCAGGTACACACTACAAATAGATCCTTCTACTCTTGCTTTATTTCCGACCGTCTTTTTCAACAGACGTAAGTACCTGTGGGTGGGTACAATGTGTAGAAAACATAATTTACATTCGATCACTGTACTTTATACGTGTAGATTACAAATTAACTGTGCTTACCTTTCAAATGGGTACATCCAGCGGTAATGTACCGGACCCCCTAAGAATGCCTCGTATGGAAGATGCACTGGAAGATGCTCCATGGAGTCAAAAAAGCCAGGTGAGAATATTCGCTCCAACTTACAGATAATAACAGCTATCTCTGAACTCATTGAAGCGACAGTAGCTTCAGTCAGCTCTGTACATGTCAAGTCCCTGAAAAAAACACTCAACAATGCAAATGGCTCCCAATGTTTATTCTCTAGGAACGGTCTGAATGCGACAGGCATCAATTGTTGCATGAATACATGACAGTCGTGGCTTTTCATCCCGAACATTATATGTTTTTGATTGTCTATACACCGACTCAGATTCGAAACATATCCGTCCGGGAATTTGATGGATTTGATCCACTCAAATAATGTTTTCTTTTCATCCGTCATCAACATGTACTTTGCTTTTGCGTAATTATCATTGTCGTCAGGCTCTAACTTAGGACGGTGGCATATCTCCCGTATATCATAATGTGCCTTCAGATTGTCCTTCGTTTTTCCCGGAACGTTCAACATCGTATTGAAAATGTTGTCGAAGAAATTCTTCTCAATATGTATTACATCCAGATTGTGTCTAATCAGTAGATCTTCCCAATATGGTAGATCCAAAGAAATACTCCGTTTCTTCCAACCCGTATTTTTTCCAGTCGCATTGTTTGCATTCTCTGCACCGTCCACTGTAATCTTCTGCATCCCTATAGCATCTATACCGTGAAGAATCTACCTTCCACTATACATTGTTGGGGGGGGGGTATCTTTTCTTACTCGTCGACCCTTCTTCCAATCACTGCCGTTTGAACAGAAAGTATGATTCAACGGTAAAAATCGACGGTGACAATCAAACCAACAAGTTTTCCTACCGTTTCTGAGATAAAATGCATCTGTGTCTGGCATGCAATGTGGACATGCGTATTTCCCTGCCGTACTCTATCCTTTAAGAGGAGGAGATTGAGGTTCACAGAATTAACTACACTGACTAAGCAAATCAATAGCTAAAACTAAACACATACTCAAAAATGTATATGAAAGTAAAGATCAACATACCTGACAACATTGAATACGCAGGGAAGTTACTGATAGTCCAGATTAACGCGGTGCGCATCAAGAAATTTTGTTTCTTCGAAATGTCGAACGTCATAACACCGTCAGTCCACAACCTTTTCAACTCTGCAATAAGTGGTTGCAAATACACATCCAGTTTTTGTTTTGGACTTTTCGGCCCAGGTACAATCACTGTTAGAAAAATCACCGGGTCTCACATGCACATCAAGGGAGGCAAGTTATACGGGGTTACAATGACTGGCCAAACTGAATATTGTGCCCCGGATGCCCCGAACGAGTTAAAGCCATCCGTGCATAAGCCCAATCTGACGTTTCTCGGATCTTGTGCAAAATCCGGATGACAATTATTTAAATGCTTCCATGCTGCAGCATCTGAGGGATGTCTCATAACACCTTCATCTTGTGAATGCTCGTGATGCCATTTCATGTGCGAGGCTGTCACATCTGATGCATACAACCGTTGCAGATGTGGGTTAGCGGTAAATAGAACATGCGGGCGTACGGAATGAGGTTGCGTTTCCCTTCTTTATATCTTGGAAGAAAACAAAATTTGCATTGATGCAGGTCCTCATCCACATCCCAGTAAAGCATGCATCCGTTCTGACACGAATCTATTTTCTCCACGGGTAATCCAAGTCCCTCCACTAGCTTTTTCGTGTCGTACAAATTGTGGGGCATAATATTTTCTTTTGGAGCGCATCGATAAAACCACGATGCAATTGAATCAAATCCTCGACCAGGTATGTTGTACTGTGCCTTTATATTTAAAAGTTCTGTAGCAGCAGCAAGTTGACTTACCTGACACCCATCGTACAATGGTCGGCTGGTTGTCTTTAGCATCTCGTGCATCTTACATGCTTCCGGATTCATTTCCTCTTCAACAACCCACTCATATTCGTCTACGTTTAAACTTTCACGGAGATTTTCATTACCCCAATACCCCGCACCATCAAGTATCATTTGCTGCATCTGACAATACTGTTGTTCATCATTCCGTTCTTCGACAACAACCTTTACATTAGAGCTGCTACCTTCGTATCGTCTCAATTCATGTAATGCACCGTCAAACATTTCCTTTGTTTCCCCCTGAAACACCCAGTGATAATAATTCTGCACAAATCCCCGACTATATAGATGAACCTTCAAATCTGTAACCGGTATGATTCTCCTATTTTCGCATTTCCTGCACGGGCAACGTAGCTTTCCACTATACTTTTCATAATAGACAGTTGTCATGCAAAATTCAACAAACTGTTCAACCCCGACCACAAACTCATCGTTCAAATACCCGTCTAACAAATGAACATACATCCACTCTCTCATTTTCTTTTTTCTTAATGCTAACAAACAATGGGAGGAGGGGCTTTTATAATGGACTCCTCTGCTCATTTGCGACCAGATGGTAGTATTTTTGCTACCACCTGGTCACATTTTCCCTCCATTTTCCTCACTACCCCAGGTCACATCAAGTCATAGCATTTACGACCACATGGTCACTTATTTTGGTGACCACTTGGTAGCTTTTCTCCCACCAAATTGTTTATCTACCACTGGTCACTAAAATCACAACATTTGCGACCATCTGGTCACTTAACAATGTGAACACCTGGTAGCTTATTTCCCGCCAAATTTCTAAGCTACCACTGGTCACCAAAGGTCATCAAAATTGCGACCATCTCGTCACTTTGAAATGTGACCACTTGGTAGCCTTTCTCCCGCCAAGTTTATAAGCTACCGCTGGTCACTAAAGGTCACCATAATTGCGACCATTTGGTCACTTTGAAATGTGACCACTTGGTAGCCTTTCTCCGGCCAAATTTACGCGCCTTTTTTTGCTACTAACTGATAACTCGTGTCACAAAATTACGACCACATGGTAGTAATTTTGTAGTGACCATATGGTCACTTTCTTCGCGCCATGTTTTATGACTAATTCTCTACCTGGTTGCATTTTGGTCGCAAAAAAGTGACCATATGGTCGTTTTAAGTCAAACTTCATATTTACTACCAGAGTGGTCACCCAAAAAACTACCCAATACTTTGGTCGCAATTTAACAGTTTTTTTTGTAGTGGGATACCTAGATTATGTTAGAGACAAGTCCCTGGTAGGGGATGAGAAAGTGAAATTAGTATTGTTTACGGAAAATCAATGTGATAGTGTGGTGTTTAATTAAAAAAAAGGGTGTTTCCACTCGAGATAAGAAGCTATAACTTTTCGTGGAAGGACCCGATAAGGATGGTGAGTGACTGTATCATTTGATCATTGGTCTATTCTTATAGCTAGCATGTATTGAGTGTACCAAAACGAGCCGAAATACGCGAGGTCAAGTTATTGAAATCACTGCTTGGGAAATCTGTTATTGTGGATAGAGTTATTCATACCGATGACACGTGCGTTTTGGATTGTTATTTGCATGCAGTTTTGATTGTTATGCCGATGTCTAATGTTGATTTTATCTTGGGTCTGGATTGGCTGTCAGCCAACCAAGCTGACCTTGGTTGTAGTGGCAAAGTGGTAGACTTTGTCGGTCCATGTGGGATGAGTTATCGTTTTTAAGGCACTCATGGTAGAGTGATGCCTACAGTTATTTCTGCGTTACGGACTAGAGCACTTTTGGGTGTTGGTGCATGGGGTTACTTGGCTAGTGTAGTAGACACTTCGGTTAGTGAGACTACTCTTGCTTCTATACCCATTGTGAAAGATTTCATTGATGTGTTCCCTGATGAGTTACCCAGTTTACTGTGAGAGAGTTAGATTTCCATATAGAGGTGATACCTGGGATCGCTCCCTTGTCCAAGACACCTTATCGTATGACACCGGCTGAGTTGAAAGAGCTCAAGAGTCAGTTGCAGGAGCTCTCAGACTTAAGGTTTATTCACCCTAGTGTGTCTCCGTGGGGAGCACCTGTGTTGTTCATGAAGAAGAAGGATGGTTCAATGAGGTTGTGCATTGACTACCAAGAGTTGAACCGAGTGAAGGGATGATTTACTAAACTAGCGGAATTTGATTTAGTAAACTAATTAACATTTAATTATGGATCTATTAATATCATGCAATTTGTGAAAAAACATGTAGATTCATGCTTTAAATTTCGAAAATTAAAATCAAAACTTACATTGAGTAATAAATGGAGAATCGGTTGGAGGTTTCTTTACAGCATCAAATCCTCAGCAACACCGGATCTTCTACGCTATATCTCGATCGATCAAACGAAATCCGATTGTGGGATCGAACTTTAGAAGAAATTGGGAAGAAGAAAAAATATTTTCTTCCCAATGGACTAGGGAAAATCGGCTAAGGGGGGAGAAGGAGGAAGAGAGAATTCCAAATTTCTTAGGAATTGAATTGTGTGATTTATGAATAACCCAACCCTCCTATTTATAGAAAAATAGGAATCCTAATCACATTAGGATTAATCTATAGAGATAAATACAAAAAGAAAAAAGATTATCTCTTTCCTTTATCTAGCAATTTCGAAAATGCCATGGATAAATAGGAGATTATTTTATTTTCTTTATTTTTATTTATCTTGGGTAAATAAATCTATGTAATTATTTTAGGATATAATTCAAACAATTATCTCCTCAAAATACATGTCATGGCCGATTTTATCATCATAAAATAATAAATAAATACAATTTATTTAATTAATTATTTTGGGCCAATTCCAATTGGGTTCATTAATCCAATTGGGCTTGAAATTCTCTCTTAAATTAATAAGTCCAACTTAATTAATTTATTTATTAATTACCATTTAAATAATTTATTTAAACAATTAATAATATTAATATTTTCTCCCGACTAAATATTATCAAATTATATTAAATTATTAATTTCCATTTAAATAATTTTCATTATTTAAATAATTAATAATAAATATTTTAATTATTAATTTCCATTAAATAAACTCATTATTTAATTAATAATTTTATTGATAACATTTTATTATTAATTAATTAATTTTTAATTATTAATTCCGTTCAAATAAAATTTATTATTTAAACAATTAATAATTGTTGATTAATTTCAAATTATTAATTACCATTTAAATATACTCAATATTTAAATAATTAATAATGTATAATTAATAATATTTCATTATTAATTTTATGTTTAAATAAACTCATTATTTAAACAATTAATAATGTTTATATTAATTACCGTTTAAATATACTCAATATTTAAACAATTAATATTGCCTATTTTAAGTAATTCACTTTACTTAAAATTTCCATTTCTTCTACTTGATTTCGCGACTACGATATTTGGGCTAGCATAGGGATCCGATGGACCTATAGATCATGGACTTAATAATTAGTCAATTAAGTGGTTAGCACATAATCTGTTAATTACTTATTATCTAACTATGAATAATTCCACTATAGATTCATAGTTGAACTCCTCTCACTATAGATGAGTTATTGTCCATTTAGTTTATCATTATTTATATCGTGATATTATCCTTCACGTGCAACCCCATAATTACAAAGGATAAATTTACCGTTTTGCCCCTGTAATTACCGCTTTATCCTTGTGTTCCCGCTGATTCTCCAATGAACTTTATCTTTAGTCGAACTAGAGATAAGATACTTCGTGATCAATAGAAGTCGTGACGTCACTTGTTCATGTCTCGAATCAAGACATCAAGGGAGTTTCCTAAAGTTCCTAAAATGTTTAGGTATCGCACCGATCTTGTTAATTTATAGGAAAGTTATGAATTCCATCTCGTGAAAATGAGTTCCCAGCTACTTATCTAGTCATGTTCCCAAAACAGGAGTGTATTGAGCGTTCTTACAGATCGCTCTCAACTATGTGAATCAAAGAACATAACTCCACAAATAGGAGTCCACATTTCACTCAGGATTTAGATCTATCACGGTTGATAAACTTAGTTTGATATTCGATTATTTCTCTTAAACGGTACTAATGAGAAATTTGATCGAACATCATGGTCCTGTCTTATACAATCAACATTGCATATGATACTTCCATTTCATGTCTCCCACATGAATGATCAGGATTAGATCATTTGTCTATAAACAAAATGCGAAGCTATCAACAGTGTTACTAGGATAAGGTTTCCAAACGTTATCCTTTTACTGTAGACACTTTTAAGTTACTCATCTCGACTTTAATCCTCTCGTATGACTCACATACTAAGTCGTGATTTCATAAGAGTGACTTAGGGTTTTACTATTTGAATGTTTGATATTTATATATTTCCATATATTCCTAATATCATTAATTGAATCAATCTCGATAATATAAAGAACTTATGTTTATTTATTTAATTTATTCTTAATAAATTATTATTATTAAATAATTACAAGTTCTAGGACACCATTCCTAACACCGAGTTACTATGAAAAGCAAATATAATTTGCGTAGGGTTGAGGATCTTTTCGATTAGTTGAAGGGAGCTACTGTCTTTTTGAAGATAGATTTGAGATCCAGTTACCATCAGTTGAGGATTCGGAAGGATGATATTCTCAAAACTGCGTTCCAGACGCGTTATGGACACTATGAGTTTGTGGTTATGTTTTTCAGGTTGACTAACGCACTGGTGGTTTTTTTATGGGTCTCATGCATTATGTGTTTATGAGGTTCATGGACTCCTTTGTTATCGTGTTCATTGACAATATTTTGATATATTTTGAGACCGAGGAGTTGCATGCTATACACTCAGAGAAGGTTTTGACGGTGTTGCGAGAGCAAAAGTTGTTTGCAAAGTTCTCTAAGTGTGAGTTTTGGCTTAAAGAAGTAGCATTCTTAGGCCATATGGTTTCAAGTAGAGGAGTGATGGTGGATCCCTCTAAGATTGAGGCGGTGAGTAGTTGGCCTAGACCAACTAGTGTGACCGAGATTCATAGTTTTCTTGGGCTTGCCGGTTATTATAGACGATTTGTGCAAGACTTTTCCAAGATAGCAATGGCTTTGACGCATTTGACGAAAAAGGGGGTGGACTTTGTATGGACCGAGGAATGTTGTAATGTCCTGTTACTTTTGAGGTATGAAAAAAAATTATATATTTTATTTTAATTCAAGTATTTAAAGTTAATTTTAGAATGAGTAATTTAGAATTTAGAAGTTTATTTTGTTTTAAACCTTTTTACTCGTTTTATTACTTAAATTAGTTATAGTTGTATTAATAATTATTAACGGGCCTGTTAATAATTATTAATCACCATTTGGCTAGTTTAAGAACTTCAGGTTTCAATTTATGAGATGAAATTCATTCAAGGGACGTAACAGTCATTTTCAAAATTCTTAAAATATCAAATTGCTATTCACCTCTCTTTAAAATCTCAAAGTTGACCATGGAATTGACCAAATTGATTTCATCCTTTCCCTTCTTCCTTTATTTTTGCCGCGGGTCTTCCACCATTGGAGGAGAAATTTGGTTTTTCTTCATTTCTCGACGGATCAACTTGATTTCGGTTGCGTTGGATAGCCTTCGGTCCAAGCATTCTTTTCAACCTATCAATCGAACTTTTCCACCGTTTTCTAAAGTTTCTAAAATTTCCTTCAAATAGTGTTTTAATGGAATCCATGGTTGAAATCTTCGATTTCTTGCCGAGAAACTCGATGATTTCAATTAAGGAAGTTGTTTCAGGTGTTTTTGGGAATTTACCTTAACCCTAAACCCTAGTTTGAGCCAAAACCCATCTCGTTTGAAAAATACAAATTGTGGCTGAATTTGGGTTGTTTATTATTGAATAATTGTATGTTGTAATTAAATTCCGGAAATCAATTATTGTCCAAAAACCCTAATTATGGTTACCCATTGAAATCGGGAACTACCAAACTACTTGAAACTAACCTGAAATGTCTCTAAATTGCCTAAAAGCCGGAAAATGAAACCCGAGACACATTTTATATGAAGGGGCCGAGAGCTCCATTAAGGGATTTCTGGGTTTTTCATCGTTTTATGCTTTTAGATGTCGTTTGATCGATGTTCAGTTAATTATTGATTGTTATATGTAATTTTAATTGTAGGTGTTTTTGGACCGTTGTTTGATCGCACAATCGGAGTATTGGAGCAAAACTACTTTTGCCAAGGTGAGAATAAATAGAATTTAAAGTAGCTTTAGAAACCGAATAAGTTGAACGATTTGTAGTATCAGAAGTTGAGATTAAGATTTAATCAAAAGAATTAAAGTAAGTGTGCTAACATGCTTAGGCTTGGGAGTCAGTTCTAATTGAGTGAAAGAATTCACAGGTGCTTCGAAGGAAACGAGTAACTTTTGGAAGTTCTATGTTTAGACTTACTTCGGAGTTTCCTAATGTTTATCGGAAGTTGAAGGATCCAAAGGTAATAAGGATTGTGAATAAGGAACTTCGTATGTTTAATAAACAATGGAGCAATGGATTGGAGACTTTTATGTTAAGTCGAAATCTCGAGTTATTTGAAAGCCGGTTGACTTGATTTATACATTGTTTTTCAGAAGTTCTTAATTGCTTGTTATATTTATAAGAGTAATTCATGATCCATTTACCTTTATGCCCTTTCGATTATGTTGAATGTTTATATTTATTTTACTTACACTTGAAAGCATATTCATATCATATCATATTGCATAATCGAAATTGGGAGGAATAATGAGGCATGCTAAAGGACTGCGGGACTTTGCATTGTCTGGTATTATTCGTTTTATGTTTCTGTATATGTATCATGAGGAATGCTAAAAGACTGTACGACTTTGCATGGTCGAAGGAGATGGATAATGAGATAATGATGGAACTATACGAGTTCACATTATCTAGTATTATCTCTAATTACTATGATGCATATACGAGGATACAGGGGTGCATTGAACCTTGTATTCGGTGAGTGAGATAATGAGGTAATGTTGAGATTGCGAGACTTCATTACCTGACATTATTCACTAGAGGTGGGGAGATATTATTGATGTAAAGGTTGAGTGCCCTTTACACTTGTTGAGCGAGATAATGAAGTATTGATGAATTGTGGGACTTCAATACTGTCATTATAAGCAATTGATGATTATATTATTGATGTAAAGGTTGAGTGCCCTTTACACTTGTTTAGCGAGTTAATGAATAATGATTAGACTGTGTGCGCTAATATTATCGTCATTAATCGTAAATTGTGATTGTTTGAATATGTTAAGACCGAGAGAGCTTAGCATAAGTTATTAAAGACAAATGAATATAAACTGTAACGTCCCGTTATTTTGTGATAAAAAAAAAATTATTTTATTTAAGTAATTAAAGTTTATTTATTAATTGTTAAATTAGAATTTAGTAGTTTATTTCATTTTAATTCTTTTTTTATGGCTTTATTTGTTTAATTACGTTTTAATGGTATTAATAATTATTAACGGGCCAATTAATAATTATTAATCACCATTGGGATAGTTTGAGATGTTCGGGATTCGTTTTGAAGCCAAAAGTCATAAAAGGGCAAAATCGTATTTTCCCAATTTGCAAAATATCTAAAAACACTATTTGTCTTCTTCTTTAAATTGAACTTTGACCACAATTGACCAACACAATCCTTCATTTTTCCTCCTTCTACCCGTGAGCTCCAAGAAGCAAAGAGAGAAAATTCGTTTTCGCTTATTTCTCGACGGATCGACTTGATTCTCGTTCCATTGGAAAGGTATCGGTCCTACGATCCTTTTCCACCTAGCCTTCGTACTTGCCACTCGTGTTATACGGAGTTCTCGGTAAGTTTCTCTTGAAACCCTAAGCTCCAAATAGTGTTTTAATGGAGTTTTCATTGTTTTCTTTCGATTTCTTGCCGTGAAACTCGGTGTTTGTCAATTCGGGAGTAGTTTTAAGTGTTTTTGGAAACTATCCCTTAACCCTAAAACCGAGTTTCAGTCGAAACCCTTCCAGTTTGAAATTTACCCTTTTGGGTTTGATTTTGGGTTCAAAATTAATGAATGAATGTTTATTTAAATTCGATTCGGGAAAGGGATTAATGTTCAAAAACCCTAATTATTGATACCCATTGAAATCGGGATTATCGAATTTGCTTAAAACCAACTCGAAACGTATTTAAATTGCCAAAAAGCCGGAAAACCAAACCCGAGACCCAATTTTGATGCTAGGGCCGTGGGCCTCATGTGGGATTTTGTTGGGTTTTTTGTTGTTTTGTACGTTTGGTTGATGTTTGATCGATAGTTGGTTAATTATTGATTGTATGATATAATTCGTTTGTAGGTGTTTTTGAACCGCGTGGTTGATCGCTCCTTCAAACTTAGGAGCAAAGTCATCTTTTAATAAAGGTGAGAATAGTTAGAATTTAAAGTAATTATAGAAATCGAATAAGTGTGAAGGTTTGTAGAGTTTGAAACTAAGACTAGAAACCGAGTCTAAGATTAGAGGCTTGAGAGTTAGTGCCCTTAGGATTAAGAGTTAATCCTTTAAGTGAGAACTTAGGAGTTCTCGAGGAAAGTATCGAATCTTAGAAGATTCTAAGTTAGATTCGTTTCTAAGCATAGGTTGGATCATTGGAGGTTAGAGGATCCAAGCTTGTTTTTAGAATGGTTAATAGATTAATCGTTCATGTATGATTCTACTTTTATTATTGATGCCGGAGTTCGATCGACATATCGTTCATCCGAGATTACTATCTATTTTACTTATGTCCTTTACTTTATGTCTTTACTTTTGCTCCTTTAATTCATGCTTGTTTTGGTTACTTTATCAATTACATTTACTTTATTTACTTTTGCAACCCTATGCAAGCATATGCATAACATCTCGCATCATTCTTTGAGAAGGAAACAAAAAGAGAAAGTAAGTGAAAGAGAAAAAGAAAGTGAAAAAGAAAAGAAAGTGAAAATAGAGACGAATGGGATCCTACGGGATTGGCTCATTACTCTATGTGATAAAGAGACGAATGAGATCTTACGGGATTGGCTCATTACTCTATGTGATAAAGAGACGAATGGGATCCTACGGGATTTGCTCATTACTCTTAATGAAAAAGAAGTGAATGGTATCTTACGAGATTGATGAATTTACTTCATTCATGCATAAGGGTATATGCGAACCCTTCATTTCATATGATTGATGAAATAGAGAATCGAGATGTTATATTATTTTATACAAAGTTTAATTACTTTACTTATTCTTTGTCATAACAAGTTAATGGTTGAGAATTGACTACAAGTGTAGTAATGTCATACTTTGGAGAAAATGGATTAGAATTACCTAGACTTTGGTGAATTCTAGGAAAGAAAGTGTCGGATTTAATTGGACACAAATCGAAATGCGAGTTTGAGGACTATCTTTACTTTTTATGCTTATTATTCTCACTGGGCTTAGTTTGTTAGCTCATGATATTACAACCAATTTCAGGTAATGCCCTGGCCAGAGGTCGAGGGAGAGGAGGTGGTGCTGCGTGATCGAGGGATGCTGACCTCGAGATGGACACTTTTGTTTGTAAAGTTTATGTCTTTATTTTGATGAACTTTAAAACTTGGATGTTGAATTTAGCTCATAAGAGCTTTTGATGTGGTTTTATGATATGATTTAATTGAACTCCTGATTTGGACTTAAAGTCCATGTGAATTTATTAGATTGAAAAATTAGGATGTAAACAGGTTTTCGGCATGCCAACTTTCAAACAAAACCACGCAAAATTTTCTAAAAATAAAAGACTTCCGCTATTTTCTCTGAATTTAATTGATTTAAAAATGACGGGTCGTCACATAAACCTTATATTTCGTGGGAGGTATTAAAAATAATGGATCTTTTGCGAGCCATATTATGCGTTGATCAGATACCGGTATTGTTGGAGAATCAATGTAATTGTAAAACCAGGAACGAAAAATGTTTATCGATGATGTTCCCTTATTCTGATTCAATAATACCGGGGTGCGATGGTCGTACACATAAACTCACAAATAATCTACAGAAAATGTATTAATAATGAAATTCTAAACAAAATGATTCATGTTAAATAATTAAAAATTTAATGATTTAGGAAAACATACTCAATATATGGCTCCACTTCCGCACAATTGCAAAATAAATATGTCTGGACTACATGGTACTTCTCATCACTTAAGTTTCTCCGCATAGATTTGCCCAAACCTGTAACGTCCCGTTACTTTTAGAGGTAAATTATTTTTTTATTTTAATTAAAGCTTTTAAGATTAGTTTAAATTCAGTAATTTCGATTTTAGTAGTTATTTTCGTCCAAAATTCTTTTTAATCGTTTTAATACTTTAAATTGGTTTCGATGACATTAATAATTATTAACGGGCCAATTAATAATTATCAATCACCTTTAGATTAATTTAAGAGCTTCGGGTTTCGTTGTTAAAGTAAAAGTAAAAGAGGGACATAGGCATCATTTTCTAAATTCTTAAATATCTAAAAATCACTATTCATGTTTTCTTAAAATAGCAAATCAAAGGAAAATTCATATAATTTTTTTTCTTCTTTCTTCCTTGGAGCCGAGAGCACCAAAACACTTTTCCCAAATTTTGTGTTTTCTTTATTTCTCGGTAGATCGTCTCGATTCTACTTCCGTTGGAAAGCCCTTGGCCCGAGCATCATTTCCAACCTACCAATCAAGGTGTGATGATTTGTGGGGAACTTGATAGAATTCTTGGGAGATTATCTAACTTATTAGAGAACTTGATCACAATTGATTCGACACATGATAGTATGGTTATTCGGATCCATACGTATCATAATGCGATGATTTGTGGGGAACTTGATCACAATTGATTTAGCACATGATAGTATGTTGATTCAGATCCATACGTATCATAGTGCGATGATGTGACGACCCGTCACTTTTAAATAAATTAAATTCAGAGAAAACAGCGGAAGTCTTTCATTTTTAGAAAAATTTGCGTGGTTTTGTTTGAAAATTGGCATGCCGAAAACCTGTTTACATCCTAATTTTCAATCTAATAAATTCACAAGGAACATCAAGTCCCATTTCAGGAGTTCAAAGATATAAATCATATAAACATCAACATTTAAGCTCTTATGAGCCAAATACAAAATACAATTCATTTAAGTTCTTAAAGTTTATCAAAATAAGACATAAACTTTACAAACAAAAGTGTCCATCTCGAGGTCAGCATCCCTCGATCACGCAGCACCACCTCCTCTCCCTCGACCTCTGGCCAGGGCATTACCTGAAATTGGTTGTAATATCATGAGCTAACAAACTAAGCCCAGTGAGAATAATAAGCATAAAAAGTAAAGATAGACCTCAAACTCGCATTTCGATTTGTGTCCAATTAAATCCGACACTTTCTTTCCTAGAATTCACCAAAGTCTAGGTAATTCTAATCCATTTTCTCCAAAGTATGACATTACTACACTTGTAGTCAATTCTCAACCATTAACTTGTTATGACAAAGAATAAGTAAAGTAATTAAACTTTGTATAAAATAATATAACATCTCGATTCTCTATTTCATCAATCATATGAAATGAAGGGTTCGCATATACCCTTATGCATGAATGAAGTAAATTCATCAATCTCGTAAGATACCATTCACTTCTTTTTCATTAAGAGTAATGAGCAAATCCCGTAGGATCCCATTCGTCTCTTTATCACATAGAGTAATGAGCCAATCCCGTAGGATCCCATTCGTCTCTATTTTCACTTTCTTTTCTTTTTCACTTTCTTTTTCTCTTTCACTTACTTTCTCTTTTTGTTTCCTTCTCAAAGAATGATGCGAGATGTTGTGCATATGCTTGCAAAAGTAAATAAAGTAAATGTAAATGATAAAGTAACCAAAACAAGCATGAATTAAAGGAGCAAAAGTAAAGACATAAAGTAAAGGACATAAGTAAAATAGATAGCAATCTCGGATGAACGATATGTCGATCGAACTCCGGCATCAATAATAAAAGTAGAATCATACATGAACGATTAATCTATTAACCATTCTAAAAACAAGCTTGGATCCTCTAACCTCCAATGATCCAACCTATGCTTAGAAACAAATCTAACTTAGAATCTTCTAAGATTCGATACTTTCCTCGAGAACTCCTAAGTTCTCACTTAAAGGATTAACTCTTAATCCTAAGGGCACTAACTCTCAAGCCTCTAATCTTAGACTCGGTTTCTAGTCTTAGTTTCAAACTCTACAAACCTTCACACTTATTCGATTTCTATAATTACTTTAAATTCTAACTATTCTCACCTTTATTAAAAGATGACTTTGCTCCTAAGTTCGAAGGAGCGATCAACCACACGGTTCAAAAACACCTACAAACGAATTATATCATACAATCAATAATTAACCAACCATCGATCAAACATCAACCAAACGTACAAAACAACGAAAAACCCAACAAAATCTCACATGAGGCCCACGGCCCTAGCATCAAAATTGGGTCTCGGGTTTGGTTTTCCGGCTTTTTGGCAATTTAAATACGTTTCGAGTTGGTTTTAAGCAAATTCGATAATCCCGATTTCAATGGGTATCGATAATTAGGGTTTTTGAACATTAATCCCTTTCCCGAATCGAATTTAAATAAACATTCATTCATTAATTTCTAACCCAAAATCAAACCCAAAAGGGTAAATTTCAAACGGGAAGGGTTTCGACTGAAACTCGATTTTAGGGTTAAGGGATAGTTTCCAAAAACACTTAAAACTACTCCCGAATTGACAAACACCGAGTTTCACGGCAAGAAATCGAAAGAAAACAATGAAAACTTCATTAAAACACTATTTGGAGCTTAGGGTTTCAAGAGAAACTTACCGAGAACTCTGTATAACACGAGTGGCAAGTACGAAGGCTAGGTGGAAAAGGATCGTAGGACCGACACCTTTCCAATGGAACGAGAATCAAGTCGATCCGTCGAGAAATAAGCGAAAACGAATTTTCTCTCTTTGCTTCTTGGAGCTCACGGGTAGAAGGAGGAAAAATGAAGGATTGTGTTGGTCAATTGTGGTCAAAGTTCAATTTAAAGAAGAAGGCAAATAGTATTTTAGATATTTTGCAAATTGGGTAATTACGGTTTTGCCCTTTTTTTACTTTTGGCTTAAAAACGAATCCCGAACATCTCAAACTATCCCAATGGTGATTAATAATTATTAATTGGCCCGTTAATAATTATTAATACCATTTAAACGTATTTAAACAAATAAAGCCATTAAAAAGAATTAAAATGAAATAAAATACTAAATTCTAATTTAACAATTAATAAATAAACTTTAATTACTTAAATAAAATAAAATAATTAAATTTTTTTTTATCACAAAATAACGGGACGTTACAGATGATTTGTGGGGGACTTGATCACAATTGATTCGGCACATGATAGTATGTTGATTCGGATCCATACGGTACCATGGTACTATGATTTCGGATTCGGCACATGATAGTATGTTGATTCGGTCCATACGTATATAGTGCGATGATTTGTGATACGATACATGATAGTATGTTGACTTTGGTCCATACGGTATCATGGTACGATGATTTGTGGTATGGTACGACCGTACGTGGTATGTTGATTACGATCCAGACAATAGCACGTTACGTTGAAACTTGTTTGGTAATAAAGGTAGTTAATATTACATTTATATATTCTTTAGAATTGTGTAGTAAGACTTAGTAATGATTGTTTCCTTTACTTTAATTCTTTACTTCGATTACATGGAATTGAAGGACTATTACTTGTAATATTTTGCTATCGTATGATTGTATGGAAATTGGAAGTGTATATATGGGTAGTAATGAGCATTTTAGGCCTTTGGACACAATTTCTCTTATGAAATTTAGTTCATAGGATTACTTGCTTTCGTTTTACTCTCAGTAGCATTTTTATGCTAATGTTGCTACACTTACAAATTTTCAGGTAAACCCCGTCCTAAGAGGTGTGGTAAAGGAGCTGGTGCTGTGTGACTTGCTGAGACGGTGAATGGACAATGTTGAACACTTTTTGGTTTAGCATTCTTAGAAATGCTTGTAAATTATTTCCAACTCCCATAACTTGTGGCTTTTTGAGCCCGAAAGGGTATTTGTCTAAAAAAATTGCATATGTTTTATGATTCAAATCTTGTTTGAGAGTTTAAATGATATGATGGAATGCGCATTCCCGATTTATCGCTTATTCTGAATATGGGTTGTTATAAACAAGTTTTGGTTATCCGATTTTTAAACGAACCCATGCCGTTTTTCTTTAAAAATTGAGTTTTCCGCTGTGCATTTGAATTTAAAGAATTTAACCGAAAGAGGGTCGTTACAAATATATTCTTGAAGATGAGGATTATATCTCAAAATCTAAGAGGTGGTGATCAAACTCTTTACGAAAATTATATTTTCAAGATTTGGGACTCATAGAGCTTTAACTAGCGATGAGTGAACCCACTTCTGCAATAAGTTATTGGAAGGAATACTAGAAAAGTACGGGGCAAAGTACAAGATTGCCACAACATATCGCCCCCAATGCAATGGACAAGTTGTAGTGTCTAATAGAGGGACCAAGAGAATATAGGAAAAGTTGTTCATCCGAATAGAAAGGATTGGTCTGTAAGCTGGATGAATCTCTCTAGGCATCTAGAATTTGTTTCAAGACACTTAGGAATGTCTCCTTATCAAGTCATATTTGGGAAATCCTGCCATTAACCCTTATAGTTAGAGTACAAAGCTTTTTGGGATTTGAAAGCTCTAAATTTTTATATTTGCAAGCAATAGAAGACAAGTGCTGCTTGGAGATGTTATAATTGGATTACATGAAAAACCAAGCTTATGAGAATGCCTAGATATTCAAGGACAAGACAAAAAAGATTGCATGATAACAAGATCATTCAAAGAGAGTTCAAGGAAGGGCAGATGGTCTTGCTCTACAACTCACGTTTGAGACTATTTCTTGGGAAATTGAAGTCTAAATGGTCTGTCCATTTTGTATTGTCAAAGTTCACCCTTATGTAATAGTGGATCTGAAGACCCAACTGGGGAAGCTTTCACTATTTACTGAGGAGGCAAGTAGGGGATAAACAAAAACTATCCATTCCTCTTGAAGATCCTTGAAGACCCAAATAAGGAGGCACCTTGCACTATTTACTTCATTCATTACCATTCAAGTTGCCTAAATCTTGTGTAGGTTTCACCCAGGTACTTTTCAAATAAGTTGAGTTACATTTTTAGGTATTAACTTTGTGCATTCCTTTTGCTAGCAAATTTCCAGGTGCATTAAATCAATCGCTATTGAGTCACATGTGTGGGAGTTACTTATTCTCCACCTTTGCATGCTTAAGGCCTGTGCCATGTAAGTTCAGGTTAATTCTAGCAAATGAAGGACAATTTAGTCTTTTTTTCTGTTGAATTAATTAAGAAGCCCAGTAGTGAATAGCAATTGTTACCATTGGACACGCACCTCCTCATTTCATGTAACGACTCGTCCCAAATAATTAGTTTTAGCCACGAGTACTCTCAACCGAAACTCACAAAACATGACTACAAATAATTAAGAAGATTTATATAAAGAAAACGTCTGTTAACAATTCTGACCAAAGCCTTATGTATGTAACCAAGGGCACGTATCTCGTCTTTCAAATCAAAATGGATGCAATCATTGAGCACATCATCCCAGGTTTTAATAAATCAAAACCTTGAAATGTCAAGTGCGAATAACACATAAATAAACTAACTTTATTAACTTAAAACAAATTACTTTACAATCTAACATTTAGTATGTAATGTAAATTTCTAAAAATAAATAACACTTATCACAAAGTGTTCTTCAATAAATGACTACAACTTTGGCCAACGAGTTTGTGACGACCCGATTCCTTTTAAATCGTTTAAAATCAGATTTGCAGCTGAAAACTTAATATTTAATATAAATTTGGCATGGATATGTTTAAAATTTGGACTATCCACAACCTGTTTACACTTTTCACAATTAGAGAATTTTAAAGATAAGGAAATGGGAAAAATTCCCCTTTTTATATTTTAATTCTTATTTAAAAAGAAATATAAAAAAAGAATATATATATTTAAAATATACATTTTTAAGATAAAAAGAAAACATAATATTAAACCTTTTATAATTTATAAGTTAATATAACCATATTATATATATATTTTTTCTACTAAATAAATATAAAAGTAAACAAAATACATAAGATGTTATCAAAATATTAGGTTCGGGGTCGGGAATAGCATCCCCGACCCCACCCCGCCTTGCTGCCATCCCTATTCGGCATAATTCGTTCAAGTTGTAGTAGTGGATATTGTATTCTTCAAAGTGGCACCAATGAAGGGTGTTATGAGAGTTGGGAATAAGCCCTAGATTTATTGGCCTATAGAGATACTAGATCAAGTAGGAATGGTAACTTACCGTTTGGCTTGACCACCTTCGTTATCGGCCGTTTATAATATTTTCCATGTATTGATGCTTCGGAAATACATGGCGGATCCGTCCCACGAAATTGATTATGAGCCGGCAGTTTTGGATGCTGATATGTCTAATGAGGAGACATCGGTTGAAATCCTAGCATTCAAACAAAATATATTGAGAAATAAAATGATCCACTTAGTTAAGGTTTTGTAGAGAAACCAAGTGTCAGAGGAAACAACGTGGGAACGTGAGGATGAGATGCAGTCTATGTACCCTTGCCTTTTCACTTAGCGAGCACACTTTTCGGGGACGAAAAGTCTTTTAAGGAGGGTAGACTCTAACGCCCCGTTACTTTTGAGGTAAATTATTTATTTATTTAAAGTATTAAGATTTAATTTAGAATTTATAACTTAGAATTTACGAGTTTATTTCATTCGTAAATCCTTTTAATTGCTTATTAGTTTAAATTAGTTTCGGGCGTATTAATAATTATTATTGGGCCAATTAATAGTTATTAATCACCTTTTGATAAGTTTAAGTGCTTCGGGTTTCGTTTTTAAAAGCTAAAAGTAAATGAGGGACATATTCGTAATTTTACGAATTCTTAAAAATATCGTTTTACTATTCACTTCTTCTTCTTCTTTAAAAATTAAAAAAAAGTCAAAAATCACAAATTTTTCTTCTCCTCTTCCTCTCATGGCCGTGGGCCTCCTTCCATGGAGGAATCCATGTATTTTCTTCGTTTCTCGGTGGATCGTCTCGATTTCAGTTGTGTTGGATTGTTCGGGACAAGAGCTACCTATCCAACCTAGCTTTTTGGCATTTCTTGTTCTCTAAGGGAAGCCCTAAAAAGTGAGTTTTTAAAACTTTTTATATGGTTTTGTTAGTTTTTGTTTCTAAATAAGTTTTGAAGTTGAAATCATGTATTTCCATCAAGGAATTTGACAATTTTGAACTCGAAATTTCGAAAAACACTATATACCCGAAACTTTTTATATGGTTTTGGTACTGGCCTAGATTTTAGCACAACATTTCACCCTTAGACAGATTGTCAGACCAAGAAGGTTAACCAGATCTTGGAGGATATGTTGAGGGCTTGTGTTCTCGATTTTGGAGGTAGTTGGGATTCTCAATTGTACTTGGTAGAGTTTGCTTATAATAACAGTTACCAGGCTACTATTGAGATGGGACCATTTGAGGCACTTTATGGTAGAAAATGTCGTTCTCCCCCTCATTGGGATGTTGTTGGAGAGAGAAGATTTTTGGGACCTGAGTTATTACAGATGACTAGCGAGTCGATCGATTTGATTAGAGAGAGGATGAGGGTTTCCCAGAGTCGACAGAAGAGTTACGCAGATAAACAACGTAGTCCACTTGAGTTTGCAGTGGGAGACCACGTATTTCTGAAAGTAGCACCTATGAAAGGTGTTATGAGATTTGGGAAAAAGGGCAAGTTGAGCCCTAGGTTTATTGGCCCTTTCGAGATACTCGATCGGGTAGGAGCGGTAGCTTACCGTTTGGCTTTACCACCTTATTTATCAGCAGTTCATACTGTATTCTATGTATCGATGCTTCAAAAATACATGGCAGATCCTTCCCACGTAATTGATTATGCACCGGTAGTTTTGGATGTTAATATGTCTTATGAGGAGACACCAGTTGAGATCTTAGCATTCGAACAAAAGGTGTTGAGAAACAAAACAATTCACTTGGTAAAGGTTCTTTGGAGAAACCAAGTGTTGGAAGAAGCTACGTGGGAGCGTGAGGATGATATGCGAGCAAAGTATCCTCACCTTTTTACTTAGGGAGCTTACTTTTCTGGGAAGAAAAGCCTTTTAGGAGGGTTGACTATAATGTCCCGTTAATTTTGAGGTATAAAAAAAATTATTTATTTTATTTTAATTAAAGTATTTAAAGTTAATTTTAGAATCAGTAATTTAGAATTTAGTAGTTTATTTCCTTTTAAACCTTTTTAACCGCTTTATTAGCTTAAATTAGTTATGGTCGTATTAATAATTATTAACAGGCCAATTAATAATTATTAATCACCATTTTGCTAGTTTAAGAACTTCGGGTTTCGATTTATAAGTTAAAAGTCATTAAAGGGACATAACGGGAATTTTCAAAATTCTTAAAATATCAAGACACTATTCATCTCCTCTTTAAATTGCCATTTAACCAAAAATTGACCAAAAATCATTTTCTCTTCTCCTCCTTGAAGTCGTGGGTCTCAACCCTTGGGAAAGAATTTTTGGTTTTTATTCGTTTCTCGACAGATCAACTTGATTTCGATTGCGTTGAATAGCCCTCGGTCCAAGCATCCTTTTCAACCTACCAATCGAACTTTCCAACCATTTTCTAAAGGCCTCCAGTTATGACAATGTTTCTAAAATTTACTTCAAATAGTGTTTTTGTAACGTCCCGTTACTTTTAGAGGTAATTTTTTTTTATTTTAATTAAAGCTTTTAAGATTAGTTTAAATTTAGTGATTTTGATTTTAGTAGTTATTTTCATCCGAAATTCTTTTTAATCGTTTTAATACTTTAAATTCATTTCGGTGACATTAATAATTATTAACGAGCCAATTAATGATTATTAATCACCTTTAGATTAATTTAAGAGATTCGGGTTTCGTTTTTAAAGTAAAAGTAAAAGAGGGACGTAGGCGTCATTTTCCAAATTCTTAAAGATAAAAAAATCACTATTCACCTTCTCTTAAATATCAACACCAAGGCAAAATTGCTCATTTTTCTCTCCTTTTCTTTCCTTGGAGCCGTGAGCGCCAAAACCCCAAAACCCAAATTTGTGTTTTCTTTATTTCTTGGTAGATCGTCTCGATTCTACTTCTGTTGGAAAGCCTTTGGCCCGAGCATTATTTCCAACCTACCAATTGAGATTTTTGCTCGTTTTCTCGAGGCCTTAAGGTATGTCAAAGTTTCTAAAACTTGATGTGAATAGTGTTTTAATGGAGGTTTTGAGTTGAAATCTTCAAATTCATTCATTGAAGCTTAAAGATTTCAATTGGGAACGACGTTTTGGTCAATTTTAGAAACTTCCCCTAAACCCTAAAACGAGTATGAGCCGGAAACCCGTCCCGCATGATTTTCCCTCACTTGGCCTTGATTAGGATGTTTAGGTTGTTATGTTTTTGCTATTTACTTAATTTTTTGGAAATAGATTAATGTACAAAACCCTAAATTATGGATACCCATTGTTGTTGCGAACTCCCAAAGTATCCAAAACCAACCCAAAACAGCTCTAAAGTGCATAAAAGCCGGAAAACCAAACCCAAACCCCATTTTCCCTTGTATGGCCGAGAGCACCATAGGGAGAAAATTCGAGTTTTTCGTCGTTTTGTGCGCTTAGATGTTGTTTGTACGATTTTCGGTTAATTAATGTTATTTAGATGTAATTCAATTGTAGGATTGTGAATTGTTCGGGTGTTTGCAACCTCGGATTGATCGGAACTTCTTTACCAGCTAAGGTGAATTTAAAATGGAAGTTAGTTGTCTTATGAATTACGTTTCGTTATGTTATTGTTTATCGATTTTAAGAGGGAACTAGCTTCTTAGAATTAATGTTTGGTTGGAGACTTTAATTCAGAAGTGAGTGAAGAGGATTTGAAATTATGGTTAGTTCGGTGAAAAGGAAAAATCGGAGTGGTTTGGAAGTATTGTATAGTGAATTGGAGATGTTAGTCGAAAGTGGAAGTTTAAGTTACTTTGAGTGGTTTGGAAATTAAAGTAGCTTAGATGTTACACTTGAGTGATGACTCGTGTAATCTACGTAGTTAGGTTCTTTATTAACTTAGTAGAATCCTTGGGAGATTATCTAACTTATTAGAGAACTTGATCACAATTGATTCGGCACATGATAGTATGTTTATTCGGATCCATACGTATCATAGTGCGATGATTTGTAGGGAACTTGATCACAATTGATTCGGCACATGATAGTATGTTGATTCGGATCCATACGTATCATAGTGCGATAATTTATGGGGGACTTGATCACAATTGACTCGGCACATGATAGTATGTTGATTCGGATCCATGCGTATCATAGTGCGATGGTTTGTGATATTATATCTGGTAGTATGTTGATTCGGATCCATACAGACCATGATACTATGATTTGGGATTCGGCACATGATAGTATGTTGATTCAGTCCATACGTATCATAGTGCGATGATTTGTGATACGATACATGATAGTATGTTGACTTCGGTCCATACGGTATCATGGTACCATGATTTGTGATATGGTACGACCGTACGTTGTATATTGATTACGATCCATACAATAGCACGTTACGATGAAACTTGTTTGGTAATAAAGATAGTTAACATTACATTTATATATATTCTTTAGAATTGTGTAGTAAGACTTAGCAATGATTGTTACTTTTACTTTAAGTCTTTACTTTGATTACATGGCATTGAAGGACTATTATGGGTAATATTTTGCTATCGTATGATTGTATGGAAATTGGAAGTGTAGATATGGGTAGTAATGAGCATTTTAGGCCTTTGGCACAATTTCTGATATGAAATTTAGTTCATAGGATTACTTGCTTTCGTTTTACTCTCACTAGCATTTTTATGCTAATGTTGTTACACTTACAAATTTTCAGGTAAATCCCGTCATAAGAGGTGTGGTAAAGGAGGTGGTGTTGTGTGACTTGCTGAGATGGTGAATGGACAATGTTGAACACTTTTTGGTTTAGCATTCTTAGAAATGCTTGTAAATTATTTCCAACTTCCATAACTTGTGACTTTTTGAGCCTGAAAGGGTATTTGTCTAAAATTGCATATTTTTTATGATTCAAATCTTGTTTGGGAGTTTAAATTATATGATGGAATGCGTATTCCCGATTTATCGCTTTCTCTGAATATGGGTTGTTGTAAACAGGTTTTTGGTTATCCGATTTTTAAACGAACCCATGCCGTTTTTCTTTAAAAATTGAGTCTTCCGCAGTGCATTTGAATTTAAAGAATTTAACGGAAAGCGGGTCGTTACAGTTTTAGTGGAATCCATGGTTGAAATCTTCGATTTCTTGGCGAGAAACTCGAAGATTTCAATCGAGGAAGTCGTTTTAGGTGATTTTAGAAACTTACCTTAACCCTAGAATCAAGTTTGAGCTTGAAACCCGTTCAGTTTGATTTTCCCTTACTCTGTGATGGCTATGGTATTTTAAATGCTATTGTTTATTATTTTATTTAATTTTTCGGGATTGAACTACTGTCCAAAAATCCTAATTATGATTACCCATTGAGATTGTGAACTTCCAAACTGCTTGAAATCAACCCGAGACCCATTTCCTAGGAGGGACCAAGAGCACCCTTTGGGATTTTCGGGGATTTTTCGTCGTTTTATGCTTTTAGATGTCGTTTGTTTGATGTTTGGTTAATTGATGATTGTTAGATGTAATTTAATTGTAGGTGTTTTTGGACTGTTGCTTGATCGTTCTTTCGGAACTCGGGAGCGAAATCTACTTTTTCCATGGTGAAAAAAAATAGAATTTAAAGTAGCTTTAGAAACCGAATAAGTTGAACGATTTGTAGGATCGGAAGTTGAGATTAAGGTTTAAACCAAAAGGATTAAAGTATGCGAGCTAACATGCTTAGGCTTGGGAGTTAGTTCTATTGGAGTGAGAGAACTTATGGATTTCTCAAGGGAAACGTTTAACTCTTGGAAGTTTTAAGTTTAGATTCGTTCCAGAGTTTAAGAATGATTATCGGAAGTTGAAGGTTTCAAGTATAATGGGGTGAATAAGGAACTTGATTATGGAAGTTCGGATATGTACTGAAAGCAATAGAGTCATTTTGAATTGGAAACTTTATGATAAAGTTAGTAATTCAAGTTTAACTGAAGACCGTTTTGCTTGATTTCTTTATTGTTTTCTTATCAGAAGTTCCAAATTTCTTATTTTATGTGTAAGAGTGTTACGTGATCCATTTATCTTTATGCCTTTCGATTACTTTGAATGTTTATATTTATTTTACTTGCACTTGAGAGCATATTCATGTCATATCATATTGCATCATCGAAATTGAATGGAATTTGTATATTTTATTTTGGAAAGCAAGATAATGAGGTGAATGCTTAGTCCTACAGGAACTTTCATTACCTGTCATTATTCACTAGAGGTGGGCATATATTATTGAAAGGAAATTGTATATTTTATGTTGGAAAGTGAGATAATGAGGTGAATGCTTAGTCCTACGGGAGCTTTCATTACCTGACATTATTCACATGTAATGGTTATATTGATGTAAAGGTTGTGTGCCCTTTTCACTTGTTTAGTGAGTTAATGAATAATGATTAGACTGTGTATGCTAACAATATCATCATTTATCGCAAATTGTGATTGTGAAATATGTTAAGTCCGAGTGAGATTAACATTATTTTATTAAACATAAATGTAACGTCCCGTTATTTTGTGATAAAAAAAATTTTATTTATTTTATTTTAATTTAAGTAATTAAAGTTTATTTATTTATCGGTAAATTAGAATTTAGTAGTTTATTTCGGTTTAAGTCCTTTTAATTACCTTTTTAGTTTATTTTCGTTTTAATGGTATTAATAATTATTAACGGGCCAATTAATAATTATTAATCACCATTGGGATATATAGTTTGAGAAGTTCGGGATTCGTTTTTAAGCCAAAAGTCATAAAAGGACGCAACCGTCATTTCCAAATTTGTAAAATATCTAAACACTATTTGGTCATCTTCTTTAAAACATCTTTGACTTCAAAAATTGACCAAAAACTTGCTTCATCTTTCCCTCCCAACCCGTGAGCATCAAAGAGGAAGAAAAGAAAATTCGATTTCGTTCGTTTCTCGGCGGATCGACTCAAGCTACTATAGATCGGAAAGCCCTCGAGTCAAGGATCATTTCCCAGCTACCCATCGTACGTTTCTCTTGAGATCCACGAAGTTCTTGGTAAGTGAAGTTTCAAACCCTAACTCCAAATAGTGTTTTAATGGAGTTTTCTTTGTTTCCTTTCGATTTCTTGCCATGAAACTCGGTGTTTGTATATACGGGAGTAGTTTTAAGAGTTTTTGAAAACTTTCCCTTAGCCCTAAAACCGAGTTTCAGTCGAAACCCTTCCCATTTGAAATTTACCCTTTTGGGTTTAATTATGGGTTATAAATTAGTGAAATAATGTTTATTTAAATTCAATTCGGGAAAGGGTATAATGTTCGAAAACCCTAATTATCGATACCCATTGAAATCGGGAATATCGAATTTGCTTACAACCAACTAAAAACACTTTTAAATTGCCTAAAAGCCGGAAAACCAAACCCGAGACCCAATTTTGATGATAGGGTCGTGGGCGTCATGTGGGGATTTGTTGGGTTTTTCGTCGTTTTGTATGTTAGGTTGTTGTTTAATCGATAGATGGTAATTATTGATTGTATGTTATAATTTGATTGTAGGTGTTTTCGAACCATTCGCTTGATCGCTCCTTCGGACTTAGGAGCAAAGTCATCTTTTATTAAAGGTGAGAATAGTTAGGATTTAAAGTAATTATAGAAATCGAATAAGTGTGAAGGTTTGTAGAGTTTGGAACTAAGATTAGAATTCGAATCTAAGATTAGAGGGTTGTGAGTTAGTGCCCTTAGGATTAGAAGTTAATCCTTTAAGTGAGAACTTAGGAGTTCTCGAGGAAAGTATTGAATCTTAGGAGATTCTAAGTTAGATTCGTTTCGAAACTAAGATTGGATCATTGGAAGTTAAAAGATCCAACTTGTATTTAGAACGGTTAATAGAGCCTCGGATTATTGGAAGTATAGAATCCTTGAAGGTATAGGTTAATCGTTTGATTTATGATTCTACTTTTATTATTGATACCGGAGTTCGATCGATATATCGTTCGTCCGAGATGCTTACCTACTTTTACCTTATGTCATTTACTTTTTGTCTTTTACTTTATACCTTTACTTTATGCCTTTTACTTTATTTGTGTATCGGCTACTTTAATTCCGCACTTTATTTATTTACACCAAAACATATCATATTGCATCATAACATCTCGCATCATGGAAAAAAGTGAGAAAGTGAGAAGGATATGAATGGGAGAATGATGGGTCCTACGGGATAGACCACATTACCTTCATAGAAAAAGAAGAGAGAATGAGAAAAATGTGAATGGGAGAATGATGGATCCTACGGGATAGACCACATTACCTTCACAGAAAGAAAAGAGAAAGTGAGAAAGAAAATGAGGGAGAACGATGGATCCTACGGGATAGACCACGTTACCTTCTTCATGCATAAGGGCGTATGCGAATCCTACGGGATGCTCTCATGCATTCATGCTTATGATCGATGAGAAAGAGAATTGAGATGTTATATTATATGCAAAGTTATTTACTTTTCTTATTTATATCATAACAAATTAATGGATGAGGATTGACTACTAGTGTTAGCAATATCATCCCTTGGAAAGTTTAGAATGAAATTACCTAGAGTTTGGAGAACTTTAGGAGTGAATTGTGTCAGATTAATTGGACACAAATCGGAATGCGAGTTTGAGGTCTATCTTTACTTTTTATGCTTATTATCCTCACTGGGCTTAAGTTGTTAGCTCATGATATTACAAAAATTTCAGGTAATGCCCTGGTTAGAGGCCGTGGAAGGGGAGATGGTGCTACGTGATCGAGGGATGCTGACCTCGAGATGGACTCGTTGTTGTAAAGTCTATGTAAATATTTTTGTGAATTTCAAGGACTTTGATGATTTATATGTTGTATTTAGCTCATAAGAGCTTTTGATGTGGTTTTTATGATATGAAATATTTGACCTCCTGATTTGGGAGTTAAAGTCCAGGTGATTTATTAGATTTGAAAAATTAGGATGTAAACAGGTTTTGGCTAGTCAACTTTCAAACAAAACCACGCAAAATTTTCTTAAAATAAAAGACTTCCGCTGTTTTCTCTGATTTAATTTATTTTAAAAGTGACGGGTCGTCACAATAAAGGAAAGGTAAACCTTATATATAGTATGAGGTATCAAAAGGATGAACCAGGAAGAGATTATATGATATGAAAACATTCTTCCAAATATTTGAGAGTTAGTTTCTTGAGTTTTGGGAGCTTTGGTAAAGAACATGTAAAGTTTACTTGGACACAAATCAGAATATAGGTTTGGGGTCTATTGTTACTTTATATTCTTTTTATTTTCACTGGGCTTGTTGTTAGCTCATGATATTACAAACATTTTCAGGTAATACTTACGCTCGGGGTTGTGGGAGAGGAGTTGGTGCAGCTTGATTGAGTGGATGATGATACAGAGATGGACTAGATATACTTTTAAAAGTCTGTGGACTCATTTTGTTTTATTTTGTGTCTTTTGAGATGTAAATTTGTATATAAGCTTATAAGAGCTTTTTGATTTAACATTTACGATTATAAACTTCTTTAATCTTTGGAAAAGGAATTGCAATTATTTGCCGTTTTAAATTTCCTGATGTGAAAAATGTATACAGGTTTTGGATAGTCTAAGTTTCAAACATATCCACACCGTTTTTTTAATGTTAAGACTTCCACTGTGTTTTGGTTTTAAATGATTTAAAAGGATTCGGGTCACCACACTTAGAAACCGAATAAGTTGAACGATTTGTAGGATCGAAAGTTGAAATTAAGGTTTAAATCAAAAGGATTAAAGTAAGTGAGCTAATATGCTTAGGCTTGGGAGTAAGTTCTAATTGAGTGAGAGAACTCATAGGTGCTTCGAAGGGAACGAGTAACCTTTGGAAGTTCTAAGTTTAGACTTACTTTAGAGTTTCCTAATGTTTATCGAAAGATGAAGGTTCCAGGTATAATAAGGCTTTTGAATAAGGAACTTCGTACGTGTAATAAATAATGGAGCAATGAATTGGAGACTTTATGTTAAACTTAATAACTCGCGTTTATTTGAAGGCCATGTGGCTTGGTTTATTCATTGTAATTGTAATGTCCCGTTATTTTTTGAAGTGAATTTTTTTTTATTATTTAATTTAATATTTAATTAATTAATTTATCCATTTATTTTAATCAAAATATTTAATTTAATTTTAGAATTAGTAATTTAGAATTTAGTAGTTAATTTCATTCGAAAACTTTTTTAATTGTTTTAAAAGCTTAAATTAGATTTGGTCGTATTAAAAATTATTAACGGGCCCATTATTGATTGTTAAATACTTTTTAGATAGATTAGAAGTAGTTAAGTTTAATTGGAATTAGAAACGTGAAATAACGAGCACCTGGAACAAGTTTTCTTAAAGAAATAAGAGGAGGCGCAATATGGCCTTTTACGAAAATATTTTTATATATATCTAATACATTGTTTGCAAGGATAATGATAAGAAAAATGAAAGGAAAAACGAAATGGAAAGCCCCAAACCCGTAGCTAGGAGAAAAAAAAAGAGAAAGAAAGTGTCGCCCCGGCTTCGTTTCTCGACCGTTTTCATCGTGTCTTAGCTCTTTGGAAAGCTCTCGAGACGTACTTTCTACCCATCCCATCAATCAAGCCAATCCATTCAAGATCCAGGAGAAACAAGGTGAGGAAGAAATGGGTTTTTGGGTTTTTTTTTCTTTTTCCAATCTTGTATGCAAGCCTTGACTCGTTTTTCCAGGGTGTTGTTTGTGAATTCTAGTTAGGAAAAATCACTTTGGATAAGGTTGTTGTCTTGGAACTAAACCCGAGTCGAATAGAAAACCTATTTCATTTGTTTTTCTCTCACTTGGTGATGGCTAGGGTGTTTAGTTTGCTATTGTTTTGTATTTTACGTAATTTTTCAGGTATCAAGTATTGTGTAAAACCCTAAATCACGGTTACTCACTAATAATTCGAACCTCTAAAGTACCTAAAACCAACCCGGAACACCTCTAAAATACCTAAAAGTCAAAAAACCGAACCCGAACCTCATTTTCACTCCTATGGCCGAGAGCACCCTGAGGCTAAAAATCTTGTTTTTCGTCGTTTTACGCGTTTAGATGTCGATGGTTCAATTTCAGGTTAATTAATGTTTATTGGATGTAACTTATTGGTAGGTTGGTAATTTCTCACGTGGGATCTACCTTGACACTTTAGAAGTTCGGTTTCAATTATAAGGTGAGTTTAAAATGGAAGTTAGTAATTTTATGCATTAAGTTTCATTACGATATTGTTTATCGAGGTTAAAAGGGGAACTAACTTCTGAAAATTAATACTTGGTTAGAGACTTTAAACTCAGAAGTAAGTGGAGTGACTTCTTATGAATTCGGAAGTCTTGTAAGATGAATTGAGGAGTTTTAGATGAAATTGGAGATTTTAGATGAAAGTGGAAATTTAAGGAACCTTGAGTGGTTTGAAAGTCAAAGTGGCCTATAAGTTAGACTTGAGTGTTCACTCGTGTAATTCAAGTAGTTATGTTCTTTAGTATTTTAGTAGAATCTCTTTTTAAGTAATCTAACTTACTAGGGAACTTGATGACTTGTGATATGGTAAGACCGTACGGGGTAGTATGTTGATGTTTATCCATACGGTAGCCCGTTACGATGACTTGTGATATGGTAAGATCGTATGGGGTAGTATGTTGATGTTTATCCATATGATAGCCCGTTACGATGACTTGTGATATGGTAAGACCGTACGGGGTAGTATGTTGATGTTTATCCATACGGTAGCTGTAACAACCCGCTTTCCGTTAAATTCTTTAAATTCAAATCCACAGCGGAAGACTCAATTTTTAAAGAGAAACGGCATGGGTTCGTTTAAAAATCGAATAACCAAAACCTGTTTACAACCCAAATTTCCAGAGAAAGCTATAAATCGGGAATGCGCATTCCAAAAGAGAGTTTAATCATAAAACATCAAAATACTTTATACAAACACCCTTCGCGGGCTCAAAAGACACGAGTATGTAAAAAGTATATGATTTACAAGCATTTTACATTTTTACGAATGCTTAACCAAAAGAGTTTTAACATTGTCCTTACACCATCTCGTCAAGTCACGCGACACCACTTCCTCTACCACGCTTTTTGGGACGGGGTTTACCTGAAAATATTGTTGTGTAGCACCATTAGCAAACAATGCTAGTGAGAGTAAAATGAAAGCAAGTAATCCTATGAACTAAATTTCATACCAGAAATCGTGTCCAAAGGCCTAAATGCTCATTACTACCCATATCCACACTTCCAATATCCATACAAACAAACGAAAATAATATACTACCCATACTCGTCATTCGATACCATAAGATAGAAACAAAGACTTAAAGTAAAGTACAATCATTACTAAGTCTTACCACACAATTCTAAGGAATATGTAAATGTAACATTGTCTATCTTATTACCAAACAAGTTTCATCGTAACGTGCTATTGTATGGATCGAAATCAACATACCACGTACGGTCGTACCATATTACCATCATCGCACAATGATTACATATGGATCAAAATCAACATACTACCATGTGCCGTATCACAAATCATAGTACCATGGTTACACATGGATCAAAATCACATACTACCATGTACTATTTCACAAACCCTCGCACCATGATTACCTATGGATCAAAATCAACATACTATCATGTGTCGTAGTGCCATCATCGTAACGTGCTCATATGGATCCGAATCAACATATCACGTACGGTCGTACCATATTACCATCATCGCACCATGATTACATATGGATCAAAATCACATACTACCATGTACTATTCCACAAATCATCTCACCATGATTACATATGGATCAAAATCACATACTATCACGTGCAGAATCAAAGTGCTCGAAGTTCCCACAAATCATCACACCATGATTACATATGGATCAAAACCTCATACTACCATGTGTGAATCAATGTGCCCTAGGTCTCTAATAAGTTAGCTAAACTCCAAAGAATTCTACTAAGTTAAAAAGAAACCTAACTAACTAGATTACATGAGTTATCACTCAAGTGCATCTTCTAATTACTTTAACTTCCAAAATCCATCAAAGTAACTTTCATTATCACTTTCATCTAACATCTCCAAATCACATTACCATACTTCCAAACCACTCTGATGTTCCCCATTCATCGAACTATCCATAAATCCAAACTTTCTCCACACACACTTCCAAATTAAAGTCTCCAACCAAAACTTAATCATAAGAAGTTATCACCCTCTTTACATCGATAAACAATTACATAACGAAACTAAATTCATAAAACCACTAACTTTCACATTAAACTCACCTTAGCTTGAAGACAAGCTCCGAATAATCCGAGGTTGTAAATTCACGATCAATTCACAATCCTACAAACTAATTATTCCTAAATTACATTAATTAACCAAAAAGCAATCAAACAACATCTAAACACATAAAACCACGAAAATCTTGGATTCTACCCTTATGGAGCTCGTGGCCAAGCTAGGGAAAAAGGGGTTCGGGTTTGGTTTTCCGGCTTTTATGCATTTTAGAGGTGTTTTGGGTTGGTTTCAGATACTTTGGAGGTTAACATAATCAATGGGTAACCGAAAATTAGGGTTTTGCATATTAATCAATTTTCGAAAAATAGCCAAGTGAGGGAAAATCACAAGGGACGGGTTTCTGGCTCAAACTCAGTTTTAGGGTTTAGGGAAAGTTTCCAAAATTGACTATAACCACTTCCCCGATTGAAACCTTCAAGCTTCGGTGAACGAATTCGAATATTACAACTCAAAACTTCCATTAAAACACTATTCACATCAAAATTTAGAAACTTTAACATACCTTTAAGCCTCGAGAAAACGAGCGAAAATTATGTTCGGTAGGTATGAAATGATCTACGGGCCAAGGGCTTTTCGATGGATGTAGAATCGATACGATCCACCGAGAAATAAAGAAAACAAAAAAAAAAGGGAGAAGGGTTTTGGTGCTCTCGGCCTCAAGGAGGGAAAGGAGAAGAAATTTGATAAAAATTTGACTAAGTGTTGATATTTAAGAGAAGATGAATAGTGATTTTTAGATATTTAAGAATTTGGGAAAATGACGCCTACGTCCCTCTTTTACTTTTGCTTTAAAAACGAAACCCGTAGCTCGTAAATAAATCTAAAGGTGATTAATAATTATTAATTGGCCCATTAATAATTATTAATCTCACCGAAACTAATTTAAAGTATTAAAACGATTAAAAACAATTTCGGACATAAATAACTACTTAAATCGAAATTTCTGAATTTAAACTAATCTTAAAAACTTTAATTAAAAAAAAATTACCTCAAAAAGTAACGGGACGTTATAGACTACCCTCCTTAAAGAGCTTTTCGTCCCCGAAAAGTAAGCTCCTAAGTGAAAAGATGAGTATGCTTCGCTCGCATCTGATGATACTTGGTTCTTCCACAGGACTTTAACCAAGTCTATCGTTTTGTTCCTTAGCACCTTCTGTTCTCTAGCTAGGATCTCAACTGGTACCTCTTCATAGGATAGACTAGCATCCAAAGTAACAGGCTCACAATCAATAATATGAGAAGGGTCAGCCACATACTTCCTGAGCATAGACACGTGGAACACATCATGAACTGCTGACAAGGCCGGTGGCAAAGCTAATCGATAAGCTACAGACCCAACCTTATCCAGGATCTCGAAGGGGCCTATAAACCTAGGACTCAACTTGCCCTTCCTCCCAAACCTCATCACCCTTTTCATGGGTGCCACCTTCAGAAATACATGGTCACGAACCTCAAACTCAAGTGCACTACGCCTCTCATCGGCGTAACTCTTCTGTCTACTCTGAGCCACTCTCATCCTCTCTCTGATAAGAGCAATGGAATCACTAGTCAACTGCACTAATTCCGGTCCCAGAAGTTTCCTCTCACCAACTTCATCCCAATGAGCCGGCGATCTGCACTTTTTACCATAAAGTGCCTCAAAAGGTGCCATTTCGATAGTAGCCTGATAACTGTTGTTATAAGCAAACTCAACAAGATATAACTGAGTATCCCAACTACCACCGAAATCCAGAGTACAAGCTCTCAGCATATTCTCCAGAATCTGGTTAACCCTCTCGGTCTGACCATCTGTCTGAGGATGAAAAGCAGTACTGAAATCCAAGCCAGTGCCTATAGCAGTATGCAGACTCTGCCAGAATTTCGAAACAAAACGGGTGTCTCGATCTGAAACAATCCTGACTGGCACTTCATGAAGTCTGACAATCTCTCTCAAGTATAACTGTGCCCATGTCTCAACAGGGTAGGTTATCTTCTCTGGTATGAAATGTGCACTCTTTATCAACCTGTCCACTATCACCCAAATGGTGCATAACCCTTTGTTGTCCTCGGTAAGCCACTAATAAAGTCCATCGATATTTCTTCCCACTTCTTAAATTGTGAATTTAAAATGTAACAGGTTTTTGGCTAGCCACTTCTCAAACATAGCCACGCCAATTTTTCTTAAAAAATAAAGACTTCCGCTGTATTTATTTTTAATGATTTTAAAATAGTCGGGTCGTCACATTTATTTAATTTATTTCGAAATAAATTATCTTCATTAAATAATTACAAGTTCTAGGACATCATTCCTAACATAAACAGTCATGATTGTCATATTCTGTTTCACTGACTGCTACCATTAGCAATCCGGGCATTTTTGAATTACGACATAAGTCAGGAGATAACAGAATTCAGTAATTTCTTTTGTAGTTTGTGTGCCAAAGTTATAAGTTTAGATGAGTTGAATCAATTACAACGTGACATCACTTTCATCTTATGTAAACTTGAAAGAATATTTCCACCTGCCTTTTTCGATATTATGGTTCACTTATCAATTCATTTACCGTATGGAGCTCAAATAGTAGGGTCAGTCTGTTATAGTTAGATGTATCCAATAGAATAAAGTCTTCGAACATTAAAAAATTACGTGAGAAATACGGTACGTCGAGAAGGGTGCATAGCAGAGGCATATGATTTCAACGAGTCAATCACGTTTTGTTATAGATATCTTCAAGGGATTGAAACTCGATTTAACAAGTTGGATCGTATTTATAAAGGAGAAATTGATGGTCGTGCAGAGAGTGACATATCAGTGTTTCAAGATATGTCCCGTCCTCTCACATGTTGCGATTTGTTGACCTTAACACAACCAGACATTGCTAAAGCACACTGGTACACCTTGAGTAATTGCGATGAAATCGAACCAATTTACAGTATGTATATCTACTCCATATTCTTAACACTGCTTCCAATATATTCATATGGATTCCTTGTATTTACCTAATCATCCATAGGGATCACCTTGTGTAACGTTCCGTTATTTTACAAGGAAATTTTTTTTTATTAATTATTATTTGATGTAAAGCACTTAATTTAATTTTAGAATTGAGTAATTTAAATTTTAGATTTAATTTAGAATTTATAACTTTGAATTTACGAGTTAATTTCATTCGTAAATTCTTTTAATCGCTTTATTAGATTAAATTAGTTTTGGTCGTATTAATAATCATTAACAGGCCAATTAATAATTATTAATCACCTTTTGGTAAGTTTAAATGCTTCGGGTTTTGTTTTACAAGCTAAAAGCAAATGACGGATGTAATCGTAATTTCTGAATTTTTAAAATATCTTTTTACTATTTACTTCTTCTTCTTTAAAAATTCAAAAGAAGTCAAAGATGACAACTTCTTCTTCTCCTCTTCTTTCTCTCCTCCATGGATGTTTGAAGCTTGTCATTTGAGCTCATGGGTTTTCGTCAATTCTCAATCGATTTCGATGATTTCTGTTGTGTTGGATTGCTCAGGACGTGGACTATCTATCCTACCTAACCTTGTGGCATTTCTCGTTCTCTAAGGGAAGCCCTAAAAAGTGAGTTTTCAAAACTTTTTATATGGATTTCTTTGTTTTTGTTTATAAATGAGTTTTGAAGTTGAAATCATGTATTTCCATCAAGGAATTTGACGATTTTGAGCTCAGATTTAAAAAAAATACTATTCACCTGAAAACATTATTCATCTGAAATCACTATTCACCATAAAATCACACTTTTTCTCATATTAGATATGAGTTGTAAATTGTTGTTCAATTGATGAATTATAGGTGTGATTCCTCGTTTGTTTGTTCGTCGGAACTTGGTTGTCACTCGAGCATTCGAGGTGAGAATAAGTAGATTTTAAAGCAAACTTAGAAACCGAAGAAGTTGAACGATTTGAAGAATCGGAAGTTGAGATTAAGGTTTAAATCAAAAGAATTAAAGTATGTGAGCTAACATACTTAGGCTTGGGAGTTAGTTCTAATTGAGTGAGAGAACTCATAGATTTCTCGAGAGAAACGTTTAACTCTTAGAAATTCTAAGTTTAGATTCGTTCCGTAGTTTAGGAATGATTATCGGATGTTAAAGGTTTCAAGTATAATGGGGTGAATAAAAAACTTGATTATGAAACTTTGGATATGTACTGAAAGCAATAGAATCATTTTGAATTGGGGACTTGATGATAAAGTGAGTAATTCAAGTTTAACAGAAGGCCATTTGGCTTGATTTAATTATTGTTTTCTTTTCAGAAGTTCCTAATTTCATATTTTATGTATAAAGGGTAATTTATGATCCATTTACCATTATGTCTTTTCGATTACTTTGAATGTTTATATTTGTGCTTGAAAGCATATTCATATCATATTGCATAATCGAAATTGGGAGGAATAATGAGGTATGCTAAAGGACTACAGGACTTTGCATTGTCTGGTATTATTCGTTTTATGTTTATGTATATGTATCATGAGGAATTCTAAAGGACTGCGGTACTTTGCATGATCAAAGGAGATGGATAGTGAGATAATGATGGAACTATACGAGTTCACATTATCTAGTATTATCCATAATTACTATGATACATATACGAGGATACAGGGGTGCATTGAACCTTGTATTCAGTGAGTGAGATAATGTAACGTCCCGTTACTTTTGGGGGTAATTTTTTATTTATTTATTTATTTTAATTAAAGTATTTAAGGTTAATTTAAAAATAGTGATTTCGATTTTAGTAGTTATTTTCGTCCGAAAACCCTTTTTATCCTTTTAATACTTTAAATTCGTTTCGGTGACATTAATAATTATTAACGGGCCAATTAATAATTATTAATCACCTTTAGATTAATTTAAGAGCTTCGGGTTTCGTTTTTAATGTAAAAACAAAAGAGGGACGTAGGCGTCATTTTCCAAATTCTTAAATATCTAAAAACACTATTCATCATCACTTTAAAAAGTTAAAATTAGACAAATTTGCTCATTTTTCTCTTCTTTTCTTCCCTTGGGGCCGAGCCTATCAAGGAGGATTTTCCAAATTTTGGTTTTTCTTCAATTCTCGGTGGATCGTCTCGATACTTGTTCCATTGGAAAGCCCTCGGTCCGTGGATCATTTTCCAAATTTTGGTTTTTCTTCAATTAAGGTATGACAAAGTTTTTAAAATTTGATGTGAATAGTATTTTAATGGAGGTTTTGGTTTGAAATCTTCAAATTCGTTCATCGAAGCTTGAAGATTTCAATCGGGAAAGTCGTTTTGGTCAATTTTAGAAACTTCCCCTAAACACTAAAACCAAGTTTGAGCCTGAAACCTGTTCCATGTGATTTTCCCTCACTTGGCCATGATTAGGATGTTTAGGATATGTTTTTGCTATTTACTTAATTTTTCGGAAATCAATTAATGTACAAAACCCTAAATTACGGATACCCATCGATGTTGTGAACTCCCAAAGTATCTGAAACCAACTTGAAACACCTCTAAAGTGCATAAAAGCCGGAAAACCAAACCCGAACCCGAATTTCCCTTGTATGGCCGAGAGCACCATAGGGAGGAAATCCGGGATTTTCGTTGTTTTATGCGTTTAGATGTTGTTTGTTCGATTTTCGGTTAATTAATGTTATTAGGTGTAATTCATTTGTAGGATTGTGAATTGTTCGAGTGTTGACAACCTCGGATTAATCGGAGCTTTTCTACAAGCTAAGGTGAGTTTAAAAGGGAAGTTAGTAATTTTATGAATTACGTTTCATTATGTTATTGTTTATCGAGGTTAAGAGGGAACTAGCTTCTTAGAATTAATGTTTTGTTGGAGACTTTAATTCGGAAGTGAGTGGAGAGAATTTGGAATTATAATGAGTTCGATGAAAAGGAAACATCGAAGTGGTTTGGAAGTATTGCTAAGTGATTTGGAGATATTAGATGAAAGTGGAAATTTAAGTTACTTTGAATGGTTTGGAAGTTAAAGTAGCTTAGAAGATACACTTGAGTGATAACTCGTGTAATCTAAGTAGTTAGGTTTCTTAATAGCTTAGTAGAATTCTTTTGAGATTATCTAACTTATTAGGGAGCTTAACCTTTCGTGATACGGCACATGATAGTATGTTGATTCGGATCCATACGTATCATAGTGCAATGATTTGTGGAATAGTACATGGTAGTATGTTGATTCGGATCCATACGTACCATGGTACTATGATTTGTGATATGGTAATATGATTTGTGATACGGCACATGATAGTATGTTGATTCAGATCCATACGTATCATGGTGCGATGATTTGTGATGTGGTACGACCGTACGTGGTATGTTGATTCGGATCCATACGAGCACGTTACGATGATTTGTGATACGACACATGATAGTATGTTGATTCGAATCCATACGTATCATGGTGCGATGATTTGTGATATGGTACGACCGTATGTTGTATGTTGATTCGATCCTTATGAGCACTTTACGATGATTTGTGTTACGACACATGATAGTATGTTGACTCGGATCCATACGTATCATGGTGCGATGATTTGTGATATGGTGAAAGTCCTGATAACTGATGTGATGAAAGTTATGATGATTTATGTATTGGTAAGATCGTACGGGATTGTATGTTAACTTCGAACGGTATCATGGTATGATGACTTGTGATATAGTACGACCGTACGTGGTATGCTGATTTCGATCCATACAATAGCATGTTACGATGAAACTTGTTTGGTAACGAAGATAGTTAATATTACAATTACATATTCTTTAGAATTGTGTAGTAAGACTTAGTAATGGTTGTTACTTTTACTTTAAGTCTTTATTTCTTTTACATGGTATTGAAAGACTATTACGGGTAGTATATTACTATCATATGATTGTATGGAAGTTGGAAGTGTGGATTGTTAGGAATGGTGTCCTAGAACTTGTAATTATTTAATAATAATAATTTATTTAGAATAAATTAAATAAATAAACATAAGTTCTTTATATTATCTAGATTGGTTCAATTGACGATATTAGGAATATATGGAAACATATTAATATCAAACATTCAAATAGTAAACCCTGAGTTACTCTTATGAAATCACGACTTAGTATGTGAGTCATATGAGAGGATTAAAGTCAAGATGAGTAACTTAAATGTGTCTACAGTAAATGGATAACATTTGGGAACCTTATCCCGGTAACACTGTTGATATCTTCGCATTTTGTTTATAGACAAATGATCTAATCCTGATCATTCATGTGGGAGACATGAAATGGAAGTATCATATGCAATGGTGATTGTATAAGACAGGACCATGATGTTTGATCAAATTTCTCATTAGTACCGTTTACGAGAAATGATCGAATATCAAACTAAGTTTATCAACCGTGATAGATCTCAATCCTGAGTGAAATGCGGACTCCTATTTGTGGAGTTATGTTCTTTGATTCACATGGTTGAGAGTGATCTGTAAGAACACTAAATACACTCCTGTTTTGGGAACATAGCTAGATAAGTAGTTGGGAACGCATCTTCACGAGATGGAATTCATAACTTTCCTATAAATTAACGGTATCAGTGCGATACCTAAACATTTTAGGAACTTTAGGAAACTCCCTTGATATACTGATTCGAGACATGAACAAGTGGCGCCTCGACTTCTATTGAGCACAGAAGTATATTATCTATAGTTCTACTAAAGATAAAGTTCATTGGAGAATCAGCGGGACACAAGGATAAAGCGGTAATTACAGGGGCAAAACGGTAAATTTATTCGCCTGTAATTATGAGGGTTCCACGTGAAGGATTATATCACAGATATAAATAAAGATAAACTAAATGGATATAACTCATCTATAGTGAGGGGAGTTCAGCTATGAATCTATAGTGGAATTATTCATAGTTAAATAATAAGTAATTAACTGATTATGAGTTAATCACTTAATTTACTAATTATTAAGCCCATGATCTATAGGTCTATCGGGTCCCTATGCTAGCCCAAATATCGTTGTAGCAAAACTAAGTTATTAATTTAACTTAGGAAAAACAAATAATTTAAGTAATTTATTTTACTTAAAATTAGGCAATATTAATTATTTGAATAATGAGATTATTTAAATGAAAATTAATATTAATATTATTAATATTGATACAATATTAATTTTTTAAATAAAGAGTTTATTTAAATGGAAATTAATATAACATATCAATTATAATATTTTACGGCAAAATTAATTGTTTAAATAAATAAATTATTTAATCGGGAGTTAATGTTAATATTATTAATTATTTAAATAATGAGTTTATTTAAATGTAAATTAATAATTGATATTATTAATTAAATAATGAGTTTATTTAATTTAATAATAAATATTAGAGAGAATTAAATACAATTGGTTTAAGAAACAAATTGATTTTGACCCAAAATAATTAATTAATTAATTGAATAAGATTCAATGGTAATTAATATATTAATTTTCGGTTAAATGTGTTTTATTAGAAATTATTATTTGAATTCTTTCTAATTTTATTACATAAATACATAATTATTAAATATAAAAAAGAGGTAAATGAATAATAAATAAATTTTATATATATATATATATATATATATATATATATATATATATGTAAATTGTTGCTGCTGGGATGCGTGCGCATGTCAAAATTCAAAGCAACAGATTAGTAAATATGTTTATATATATAATTTAATTGATCTTTTTTCTATTATTTTTATAATTAGGAGATAAGCATATCTATAGAGATTAGATATCATATTTTCTTATAAATATGACCATTGGGATTCATATTTTATACACTACTCACTTTAATTAAGAAAGTGAAAATTCTCTTTCAAGGTTTTGCCTAATTGCCATTTTTCCTTAGGGAAAAATTTAGAAGAAATTTCTTCTTCTTTTGTTTTTCCGGTTCGATTCCCACAAGTCGGTTTTGTTTTCGATCGAGATACAACATAGAAGATCCGGTGTTGCTGAGGATTTGATGTTGTAAAGAAACCTCCAACCTATTCTTCATTTATTGCTCAATGTAAGTAAAAGGTCTTTAATTTTCGAAATTAAGCATGAATCTACATGTTTTTATCACAAATTGCATGATGTTAATAGATCCGTTATGAAATGTTAATAAATTTACTAAATAAATTTCCGCTAGTTTAGTAAATCATCCCTTCAATTGGTATCAGACCTAATTTTAATTATCATGCAAAATTGTGAGTTTTCGAAAATTTTGGTGGGTTGCATAAAAATTATTTTATGTATGTTTATATAAATTGTGTTATATAAATTGTGGAGGTTTGCTTATTGACTGTTTAGGTATTCTTGAGGCACTTAGGATTTTAAATTTTAGTAGAAAATTTGTAAACCCTAATTTTAGGGTATAGGAAAAATTTGTAATTTTTCCCATACCAAAGGAGGCAAAAATCAGCCCTATGAAGGGAGGAAGAGGGGAAAAGTTTTTTTCCATCAATCCATGAGGTCCACGCCCAAGGAGAGAGAAAAGGATGAGATAAGGTAAGATAAGGTAAGATATGGTAAGATATTTTAACATAATTATCTTGTTATCTCAATTTAAAATTTTAAATATTTAAGATAAGGATAAAATCTTTTTAAAGATTATATCCCTATCTTAAATTATGAATTTAGAAATTGATATAAGATTACATGGAAGATATTTTCTTTATTTTTTCCATTTAATTAAAAGATAATTATTTTAAAACAAGTATTTATGGAAATATCCGCAGATAATATTTACCCCATAAATACTCATGCCGACGCCTACACCATGGAGGAGAGAGAAAGTTAAAGCCTCAAATTCTACAATGGAAGATTTAAATTAAGTTGTAATTTAATTTTTCATTTTAGAAATAGTGCCAAGAATACCAGTCAATTTAGCTATTTATTATTTAAATTGTTTATATGTATGATATAATTGCTTTTAAATAATTTTTATGCATAAGAGTATGTCATGTAGAAAATCCCACCATAGGTTGTATGATTTTAATTAATTATACATACATGCATCATGATATAATATGTGTTATTATATGCTAATGTATGTGAAGCATGCCATAATTTTATTTTATAAAGTGTTATTATCGAAAAATTATGTATTTTATTCTAATTGTTTTTAGAAGGGTAAATTGTAAATAAGACCCCTGTGGTCTTTTCAAAATGCATGAGCACCCCCTGTACTTTGAAAATGGCAAATCGCACCCCTGTGGTTCCAATTTTTTTCAATCAGACCCCTCCCCTTCAATGTCAATAATTTTCTTTTAGCCATAACTTCTTCATTTGAACTCCGATTTGGATGATTCAAGATGTTTTGGAATCTTCATTTCCGGCTTTACATAATCGTCAATCATCAATAACCAAAAGAGTTAATGATGTCAATCATACCTAGTGTTTCGATGTTAATAAAATATTTTGTTTATTAATGATTTCAAAGTCTCGAAGTGACATTTATGTAGAGCCTAAAATGAGGATTCCAAAACATTTTGAATCATCCAAATCGGAGTTCAAACGAAGAAGTTGTGGCTAAAAGAAAATTATTGACATTGAAGGGGAGGGGTGTGATTGAAAAAAATTGAAACCACAGGGGTGTGATTTGCCATTTTCAAAGTATAGGGGGTGTTTATGAATTTTGAAAAGACCACCGGGGTCTTATTTGCATATTACCCTTTTTAGAATTAAAAGCATGCTTATTTAGTTAAAATTCAAAAGTTAAATCTAGTTTAAAAGTTGAATAGAAACTAAATGAATTATTTGTAATATGGAATTATTGTTTAAACAATTGGGCCAAAATCCATATAAGATAAACAAATAGAAACTTTTAATTAAGGATTAATTAAAAATTAATAATTGAGATTAATTAAATTGAACGGATCTCTAGCGAGAAAGCTCTGCCCAAGCGATGAGGTTTCATAAAGTTCCCCTAACACGGAGCGCCTCTAACTGGGAGCGATCTGGGAGAAAAGTTCAAATTAATAAATCAAAATTATTAAGACGACTCATAATGTGATTAGTTTTAATTAGGAAAAACTTGAACAATCACATTTAAAATTAATCTAACCAATTTAAGAGTTAAAGTTGCTTAGGTTAATTAAAACTTGGATTAATGAATTAGCCTGAATTAGTCTAAGTTATGAAACCCTATGTAACGTCCCGTTATTTTGTGATAAAAAAAAAACTTTTATTTATTTTATTTTAATTTGAGTAATTAAAATTCATTTATTTATTATTAAATTAGAATTTAGTAATTTATTTCATTTTAATTCATTTTAATGGCTTTATTTATTTAAATACGTTTTAATGGTATTAATAATTATTAACGGGCCAATTAATAATTATTAATCACCATTGGGTTAGTTTGAGATGTTCGGGATTCGTTTTAAGCCAAAAGTCGTAAAAGGGCAAAATCGTAATTTCCCAATTTGCAAAATATCTAAAAACACTATTCAATTGTCTTTAAAAACTCACCTTTGACTCAAAATTGACCAAAAATGCTCATTCTTTCTTCCTCCAAACCGTGAGCATCAAGAGCAAAAAGGGAGAATTTTTTGTTTTTGTTCGTTTCTTGCCGGATCGACTTGATTCTCGTTCCATTGGAAAGGTATCGGTCCTACAATCCTTTTCCACCTAGCCTTCGTACTTGCCACTCGTGTTTTGCGGAGTTATCGGTAAGTAAAGTTTCAAACCCTAAGCTCCAAATAGTGTTTTAATGGAGTTTTACTTGTTTTCTTTCTATTTCTTGCCGTGGAACTCGGTGTTTGTGAATTCGGTAGTAGTTTTAAGTGTTTTTGGAAACTATTTCATAACCCTAAAACCGAGTTTCAGTCGAAACCCTTTCCGTTTGAAATTTACCCTTTTGGGATTGAAAATGGGTTAGAATTTAATGAATGATTGTTTATTTGAATTCATTTTGAGAAAGGGATTAATGTTCAAAAACCCTATTTATCGATACCCATTGAAATCGGGATTATCGAATTTGCTTAAAACCAACTCAAAACGTATTTAAATTGCCAAAAAGCCGAAAAACCAAACCCGAGACCCTTGTTTTAGGGAGGGCCGAGAGCCTCTTTGATGGGGGATTGGTGGATTTTCCGTCTTTTGCTTGTTTCATCGTTGTTTAATCGTTAGTTGGTAATTTATTAATTTTTGGGATATTAATCCTTTTGTAGGTGTTTTTGAACCGTTTGTTTGATCGCTCTTCCGGTGCTTAGGAGCGAAGTCTTCACTTTTAATTAAGGTGAGAATGATTAGAATTTAAAGTAACTATAGAAAGCAAATAAGTACGATGATTTGTAGAATCGGAAACTAAGATTAGAATCCAATCTAAGGTTAGAGGATGTGAGATAGTGCCTTAGGATTTGAAGTTAATCCTTTAAGCAAGAAACTTAGGATTTCTCGATGAAAACCTCGAATCTTAGAAGATTCTAAGTTAGATTAGTTTCGGAGTTTAGAATGGATCACTTGGAAGTTTAAGGATCCAAGACTTTGATATGATTGGTTGATAGAACCTTGGATTATTGGAAGTTTAGAATCCTTGAAAGTTTAGGTTAATCGTTATATTTTGACCTTTACTTTTATTTTTGTTAGCGGAGTTCGATCGATATATCGTTCATCCAGGATTCTATCTATTTTACTTTATGCCCTTTACTTTATGTTCTTTACTTTATGCCCTTTACTTTATGCTTGTTTCGGTTGCTTTATCATTTACATTTACTTTATTTACTTTTGCAAGCATATGTAAACATATGCATAACATCTCGCATCATTGAAAAGAAGTTGAATTGTAAGTTGCGACGCACATATTACTTCCTTATGTGGAGTTGAATTGTAAGTTGCGGACGTACATATTACTTCTCATGCATAGAAGTTGAATTGTAAGTTGCGAACGTACATATTACTTCCTCATGTGGAGTTGAATTGTAAGTTGCGGACGTACATATTACTTCTCATACATAGGGAGTTGAATCGTAAGTTGCGACGCACATATTACTTCCTTATGTGGAATTGAATTGTAAGTTGCGGACGTACATATTACTTCATCATGCATAAAAGAAATTATGGAATCCTACGGGATGTCCTTATGCACTCGTGATTATGATTGATGATATAGAGAATCGAGATGTTATATGTTAAACAAAATTTATTCGCTTTACTTTATTTGTCATAACAAGTTAATGTTTGAGAATTGACTACAAGTGTAGTAATGTCATACTTGGAATTCATGGAATAGAATTACCTAGAGTTTGGGGAACTTTAGGAGTAGAATGTGTCAGTTTAATTGGACACAAATCGAAATGCGAGTTTGAGGTCTATCTTTACTTTTTATGCTATTTATTCTCACTGGGCTTAGTTTGTTAGCTCATGATATTACAACCAATTTCAGGTAATGCCTTGGCTAGAGGCCGTGGACGGGGAGATGGTGCCGCGTGATCGAGGGATGCTGGCCTCGAGATGGACTTGTCATTGTATAGTTTATGTATCACTTTTATGAATTTCAAAGACTTTAATGTTGTATTTTGGCTCATAAGAGCTTCTGGATGATGTTTTATGATATTATATATTTGAACTCCTGATTTGGACTTAAAGTCCATGAGATTTTATTAGATTTGAAAATTAGGATGTAAACAGGTTTTCGGCATGCCAATTTTCAAACAAAACCACGCCAATTTTTAGTAAATTAAAAGACTTCCGCTGTTTTCTCTGAATTTAATTTATTTAAAAGTGACGGGTCGTCACACCCTAGCTCAAAATATTAAGTGGGAGAAGGAAACATGTCAATGTATCCTATGGTCTCCACTAATGAGCTCGAAACGTGAGATTTATACATGGCCTCTGTAACACTGCTGCAGGTGTTCATTCCCATATGAAGGTTCTATTGTATAAATCAATACCAGGTTGAGTCTCCCAAAAGGGATAAAGAATTTTAAATGCGATTGAAGACTGAATCTACTCTTCGTAGACACTCTTCAATTTTTATTTAAAAGCTAAATTAGTGGGTTACACTTAAAAAGAAATTTGATAAATTTTGTTATCAAAATTCTGGACCAAACACACGGTAAACAATGACATAGGAATATGAGTTATTCTGGAGTTGTCAATTGTTCGAGTGGCATCTCGTTTTAATGATGGTAACTGACCTATCATTCGACGACACTTCACTGATATCATTAAAATATCGTGACATAGTAACATGTTTTAGGGCTTTTCTGTTCATTAATATGTTCGCATTCATGCATCATATTTAATTATATGTCAAAATTTTATATTTGAATGTTGAAAGCATGTTAGATTACTAAGATAAGGTTTATTTAAATTTTCAGTAATATGGCATCTGCTTTAGTCACAATCCTTGGAAAGAACAAACTAAATACAGATAACTACACCTCTTAGAAAAATGAAATGAACACCATTCTCGTGGTAGAAGACCTGAAATTCGTTCTTAATGAACTTAAACCTGAAACACCTGCTACCAATGCTCCTAAAGCTGTAAAGGATGCATATGAGCGCTGGGTTTGGGCCAATGATAAGGCCCGTGTTTATTTGATGGCTGGGATGAGTGACGTCTTAGCCAAGAAACATGAACCAATGGAAACGGCTTTGGAAATAGCTGATTCTGTGCAGGGCATATTTGACCAGCCATCAAAACAAGCACGTCATGAGGCTATAATGTCAGTTTATAACACTCTAATGAAAGAAGGCACATCTGTTCGTGATCATGTTTTGACAATGATGAACTACTTTAATGTAGCTGAAACGAACGGGGCAATGATTGATGACGAGTCCCAGATAAGCTTTATATTGGATTCTCTTCCACCGAGTTTTTTCAATTTTAAAAGCAATTTGGTCATGAACAAACTGAGCTACTCCCTTACTTAATTTCTAAACGAACTTCAAACCTTCGAAGCAATGAAAAAGGAAAACAAGAAGTCGGGAGAAGCAAATGTTGTCTTCAATGCTTCTAAGAAGAAAAAGGGCTCTACTGCTAAAAAGGCCAAGCTCAATGCTAAGAAGAAAATATTTAAGGCTGAGACCAAAGAGCCTAAGGGGAAATGTTTTCATTGCAACATAGATGGACGTTGGAAGAGAAATTACCCCAAATATCTCGAAGAAAAGGAAAAGGGGAAAGAAGGTAAATTTGATTTACTTAGTGAAAAATTTGAGAAATTTATTTTGAATGGTTGATTCAATAGTCACTAACGCAAAGTTTTTATCTAAACTTTACAGGTGTAGCTTGATTCTTCAACACTGCTAGTTTGAAGATGACTCAAGATAAAAGGAGATTGGATTTACTATTTTCAGTCTTTAATTTTTCATTTAAATTTCTAGTTTAGTTTATTTTTTAAATTTTGTTTTAAATTTTGAATTATGTAATAAATATTGATTCTCACCTTATAAAAATCAATTAGGAATATTTTAATAAAAGTCGTTTAGTTAAATATTCCTTTGCAATTTTATTACAATATTCCAAAGTGTGATTGGATGGTTATTCAAAATACTTAGTATAAAAAAATAAATTCCAAAACCAAATTCAAAACTCCGAAATATCTAAACAAGTTATAAAGGTTTAAAAATGTTTAAATACTTAAGTCTAAAATTACTTAAATAAGTTAGAAGGATTAATCTCTTAAAGATGGTTCTCAAGGAATTTGAGATGATAACCATATTAATCCACAAATTTATGGGATAAGTAAAATCAAATATCTTTGATTTATCAAAGATAACTAGACTTAAATATCACTAAAACTTGAACATTCAGATGTTAGAACTTAAGTGATAAATAAATATACAATGAATTTCTTACATTCCAAATATTCAGTTATTTAAAAGGATGTTTTAAAGGAGTACTAACTGATATGGAATAAACAAAACAGAAATTGAAATGCAATAATTAGTGGATAATTGAAATCACAAATTATTAAAGATAAGTTCAGTAAATCAGTGATACTGAAAGCTTTAAACCTTACTTCAGATAGAAAAGAATTACAATGATTTTATTTCACAATAAAAACAAGTAGTTATTTAAAAGTTTAAATTGTTAAACTACTTGTAGAACTTTATTTGAGTGGGAGGGTCATAATACGAACCAAAGGACTTTCGGAGTCCAAGTGAAACTCATTGACTTCAAAATCAATGAATAAAGTTCAAAATAAGTGAAATAATAATGACATGAATTTTCAATAGTTAAGTTGAAAAGGGTCACTTATACTTATAGATTATTTTTTTAAATAATAAGAAGTATAGAATTGTAATCATTAAATAAATGAAAGTAATGGAGAATTACTTTGTAGTGGGAGCTTATGAATTCCGAGAATCCTAGAACTAATGTGACTAAAATAAAATTTACAAATAGTATGTTAGTGCACATAGATAAAATGGGAGATTTTATGAGTTGCACGGACTCAAATTCGAACATGAATTTATTTCCATGTAAGAATTCGACAAAAGTCCTTTGCGAATTAAACATCAAATGAGTTAGGTATAAGTAAAATGAGTTTTTACTAACTAAACTCTAAATTCGCGTGATTACTAAGTTGTTAGTAAATGAAAGGTCGTTGAACATGATGATTTCAAAACAATAGTTAATAGAGTTTATTTTATGGCGATAAAATATGGAATCTATTACACTTAATGAAACTAACATCAGACAAAAGAAATACATACTAAACAGATGAAAAATTTACTGATAAAATATTAAAATGACTACCATGGCTATGTAAATGATAGTCATTCAGTCTAACTGGAATTACAAGTCAAATCTCAAAAGATCTAGGACAAGTGGGAGATTGTTAGGAATGGTGTCCTAGAACTTGTAATTATTTAATAATAATAATTTATTTAGAATAATATAAATAAATAAACATAAGTTTTTTATATTATCTAGATTGATTCAATTGACGATATTAGGAATATATGGAAATATATTAATATCAAACATTCAAATAGTAAACCCTAAGTTACTCTTATGAAATCACGACTTACTATATGAGTCATACGAGAGGATTAAAGTTGAGATGAGTAATTTTAAAGTGTCTACAGTAAATGGATAACGTTTGGGAACCTTATCCTAGTAACACTGTTGATATCTTCGCATTTTGTTTATAGACAATTGATCTAATCCTGATCATTCATGTGGGAGACATGAAATGGAAGTATCATATGCAATGGTGATTGTATAAGACAGGACCACGATGTTTGATAAAATTTCTCATTAGTACCGTTTACAAGAAATGATCGAATATCAAACTAAGTTTATCAACCGTGATAGATCTCAATCCTGAGTGAAATGCGGACTCCTATTTGTGGAGTTATCTTCTTTGATTCACATGGTTGAGAGCGATCTATAAGAACGCTCAATACACTCCTGTTTTGGGAACATAGTTAGTAAGTAGCTGGGAACGCATCTTCACGAGATGGAATTCATAACTTTCCTATAAATTAACGGTATCAGTGCGATACCTAAACATTTTAGAAACTTTAGGAAATTCCCTTGATGTACTGATTCGAAACATGAACAAGTGGCACCCTGACTTCTATTGATCACAAAAGTATATTATCTCTAGTTCGACTAAAGATAAAGTTCATTGGAGAATCAGCGGGAACACAAGGATAAAGCGGTAATTACAGGGCAAAACGGTAAATTTATCCGCCTGTAATTATGAAGGTTCCACGTGAAGCATTATATCACAGATATAAATAAAGATAAACTAAATGTACATAACTCATCTATAGTGAGGAGAGTTCAGCTATGAATCTATAGTGGAATTTTTCATAGTTAAATAATAAGTAATGAACTGACTATGTGTTAATCACTTAATTGACTAATTATTAAGCCCATGATCTATAGGTCCATCGGGTCCCTATGCTAGCCCAAATATCGTTGTACCAAAACTAAGTTATTAATTTAACTTAGGAAAAACAAATAATTTAAGTAATTGATTTTACTCAAAATTAGGAAATATTAATTATTTGAATAATGAGATTATTTAAATGAAAATTAATATTAATATTATTAATATTTATACAATATTAATTGTTAAAATAAAGAGTTTATTTAAATGGAAATCAATTCTCGACCGATTTCGATGATTTCTGTTGCGTTGGATTGCTCAGGACGTGGACTATGTATCCTACCTAACCTTGTGGCATTTCTCATTGTCTAAGGGAAGCCCTAAAAAGTGAGTTTTCAAAACTTTTTATATGCATTTCTTCCTTTTTGTTTATAAATGAGTTTTGAAGTTGAAATCATGTATTTCCATCAAGGAATTTGACGATTTTGAGCTCATATTTTCAAAAAATACTATTCACCTGAAAACATTATTCATCTGAAATCACTATTCACCTTAAAATGACACTTTTTCTCATATTAGATATGAGTTGTAAATTGTTGTTCAAATGATGAATTATAGGTGTGATTCCTCATTTGTTTGTTCGTGGGAACTTGGTTGTCACTCGAGCATTCGAGGTGAGAATAAATAGATTTTAAAGCAAACTTAGAAACCGAAGAAGTTAAAAGATTTGTAGAATCGGAAGTTGAGATTAAGGTTTAAATCAAAAGGATTGAAGTATGTGAGCTAACATACTTAGGCTTGGAAGTTAGTTCTAATTGAGTGAGAGAACTCATAGATTTCTCGAGAGAAACGTTTAACTCTTGGAAATTCTAAGTTTAGATTCGTTCCGTAGTTTAAGAATGATTATCGAAAGTTGAAAGTTTCAAGTATAATGGGGTGAATAAAAAACTTGATTATGGAACTTTGGATATGTACTGAAAGCAATAGAATCATTTTGAATTGGAGACTTAATGATAAAGTGAGAAATTCAAGTTTAACTGAAGGCCATTTGGCTTGATTTAATTATTGTTTTCTTTTCAGAAGTTCCTAATTTCATATTTTATGTATAAAGGGTAATTTATGATCCATTTACCATTATGTCTTTTCGATTACTTTGAATGTTTATATTTGTGCTTGAAAGCATATTCATATCATATTGCATAATCGAAATTGGGAGGAATAATGAGGTATGCTAAAGGACAGCAGGACTTTGCATTGTCTGGTATTATTCGTTTTATGTTTATGTATATGTATCATGAGGAATTCAAAGGACTGCGGTACTTTGCATGATCGAAGGAGATGGACAGTGAGATAATGATGGAACTATACGAGTTCACATTATCTAGTATTATCCATAATTACTATGATACATATACGAGGATACAGGGGTGCATTGAACCTTGTATTCAGTGAGTGAGATAATGTAACGTCCCGTTACTTTTGGGGGTAATTTTTTTATTTATTTATTTTAATTAAAGTATTTAAGGTTAATTTAAAAATAGTGATTTCGATTTTAGTAGTTATTTTCGTCCGAAAACCCTTTTTATCCTTTTAATACTTTAAATTCGTTTCAGTGACATTAATAATTATTAACGGGCCAATTAATAATTATTAATCACCTTTAGATTAATTTAAGAGCTTCGGGTTTCGTTTTTAATGTAAAAACAAAAGAGGGACGTAGGCGTCATTTTCAAAATTCTTAAAATATCTAAAAACACTATTCATCATCACTTTAAAAAGTCAAAATTAGACAAATTTGCTCATTTTTCTCTTCTTTTCTTCCCTTGGGGCCGAGCCTATCAAGGAGGATTTTCCAAATTTTGGTTTTTCTTCAATTCTCGGTGGATCGTCTCGATTCTTGTTCCATTGGAAAGCCCTCGGCCCGTGGATCATTTCCAACCTACCAATCATGATTTTCGCCCGTTTTCTCGAGGCCTTAAGGTATGACAAAGTTTTTAAAATTTGATGTGAATAGTATTTTAATGGAGTTTTTGCTTTGAAATCTTCAAATTCGTTCATCGAAGCTTGAAGATTTCAATCGCGAAAGTCGTTTTGGTCAATTTTAGAAACTTCCCCTAAACCCTAAAATAGAGTTTGAGCCGGAAACCCGTTCCATGTGATTTTCCCTCACTTGGCCATGATTAGGATGTTTAGGATATGTTTTTGCTATTTACTTAAATTTTCAGAAATCAATTAATGTACAAAACCCTAAATTACGGATACCCATCGATGTTGTGAACTCCCAAAGTATCCGAAACCAACTCGAAACACATCTAAAGTGCATAAAAGCCGGAAAACCAAACCCGAACCCCAATTTCCCTTGTATGGCCGAGAGCACCATAGGGAAGAAATCCGGGATTTTCGTCGTTTTATGCGTTTAGATGTAAAGACTCGAATTTTCTCAAATCTTTAAATCATGAGTAAAACAGCGAAAGACTTATTTTTACAAAAATTTGGCATGGATCCGTTTAAAATACGAACTCCCTAAACCTGTTTACATGGGCTCAATCCAGAGAATTTAAAACAAACGACATTTCGCTCAATTTTATACCCAAAATCAGAGAAAATAATACGAAATAATATACAACAGTTATTAAATTCTCATGAGCCATAAATACAAGTTTAAAAGTAATGTCATATGATTTTTATCAAGCATTCGTAGAATGCTCCCAAAATGTACATGCAAGTCAATGTCCCAAAAGCCATCCCCTCGAGATCAATCAACACCACCTCCACGACCTCGTCCTCTCCCACGAGTATTACCTGAAATGTTTAAGTGTAGCAACATTAGCATAAAAATGCTAGTGAGAAAAAGATGGATGCAAGCACTTCTATGGATCAAATCCCATATCGGAAAATGTGTCCAATAAATCATAATGTACTCTTGCACTACCCATTCGATATTCCCAAGTACTTTGCATAAGAAAATCAATCCCATTCTACTATATCAAAAATTCAAAAGTAATCATTCAAGCTCGTAAAATAAAGTACTAGTGCATAACAAAGTAAATAACAAAGTAATTTCACATTTGTGACCACATTGTCACATTTCACAAACCCTACCGTGACCTCAATGTCACCGTGACCACATTGTCACCATACAAAAACCATAATATGACCTCAAAGCCATTGTGACCACATTGTCACCATATACGAACCATAATATGACCTCAAAGTCATTGTGACCACATTGTCACCATATACGAACCATAATATGACCTCAAAGTCATTGTGACCACATTGTCACCATATACGAACCATAATATGACCTCAAAGTCATTGTGACCACATTGTCACTATATACGAACCATAGTATGACCTTAAAGTCATTGTGACCACATTGTCACCATATACGAACCATAGTATGACCTTAAAGTCATTGTGACCACATTGTCACCATATACGAACCATAATATGACTTCAAAACCATCGTGACCACATTGTTACCATACACCAACCATAATATGACTTCAAAGCCATCGTGACCACATTGTCACCATACACAAATATCACGCGTATCATAACGCCATACGTACTACTCCCCTTTATTAGTACTAAATAGCGAATTCCATCGCTAATAAAATCATACTAACTCAATTCTATACGAAGAATCTCTCCAAAGTTTCTCTTTAACTATCTTATAGCTACTTAATTCATCGAAGTATCTAATACTCTTCTCCAATTTCCGGAATCTAATCCTCCTCGAGAATATAACTTGTTCCATGAATAACACCTCACTTTAAAACACACAAACTTAACTAATTCTTTCCTTATGCACTTTCCTTAACTCCCAATTAAAAGCATTCTTTGAAAAGTTCTAAAATTTAATAACCCTCTTAACTTCGATCTAACATAATCGTCATGTAATTTGAAAGCATAAAAGTAATCACAACCATTTTAAACTCAACTTAATAATGAAGTCAACTCCTAAACGCCAGTTGACCAAAATCACGAACGATGCACAAAACCTATAATTAAAATACACCTAAAGTAAATTAATTAACCGAAATGAACAACGATCGTCACATCATTAAAATAAAGGACAAAACAGCTCGGGAATTCACCCATGAAGCCCACGGCCCTAGGGGAGTTCAAGGTGGAGTTGGTTTTCCGGATTTTTAAGCACTTTAAAAGGGTTTCGAGTTGGTTTCGGGCACTTTGGAGGTTGGTAATATCAAAGGGTAAACATGATTTAGGGTTTAGGTCAAAAGTTCAATCCCGAACAATTTAGTAAAATCATAAAACATATCAAATTCAAAACCCTAAACATCATGAAAAATGAGAAAAACTCAAGGAAATGGTTTTTTGGCTCAAACCCGATTCTAGGGTTTAGGGAAATTTCTAATTATGCATAAAACAACTCCCTCGATCTAAATCTCCGAGTTCCCGAGCAAGAATTGGAAGATTAAAACCAAAATCACCATTAAAACACGATTTGAAGCTTTAGGTTTTGAACTTAAACATACCTTAAAGCCTTGAGAGAATGGATGGAAAGTTCGATTGGTAGGTTGGAAATGATACTCGGGCCCGTGGCTATCCAACGCAACTGAAATTATGACTATCGGGCAAGAAACGAAGAAAAGCCAAAATTTGGAAATCACCAAATGAACCCCACGGTTTTGAAGGAAGAAAAGGGAAGAAAAATGAAGTCTTTTGGTCATTTTTGACTTATTTAAGGGATGATGAATAGTGTTTTAGATATTTAAGAATTTCAGAAATGACGCCTATGTCTTTTTCTTGCCTTAAGCTTTTAAAACGAAACCCGAACCACTTAAACTAGCCCAATGGTGATTAATAATTATTAATTGGCCTATTAATAATTATTAATACCATCGAAACTAATTTAAGCTAATTAAACAGTTAAAAAGGTTTCCGAACAAAAATTAACTATTTACTTCTAAATAACAAATTCTAAAATTATCTTTAACATTTTAAATAAATAAATAAATTTCACCTAAAAAAACGAGACGTTACATTAGATGTTGTTTGTTCGATTTTCGGTTAATTAAAGTTATTAGGTGTAATTCATTTGTAGGATTGTGAATTGTTCGTGTGTTGACAACCTCGGATTAATCGGAGCTTTTCTACAAGCTAAGGTGAGTTTAAAAGGGAAGTTAGTAATTTTATGAATTACGTTTCGTTATGTTATTGTTTATCGAGGTTAAGAGGGAACTAGCTTCTTAGAATTAATGTTGGGTTGGAGACTTTAATTCGGAAGTGAGTGGAGAGAATTTGGAATTATAAAGAGTTCGATGAAAAGGAAACATCGGAGTGGTTTGGAAGTATTGCTAAGTGATTTGGAGATATTAGATGAAAGTGGAAATTTAAGTTACTTTGAATGGTTTGGAAGTTAAAGTAGCTTATAAGATACACTTGAGTGATAACTCGTGTAATCTAAGTAGTTAGGTTTCTTAATAGCTTAGTAGAATTCTTTTGAGATTATCTAACTTATTAGGGAGCTTAACCTTTCGTGATACGGCACATGATAGTATGTTGATTCGGATCCATACGTATCATAGTGTGATGATTTGTGGAATAGTACATGGTAGTATGTTGATTTGGATCCATACGTACCATGGTACTATGATTTGTGATACGACACATGATAGTATGTTGACTCGGATCCATACGTATCATGGTGCGATGATTTGTGATGTGGTAGGACCGTACGTGGTATGTTGATTCTGATCCATACGAGCACGTTACGATGATTTGTGATACGGCACATGATAGTATGTTGATTCGAATCCATACGTATCATGGTGCGATGATTTGTGATATGGTACGACCGTACGTGGTATGTTGATTCGATCTATACGAGCACGTTACGATGATTTGTGTTACGGCACATGATAGTATGTTGACTCGGATCCATACGTATCATGGTGCGATGATTTGTGATATGGTGAAAGTCCTGATAACCGATGTGATGAAAGTTACGATGATTTATGTATTGGTAAGACCGTACGGGATAGTATGTTGACTTCGGTCCATACGGTATCATGGTACGATGACTTGTGATATGGTACGACCGTACGTGGTATGTTGATTTCGATCCATATAATAGCATGTTACGATGAAACTTGTTTGGTAACGAAGATGATTAATATTACAATTACATATTCTTTTGAATTGTGTAGTAAGACTTAGTAATGGTTGTGACTTTTACTTTAAGTCTTTATTTCTTTTACATGGTATTGAAAGACTATTACGGGTAGTATATTACTATCGTATGATTGTATGGAAATTGAAAGTGTAGATATGGGTAGTAATGAGCATTATATGCCTGTGGACACAATTTCGGGTATGAAATTTGGTTCATAGGATTACTTTTTTCGTTTTACTCTCACTAGCATTTTTATGCTAATGTTGCTACACTTACAAATTTTCAGGTAAACCCCGTCCTAAGAAGCGTGGTAGAGGAGGTGGTGTCGCGTGACTTGCCAAGTTGGTGAATGGACAATAATATGCACACTTTTGGTTTAGCATTCTTAGTAATGTTTGTAAATTATTTCTCATCTTTCATACTTGTGCCTTTTGAGCCCGAGTGGGCATTTGTTTTAAAATTGTAAATGTCCTATGATTTTAATTTCTTTTGGAAGTTTATTTCATAATTTGGAATGAGAATTCCTTGTTTATTGCTTTCTCTGAAATTGGGACAATGTAAACAGGTTTTGGCAATCCGATTTTTAAACGAACCCACACCGTTTTATTTAAAAATTGAGTCTTCCGCTGTGCATTTGAATTTAAAGAATTTAACGGGTTCTGGTCGTTACAGATAATGAGGTAATGTTGAGACTGTGGGAACTTCATTACCTGACATTATTCACTAGAGGTGGGAAGATATTATTGATGTAAAGGTTGAGTGCCCTTTACACTTGTTGAGCGAGATAATGAAGTATTGATGAGACTGCGAGACTTCAATACTGTCATTATAAGCATTTGATGATTATATTGATGTAAAGGTTGTATGCTCTTTACACTTGTTGAGCTAGATAATGAAGTAATGTTGAGACTGCGGAAGCTTCATTACTGTCATTATAAGCAATTGATTGTTATATTGATGTAAAGGTTGTGTGCCCTTTACATTTGTTGGGAGAGTTAATGCATAATGTTGAGACTGTGTGTGCTAACATTATCGGCATTAATCGGAAATTGTGATTGTTTGAATATGTTAAGACCGAGTGAGCTTAACATTAATTATAAAAAATAAAGGAAGATAAACCTTATTTTATAGCCTAAGTTGGTATAGAGAAAAATAAATGAAACATTATGTATGACATACATTTCTATATAGAAAAGAAATGAAATTGATGTATAGCCGAGTGCTATAGGAAAGAGGAATGAGATTGAATTGTATAATGAGATAATACAAGGGTGTATTGAACCTTGTATAATTATTGTGATATATATATATATATGAAGAACTAGATTCTCTATTAAATTGGAAGATTTGGAAATTAGAAATTAATACTTGAATGTAAACCTCATGTATAGAACAAGGTATTAAAGAGAATGAGATACAAATGTTATGTGTGTTATGAAATACATCCTCCTAAATGCTTGGAAGTTAGTTCCTCAAATTATATGGGAGATTCAGTAAGTAAAAGTGGAGTACTTGATACAAAACCCTTTTGGTGGTTGAAAGGTAAGGGTATGTGAGTTTTACTTTGACACAAATCCGGATGCGGGTTTGGAGTCTAATGTTACTTTACTTTCTGTTTATTTTCAATGGGCTTGCTTTTAGCTCATGATATTACAAACATTTTCAGGTAATGCTCGGGGTCGTTGTAGAGGAGCTAGTGCAGTCTGATCAGGTTGATGATGATGCTAAGAGGGACTAGAGATACTTTTAAAGTCCATGGACACATATATTTCATGTTTATCTTTTGAGTTGTATATTTGTATATAAGCTCATAAGAGCTTTTTGTTTTAACTTTTATAACCTTGAACTCCTTTAATCTTTACACAGGAATTGCATTTCCTTGTCTTTTAAATTCTTTGATTGTGAAAAGTGTAAACAGGTTGTGGATAGTCCAAGTTTTAAACATTTCCACGCCAAATTTTTTATTAAATATTAAGTCTTCCGCGCAATCTGATTTTAAATGATTTAAAAGGAGTCAGGCCGTCACACCTTGATTTTCTTGAACACGAGAGCTTGAGCGACATACATAAACATCAAGAATCATAATTCGCCAATTGGTTCAAACGTCATATAAGATATGTTCTCATTTATTTTCATTTTATAGCTCACTGTACCCATAAGTTTTCATACAAAAGTTTATTTGACAATGTAGGTTAGTGAATTATGGAGTTGTCATGAAGTAAGTTATGATTTGTACACATTGTCTATGAGCCCGGACATTTGTGCTAAATCATATACGGGACGTTGTGTCAATGAGTTGTGTTTCCACACAATGGAAAGATCTTCTGGTCATACCACTACGAGTTGTGGGGTTTCCATTCACAGTGGCCACAATGAAGGATCAACGACGTTTTATGGACTCTTAAAAAAGGTTCTAGAACTTAATAACTTAAGATCCAACCGAGTCGCTCTATTTCGATGTACATGGTTTGACACATCTCCATCTAAAAGGAAGAAAGAGTCGAGAAATATATCGATTAAATTATCTCAAAATTGTTTTGAAGAAGAACCTTTTATCTTAGCTCAACAAGTTCTATACTTGGATGATATGAAATATGGGAAAGACTGAAGAGTAGTTAAAACTTTAAGACACAAAAATGTATTGAATGTCCATAAGTTGGAGGAAGATGACGAGAACGAAAAGCTTTTGCATGTAAGTTCACCCATGGATACACACGTGAGTGATAGGCTAGATGCATAAAGGCTCGATATAGATGAAATTTCTGGAAGTGGAGTCGATAAAACAGTTATGGAACGCGTTCTACGTAAATCGAAATCCCGAAAAGAGGATGATTGGTTGAGCGGTGATGACATAGAGGAGTTTATAAACAATAATGAAGAAGAGCCGAAAAATGAGTTTGTTCAGTCAGAAAATATGAGCGATGAGTTGGAAAATGATGACTCTGAATAGTAAGTTAGGTTTGCGTAGTTTTCTTAATTTCTATAAATAGAGATTAGTTTATAACATACGTTTTTTCTTTCCTTTTAAAAAATATTGTGTTTGCGTGCTTTCAACAAGAATAATAAGAGGAAGGGTAGGATGGACGAGTCACGACCCATCACACCGGGCAACAGGATGACTCCTCGTCGTTGTACAAGAGGGATAATTATTACGAAGCCATCATTGGATATACTAATGAGTTCTCAGCCTCCTTTGCCTTCACCAGGGCATGTATTGACTTCAGATTCACCGATGTCATCACATATACGTTCTCAGTTGCCTTCATCCTCACTAGATGTATTGACTTCTGATCATAATAAGAATCACTTTTTTTTGTTAATGTCGCTGATGCTTTGTTTTTTACTTACTACTTAATTTATTTTATAGTCTTGTCTCATTCGTCAGTTCCTAAACGTGGTTATGCGAAGAACCTTGCACTGCCTAAGGGGAAGGGTAAAGAGATCTAACTATCCCGGAAGACTTAAAACATGTGGTTGGCGACAATGCTAGACCATTTATCACTAAGGCTGGCATATTGGTGTGTGCCCTTATACCACCGAGCCATAAGAGATATGATTTGGTGCCAGCAAAGATTCTTAATGATATCAGGCAACGACTTGCGGTGAAAAATGTATTTAGATACGTGATTTCCAATTACTATAAAATTTGCACTAATATGATTTCTAATGTGCTAAGGAAAAATTCAATCCTCAATTGATCAATGGCGTACATTGAAAACTATTGATGCACAATTGGTATCCTCTGTGAATGAGTATCAATATGAGCTTAGAAAATACTATTGCAATAACGTAGAAGAGTTTGGTGAAGAGCAAGTTGACCGCATGAGGCATCCAAGAGTGCCTAATGACGGTGAATGGAGGTTATTACTTGAGAAGTTGAAATCACCTGAATTTAAGGTAAAATTGTATTATTTAAATCTTAGTATCTTTATTTCTGAATAACTAATTAATTACTTATGATATTTACTTTGTGCAGAAACTATCAGAGAAAAACAGCCAGTCACGAGCGGCAATATCGTATTTACTCAAGGGTGGCTCAAAATCCAATGCTAATTGAAGGGATTGATCTACTAAATTAGCAGAATATCATTTAGTAATCTAATTAACGTTTAATTAACAATGTATTAAAATCATTCAATTTGTGATAAAAACATGTAGATTCATGCTTGTTTTCAAAAATAAAAGGCATTTTCACTCACATTGAGTAAAATATGGAGAATTGGTTGGAGGTTTCTTTACAGCATCAAATCCTCAGCAACACTGGATCTTCTATGCTATATCCCGATCGATCAAACGAAATCCGATTGTGGGATCAAACTTTAGAAGAAATTTGGAAGAAAAAGAAAAAAATTGTCTTCCCAATTTAATAGCCAAAGTCGGCAAAGGCAAGGGAGGAGAGGAAGAGAGAATTTCAATTTCTTGTGAATTGAATTGTTATAATATGTGTGTGATTTATGAATGACCCAAGCCTCCTATTTATAGGCTAATGGAAAATCTAATCTCGTTAAGATATTCCATAGAGATAAATACAAAAAGAAAAAGATATTCTCTTTCCATTATCTTGGAATTTTTGAAATTGTCATAGATAAATAAGAGGATATTTTCTTTTCTTTTATTTAATTTATCTTGGGTAAATAAATCTACGTAATTATTTTAGGATATAGTTCAAACAATTATTTTTCCTTAAATAATATGCCATGGCCGAAAATGACATACTAAATAATTAATAAATACAATTTATTTAATTAATTATTTTTGGCCAATTTCAATTGAGTTCAATAATCCAATTGGGCTTGAAACTCTCTCTTAAATTAATAAGTCTAACTTAATTAATTTATTTATTAATTACCATTTAAATAAAATATTTTATTTAAATAATTAATAATATTAATATTTTCTCCCGACTAAATATTATCAAACGATATTTAATTATTAATTTCCATTTAAATAATTATCATTATTTAAAAAATTAATAATTATTATTAATTTCCATTAAATAAACTCATTATTTAATTAATAAATAATTCTTATTGATAATATTTTATTATTAATTAATTAATTTTAATTAATAATTTTTGTTCAAATAAAATTAATTATTTAAACAACTAATAATTATCAATTAATTTAAAATTATTAATTACCGTTTAAATATACTCAATATTTAAATAATTAATAATTTCTACCTAATAATATTTCATTATTAATTTCCTGTTTAAATAAACTCATTATTTCAACAATTAATAATGTTTATATTAATTACCGTTTAAATATACTTAACACTTAAACAATTAATATTGCATATTAAAGTAATTCACTTTACTTAAAATTTTCATTTCTTCTACTTGATTTCTCGACTACGATATTTGGGCTAGCATAGGGACCCGACGGACCTATAGATCATGAGCTTAATAATTAGTCAATTAAGTGATTAACTCATAATCAGTTATTACTTATTATCTTACCATAAATAATTCCACTATAGATTCATAGCTGAACTCCCCTCACTACAGATGAGTTATGTCCATTTAGTTTATCTTTATTTATATCTGTGATATATATATCCTTCACGTGAAACCCTCATAATTACAGGCAGATTAAATTTACCGTTTTGCCCATGTAATTACCGCTTTATCCTTGTGTTCCCGCTGGTTCTCTGATGAACTTTATCTTTAGTCGAACTAGAGATAATGTACTTCTGTGATCAATAGAAGTCGTGATGTCACTTGTTCATGTCTCGAATCAATACATCAAGGGAGTTTCCTAAAGTTCCTAAAATTTTAGGTACCGCACTGATACCGTTAATTTATAGATGTAACATCTCATTACTTTTGAGGTAAATTTTTTTATTTATTTAATTAAAGTATTTAAAGTTAATTTTAGAATTAGTAATTTAGAATTTAGGAGTTTATTTCGTTTTAAACCTTTTTAATTGTTTTATTTTCTTAAATTAATTCGGGTCGTATTAATAATTATTAACGAACAATTAATAATTATTAAACACCTTTTGGCTAGTTTAAGAGCTTCGGGTTTCGTTTTGTAAGCTAAAAGCATTAAAGGGACGAGATTGTAATTTCCGATTTCTTAAAATATCAAAACACTATTCATCTCCTCTTTAAAAACACAATTTTGACCAAAAAGTTGACATTTTCTTCTCTTCAATTCTCCATGAGGCCGTAGCCCCCCTTTCCTTGGGAGAAATTTTTGGTTTTTCTTTGTTTCTCGACGGATCGATTCGATTTCGGTTGCGTTGGATAGCCCTCGGGTCAAGCATCCTTTTCAACCTACCAATCGAGCTTTTCCTTCGTTTTCAAAAGGCCTCAAGGTATGACAAAATTTCTTAAATTTTCTTCAAATAGTGTTTTAATGGAATCCATGGTTGAAATCTCCGATTTCTTGCCGAGAAATTTGAAGATTTCAATGGAGGGAGTTGTTTTATGTGTTTTTAGAAACTTACCCTAACCCTAGAATCGAGTTTGATTTTCCCATACTTTGCGATGACTAGGGTGTCTTAATTGTTACTGTTTTATGTTTTACTTATTTTTTCAGGATTGAAATATTGTCCAAAACCCTAATTTATGTTTACCCATTCATAGTGCGAACCTCCAAAGTACTCAAAACCAACCCGAAACGCCTCTAAGTTGCCTACAAGCCTGAAAACCAAACCCGAAACCCAACCCCCCTTGGTGAGGCCGTGACCTCCCTTAAGGCATTTCCGGGGTTTTTTGTCGTTTTATTCTTTTAGATATCGTTTGTTCGATGTTTGGTTAGTTAATGTTTGTTAGATGTAATTTAATTGTAGGTGTTTTTGGACCGTCACTTGGACGCTCTTTCGGAACTTTAGAGCTAAATCTACTTTTGCCAAGGTGAGGATAAATAGAAATTAAATGTAAACTTAGAAACCGAACAAGTTGAACGATTTGTGGGATCGGAAATTGAGATTAAGATTTGAATCAAAAGGATTTAAGTGAGTTAGCTAACTTGCTTAGATTTGGGAGTTAGTTCTATTTGAGTTGAGAGAACTCATAGGTGTTTCGAGGGAAACGATTAACTCTTGAAAGTTCTAAGTTTAGATTCACTTCGGCGTTTACTAATGTTTATCGAAAGTTGAAAGTTCCAAGTATAATAGAGTGAATAAGGAATTTGGTTATGGAACTTCATATGTTTACTAAAGACAATGGAATCATTGGTTGGAGACTTTTATGTTAAAGTTAATAACTCGAGTTTATCTGAAGGTCGTTTGGCTTGACTTATTCACTGTTCTTCAGAAGTTCCTAATTTCTTGTTTTATGTATAAAGAGTAATTCGTGATTTGTTTATCATTTATCGTTATGTTCTTTTGATTACTTTGAATGGTTATATTTATGTTTACTTGCATTTGAGACCACATTCATGTTCATTTTGCATAATCGTATTTGGGAGGAATAATGAGGCAATGCATAAACTGAGTGTGCTTGCATTGTCTGGTATTATTCATTTTATGTTTACGTATATGTATCATGAGGACTACTAAAGGCTGGGTGAACTTTGCATGATCGGAGGAGCTGGATAATGAGATAATGATGGAACTATGCTAGTTCACATTATCTAGTATTATTCATAATTACTATGATACATATATGAGGATACATGGGTGTATTGAACCTTGTATTCGATGGGTGACTTAATGAGGGAATGCTTAGACTGAGTGAGCTTCATTACCCGTCATTATTCACTAGAGGTGGGAAGATATTATTGAAAAGACTTCGTATTCTTTGTTTTTGGAAAGCTATATAATGAGGTATTGTAAGACTATGTGAGCTTTCAATACTGTCATTATAAGCATTTGATGATTATATTAATGTAAAGGCTGGGTGTACTTTACATTTGTTGGGCGAGTTAATGAATAATGTTGAGACTGTGTGTGCTAACATTATCGTCATTAACCACGAGTATTATTTTTGAACATGTTAAGACTGAGTGAGCTTAGCATTAACTATTAAAGATAAAGGAATGAAACGTTATGTATAAACTACATTTCTATAGAGAAAATAAATAAAATTTGATGTATAGTCGAGTGCTATAGGAAAAGGAATGAGATTGAATTGTGTAGTGAAATACAATACTTTGAAATGCTTAAGAGCTGGTTCTTGTTCATTAGGAAGATCTTGAAATTAGAGATTTTAATATTTGATGTAACCTTGTGTATAGTATAAGGTATTAGAGAGATTGAAATAAGAATGTTATAGATGTTATGAAATACGTCCTTCCAAATGCTTGGAAGTTAGTTCCTCAATTATTGGGAGATTTGGTAAGTGAAAATTGGATATTTGATGTGAAACTCATTTGAAGTTGTTGATTTGTAAAGAGTATGTAAGTTTTACTTGGATACAAATCCGAATAAGGGTTTGGAGTCTAATGTTACTTTATTTTCTGTTTATCTTCACTGGGCTTGCTTTAGCTCATGATACTACAAAATATTTCAGGTAATGCTCGTGCTCGGGGTTGTGGGAGAGGAGCTGGTACAATCTGATCTAGATGATGATGATGGTGAGATGGACTAGAGATGTTTTTAAAGTCCACGGACTCACTTTATTTCATGTTTCCTCTTCTGGGTTGTACATTTGTGTATAAGCTCACAAGAGCTTTTTGTTTTAACTTTTATAACTATGAACTCCTTTCAACTTTGCAACAAGAAATGCATTTCTTTGTCTTTAAAATTCTTTGATTGTGAAAAATGTAAACAGGTTTTGGATAGCCCAAGTTTTAAACATATCCATGCCCTTTTTTTAAATACTAAGACTTCTGCTATATTTTGGTTTTAAAATGATTTAAAAAGAGTCGGGCGTCACAATAAGAAAGTTATGAATTCCATCTCGTGAAAATGCATTCTCAACTACTTATCTAGTTATGTTCCCAAAGCAGGAGTGTATTGAGCATTCTTACAGATCGCTCTCAACCATGTGAATTAAAGAACATAACTTTATAAATAGGAGTCCACATTTCACTCAGGATTGAGATCTATCACGGTTAATAAACTTAGTTTGATATTCGATCATTTCTCGTAAACAGTACTAATGAGAAATTTGATCAAACATCATGGTCCTGTCTTATACAATCAACATTGCATATGATACTTCCATTTCATGTCAGCCATATGAATGATCAGGATTAGATCATTTGTCTATAAACAAAATGTGAAGCCATCAACAGTGCTACCAGGATAAGGTTCCCAAACGTTATCCATTTACTGTAGACACTTTTAAGTTACTCATCTGGACGTTCAATCCTCTTGCATGACTCACATACTTAGTCGTGATTGCTGGGATTTCTGCCGTAAATCTTATGTAATCCAATTAAACTATAAATAAATAAAGGAATTATTAATTAGTAATATTTACATCATCATTTATTATTAGTTTAATAAATGTAATCCATCATAAGATCCAGAGTTACTTATGATAACTTAAAGTGAGCATGTGATGCAGGAAGATTCACTTAAGTGTAACTCAAATAGTCTGTGGTACATGAATAAAGGTTGGGTGCCTTATTTCTGGTAACACCACTAACACGGCCCACTTGTGAATTGACACAAGTGATCTCATCTGGATCGCTCATGTAGAGACATGTGAGTGGGGGTGTTACTGCAATAGAGATTGTAGTAGACTGGACTAAGATAAACTTACTATCTTCAGGGAAAGTCGTTATAGAAAGACACTTCGTTTATCAATCGGTTGATCATGTACAATTGATCTTAATCCTGAGTGGATTACAAACTCCGGTTCGCAAGAGACAAGCCTTTGATTTGCATAGGTGAGAGTGACTCGATATAGTTCGCTCAATATGCCTCCCACTTTGGGGGATTGCAAGTTGCTTATAGTTGGGAACGTAATTACACAAGAATTGGAATTCACTCTTTTCGATATAGGAAAATAGATAAGTAGTTCCCTTATAGACTGATTTGGTCTTGAACAGCGGGGCCTCATATTCCTCTAATCAAGGAAAAGGTTAAATACGCATAATAGAGATTATGTAAGGTTGTTCATTGGAGAATCAGTTGGGCTTAAGGAACAAGATGTATCATGGAGGTTAATGCAGTGCAAATACCTAGCCATGGATACAAACTAACTTGTGAAGCATCAGAGTGTAGTTAATGATTATAGCCAATGGACATAACTATGTCTATAGTACTAAGAGTGCAACTCTAGATATTTAGTGGAGTTATCTAGGAGTTAATGAATGAGAATTAATTGACTAAAAGGAGTTTTAATCAAAGGTAATTCTGGATCATTGGATCTTAGTCCTACAGGTCCATTAAGTCCTCCGAGCTAACGCATGTAATTGAGAACATAAGTTAATGTGATTAATTTCTTTGGAAAAATGGAATTAAATAGAGGAGTCTATTTAATTATTTAATTAATGGTGGAATTAACTATAGGAGTCTATTTAATTATTAAGTAGAAAAGTCTATTTAATTAATTATGAGAGATTAAATAGAAGAGTCTATTTAATTAAATTAATTTTGAGTTGTCCAAAATTAATGGGGATTTAAATAGAGGAGTCTATTTAAATTTTTAATTTGAGATTGTCAAATTAAAGAGGAAATAAATAAAAAGGAGTTTGATTTGTTGGAATAAATAAAAGGAGTTTTATTTATTTAATTATTTGACGGAATTCTTCCATTAAATAAAAAGGAAAATAAAATGCCCAATATTGTCATGAGATGATGATAAGGGCGTGTGCCCCATGGTGGGGTCACACGCCACCTTGGTCAAAGGGTTGACTAAGTTTTGCATTTTATTGTATTTAAAATATATTAATATCTTATTTTAAATTAATGTGATTAATTTAAATGGAAGATATGGAATAATATAATAATATTGATTAATTTAAATAAATGGTATGAGATATTTTATTATGGAATAAAATATAATATCTTTATTATTCAAATATATTTTAGAATATCTTATTTAATTATTTAATTAATTAAAAGATATTCAAAAGATTTTATGAGGCCTTAGTTTTCCTATAAATAGGAACCTTGGGGTGACCCCAAAACACACAACTAAGAGAGCAAAAGAAAAGGCTCAAGAAATTCCTCTCCTCCCTCTCTCTTAGCCGCCCATAGGGTGATTGGGAAGAAAAATTTCTTCTTCCCATTTTTCTTTTTCCAAAGGAGATAGTGCCCACGCACCGATTCTTTTTTGTGCTTAGTGAGGAAGTACTTTTTGGTGGTTCCAGGATCGTAACCAGCCAAGAACGAGGAAGAGCCAGACACTTCTCTACAAGGGTTAGTATTTCTTTTATGTATTTAGATTTTGATTATATTATACTGCAAGGAAAGATCCTTGGGACTTCCGTTTGAGAACTCTTTTAGAGGCCTCAATCCCAACAACTGGTATCAGACCAGTCTTGTATTTATAATATTTTCAAAATTATATGATGGGAATCAAAACTATTTTAAAAGGAGTTTTAAAATTGTGGTTTTGCGTTTTGGTTGAATTAGGATTTATTGGCCTAGGTTTTTCTTTCCTAGAAATTTTGTAAACTCTAAATTGGGTATAGGAAAAATTTGTAATCATTTGAGTCATATGGAGATATCGATCGAAACGATGGAGGAAAGAAAAAGGCGAACTTGATCCCGGCTGGCACTGAAAGAGTCGGTACTGCGAGCTGCTGGAGGAGAACCCCGCGGCGCTGCAGCAGCGGCATAATAGCCGCTGCCACTGCTATAGCAAACGGGAAAAAAAATATATTTAGGGGCGGCGGCGCCTAGGGTTAAAACCATAGGTGCCTCCCCTCGGTTTTTCTTGTTTTTGTTTTTTGGAGATCCTGGAGAACTTCAAGATGAAAATTAATTTATATTTAGATATAGATTTTAATTTTCATAGATTTGGCCAATATTATCCCAACCAAAATTGCTTATTTATTTATTATATATTAGATATAATTAAATAGTAATTATTCATGTATAAAATATGCCATAAATAATTATTCCCATCATAAATGCATAAATGCCATAATCATGCATCATTAATGGAGATTATTGATATTATGCTCATGCCTTGTATGAATATAAATGTTATATTTATTGTGCTAGAATTTTAATTAAGGGGTTAATTAGTAATTACTAGTAACATGTTTTATGTTTTAATTAAAATGGTCTAAAAGAGTTTAGTAACCAATATTTTAATTAAATGTTTAGTTTTAAATAGGATTTGAAACTAAAACCTAAAAGATGAGGTGTCATTATTTTTAATTAAAGAGTTAATTAAAAATTAATGAAGTTGAAATTATTAATTTAAATATAACTCTGGCGAGAAAGCTCTGCCTAAGATAAGAGGTTATTTAATTGTTCGATTAACACGGGACCCCTCTAACTGGGAGCGATCTGTGAGTCATATTTTATTAATAATTCTCTTCATTGAGACGGTGCACAATGTGTTAGGATTAATAGAGATTAATCACTTGGCTTTCACATTAAAATCAATCCAACTGATCTATAAGAGCTAATATAAGTTAGATTGAACTTAGATATTAGAGGTAGCCTGGGTATATATAAGTAAAAGCCTTAGCTAGCTATATTGAGTGGGAGAACGACAAGTGACAACATGTCCTGCGAGCTCCAAGTTAGAATCAATGTGTGAGATTCATATAGGGCTTCTGTGGTGTTGGTAACTCTTCACTCATTCCCTCCATAAAGTAACCGTATGAATCAAGACCCGGGTGATTCTCTTTGAGATAGGATTTTTTAAAGCTCTTGTTGTTTGACTCTCCCTTCAGTGACACTCATCAAGATAACTTTAAGTGATCTAGAACTTGGGTTACACTCAAAGGGATCCATTTAGAAATATACTTAAGACTCTTGATGTTTGACTCTCCCTTCGATGACACTCATCAAGAATAATATTGAAGTGATCTAAATGTTTCGCCTGACCAAAACATGGTAACTAATAGAACTGTAGGATATGAGATACCCTGGGGATGTTTATTAGTTGAGAGGAGTCTCATTTTAATGGGAGGGAACCTTTACCTGCCTACGTAGGCATCGTTTCTGTCTCACTAATATACCATGACATTGAAATTGTGTTTTAAGGTTTTAGAATTTCATTAAATGTGCATTCATGTATCACGTTTAATAGATGCCAAAAGTATGAATGAATGGATATGTAAAATTTTATTACTAAGCATGTGTTTATTTATTTACAGCAAATTATGTCGAATTCTCTTATTGCAATTCTTCCTACTGAAAAATTGAATGGTGAAAATTTCGCCACTTGGAAAAAAACATCAATAAAATTCTGGTTATTGAAGATCTCAAATTCACCCTTCTGGAGGAATGTCCTCCAGAACCGCCTGCTAATGCCGCTCGAACTGTTCGAGAGGCATATGATCGCTGGATCAAGGCTAATGAGAAAGCTCGTGTCTATATCTTGGCTGGACTTACTGAAGTCGTATCTAAGAAGCTTGAACCTCTGCCTACAGCATATAAGATCCTACAATCAGCACAAGAGATGTTTGGCAAGCCATCTGAGCAAGCCAAACATGAGGCTCTCAAGTACATCATGAATGCTTGCATGAAGGGAGGAACTTTGATTAGGGAACATGTCCTTAACATGATGGTCCATCTTAATGTGGCTGAGATGAATTGTGGAACTATAGACTAGACTAGCCAATCAACATGATTCTTGAAACCCTTCCAGATAGCTTCTTATCGTTCAAGAGTAATTATATTCTGAATAAGGTGGGCATGAACATGTCCCAAACTCTTAATGAGCTGCAGGCTTTCGAGTCTATGTTGCTGAAAGGCAAGAAGACGAAAGTTGTGGAAGCAAATGTAGCTTCTGCTCATGGTTCCTTTAGCTCGGGCACTAAGAATAAGAAGCCAAAGTTCTGGAAAAAGAAGGGTAAGGGAGAAAACAAGAAATCCAATAGAGGAAAAGTTCCCAAAAGAAAGTGCTATCACTTTAACTGTCCCAAGTTGCTAGAAGAGAAGAAAAAGGACAAACAAGGTAAATACGATTTATTCTTCTTGGAAACCTTTAATATGGAGGATTGTAAATCCACCTGGATACTTGATTCAGGAGCCACTAATCACTTCTACTCTTCTTATTAGGGAAGTAACTCTTGGAGAAAGATCAAGCCTGGAGAAGTGTCTCTGAGGAATAGCGTGTGGCAGATTGTGGATGCAGAAGCTGTTGCTAATATAAAGTTATCTTTTAATAACAAAATATTTATTTTTCTGAACACTGTTTATTATGTTTCTGGTTGAAACCGGAACATAGTTTCTTTGGGTTATATTCGTAAACAACATTATACCGTGCATTTCGGTATTAATAAAGTTGATATTTTTAAAGATGGAAACTTTATTTGTTCAAGAATAGAAGATAACAATTTATATATACTAACACCGTTAGTATGTGTAACACTTTATAATACTGAGTTGTTCTAGACTGCAGAGTCTAGAACTAATAAAGGTAGAATTTCTAAAGATGAGACCCTTCTATGGCATCTAAGGCTTTTCCATATTAACCTCAACAGAATTCAAAGACTGGTTAAAAGTGGACCTCTAAATAACTTAGAGCTTGGTACATTCCCAGTATGTGAATCCTGTATAGATGGTAAAATTACCAAGCGTCCTTTTTCAGCTAAAGGAAATAGAGCCACAGAACCACTAGAGATTATCCATTCAGACTTTTGTGGTCCGATGAATGTTAAAGCTAGAAGTGAATATGAGTACTATGTATCTTTTATAGATGACTACTCAAGGTATGGGTACATTTACCTGTTGCAATTCAAGTCTGAAACTCTTGAGAAATTCAAGGAGTTTAAAGCTGAAGTTGAAAAGCAACTTGGTAAATCTATCAAGACACTTCAATCAGATCATGGTGGGGAATATATGGACTATGAGTTCAAAGACTACTTGATAGAAAATGGGATTACATCCCAACTTTCAGCACCTGTTACACCTCAGCAGAATGGTGTAGCTGAAAGAAGAAATAGAACCTTACTCGAAATGACGAGATCATTGATGAGCTATTCATCATTACCAGAATCATTATGGGGTTACGCATTAGAGACTCCGTTATACATCCTGAATAGGGTACTTCTAAAAGTGTTTTAAAAATACCTATTGAGTTATGGTCGGGACGTAAAGTAAGCTTGCGTCACTTCCGAGTATGGGGATGTCCAGCACACGTGCTGAAAACGAGCCCTAAGAAATTAGAATCACGATCTAAGGTATTCTTCCTCGTAGGCTACCCTTGTGACGCCCCGTCACTTTAAAATAATTTAAATTAGAAAAACAAAGCGGAAGTCTTTTATTTTAAGAAAAATTGGCGTGATTATGTTTGAAAATAGGCTAGCCAAAACCTGTTTACATCTTAAATTCAAACATCTAAAAACACAAGGAACATTAAGTTCCTATCAGGAGTTCAAAATGATTTATAAACATAAAAGTAAAGACAAAAGCTCTTAAGAGCTATTTACAAATATACAACTCCAAAATTATATAAAATTCACGAAACCATGCACATGGATTTTTACAACCACCTAGTCCATCTCAAAGTCTTCATCCCTCGATCATGCAGCACCATCTCCTCTCCCTCGACCTCTAGCCAGGGCATTACTTGAAATTTTTGTAATATCATGAGCTAACAACTTAAGCCCAGTGAGAATAATAAGAATAAAAAGTAAAGATAGACCTCAAACTAGCATTTCGATTTATGTCCAATTAATCTGACACAATTCACTCCTAAAGTTCTCCAAACTCTAGGAGATTTCATTCTAAATGTTCCAAAGGATGATATTACTAACACTCGTAGTCAATCCTCATCCATTAACTTGTTGTGACATAAAATAAGAAAAGTAAATAATTTTGCATAAAATATAGCATCTCGATTCTCTATTTCCATTGATCATATGCATGAAGGTAATGAGGACATCCCGTAGGATTCACATTCGCCCTTTATGCATGAATGAAGATAATGAGTACATCCCGTAGGCTACCCATTCAATCTTATGAATGAAGAAGTAACGAGTACATCCCGTAGGCTACCCATTCGTCTTCTTTCTTAGTTTTACTTTCTTTGAAAAAGTAACGAGTACATCCCGTAGGTTACCCATTCGTCTTCTTCCCTTGTTTTACTTTTTTTTCTTTTCTTTTCTTTTTCTGAAGGTGATGGGGACACTACCCGTAGGCTTTAACATTCTTCCCTTCCTTTCTTTCTCACTTTCTTTTCTTTTTCTCTTTTTAATGATGCGAGATGTTATTGTGCAAGATATTATGGTTATGCTTGCACATGCTTGCAAAAAGTAAATAAAGTAAAGTGGGAATAATAAAGTAACCGAAACAAACATAAAGTAAAGGGGCATAAAGTAAAAGACATAAAGTAAATAAATAGGAAACTCCGGACGAACGATATGTCAATCGAACTCCGCTAATAATAATAAAAGTAAAATCATAACTTAAACGATTAACCTATACCTTCAAGGATTCTAAACTTCCAACATAATCCGAGGTTCTATTAATCGTTCTATATAAAAGTTTGGATCTTTTAACTTCCAATGATCCAACCTAAACTTCGAAACGAATCTAACTTAGAATCTTCTAAGATTCAATAGTTTCCTCGAGAACTCCTAAGTTCTCACTTAAAGGATTAACTCCTAATCCTAAGGGCACTAACTCACATCCCTCTAAACTTAGATTCGAATTCTAGTCTTAGTTTTCAATTCTACAAACCATCATACTTATTCATTTTCTAAAATTACTTTAAATCCTAATTATTCTCACCTTTGTAAAAGAAGATTTCAATCCAAACCTTCGATAACGCGGTCAATGCAAAGTTCAAACCACCTACAATTAGAATTACATCTAACAATCAATAAACAATTCAACTAACTATCAAACATCAACTAAACGTACAAAACGACGAAAAACTCAACAAACCCCTCAAAGAGGCTCTCGGCCCTCTAATGAAAAATGGGCTTCGGGTTTGGTTTTCTGGCTTTTAGGCAATTTAAATGTGTTTCGAGTTGGTTACAAGAAAATTCGATATTCCCGATTTCAATGGGTATCGATAATTAGAGTTTTTGAACATTAAGCCCTTTCCCGAATCGAATTTCAATAAACATTATTTCATTAATTTATAACCCATAATTAAACCCAAAAAGTTAAATTTCAAACGGGAAGGGTTTCGACTGAAACTCGGTTTTAGGGTTATGGGAAAGTTTCCAAAAACTCTTAAAACAACTCCCGTATTTACAAACACCGAGTTTCACGACAAGAAATCGAAAGAAAACAAAGAAAACTCCATTAAAACACTATTTGGTGCTTAGGGTTTGAAACTTTACTTACCGAGAACTCCGTGGATCTCGAGAGAAAAGCACGACGGTAAGGTGGAAATGAATCCTAGACCCGAGGGCTTTCCGATGCAACCGAAATCGAGTCGATCCGCCGAGAAACGAGCAAAACCCAAAATCCCCCATTTCCCTCATGATAGCTACGACCAAGGAGGAGGAAAAATGAGAGGATTGGTCAAATTTTGGTCAAAGTGGTGATTTTAAAGACAAATGAATAGTGTTTGGATATTTTTAAGAAATCGAAAATGACGGTTGCGTCCTTTTATGACTTTTGACTTATGAATCGAAACCCGAAGCTCTTAAATAAATCTAAAGGTGATTAATAATTATTAATTGGCCTATTAATAATTATTAATGTCACCGAAAAGAATTTAAAGTATTAAAACGATTAATACGAATTTTGGTCGAAATTAACTACTAAATTCTAAATTACAAAAATAATAATTAAACTAAATATGTAAATTGAAATAAATCAATAACTAAATAACATTAAATAAAATAAATAAATAATAAAAAAAATTCACTTCAAAATAACAGGACGTTACAGTCTACCCTCCTTAAAAGACTTTTCGTCCTCGAAAAGTTCGCTCACTAAGTGAAAAGCAAGGGTACTTAGACTGTATCTCATCTTCATGTTTCCACGTTGCTTCGTTTGACACTTGGTTCTTCCAAAGAACCTTAACCAAGTGAGTTCCTTTTTATTTCTCATCGCTTTGGTTTGAATGCTCTTATCTTAGCGGGTGTCTTCTCATAAGACTTATTAGCATTCAAAACAACCAGTTCATAATCAATTGCGTGGGACGGATTCTCCATGTATTTCTGAAGCATCAATACATGGAAAACATTAGTGGTATTGCTAAACAATAAGCTACCACTTCTACTCGATTGAGTATCTCGATAGGTCAATAAATCTAGGGCTCAACTGACCCCTATTCCCAATTTCCATAACACCCTTCATAAGTGCCACTTGAAGTATACGAGATCCGCTGCTATAACTTGAACGAACTACGGCGTTTCCTATTGTCAATTTTATGTAAACCGTAACCTTTCTTTAAACAAATGATAGACTCGCTAGTTATTTGTTACAACTTGAGTACCAAAAGTCTCTTTTCACCAATCTCGTCCAAATGAGCAGGAGAACGACACTTTCTACCACAAAGGGCCTAAACAGTGCAAAAAACTCCGAGACAAAGCGAGTGTCTCGATCTGATAAAATCTTCACCGGCACACCACAATCTATCAATCTTTCTTAGGTACAACTGTACCCTAGTCTTAACTGGATAGATGATCCTTTCAAGAGTAAAGTGTGCGATTTTTCATCAAATGGTCTACAATCACCCAAATGATATCATAATTCTTTGCTGTCCATGGCAAACCTTGATACAATCCATGGAAATCTTTTCCCATTTCCAATTAAGTATTCTCAAAGGTTAAGATAACCCGGTGGATCTTTAGTGCCTTGACTTGCTAACAAATCAAGCACCTACTCACATACTTTACCATCTCATGTTTCATCCCAGGTCATCGATAAAGCTCTCTCAGTCCCAGTACATCTTCGTACTACCTAGATGAATAGAGAAGATAGAACTGTGAGTCTCCTCCAACAGTTCCTTTCTAAAAGTCGATCCTAAAGGCACACATAGCCTCTTACGATACATCAAAGCACTATCTGCATAGAAGGTAAAATGGCTAGGAAAATCTGACTCGGCCTCTCTAAAACCGGCCTGCAAAAGAGTCTCTCCTCTTTGTGCATCAATCATCCTCTACCTCAAAGTAGGTCCCACTGTTAAACTAGCCAAACTCACAGTGACCTCGGCAGTAAGAAATGCTATCTCAGCTCGTTCCATAACCCACCTCAATCTCAAGGGTATTGCTGACAAAGCTTATGAATGAGAAGACTTTCTACTTAGTGCGTCATCCACTACATTGGCCTTCCCAGGATGATACTGAATATCACAGTCATAATCATTAACGAGCTCTAACCATCTCCGCTGTCTCATATTCAATTCCTTCTGAGTGAAGAAATACTTGAGACTTTTATGGTCAGTAAATATCAGAATCTTCTCACCATACACATAATGCCTCCAAATTTTCAAAGCATGAACAACAGCCGCCAACTCTAGATCGTGAGTCGGATACTTCTTCTCATGCTCTTTCAACTGACGGAAAGCATAAGCTATAACTTTCCCACGTTGCATCAACACACATCCCAAACCTCTGTGGGAAGCATCTATGTACACAGTCAGAACACTGGTTCTATCAGGTGACACTAGAATAGGTGTTGTCACAAGCCTCCTCTTGAGCTCTTCAAAGCTCTTTTCATAATCCTCAGACCATACAAAATCAACTCCCTTCCGAGTCAATCGTGTCAAAGATGAAGCAATTTTGGAGAAATCTTGCACAAACCGTCTATAATAGCCTGCAAGTCCCATAAAACTATGAATATCAGCCACACTCGTCGGTCTAGGCCAGTTACTAACTGCCTCAATCTTAGAGGGATCAACTGATACTTCTTTACTCGATACTACATGGCCTAAAAATGCTACTTCCTTCAGCCATAACTCACACTTTGAGAACTTTCCATACAATTTCTAATCTCGTAGTACCGTCAAAACTTCCCGTAGGTGCATAGCATGCAACTCTTCTGTCTTGGAAAAACCAAGATGTCATCAATAAAAACAATCACAAAAGAGTCAATGAACCTCCTGAACACCGTGTGCATAAGGTCCATAAAAGCTGCAGGCACGTTGGTCAAGCCAAAGGACATGACTACAAGCTCATAATATTCATAACGTGTCTTGAATGCAGTCTTGGGAATATCCTCATCCCGAATCTTCAACGGATTTCACCGGATCTCAAATCTATCTTTGAAAAGATAGTGATTTCTTCCCAACTGATCATGTAGATCATCAATCATATGCAAATGATACTTGTTTCTCACTGTAGTTTGATTCAACCCTCGATAATCAATACACAGTCTCATTGAACTGTCTTTCTTTTCACAAACAACGAGGTGCTCCTTATGAGGACGCAGTAGAGTGAATAAACCCTGAGTTTAAGAGTTCTTATAACTCACTCTTAAGCTCTTTTAACTCAGCTAGTCTTCGGTACAAAAGTATCGACAACACTAGCTATATAGCCCAAGGCTCCATCAATTAGAAGCGTTCTAGCTTGTAACATAAATATCAAAGTGGGTGCTACTCAGCTACTAAACCCACGCATACATAAACTAGTCCCACATGGACTCATACAATCAAAACTTTCTCAGTACAAACTATAATGGTATGATTGGATAATAGCCAATCCATAATCAATATCACATGAAAATCGGACATATGCATAACAATCAAAGTAAAATGTGAGCATAAACTCATAATACATATGTCATAAGTGCCATACGCACTATCACAGTAATAAACTTCCCCACTGGGGTAAAAGCGCATATCTCGAAACTCAACAGTCTCGACTCACAAGCTGCCAACTCATCATAACAAGATAAAATAAAAGAGTGACTAGCTCCAGAATTAAACAAAATAAAAGCTAAACGACCTGAAAATAATAAAGTATAAACCACTACCATACTGGTAGCTTTTTATGATAATCCTAACTTTGCTACTATGTTGTGATGGTTATATCTTATACGCCCTATAAAAGTGGCGTGAATCCAAGTTTGATCACAACATAGCATCTTGATGGAAGTGTGCATCTCCCTGATGGAAACTGGCACAACTATTGTAGTAAGGATGATCCTATCCTTGTTGAGCTCCACCTCGAACCAGTTGTTGTTGTTTCCATTGATGTTGCTGTTGCTGTTGTTGCTGCTGCTGTTGCTGATGTTGTTGCTGCTGCTGCTGTATCCCTTGAATGGCATCGTCATCCTTTGCTTTCTTCTTCAAAAAGGTGGTCTGTTCTGTAGTAGTTAATCTTCTCTTCTTTTCAGAAGATATAAAATCAAAGATAAGGACGACTCATAAGCCTCCTTATTCAATCTAGAATGATCTCGACTTCAGAGATCATTTCCTTTCTTACAAAGCAAATCTGGTGTCTGTCAAACACCTTATTCCATTAACATTCTATCATTCCAACGTAGGATTCACTTTAGAGTCTATCTTGAAAAGACTTAGTTGGTCCAACTATGACCTACAAGTTTCTCAAAGTTCACCATCCAATCAGATGGTCAAACACAATGTGAATTGAAATTCACCAAACCATCTCATTGCCTTATAGAAGTTACCGATACCACGGTCCATCAACTTCCTTCTATACTTCAATCGAATACCAACACTCCACCTTAGTGTTAGTCAATCTTGAAAATTTTCCAAATATGGATCTCGACCTCGAGTATAATCCAATTCAAATTAGTACATCATACCGTGATAGTGACCAAACTAGGCCATTAACCAATTAACAAAACCGTTAATGGTCCTTATAACACTCATCACGTCGAGTTCTTACTTCCTCTTTTGAGTGGCAACACGCTTTCCTTTTAGTACAATAGTACCACAAGGATTTACCACTTACCATAATCCAACTTTCTCAACTCAAACCAGGAACTTGCCCATTGAGTTAAATCTAGGTTACTGGACTCAAGCCAAACCGATTTATTTTCAACAATTTCTCACCTCAAACAGGTGTTTCATCTCTTAATACTGGGCTCCGGACAAACATGTCCCCTTTTTACACATAAATGTCCACACACATCTACTAAGACCACTATTTAGCAATTGTGTGACAATAACACTTTAATCAGGTTTAAGGATCAAACGATTGATCTCTTGGAGTATTTCATCTCATTTCCTTTGACATTATGTCAATACTCTAAACGAGGTGTATAACCTCCAAAACTGCACGGGGTCATCGCTTTCCCGACACCCTTACCCAAATCTCAAAATGGGTCAAATAAACATAACCACATAGTGGTTTTACAAGGATGTGAAATATCACAAACATCATTAACTTCTAACAATATTCTCATAATTCTTCCAATATCAAAGAAATAAAGCATGAGAATAGAAGTTATAGGCATACCTGGTGTTGCTGATCTCAGATGATGACTTGAGAATGGACTTAAAACAAAACATGAAAACAAACATGCATCGCATGTAGTCTAAAGAACCCAGATGACGCCCCATCACTTTAAAATAATTTAAATTAGAAAAACACAGCGGAAGTCTTTTATTTTAAGAAAAATTGGCGTGATTATATTTGAAAATAGGCTAGCCAAAACCTGTTTACATCTTAAATTCAGACAACTAAAAACACAAGGAACATTAAGTTCCTATCAGGAGTTCAAAATGATTTATAAACATAAAAGTAAAGACAAAAGCTCTTAAGAGCTATTTACAAATATACAACTCCAAAATTATATAAAATTCACGAAACCATGTACATGGATTTTTACAACCACCTAGTCCATCTCAAAGTCTTCATCCCTCGATCATGCAGCACCAACTCCTCTCCCTCGACCTCTAGCCAGGGCATTACCTGAAATTTTTGTAATATCATGAGCTAACAACTTAAGCCTAGTGAGAATAATAAGAATAAAAAGTAAAGATAGACCTCAAACTCGCATTTCGATTTGTGTCCAATTAATCTAACACAATTCACTCCTAAAGTTCTCCAAACTCTAGGAGATTTCATTCTAAATGTTCCAAAGGATGATATTACTAACACTCGTAGTCAATCCTCATCCATTAACTTGTTGTGACATAAAATAAGAAAAGTAAATAATTTTACATAAAATATAAAATCTCGATTCTCTATTTCCATCGATCATATGCATGAAGGTAATGAGGACATCCCGTAGGATTCACATTCGCCCTTTATGCATGAATGAAGATAATGAGTACATCCCGTAGGCTACCCATTCAATCTTATGAATGAAGAAGTAACGAGTACATCCCGTAGGCTACCCATTCATCTTCTTCCTTTGTTTTACTTTTTTTTCTTTTCTTTTCTTTTTCTGAAGGTGATGCGGACACTACCCATAGGCTCCAACATTCTTCCCTTCCTTTCTTTCTCACTTTCTTTTCTTTTTCTCTTTTCAATGATGCGAGATGTTATGGTGCAAGATGTTATGGTTATGCTTGCACATGCTTGCAAAAAGTAAATAAAGTAAAGTGTGAATAATAAAGTAACCGAAACAAACATAAAGTAAAGGGGCATAAAGTAAAAGACATAAAGTAAATAAATAGGAAACTCCGGACGAATGATATGTCAATTGAACTCCGCTAATAATAATAAAAGTAAAATCATAACTTAAACGATTAACCTATACCTTCAAGGATTCTAAACTCCCAACATAATCCGAGGTTCTATTAATCGTTCTATATAAAAGTTTGGATCTTTTAACTTCCAATGATCCAACCTAAACTTCGAAACGAATCTAACTTAGAATCTTCTAAGATTCAATAGTTTCCTCGAGAACTCCTAAGTTCTCACTTAAAGGATTAACTCCTAATCCTAAGGGCACTAACTCACATCCCTCTAAACTTAGATTCGAATTCTAGTCTTAGTTTCCAATTCTACAAACCATCATACTTATTCGTTTTCTAAAATTACTTTAAATCCTAACTATTCTCACCTTTGTAAAAGAAGATTTCAATCCAAACCTTCGATAACGTGGTCAATGCAAAGCTCAAACCACCTACAATTAGAATTACATCTAACAATCAATAAATAATTCAACTAACGATCAAACATCAACTAAACATACAAAACGACGAAAAACTCAACAAACCCCTCAAAGAGGCTCTCGGCCCTCTCATGAAAAATGGGCTTCGGGTTTGGTTTTCCGGCTTTTAGGCAATTTAAATGTGTTTCGAGTTGGTTACAAGAAAATTTGATATTCCCGATTTCAATGGGTATCGATAATTAGGGTTTTTGAACATTATGCCCTTTCCCGAATCGAATTTCAATAAACATTATTTCATTAATTTATAACCCATAATTAAACCCAAAAAGGTAAATTTCAAACGGGAAGGGTTTCGACTGAAAATCGGTTTTAAGGTTACGGGAAAGTTTCCAAAAACTCTTAAAACAACTCCCGTATTTACAAACACCGAGTTTCACGATAAGAAATCGAAAGAAAACAAAGAAAACTCCATTAAAACACTATTTGGAGCTTAGGGTTTGAAACTTTACTTACCGAGAACTCTGTGGATCTCGGAAGAAAAGCACGTTGGTTAGGTGGAAATGAATCCTAGACCCGAGGGCTTTCCGATGCAACCGAAATCGAGTCGATCCGCCGAGAAACGAGCAAAACCCAAAATCCCCCAATTCCCTCATGATAGCTACGGCCAAGGAGGAGGAAAAATGAGAGGATTGGTCAACGTTTGGTCAAAGTGGTGATTTTAAAGACAAATGAATAGTGTTTGGATATTTTTAAGAAATCGGAATGACGGTTGCGTCCTTTTATGACTTTTGACTTATGAATCAAAACCCGAAGCTCTTAAATAAATCTAAAGGTGATTAATAATTATTAATTGGCCTATTAATAATTATTAATGTCACCAAAACGAATTTAAAGTATTAAAACGATTAAAACAAATTTCGGTCGAAAGTAACTACTAAATTCTAAATTACAAAAATAATAATTAAACTAAACATGTAAATTGAAATAAATCAATAACTAAATAACATTAAATAAAATAAATAAATAAATAATAAATAATAATACAAAATTTCACTTCAAAATAACGGGATGTTACAACCCTAAACAGACGCGTGGTGGATTGTTTTTTAGTACTGAAGAGAATAAAGTATTTGTGTCAACAAGTGCTACATTCTTGGAAGAGGACTATATAGGAAACCACAAATCTCCTAGTAAACTAGTACTAGAGGAGAAGATTCCAAGTGAAACCACTAAGGAGCCAACAATTGTTGTTGACTTGCCTATCTCTTCAAATAGAAAGAAAAATTATAGTCAAATCCAGTTAAGTCCCCGTCATAGTGGGAGGGTACCCAAGTTCCCCGAACGGTAATTGGGATTAACTCAGGTCAATGATGGCGGTATTGACCTGGAGCATCCATTGTCTTATAAGAAAGCAATGATGGATGTTTACAAAGCAAAATGGCTAAAAGCTATGGATCTTGAAATGGAGTCCATGTACTCCAACTCAGTCTGGGAATTTGACAATCAACCAGTTGGGGTAAAACCCATTGGGTGCAAGTGAATCTACAAGAGGAAACGAGGAGCCGATGGGAAAGTGGAGACTTTCAAGACGAGACTTGTAGCAAAGGGGTATTCCCAAAAGGAAGGGGTTGACTATGAAGAAACATTCTCCCCTGTTGCTATATTAAAATCTATTAGAACTCTCTTATCCATTGATGCACATTTCGATTATGAAATTTGACAGATGGATGTCAAAACCGCATTTCTTAATGGGTATCTTGACGAGAGTATCTATATGCTCCAACCAGAAGGATTCATTGTTCAAGGTGAAGGACAAAAAGTTTGTAAGTTGTTAAAATCTAATTAAAGCAAGCTTCACGGTCTTGGAACAAGAGATTTGACACTACGGTCAAATCGTATGGCTTTGAGCAGAATGTTGATGAGTCTTGTGTCTACAAGAAAATACTCAACAAAGATATGGTTTTTCTTATTCTATACGTTAACGATATCTTACTTATTGGGAATAATGTAAGGGTATTATCGGACAATAAGAAATGGCTTGCTAACGAATTCCAAATGAAGTATTTGGGAGAGGCTCAATATATTCTTGGTACCCGAATTATAAGGAACCAAAAGAACAAGATGTTAGCGTTGTCTCAGACATCCTACATTGACAAAATAGTTTCCAAGTATGGGATGGATAAATCCAAGAAAAGAGTGTTACCTTTCAGGCATGGGATTTATTTAACTAAGGACCAATGTCCTAAAACTCCTCAAGAAGTTGAGAGTATGAGACAGTATCCTTATGCATCAGTAGTTGGAAGTCTAATGTATGCGATGTTGTGTACTAGACCGGACATCTGTTATGCAGTAGGGATAGTAAGTCGTTACCAATCAAACCCTGGTTATGAACATTGGGTTGCAGTCAAGAATATTCTCAAGTATCTTCGGAGAACAAGAGAACATGTGCTAGTGTACGATAAAGAGAATTTGATCCTCAAGGGGTACACGGATTCTGACTTCCAGGCAGGTAAGGATTCTAGAAAATCCACGTTTGGATCAATTTTCACACTTTGTGATGGAGCCATTGTTTGGAGGAGTATAAAAGCAAAGTTGTACTATTGACTCCACAATGAAGGCTGAGTACGTAGCTACTTGCGAAACTGCTAAAGAGGGTGACTGGCTTAGGAAGTTCCTAACCGATCTGGAGGTAGTACCAGACATGGACAAACCCATAACACTATTCTGTGATAACAGTGGTGCTGTAGCCAACTCCAAAGAGCCTAGAAGCCACAAATGGGGAAAGCACATATAGAGAGAGAGAGAGAGAGAGAGAGAGAGAGAGAGAGAGAGAGAAAGTATCACCTGATTAGGGAGATAGTCCAAAGAGGAGATGTTGTAGTGACAAATATAGCCTCTGAGGATAATATTGATGATCCATTTACAAAGAAGCTTCCAGCTAAGGTGTTCGAGCGTCATATGGGTAGTTTAGGATTACTGGATAGATCTCTGTAAAACTTTAGTGCAACTGGGAGATTGCTGGGATTTCTGCCCTAAATCTTATGTAATCCAATTAAACTATAAATAAATAAAGGAATTATTAATTAGTAATATTTACATCGTCATTTATTATTAGTTTAATAAATGTAATCCATCATAAGATCCAGAGTTACTTATGATAACTTAAGGTGAGCATATGATGCGGGAAGATTCACTTAAGTGTAACTCAAATAGTCTATGGTACATGAATAAAGGTTGGGTGCCTTATTTCTGGTAACACCACTAACACGGCCCACTTGTGAATTGGCACAAGTGATCTCATCTGGATCGCTCATGTAGAGACATGTGAATAGGGGTGTTGCTACAATAGAGATTGTAGTAGATTGGACTAAGATAAACTTACTGTCTTCAGGGAAAGCCGTTACAGAAAGACACTTCGTTTATCAACCGGTTGATCATGTACAATTGATCTTAATCCTGAGTGGATTATGAACTCCTGTTCGCAAGAAACAAGCTTTTGATTTGCATAGGTGAGAGTGACTCGATATAGTTCGCTCAATATGCCTCCCACTTTGGGGATTGCATCTTGCTTACAGCTGGGAACATAATTACACAAGAATTGGAATTCACTCTTTTCCATATAGGAAAATAGATAAGTAATTCCCTTATGGACTGATTCGGTCTTGAACAGCGGGGCCCCATATTCCTCTAATCAAGGAAAAGGTTAAAGACACATAATGGAGATTATGTAATGTTGTTTATTGAAGAATCAGTTAGGCTTAAGGAATAAGATGTATCATGGAGGTTAATACGATGCAAATACCTAGCCATAGATACGAACTAACTTGTGAAGGATCAAAGTGTAGTTAATGATTATAGCCAATGGACATAACTATGTCTATAGTACTAAGAGTGCAACTCTAGATATTTAGTGGAGTTATCTAGGAGTTAATGAATGAGAATTAATTGATTAAAAGGAGTTTTAATCAAAGGTAATTCTGGATCATTGGAGCTTAGTCCTATAGGTCCATTAAGTCCTCCGAGCTAACGCATGTAATTGAGAACATAAATTAATGTGATTAATTTCTTTGGAAAAATGGAATTAAATAGAGGAGTCTATTTCATTAATTAAAAGAAATTAAATAGAGGAGTCTATTTAATTATTTAATTAATGGTGGAATTAAATATTGGAGTCTATTTAATTATTAAATAGAAAAGTCTATTTAATTAATTAAGAGAGATTAAATAGAAGAGTCTATTTAATTAAATTAATTTTGAGTTATCCAAAATTAATGGGGATTGAAATAGAGGAGTCTATTTAAATTTTTAATTTGAGATTCTCAAATTAAAGAGGAAATAAATAAAAAGAGTTTTATTTATTGGAATAAATAAAAGGAGTTTTATTTATTGGAATAAATAAAAATGAGTTTTATTCATTTAATTATTTAACGGAACTGTTCCATTAAATAAAAAGGAAAATAAAATACCCAATATTGTCATGAGATGAAGATCAGGGCGTGTGACCCATGGTGGGGTCACACGCCACCTTGGTCAAAGGGTTGACTAAGTTTTGCATTTTATTTTATTTAAAATATATTAATATCTCCTCTCTCTTAGCCGCCCATAGGGTGATTGGGAAGAAAAATTTATTCTTCCCATTTTTCCTTTTTCCAAAGGAGATAGTACCCACGCACCGATTCCCTTTTGTGCTTAGTGAGGAAGTACTTTTTGGTGGTCCCAGGATCGTAACCAGCCAAGAACGAGGAAGAGCCAAACACTTCTCTACAAGGGTTAGTATTTCTTTTATGCATTTAGATTTTGATTATATTATACTGCAAGGAAAGATCCTTGGGACTTCCGTTTGAGAACTCTTTTAGAGGTCTCAATCCCAACAGTGATTTCATAGGAGTAACTTAAGGTTTTATTATTTGAATGTTTGATATTAATATATTTCCATATATCTCTAATATCGTCAATTGAATCAATCTAGTTAATATAAAGAACTTATGTTTATTTATTTAATTTATTCAAAATAAATTATCTTTATTAAATAATTACAAGTTCTAGGACACCATTCCTAACACTAATAAGCATTATGAGATGGTAATAATATTTCACACACTTTACTTATTAATTTTTTTTCATTTTTGTAGTAGCATACTGTAACGTCCCGTTACTTTTGGGGGTAAATTTTTTTTTTTTATTTATTTATTTTAATTAAAGTATTTAAGGTTAGTTTAAAAGTAGTGATTTCGATTTTAGTACTTATTTTCGTCCGAAAATCCTTTTATTACTTTAAATTAGTTCCGGTGACATTAATAATTATTAACGGGCCAATTAATAATTATTAATCACCTTTAGATTAATTTAAGAGCTTCGGGTTTCATTTTATAAGCTATATCACTTAAAGGACGTATGCGTCATTTCAAAATTCTTAAATATCATAACACTATTCATCTATCTCCTTTTATTAAGCCAAAATTAGACAAAATATCACATTCTTCTCTTATTTATTTTCCCAAACCCGTAGCTTAGAGAGAAAAAAAGATGAGAGAAAGAAATTGTCGCTCCGGCTTCGTTTCTCGACCGTTTTCATCGTGCCTTAGCTCGTTGGAAAGCTCTCGAGACGTTCTTTCTACCCATTCCAACAATCGAGGTTTTCATCTATTTTCTAAAGGCCTTAAGGTATGACAAAGTTTCTAGATTTTGATAGGAATAGTGTTTTAATGGAGGTTTTGAGTTGAAATCTTCAAATTCATTCATTTAAGCTTGAAGATTTCAATCAGGAAAGTCGTTATGGTCAATTTTAGAAACTTCCCCTAAACCCTAAAACCGAGTTTGAGCCGGAAACCCGTTCCATGTGATTTTCCCTCACTTGGCCATGTTTAGGATGTTAGGGTTATTGTGTTTTTGCTATTTACTTAATTTTTCGGAAATCGATTAATGTACAAAACTCTAATTTACGGATACCCATTGTTGTTTCTGAAGGGATGATTTACTAAATTAGCGGAATTTTATTTAGTAAACTTATTAACATTTAATAACGGATCTATTAACATCATGCAATTTGTGATAAAACATGTAGATTCATGCTTATATTTTCGAAAATTAAAACCGGAACTTACATTGACTGATTAATGGAGAATCGGTTGGAGGTTTCTTTACAGCATCAAATCCTCAGCAACACCGAATCTTCTACGCTATATCCCGATCGATCAAACGAAACCCGATTGTGGGATCGAACTTAAGAAGAAATTGGGAAGAAGAAAAAAATATTTTTCTTCCCAATGGCCTATGAAAATAGGCAATAGGGGAGGAGAGGAGGAAGAGGAAGAGAGAATTCCGAATTTCTAAGGAATTGAATTGTGTCATTTATGAATGACCCAACCCTCCTATTTATAGAAAAATAGGAATCCTAATCCCATTAGGATTAATCTATAGAGATAAACACAAAAAGAAAAAAGATTATCTCCTTCCTTTATCTTGCAATTTCGAAAATGCCATAGATAAATAGGAGATTATTTTCTTTTCTTTATTTTATTTATCTTGGGTAAATAAATCTATATAATTATTATAGGATATAATTCAAATAATTATCTCCTACAAATTATCTATGAAGGCCAAAATTAATAATAAATAATTAATAAATCAAATTTATTTATTAATTATTTTGGGCCAATTTCAATTGGGTTCATTAATCCAATTGGGCTTGAAACTCTCTCTTAAATTAATAAGTCCAACTTAATTAATTTATTTATTAATTACCATTTAAATAAAATATTTTATTTAAACAATTAATAATATTAATATTTTCTCCCGACTAAATATTATCAAATTATATTTAATTATTAATTTCCATTTAAATAATTTTCATTATTTAAATAATTAATAATAAATATTTTAATTATTAATTTCCATTAAATAAACTCATTATTTAATTAATAATTTTATTGATAACATTTTATTATTAATTAATTAATTATTAATTATTAATTATTAATTCCGTTCAAATAAAATTTATTATTTAAACAATTAATAATTGTTAATTAATTTCAAATTATTAATTACCATTTAAATATACTCAATATTTAAATAATTAATAATATCTAATTAATAATATTTCATTATTAATTTGGTGTTTAAATAAACTCATTATTTAAACAATTAATAATGTTCATATTAATTACCGTTTAAATATACTCAATATTTAAACAATTAATATTGCCTATTTTAAGTAATTCATTTTACTTAAAAATTTCCATTTCTTCTACTTGATTTCGCGACTACGATATTTGGGCTAGCATAGGGACCCGATGGACCTATAGATCATGGGCTTAATAATTAGTCAATTAAGTGATTAACACATAATCGATTAATTACATATTATCTAACTATGAATGATTCCACTATAGATTCATAGTGAACTCCCCTCACTATAGATGAGTTATGTCCATTTAGTTTATCATTATTTATATCCGTGATATATCCTTCACGTGGAACCCTCATAATTACAAAGCGGATATATTTACCGTTTTGCCCCTGTAATTACCGCTTTATCCTTGTGTTCCCGCTGATTCTCCAATGAACTTTATCTTTAGTCGAACTAGAGATAAGGTACTTCTGTGATCAATAGAAGTCGTGGCGCCACTTGTTCATGTCTCGAATCAGTACATCAAGGGAGTTTCCTAAAGTTCCTAAAATGTTTAGGTATCGCACCGATACCGTTAATTTATAGGAAAGTTATGAATTCCATCTCGTGAAAATGAGTTCCCAGCTACTTATCTAGTCATGTTCCCAAAACAGGAGTGTATTGAGCGTTCTTACAGATCGCTCTCGACTATGTGAATCAAAGAACATAACTCCACAAATAGGAGTCCGCATTTCACTCAGGATTGAGATCTATCACGGTTGATAAACTTAGTTTGATATTCGATTATTTCTCGTAAACGGTACTAAGGAGAAATTTGATCGAACATCGTGGTCCTGTCTTATACAATCAACATTGCATATGATACTTCCATTTCATGTCTCCCACATGAATGATCAGGATTAGATCATGTGTCTATAAACAAAATGCGAAGCTATCAACAGTGTTACCAGGATAAGGTTCCTAAACGTTATCCGTTTACTGTAGACACGTTTAAGTTACTCATCTCGACTTTAATCCTCTCGTATGACTCACATACTAAGTCGTGATTTCATAAGAGTAACTTAGGGTTTACTATTTGAATGTTTGATATTAATATATTTCCATATATTCCTAATATCGTCAATTGAATCAATCTAGATAATATAAAGAACTTATGTTTATTTATTTAATTTATTCGAAATAAATTATTATAATTAAATAATTACAAGTTCTAGGACACCATTCCTAACAGTTTCGAACCTCCAAAGTATCCGAAACCAACCCGAAACACCTCTAAAGTGCATAAAAGCCGGAAAACCAAACCCGAACCCTATTTTTCCTAGTATGGCCAAGAGCACCATAGGGAGGAAATCTGGGTTTTTTGTCGTTTTGTGCGTTTAGATGTAGTTTGAATGTTTTCCGTTTAATTAATGTTATTTAGGTGTAATTCGTTTGTAGGATTGTGATTTGATCGTGGAATTGCAACCTCGGATAGATCGGAGCTTTTCTACAAGCCAAGGTGAGTTTAAAGCGAAAGTTAGTGGTTTTATGAATTGAGTTTCGTTATGTTATTGTTTATCGAGGTTAAGAGGGAATTAACTTCTTAGAATTAAGTTTTGGTTGGAGACTTTAATTCGGAAGTGAGTGGAAAGAATTTGGAATTATAATGAGTTCGATGAAAAGGAAACATCGGAGTGGTTTGAATGTATTGCAAAGCAATTTGGAGATGTTAGATGAAAGTGGAAATGAGAGTTACTTGGATCAGTTTGGAAGTTAAAGTAGTTAGAAGATACACTTGAGTGATAACTCGTGTAATCTAGTTAGTTAGGTTTCTTAATAACTTAGTAGGATTCTTTGAGATTAACTAACTTATTAGGAAGCTTAACCTTTTGTAACACGGCACATGATAGTATGTTGATTCGGATCCATACGTATCATGGTGCGAGGGTTTGTAAATAGTACATAGTAGTATGTTGATTCGGATCCATACGTACTATGGTACTATGATTTGTGATACGGCACATGATAGTATGTTGATTCGGAACCATACGTATCATGGTGCGATGATTTGTGATTTGGTACGACCGTACGTGGTATGTTGATTCGGATCCATACGAGCACGTTACGATGATTGTGATATGGTACATGGTAGTATGTTGATTCGGATCCATACGGTACTATGGTACTATGATCTGTGATACGGCACATGATAGTATGTTGATTCGGATCCATACGTATCATGGTGCGATGATTTGTTATATGGTGAAAGTCCTGATATCCGATATGGTGACAGTCCTGATATTCGATGATTTGTGATATGGTACATGATAGTATGTTGACTTCGGTCCATACGGTATCATGGTACGGTAACTTGAGACATGGTACGACCGTACGTGGTATGTTGATTTCGATCCATACAATAGCACGATACGATGAAACTTGTTTGGTAATAAAGATAGTTAATGTTACCTTTACATATTCTTTAGAATTGTGTAGTAAGACTTAGTAGTGAATGTTACTTTACTTTAAGTCTTTATATCTATCTCATGGTATTGAATGATGATTACGGGTAATATATGACTATCGTATGATTGTATGGAAATTGGAAGTGTGGATGTGGGTAGTATTGAGCATTTTAGGCCTTTGGACACGATTTCGGTTATGAGATTTTGTTCATAGGATTACTTGCTTTCGTTTTACTCTCACTAGCATTTTTATGCTAATGTTGCTACACTTACAAATTTTCAGGTAAACCCCGTCCTAAGAAGCGTGGTAGAGGAGGTGGAGCCGCGTGACTAGTCGAGATGGTATATGAACAATGTTAAAGACATATTTTGGTTTAGCATTTGTTAAAATGCTTGTAAATTATTTCCATTTTACACACATGTGTCTTTTTGAGCCCGGAAGGGTATTTGTGTAAAAATTTTCTATGTTTTACGATTTATTCCTCCTTTGGAATGCGCATTCCCAATTTATAGCTTTCTCTGAATTTTGGGTTGTAAATCAGGTTTTGGTTATTCGATTTTTAAATGAACCCATGCCGTTTTTCTTTAAAAATCGAGTCTTCCACTGTGCATTTGAATTTAAAGAATTTAACGGAAAGCGGGTCGTTACACATACACATTTTATATGAATATTTGCAGAGACAAGATAACCCAGAAATGTTAGGAATGGTGTCCTAGAACTTGTAATTATTTAATTATAATAATTTATTTCGAATAAATAAACATAAGTTCTTTATATTATCTAGATTGATTCAATTGACGATATTAGGAATATATGGAAATATATTAATATCAAACATTCAAATAGTAAAACCCAAAGTTACACTTATGAAATCACGACTTAGTATGTGAGTCATACGAGAGGATTAAGGTCGAGATGAGTAACTTAAAAGTGTCTACAGTAAATGGATAACGTTTGGGAACCTTATCCTGGTAACACTGTTGATAGCTTCGCATTTTGTTTATAGACAAATGATCTAATCCTGATCATTCATGTGGGAGACATGAAATGGAAGAAGTATCATATACAATGCTGATTGTCTAAGACAGGACCACGATGTTCGATCAAATTTCTCATCAGTACAGTTTACGAGAAATGATCGAATATCAAACTAAGTTTATCAACCGTGATAGATCTCAATCCTGAGTGAAATGCGGACTCCTATTTATGGAGTTATGTTCTTTGATTCACATGGTTGAGAGCGATTTGTAAGAACGCTCAATACACTCCTGTTTTGGGAACATGGCTAGATAAGTAGCTGGGAACTCATTTTCACGAGATGGAATTCATAACTTTTCTATAAATTAACGGTATCAGTGCGATAACTAAACATTTTAGGAACTTTAGGAAACTCCCTTGATGTACTAATTCGAGACATGAACAAGTGGCGCCACGACTTATATTGATCACAGAAGTATATTATCTCTAGTTCGACTAAAGATAAAGTTCATTGGAGAATCAGCGGGAACACAAGGATAAAGCGGTAATTACAGGGGCACAACGGTAAATTTTATCCTCCTGTAATTATGAGGGTTCCACGTGAAGGATATATCACAGATATAAATAAAAGATAAACTAAATGGACACAACTCATCTATAGTGAGGGGAGTTCAGCTATGAATATATAGTGGAATTATTCATAGTTAAATAATAAGTAATTAGCTGATTATGAGTTAATCAATTAATTGACTAATTATTAAGCCCATGATCTATA